>JAHRHZ010000087.1:24434376-24534774 GCA_024137785.1 Ginglymostoma cirratum
GACCCGAAACACCAGCCTTCCTGCTCCTCTGATGCTGCCTGGCCTGCTGTGTTCATCCAGATCTACACCTTGTTATCACAGTCAGTATAGGGGTTGAATCAGTGCTGTTGGCTTTATTCTGCATCATACTTTAATCGTCTAGCCAATTGAGCTAGCCGACGCCTGAAATAAGGGAAAAAGTTAAAGAGATATTCTGAGCACTGCACAATTTTTAGTTAAACCATAAACCTCATTCAGAATCCAATAGGATTACTGATTAATTTTTATCACTCCATCTACACAGTTGAAACAAGTTTCAAATTGGTTGATGAGAACAGCCATTGATTGTTGTGGAGCGAGGTTGTTAGGAGCTTTTGTTACCATCTCATGATAATACCATTTGCTGCTGGGTGAAATTATTTGAAATCTGGAGAATGTAGCATGCTTTCATTTTATTTCATTATTTACGAGAAGTAAGAATTGTGATGTGTAGAAAATATGTCTGTTTAATTGATTATCCAAGTGAATGTAAAAGGCACAGAAAATCTGATGTAAAATCCCTCTTATCATTTGCTGGTAATTATACATTTCCTGTAAATTTTAACAGCAGGCAGCAGACAGACATGGGCACTTGAGGATCAGAGGCTACTAACCTTCCCTTTGGAGCAACACTGGCTATTCTAAGTAAGTAGGAAATGTTTGTTATGTTTTTGCAAATTGATTTCTTCCTATGTTTTATCGGTCCTTCTGCATTTGGGGTTGTAAGGGGGAAACCATGGGAAACTCACTCAGTTAGTCATGTGCACGTCTAGACCCCATGGACGGACTTTAAAGGGGCTTGAATGATGTAAGCTTTAGCAGGAAATCCAAGAGAATCATGTGAGATGTCAGGCGAGGACATTCTAGGCAGGGACAAGAAATCTATTACTGGGAAATCTTGCTTATTAACTGCCTCATTAACTGCAAATTTCATTTCATTGATGTGTAGCTTCCTATTCTACCACCTACCATGAGGAACGTTGACATCAACAATTCCCAACATGTAAGTTTCAGTAGGTATCTGGTGACTGCTGCTTGCCACTTAATCCTTTGGGTCACCATCTTGGATTCCTGCCAACAATGTCTCAGGGCCCATTCCTAGGCCACTGCCACACTGACCGCCAATCCATGGATCTTGGCATCTGACGACTGCCAGCTTCTCAGAACCCTCATGTCACCTCACTGATCCACTTTGCAGGACACTTCTGCACTTTAGAGCTGCACTTTGGGGTGCACTGACACCTAACATGGAAAAGCTGCTGCCAGGACGTTTTGTGTGCAGGAGCAGAGACCCAGCTCACAGACCAGGTTCCACCTCAGGCCTGCTCACTTATTCAATAGCACTCACTCACCATAAACTGACCTGGTGAGTTGCTTGTGAGAAGATAGAATTGGAATAGCATCAGGGTGAGTAGTTGTGTGGTCGGTAGTAATGAGGTGAGTCTGTGATGATAAGGTGAGAAATCATGCTAGGCCTCACAGAGAAACCCTCTGTGAAACATGACATCATTGACACATGGTCAAAATATGGTAAGATTCCACCCAAAGTGCAGTGATGACAGATAACTCTGAGAGAGACTGTTTTCTGATCTCTGGCCCAGCCAGTCCAGAACCAATCATGTTAATTCCATATATTGGGGTTTGTGCAAGACATCAGCCTGGCTGAGCCCCTGTTGCTGTCCTGAGAGCGTGAGGAAGTGCTTCTCACCCACATGGATATACTGGTAACTAGTCAGGTTGTTGTTACAGCCAATGGGGAACTTTGCCACATCTACTATGCCTGAAGGACTATATGCCACTATGTCTGAATCCATGCTGAAGCAAGTTGTTGAATCTTAATTAACATTTCTGCCTTAAAGTTTTAGCCTTGACATCGGTCTCTTAATTCTGTATTAATGAATTTTTATCATTTCTGGGGTGAAAAAAGGCTTTAAACGCCAAAGAAATAACTAACTTACTCATTAAAGTATAAAGTATTTTATTTTACCATCCAATGACAATTCTAATTATAATTGCAGAACTGTGGATAATAAAACTTTCACAGAGCTAACTGCACGCTAGACATGCTATCCATGGCATTCTTAGCAACGCAGATGCTCCACAGTGAATCCACCCGCAGTACCAGCTCTGCAAAGTAGTCAGTCATTAGCTGCAGTTGGACACTCTTCTTGCACACATAATCATCAGGGAGACTGGAAGTGTTCCTTTTTCCCCACAACGCACAAGAAGAGCTTCCCACGGGTCTGAGGTCTCCTGTCATGACTTCTCTCTAGATTAAGCTACTTACTCCCTTTAAGAAAATTTAATTAAGCTAAGAACCTTCCTTCATTTCAAACACTTCCATTATAATCAAAAGTCCCAACCTTTATTTGAGCTAATCCATTATGCTTTAAAAACTGGAAGAAAATACTCTGCAGGTATCACTTACCAGTTGGCTTTTTCTGTTGGGACAGTCAGTCTTTTTGAACTACCTGGATGAAGACTGAATGCTGCACTCAGTCGTTCAACTTCATCTACTCCCTGTCTCACCTAACTCCCTGTATGCACCCAACTCCCTGTCTCACCTAACTCCCTGTTTCCAACCAACTTGAAAGCTTTCTCGTTGTGCCAAGCAGCACTCACAGTGCAACAAGGTGGTCACTCCACAAGTGAGGATTACATAGGCAGAGAGGGGGATTGGGTGACCCTCAGACAAATTGAAAGGCTCAGAAATGAAGTGCAGGAGGTCCCTGTGGTCAGCCTCTTCCCAAACAGCTTTGGATACTATTGGTGGGTGATGGCCTCTCAGAGGAAAGCACAATCAGCTAAGTTCATGGCACCATGAGTAGTGCTTCTCCACACAGGGAGGAAAATAAATGGTGGGCTGTAATGACAGGGGATTCAATAGTAAGGGGTACAGACGGCTCTTCTTTGAGTGCAGATATGAATCCAGATTGGTATGTTGTCTCCCTGGTGCCAGAGTCAGGGGAGTCACAGGGCAGCTGCAGGACATTCTGGAGTGGGATGATGAACAACCAGCAATTGTGGTACATATAGGTACCAACGACATCAGCAAATACAGGGATAAGGACCTAAAAACTGAATGCAGGGAGTTAGGTAATAAATTAAAATGCACAACCTTAAATATATTAATCTCAGGATTACTCCCACATGCGAGAAGAGCAAGAATAATAGGATAGATTAGACGAATGCTTGGCTCAGGAAATGGTGTACCAGGGAGGGGTTTAGATTCTTGAGGCGTTGGGACTATTTCTGGCGAAGGTGGGACCTGTGTAAACCTAACAGGATGAAACTGGGCAAAGACGGGACAAATCTCCTCACAGGGCCTTTTGCTAATTCTCTTGGTGAGGTTCTAAACTCACCAAGGGAAACAAAGTGTCGCCTTAACTGGATTAGATTCAGATCAAGAAATGGGAGGTAGAACATTAGTTAATGATGCAGTCAGCAACTTAGAAAGACAAAAGAAATAAGGATTAAAAAGCGTCCAGCAAAGGAAATTGAGGTGTTTATACTTTAATGCAATGAGTATTACAAATAAGGCAAGAAACCTGCCTAAAGGAGGGTCAGGATCGGCAGCTCAATATCCCTGGATATAACATTTTCAGGCAGAATAAAGTGGGTGATGAAAAGGAAGGCAGGGTAGAAGCAGTATTGGTTGAAAAATCAATTAGAGTTGTGAGAAGGGATTATATACCAAATGGGCTAACAAGAGGCTCTTTGGATTGAACTTAGGAATAAAAAAAGGGGCAGTCACACTACTTGAAAAATACTATTATCCTCCAAATAGTGGGAGGGAGATAGATTAAAGTATTTGCAAACACCTTTCTGCCTGGAGAAATGAGGACTATAATAACAGGAGACTTTAACTATCCCAATATCAACTGGGTTTCAAACAAAATAGAGCATTGATGGTGAAAAATTCATGTACCATGTCCACGATTTTTAAAATTTGAACAATACATGACAAACCTAATGAGATGAGGTGCAATTTTAGATCCTGTTTTGGAAAATGAAGATAGGCAAGTGGGTAAACTGATAGTGGATGGCCATATCAGGAATAGTAACTACAGTTCGGTTAGATTCGGTACTTGTTTTTGGAAAATGACAGAAATAAATCAGGAGTGCATTTGTTTAGCTGGGGCAAGGCAAATTTTACAAAAATGAGAAGTGATTTGGCTGAGGTGGGAAGAATTTTAAATGAACTTTTTGCCTCCATATTCACAAAGGAAAGGGAAGTTGTGAATATAGTAATCTAAGAGGAGCAGTGTGAAATGTTGGACAAAATGATTATAACGGGAGAGGAAGTGTTAGAGGAGTTGGAACCTTTGAAAGTGGATAAGTCGCAAGGGCCAGGTGGATTATTCCCTAGGATGTTGAAGGAGGTCATGGAGGAAAATAACAGAAGCTCTGAGGATTATTTTCTAATCTTCACCACACAAGGTGAGGTGCCAAAGGACTGGAAGAATGCAAAAGAATGCATGTGGTTCTATTGTGCAGAAAGGGTACAAAGGAAATACCAAATAATTAAAGGACAGTTAGTCTTACCTGGTGGTAGGAAAATTGTCAAAATTAATCCCGAGAGATTAGATAAACTGTCGCTTATAAAGTCATGAACTAGTCAGGGATAGTCAGCATAGCTTTCCTAAGGGAAGATCATGCCATACAAATTTGATTGAATTCTTTGAGGAAGTGACAAATAGGATTGATAAGGCTAGTGCAGTGGATGTTGTCTACGTGGATTTTAATAAGGAACTTGACAAGGTCCCTCATGGCAGACTGGTTAAAAAAAAAATAAAATCTCATATGATGCAGGGTAATTTACTGAATTGGAGCCAAAGTTGGCTCAGTAGTGGGAGACAAAGACTAATGATTGATGGCTGCCCTTGTGAATGGAAGGCAGTTTCACATGGCGTTCCATAGGGCTTGGCGTTGGTGTTGGTGTATATTTTATATGTTAATTATTTGGACTTGATTGTGAGGGGCACAATTGAAAATTTGCAGACAACACAAAAATTAACTTTGCGATGGATAGCACAGTAGATAGCTGTCAGCTCCAAAATGATATAGATGGGTTAGTGAAGTGGGCAGAAAAATGGCAAATGGAGTTCAATTCTGATAAGTGTGAGGTACTGCATCTAGGGAGGTCATACAGTAAAAAGGAAAGCACAATAAATGGAAATATACTGAGATGGGTAGATGAAGTGAGAGATCTTAACGTGGAAATGCACAGATGACCAATCCACCTTTAGACCAATTTAAGTCTTTAAGTGGCCAGATGAAGGCTTTTCAGTGTCTTTTTTGCGTGTATTTACCACAGTACTACATCTGGAGCCTACCGGATTTACCTAACAATCTCCCTGTGGACTTTGGCCTTAGTGATTTGCCCCTCCAGATTGGGTACTCTGTGGCCCAGGGAGGGCCCCCAACAGCAAGAACATCCCCTCAGTAGCACCATCCCTACCTTCTCAACCAACCTGACCTTTGCCTCACCATAATCAGCCTAGGTGGACCTTGCATGTTTTACCTGTGTTCTGGGTCTCCCTCCATTGAAACCGCTGATGTCTTCTTGCAGAACCAGCAGCGGCCATCACTGTCAGTGAAGCTGCAGGCACTGAAGAGCTGTCAGCCCTCCAATTTCCGGACAGCTCTTGTAGGCAAGATCACATCCCTTAAATAGACGAGAGCCTCAACTACGCACAGCTAAGCGTTTGCTAGATGTAAAATTGGGTCAGGGATCTGAATAACCGGTGCAGGTGTGATTGATATTGACTCTCTAGCAGTGAATGGGTCCACTGATGCTCAGCGGAATCCTAGTTTCTTCAATTACCCTACACCAGTCACTCACGTTACACATTCCAGGTAAATAGTTAACTGTGCCTTGTATTCTAAGGGAACCAATTAGTAATCTGGCTTAGTCAACAAATGTTACAAGTAAACACTGATATTAATAAGATAGGTTATTATTGTACTTTTGCATATTGAAGAAATATTGAATTATTAAAGTTTTTTTTTCAAATTGAAGTCCAGCTTTCCATTTGAACAGTTTAAGAAGATAATCATAATCACAATGTGGTACCTGACTTCATAGTAGTAATAACTAATTGGTTCAAAACTGTGGGAGGTAATCAACGAAATTTTAACTATTGCAATGAATATTTACAGATGACATCAATATAAATTTGTATCTTACCCAAAAGAAAACAAATTTGTTGTCCACCTCTAGAATTTATAACTGCCAAGCGTTTTTATGTCAGACGATAGTAATAATGCAATTGCTATAGAAAAAGTCATAACTTGTCAAAATGGGGGAGTCATTGAGAAGAAATGAAAATGTTTTCATATTGTTGTTAGCATCAAACTCACCTCAGTCATGGACAGCATAAGCGAGGGGTGTTGTGACACCACTTAACAGATGTTCTCACCACAAGTGAAAATAAATGATTGAAACAAGTCCAGAAATGGAATTATTGGGTGGAAGGCAAAAATTTTAATTTGCCAGTAGCCGGTTGATGTTTTAATGTTATGATCTCAGCACCCTTCAGACAGGTTGGCTTTCCTGACTATCAAAACACTTTTGCTTTCATTAACGTGCTGTGGATATTCTTTAACACCCAATCTGCTGGAATTACATTCAGGGATACAATATTGTTAGATAAAGATAGGAAAATACATGCTCACAAACTCAACCATATATATGTGGTGTCTTTCTGGTGTGGCAGATTTTGTCTCAACTCCAGTGAGTTCAAATCCAACCCTCTTCAGTAAATTGGCTTCTTCATGGCCAAGCTGTTCCTTTGTTTAAAGGATGAAGCCTGACCCAGTCAACCAGTTTATGAGAGAGAACATAGAACGTAGAATAGTACAACACAGTACAGGCCCTTTGGCCCACAATGTTGTGCCGACCTATTATCCTACTAAGATCAATCTACCCTGCATACCCTACATTTTACTATCCTCCGTGTGCCTACCCAAGAGTCGCTTAAAAGTCTCTAAAATATCTGACATCTGATATTTTAGTCATATGGGGTTGCTGCTAAATGCATTTAATGTAAGGGATGAAGTCTGACTGGGGCAACCAGTGAGACGCTTACAATGGAATAACGCCAGCAAATAGCTGATGGGGACAGACAAGTGGGGCTTCATTCCAAAGAGGGCTTAACTCGGATGATAGAAGTGAGTTTGGTGAAAGCCCTTCAGAATGCCAAACAAACACCCGAAGTGATGAAATCTGCAAGGAGGGTGGATGGGTAATTGCTTAGCCTTTCATTCTTGACAGCTGGGGCACCTACCAAAAAAAAAAACTCTACACCTGTATGTGATTTTTAAACCATTCAAAAATGAGGTTAGAAAATGGTGTGCAGCAGGCTCCTGAATCTTTGAGCTGGCTCCCTGAATGGGTACACATTGAGAACACATCATAGAAAATGAAACTTAGTGAATACTTCATGAAGGAAATACTGCATTAAGCAGGGGATCTAACAAGATTAAAAACAAATCAAATAATGTAGAAGTAGGGATCAGTTATTTCAGTTTCTTATTCAAGAAATAGAAGTAAAAATTTGACCTTATTAACAAGAAGAGTTGTCCATTTTCCATTATGATCTCAATGCGTGTGAAAAATAACCTTAATATTCTTAATTAAATTCTCTAGTCATTTGCATCTGAATGAATCAAGGGACAAAGATTTTAATAGAAACTAGCTATAGAATTGAAGAAAAATTGAAGCTGATAGATCATTTAAAACTGTTGGTAAAAGTCAGCCATAATTTTTTTTCGCTCTTTTTAATTAACTTATTCTGTAAATGTAACATTGCTTTGACATGCAAAAGACTGGAATCAGTCTTTCAAAAATTCAAAAATCTTCAGCAGTAGTGGTATAATTTATCAAATAAGTGCACTCCACTCATGATTATCATTCAAGTATTGTACTCGATGTGACAAATTAGCTTTTTAATCAGTGCAGAGATTGTACCTTGACAAAAGGATTGTTGCACTGCATATGACTGCATTTTTGACACGTCAAAAATCTAAATGAGGTGATATGTACAGGATTGAAGTCTATGGACAGAATTGTAACTTGTAACTGAGGGGGCAGGTTTGGATGCAAGTGGGGGTTAACGCCCTGAAAAATGCCATTGGGGTAGTGTAGTAATTGGGACCAAGTGGACTTCATTGACCATGAGGTTCTTGATTGTGGATGTTAACCTGGGCCAATCAGGAAAGCCTTGGCTGACCAATATAACCAGGAAATCCTAACTGTTCATTTTGCGTCACTGTGGAGTCCGTGGACCGTGTATATGTTGGGTGTGGACGCTTGCACTCACTTTTTAGTTGTCTTAAGGACCTCCTTTTGTGTTTTTGGCTGCACTTCAGCCCCATGCTCCTGGACTTTGGGCACCCGGTGCGGAGGGGAGCGGGCAGGTCAGTGGATCTCCTCATGGATCTGCTCCTGGGCCTGGCCAAGCTGGCCACTAATAGGTCCTGGCAGGGGGCCGTGGATGGGTTCAATATGGCTGACTGCCTGCCCCTTTACCGCGGCTATGTTTGTGCCCTGGTGTCCGTGGGAAAGGAGAACACAGTGTGCACCGATGCTCTTGACGCCTTTTGGGAGATGTGGGCGCCGCAGGATGTGGAGTGCTAAATTTCCCCCTTCAACCTTATTTTTATTTGATTCCTACCCTCCCCCTCACTTTTTCTTTCACGTTTGCCTCTAGAGGCTCTGTTTGATACTGGTTCTTTTGGTCACATGGGTGTTTTTCCTGGTGGCGGTATGTTAATAAAGTTATTTGCACACCTGATTTCTTTTTACCGTATCTCACACCTGCATGCACACAACATGGGTGCTGGGGAAAATAAGCACCACTGCCATATGGCAGTACCGTGGGGGTTTTAAAAAAAAAATCCACATTAGAATCTCCTCAGTTGAGGACCGAGTCCGAGAAAGCTGACCACAGTCAGTATACTGTGTGTGAATAAATAAGGTGTCGCTTGGTGATGGGAACCGTCCTCTGTGTGGTTATTTCAGTCGTGGTACGAGTGTGATGTGATTTTGGGTTAACCTTGAATGAGATGCTGAGAGACCGTTTGGTGTGTGGGATTAATGATGTAACTATGCAGAAGTGCCTACTAGCTGAAGCCCGACTGGACTTCAAACAGACACTGCGGCTAGCTTTGTCATTAGAAAATGAAGCAAGTGGAGCATGGGAACTAAAAGGCGTCCCAATGGAAGTGGACATCCTCACCTGTCCACTGCAGAGCTCCACAACAAAGCCAAGCCTCGGCCACGTGGTTAAAATGTTCTGCAGGATTTGGGCCAGCGAGCCATTGTAGTTGCTGCCAGAATTCAGACTCGACACAGAAAAGGAGTCCTACAAGGCCTGATCTGGGTAAGAAAACTTGTAGGCTGGTACCCAGGAGAATGCACACCCTGTAAAGTCCCCCTACATGTGGGTTGGAACAGTTAAATTTGTTTGTGAAATCCAAATCGGAACCGATTCAAATTATGGTTTAGTTAAATGGTCACCCAGTTCCCATGGGGGTCGATACCGGCCTAGCTGTACCTGTTTAGCGGAATCTGTCATTAACAAGATTCCATCGGACTCCAACCTTTAAGCCTGTGCAAGGCATCAGCCAGACTGAGAATGTACGTTGGGAACTGTTACAGATTAATGTTACGGCTTCAGTTCCAGTCTCCTATGAGAAGCAGTTGGTGCATTTACCACTGATTGTAGTAGCAGTCTTGGGCCAAAGCCTATTGAGGCAGAATTGGTTGAGAAAGATTCACCTAGACTGGCTCAACATTTTTCGATTAGAAAGTGGCTGCCTCAGTGAAGTCCAAGTGAAATACCCAGGAGTATTTCAGGAAGGGCTTTGGACTATCAAAGGAGACAAAGTCACTTTATACATTAACCAGGACACAATTCTGAGATTTTGCAAAGCCTGCCTGATGCCATTTGTCTTGTGGGCAAAAGTAGAGGTGGAAATCAGGAGGCTGGAAAGCAAAGATATTATCACACCAGTTCAGTTTGCAAAATGGGCAGCACGGGTCATACCAATTGTGAAGCCTGACGGCTCAGTTCGACTTTGTGGAGATTTTAATCAAACAGTAAACTGCTTCTCACAGCTGGCTAAATACCCAATCCCCTGCATAGAGGATTTATATACAAAGATAACATTGGGGGGGGGTGCTGTCCTTTACGAAGCTGGACATGAGCCACAAATGCAACTGGATGAGGAGTCCCAGAAGTGCACTACAATTAAAACCCGTAGGGGTTTATGTCAAATAAAAACCGGAAGAACTGAGAATGCTGTAAATCAGGAACAAAAACAAAGTTGCTGGAAAAGCTCAGCAGGTCTGGCAGCATCTGTGAAGGAAAAAACAGGCTTAATGTTTCAGGTCCAGGGACCCTTTCTCACAACTGGCTTCCATCTTGGCACCTTACACTTGCTACTGAAAAAGAGTCAGCCTCGGAAATGGTCATGTAACCAAGAAGTAGCCTTTAGGGAAGAGAAAAAGCAGCTATCATTATCTAAAGTGTTGGCACATTATGATCCCAAGTGAGATCTAGTGCTGACATGTAATGTCTCCCCGTATGGTATCAGGGTAGAGTTGGCTCACTGGTGGCCCACTGGAAAAGAATGCCTGATGGTGTATGTTTCCCAAACTCCAGCTGATGCCAAACACAAGTATGCCCAGATAGAGAAGGAAGGTTTACTGGTCATCTTTGGTGTGAGGAAGTTCCACCAATACCTTTATGGACAAGAATTTGTCATAGTAACAGATCACAAGGGCCACTGATGGAAGACGAGATGGTGCCGCCCGTAGCTTCCGGTAAATTCAGCACCGGGTCCTTATTTTCAACACATACAAGTCGGAACATGTCCAGGAAGCCAAGTGGCTAATGCGGATGCCTTGAGCCGCTTCTTGCTGACAGATACTCCACCAGTAATGCCTTACCTGGAAGAGTCTGTTATGGTTTTGAACTTCCTGGACACCCTTCCAGCCTCCGCTGACAACATCCAACCGTGGACACAAAAAGATCCTGACCAGCCAAACTGAAACAGCTGATGGTGATGGGGGAAACAGAAGGGCCATTGTAACCTGCCCATAGCTTCAGGTGTTAGTGAGAGAGGCAGCATCAGATGCAGCCTTTATAAGTAAAAGATCAAAGGGTCACATAATGAGGAGGATGTATTAAACAAACCTAAGATGCTGTTAAAGTTTTAATCTGTTAGAAGGTTTTAGTTGATTAATGTGTATACGTGATTCCCTGAATTTCTTTCAAGTCACTGCCCTGAGAGAACTAAAGGCTTTATCGCTGTAAAGAAGAGGTGACATTTTAGGTCAGACAATGCATGTTAGATGTGAAGCCTTGTATAGAATCTGTTTGTTTTTTGGTTTGGAGTCAGACTGGTTTTATTTCTAAAGTAGGAATTTATAAAATGCCACATTGACTGACTGTCCTTAAGTTGTGTGCTTTTTGAACAGAACAGAATGTATCTGCAAATACAAATTCACCCCAAAGAATTACGTGTGTGTGTGTGTGTGTGTGTGTGTGTGTGTGTGTGTGTGTGGTGCGCGCGTGGGAGAGACAGAGTGGGTGTGTGTGTGAGGGAGAGTGAGTGTGAGTGTGTGTGTGAGGGAGAGTGAGTGAGTGAGTGTGAGAGAACAGAGTTAACGTTTCAGGTCCGGTGACCCTTCCTCAGTGTGTGTGTGTGGGAGAGAGAGAGTGAGTTCTGAGGAAGGGTCACCGGACCCGAAACGTTAACTCTGTTTTCTCCTCCACAGATGCTGCCAGCATCTTTGTTTTTGTTCCTGATTTACAGCATCCGCAGTTCTTTTGGTTTTTATTGTGTGTGTGTGTGTGTGTGTGTGTGTGTGTGTGGGATATACTGTGAGTGTGTGAGGGAAAGAGAGATTGAGTGTGTGTGGACGTGAGGGGGGGAGAGAGAGAGTGAGTGAGTGTGTGTGTGTGGGAGACATAGTGAGTGTGTTTGTTTGAGGGACGGAGAGAGAGTGAGTGTGTGTGTGAGGAAGAGAGAGAGTCAGTAAGTGATTGAGTGCTTGTGGGAGAGAGAGAATGAGTGTGTGTATGAGGGAGAGAGAGTGAGTATGTGTGAGTGTGTCCTACACCGGCACCTCCACATCATTTAAAAATGTAAACAAGCAATTAATTGTGGCATTAACAGGATCATAGCTTTCAAAGGCAATGGATGTGTTTCCAGTGCTATGGGGAACTTGCCAGGGCCAACAAGGCAAAGGCACAAAGGAAATCATTGAACAATGTACCTGATAGACTAGAAAACCTTTAAATAGTGAAAGTGCATCGCTACCATTTTGCAATGGGAAAGGCTTATATTTACAACATTTATTTTGAAAGCCTGATTTCACTGTTTTGCAAGTAATTTGCAAAATTTTAGAAGTCAAGTGATTTTACCCACCTTGAACATTCCTTCTTTATTGCAGCAAGGGAGAAAATAACGCAATGTGAGGGCAACTTTAGATGAACAAGTAGAGCAGCCACACAAACAGCAGAAACATCTGAAAACTACACCCACATCAACAGCCTTCTCTGCAGGGCACATGCTGCTGCATAGGATGTAATGACTGGACATAGAGCTCCAGCTCAACAAAGACTAAAACCCCTCAAACAGGTACGCAAATAAAAGGATAGCTTCCTCATGACACAACAACAATACTTCAGGCTTTTATTGCAGGCATTGCTGACATCTTCAGCCTTGTGCATCAAGACACCCTTCCAACAGAACTGGCCTGGCAAGCATTGGCAGTGGCCATTAAAGTCACCGGAGCGTTGAATTTCTTCATCTTTGGTCCTTCCCAGGCATCTGCCAGTGACATTTGCAGGGTTTCACAATTTGCTGCCCACAATGGTATATTCCTAGTCACTGATGTTTGCCCACTTTCCTACTAGTGAGGCAAATCAGACACAAATACATCTGGCATTTGCACCAATGCCTGGATTCTCAGAGGTACAGGGAGTCACTGACTGCACTCATGACTCACAAGTTGCTCTCAGATCAGCCTGGGGTACTTATTAACTGAAAACAGTCCTCCACCATCAAAATCAAAGTAGTGCTTGACTACAAGAAGGTTATCATGCAGGCCCGTGCAAGTTATTCCGGAAGCTGTCATGATTCCTTCATTCTGTGACAGTGACATCTCCCGCAGGATTTCACACCTCTGGATGCTAATGACTCCTTGAAGTCAAGGGCTAGATATCTAGAACCAAGCTGATGATTCCTGTGAAGCGCCTGATCATTGCCCCAGAAAACTGTACAGCAAGAACCACATGATGACAAAGGCAATCAATGAGCAGGTACTGAGGTGGGCAGGTACGTGGCATCCTTCAGTATGTACCAGGATGGCCCTTTAGAATAGCTGTGATCTGCAGTGACTTGACCAACATTACACGGCAGGGAGGAATGGATCTGTAGGAGGAGGAAGGTACTAATCACCATCTGAGGATGAAAGGGACGAGGAGGGGCCTGATGCAGCCAGGCTCCTTGAGTGGTTTACCTGGCTGCTTCGTACAATCATATTGCAGCTAATGTGAGTATGTGAGACTATGTTCTAGTACAATCTCAGACACCCTGCACCTCCTTCCCCAAAATGAATCATTCCCAAAGACAAGAATCTAATCACTCCACTCTCACTTTTTCCTTAAGCTCCAATGTCATACTAATCTCCTGAAGGTTACCATCAATTTGAAATTCAGAAAGCCATGAATAGAGGTCATGAGAATGAATAATTTAACTGAAGTTTTAAATTTATTTCAATCAATATATAGATAATGACACTGCATTGTTAAGCATACCCAAATGAATTCCTTTGTACAATTAAGAAGTCTTTCTCAACTACTTTTTATTACCCCTGAGACTTGAGGAGAACAAGTGTGCAGACAATATACACAATATTATTGACAATAATATCCTGCTCTAACGTGTCAGGTGCCTGTGTCGGATCACATTTTCCTCCTGAAACCCACGAGATTGCTACCAAAGACCTCCTTACCTGCACTTGTGAGTCAGAGGCAGCATGTGGGGAACTGACTGTGCTGTTGGGGAAGGGACAGGGGATGAGAAATGGGAGCAGGCAGTGAAGGGTCTTTCGTTCCATATGCTATTTTGCCAGCTTCACTCTGCAATGCTGGGCGTCTTGCATTTAACTGCCTGCCAACAGCCGGGAGAGATTTGTTGATGAACAACCGAGGCAAGGCTTTCATTCATCCTGTGCAAAGTGACAGGCCATGTGTAGGCCATTGGTCTGAGCGATCATGCAGCCTGCCTGCAGGTAGCAATCTTTTCCATGGAGGTGAACATCAGCACAAATACCTGAGACCCAGCTATGGCACGCAGGGTAACAATGAATTCCTCTATTCTTCTGAGATCGGAAACTCAGTTTCTACATCTAACTGAACAGAGTTGGGAGAGCGCTGTCCTTTCTGACTGTGCTGCCCTCCCTCTGGTACCTACTTCTATTCAGTGGTGACATGCCTCTCATCATGTGACAGCCCAGCTATCTTTAAATTGAGGCGTTAATACCTGCAATGGTACAAGGAATGCATGAGTTATGCGATGTACATCCTCAGAATGGTTCCTCTTTTCTCAGGATGCCTTCTCCTGCTATTCCTTTTCTGTCAGAGATCTGTTGGAGGTAAAAGGCACAAATTATTGTTCAAAGGGGTAAGAATTAAAACTTAACAGTGTGCACATCATGGCATTTCAACTATTGCAGACATTAATTCCATTGGGTTTTACTAGGCACCCTCTGTCTTTTGCCTGTAGCAATGGGCAACAATTTTTAAAGCCTGAAATAAAAATAGGAAGTGTTTGAGAAACTCAACAGGTCTAGCAACATCTGTGGAAGGAGATACAGAGTTAACGTTTTGAGTCTAATGATTCTTCTTTAGAACTGGATTCTGAATTACAGCCAAAACTAGACTGCTCTTCTGCTGGGAAGAAACTGTTCTTCTGAATCTTTTGCTTCTGGCTCTGCTTCTGACTGTCTTGTTTTGCATCATGAAAAGATCATCTTATTGAGAATTTTAAGCAACGATCTCCCCAGGCAGCTTAACTTATAGCTTGAGCCACGTGTTTTCTTGGAAATGCTGTTTTGATCTCACTGCTCAAAATAACTTTCTAACCTGAAGAAAAAAATCTGATCTGACCTTCACTGCAATGAAAACTAAAACCCTATTTATCTGCGCTTCAGAATTCAAGTTCTCAAAGAGACAATGATAGAGTCATTTAATAGTTAATGATAGTCAATGATAGACTCATCATAGAGTCAGCGCCAAAAAATGTTATGTCGCTCAGCATCCTTGGCCATTGAACCTCTTTTGGCACTCTTTTTCGGCTATGAGGAATTACCTATGTGCTGCTCACCACTGCTGATATTGCCAGCAAAGCTTATTTGGTTTGTGTGATTGACCTCTGTGTTCTATCCAAATGGATCATATTTCTGGAAGCCCTGAAAGCACGGTAATGCACCACCTCACTGACTAATGTGGTTCAAAAAAGCAACTCAACTTCACAAGTTTCTAAGGACAGTTAGGATGGGCCTTACCTATCCTATCCAATGAAAAAAAAACCTGGAGGTGGTATGTTAATCGAGTGACTGAATTCCCCATCTGCTACCAGAAACCCCTGCTGTAAGTCATCTGTTGTAATAAAATCCTGCTCTATGACTCAGTTGCCAGATGGAAATGTGTTTCCTTGATTTTTAATGCAAAAAAAAACCAGCAGCCAAGATTGAGTGACTGCCTTAAATGCTCCAGCAATGTGTTTTAGTTCCAATCTGAGAATAACCTTGACTGCATCAACAATTTTTTTTGTAGCATGAACATCCTTTTATCTCTAAATGCAATTGGAAATCCACTGCTCATCTATGTTGTATTGTGGACAATTTTCCTCACTAACAGCCAGATTTAATCATCAGTGGAGAGGGTTCAACAAACCATCTGGCTAGATTAGAGGCAGGGTTCTCGAAATGAATGTATCAATTTGTAAATTTACCTTGGATGAAAGCATAAAATGAGGGAAAGTGAATAAGCTTCAATTTAGACTTCCTCATTGCTCCAATAGAAAAGATTATGGGCAGAGTGCAAAATCCTTTGCCCAAGACAATATTTTACCCTGCAGTGTTTTAAGCAGCTTCCACCAGCTGCATCGTTATGTTATATTAAATATATACTAATTATGAAAATGTACATGCAAAGTATGTTTTCCCCACAGCGAAAGCACTAGTATTGATGGTAGATAATTTCCTTAATGTTGTGGGGTATTTTTTGTCCTGTATATTGTGTAGCTCTCAGTTTCAAAGGTTGTGAGCTTCCTGCAATGTTTGCAATTTCATTTGGATTGCAAAGTAAATTCACTGGCAGATGTATAGTCTCAGACTAAATTCATCCTATATACAACAAAATACTTAAAAATTCATGCCATTGTACACCAAAGAGAAGGAAGACGCCATTAAATTTCAATATGTGTTGACAGTTCATGAATGTACTGCCACAATCTCCATTTGGTAAGAGATGTAAAAAATGCATGATGTATGCAATATTGATTTTATAGCGTTAATCTTGTTCAAGCCTGTTCTCTGGTTCTGCTGTTTCTACTGCACAATGAACAACAGTCAGGAAGATTTACATGTGATGGCAGTTCTATGTTATTCTGAAGGTTGAGACATTGCATTCCACTGGGCTAAAATGCATCACCTTATTCCCTCATATCCATTACAACCATAATGCCAAAGACAGCAGTATGAAATTACTTGCTGCCAGTTTTCGTGGAAAGGCTGAACTGAATGAAAGGGTGAACGAAGCCAGTCATTAATCATTAATGGACTTGCAGTTAAGTTCAGAATACATAGAATTTATTCAACACCCCATCTTAAAACATGAGTATTTTTTGGTACAGACTGACCAATTGTGAGCTTCCATCAATTCTGTTGTTTTAAAACCCGAATGTGGAATGAAAAGTTTCAGGAAGACCTCCCCTCTTTTGATATTAAACATCATTGTCTGGAATCTGACTGGAGCTTTGTTGATCTATGCAATTGGTGTCCGTTCATACGAGCACACCTCTCAGTAAAAGCTGACAGTAAAGCAGGAAAAAGCCAAAAAGATATGACTTAAAGCTACATTTCAAAATTGAGGCCAAAGAGGAACAGTGCTCCTGAACAATAATAACTGAGTTACCCCTGTTCACAATCACAACTCCTCACCAGAGATAGTTAGAACTGCAGATGCTGGAGTCAGTGATAACACAGCGTGGAGCTGGAGGAACACAGCAGGCCAGGCAGCATCAGAGGAGCAGGAAAGTTGAGGGTTTGGGTCGGGACCCTTCTTCAGAAATTGGGTGGGGTAAGGGAGCTCAGAAATAAATAGAGAGCGGAGGGCTGGGGCAAGGGAAGGTAGGTGGGATGGTGTTAGGTGAGTGCAGGTAGATAGTGGTGGGGGTTGGCCAGTGAGGTAGGAGGGGCGGATAGGTGGGAGAGAAGATAGACACGCTGTGTCAGGTCAAGGAGGCAGGGATGAGAGGGAAGGTTGGTCATGGGATGAGGCTGGGGGTGGGGAGATTTTGAAACTGGTAAAATCCACGCTTAGGCCATTGTGCTGTAGGGTCTTGAGGCAGAATATGAGGTGCTGCTCCTCCAGTTTGTGGGTGGCGTCGTTGTGGCACTGGAGGAGGCCCAGGATGGACATGTTGTCCAGGGAGTGGGAGGGGGGAGTTGAAATGATTGACAAATATAAGGTGTTGTCGTTTGTCGTGAACAGAGAGCAGATACTCTACAAAATGGTCTCCAAGCCTCCGCTTGATGTCATCGATGTAGAGGGGGCCACCTCGGGAGCAGTGGATGCAGTAGACCACATTGACAGACGTGTGGTGAACTGCTGTCTAATGTGGAAGGTTTGTTTTGTGCCTTGAATGGAAGTGAGGAGGGGGTGGAGTTGTAGGGGCAGGTGTAGCACTTCCTGTGGTTGCAGGGAAAAGTGCCGGGTGTGGTGGGGTTAGTGGGGAATGTGGAGCAGACGATGGAGTAGTGGAAGCCCACCTTCCTAATGGCTGGACATTCACCAGTCTGTCCTATACTTGAGTGCCAATCAGAAGTCTGCTTCCTGCCAAAAGCTCATTGGCAATATGACAATGAGGCCTTGCCCTCAAATTCTCAGAGGGGTGGCACAGTGGCTCAGTGGTTAGCACTGCTCCTTCAAGGGACCCAGGTTTGTTTCCAGACTTGGGCGACTGTCTGTGTGGAGTTTCCACATAGAATCATAAAATCCCTACAGTGTGACAACCAACCATTCAGCCTACCAAGTCCACACTGACCCTCTGAAGAGCAATCCATCCAGACCCAAACCCCTACCCTATCCCTCTCATCTTGTATTTCCCTGGCTAACCCACTAGTCTGCACATCCTTAGATACTGCAGGTAATTTAGCATAGCCAGTCGACCTAGCTTGGACATCTTTGGATTGTGACAGGAACCCAGAACACCTGGAGGAAACCCATGCAAACTCCACCAGTCGCCCAAGGGTGGAATCGAACCTGGATCCTTTGCATTGTGAGGCAGCAGTGCTAACCACTGAGCTATCCCTCTGACAATTTGAGGGCAAGGCCTCATTACCATGTTGCCAGTGAACTTTTGGTAGAAACCAGACTTCTCATTGTCCCCACGTCTGCGTAGGTTTCCTTTGGATGCTCCTCTGGATATGTAGGTTAGGCAGATTAGCTATGGGAAATGCAGGGTGATAGGAATGGAGTGGATCTGGGTGGGTTGCTCTTCGCAGGGTCGGTGTGGACTTGATGAGCCGAATGGCCTGCTTCCACGCTGTAGGGATTCTATGATTCTATGATTGTGACAGGATTCCCAATGGAAGGGTTTTCAAAGCAGCTGACATTCTCCAATGCCATCATTAATGAAGCAATGGGGCCATTCAGTGGTGCCAATAACTTCAGTGGCTCTGCTCTTTCCTCACAGCTTAGTGATTTTCTCCTCTCTTTGATATACTGATCCAATTCTCATTTAAAAATGACGATTGAATCTGTTTCTACCACTGATTCAAGCATTGTGTTCCAATAATAATTCGCTGCATTAAAAATCTCTTAGAAACTCACCTATTTTTGCACATATCTAAAATCTGTGCCCTCTAATTACTGACCTTCTCATCACTGCAAACAATTTTTCCTTTTTCACTCCATCAAAATTCCCCTATTTACTAACACTTGTGGTAAAGCTAAAATTCACAGCTATTTTTGGACTTCCAACTTTTCTGGAGCTCTGTCACCATTTATAGGACTTGTGGTCAGCTGCAGCTTATTTTAAGAAAAATGGTTCATACAATTGATTCTGCTTCGAAAGTGGATCGTGCTGTTCTCCAGCTGCTTCACTTTCCCTTCTATTGCTACTTTACAGTCTTGGCTGAACAATTCCTTTCCTTGCACCACTGGCTAGAATTTATCAAAGTAATGCACCACAACACTGGCTCAAATCAATCTGCAGGATTTTACTTAGGTCAGTTCTCTCAGTTGATGACTATTTCAAACCTGAAGTGAGATTCCCAATTGTTGTTACTTTCCTGATCTTATCAGTTTGTTTCAGGATTCTAATTCTGAAAATATTCCAATATACCACAAAGTTTAGATTTGTTTTCTGTGCAGTTATATGGCAACTACCATGAGATGCAATATTGCTTCCAGCCAGACTGTAGTTGAATCTCCCCTCACCACTTTTTCTTCTTGCTTCCAATTTCTAGCTTTTCTTTACCTTCTGTTATTCTCTGACTCTTCCATTCCTCAGTTTCTCTCTCTTCATTTCTGGAGATAGGCTAAAGAGTATCCAATGGAAGTCTTCAGCCTTCTCATCAATTCTTCCCACTCTGCTTCATGTACGCACTCAATTCCATTATTCTCATTTCCATGTCTCTGTTGTCTCTGTTTGAGCAACAGTTCTATACCAGTGTTTCCAATATGTCTCCATTTCTTCTCAACCAAGGAATCTTCTATGGAGGCAGGAACGTTTCTCCCCTTTCTGTGTTAAACATCATTGTCGAGAATCAAATGGAAACTTTATTAATCTATGCAAATGAGTGTCCTGTGATGTGAGCACCGCTTTCAGAAAAATCTGGCAGCAAAGTCAGAGAAAGCCAAAAGAAATGTATTAAAACTACATTTTAAAATTAAGACCAGTGCTTCTGCACAGTAATAGCAGGAGTCACAGCTGTCATAATTAATAACTATTCCATAGACCTACCTTGCTGCTGGTGTCCAACTGATTTCCTTTCTTTTGGTTTTAACCTGTTTTGTTTTCTCCCACAATCATGATAGGGTGTTTCACTTGTCCCCAACTTTTATGCTGCCAGCCTTCAAATAAAAGGATCATCCTTTCTGGGAATACCACCCTGACTAAATGAAAAAGAGAAGAAATTAGAAGGAATGGGAAAGATGCCATAAGAGGAAGTAACAATCTTTATCAAAGATTTGGATGTGGGGAGTAATTGTAATACTTCCAAGACAGCAAAACTTAGCGGGAATGTGATTTTGAGGAGGATGCAAAGAGGTTTCAGGATGTTTCAGAGATGGTAAGTGAATGGGCAAGAGCGTGACAAATGCAGTAGGATCTAGATAATTGTGAGATGGGAGAACGAACAAAGTTGCAGGGTATTTCTTAGCTGGTGAGAGATTGGATAGGGTTGATGTCCAAAGAAACCCAAATGTCCTTGCAATCATGCAGGAACAGCAAGCATTTCCAAATGCAAATAGTTTATTAGCCTTCATTGCAAGTGGATCTGAGTACAGGAGCAAAGAAATCTAACGTTAATTGTACAGAACACTGGTGAGACTGCATCTGGAGTATTGTGTAAAGTTCTCGTTCCCGTATCTCAGGATGGATATACTTGCAAAAGAAGGAATGCAACAAATGTTCACCGGATTAATTTTTGGGATGATGGGACTGGAAACTAAGGAGAATTTGAGGAAATTGGCATTATCTGATGGGTTAATTTAGTAGAGAATTACAAAATTCTAAAACGGATAGACAAAGTAGATGCCAAAAGAAGTGGCAGTGCAGTTTAGAACCAGGGGGCGTTGTTTCAGAATAAATATTGAGCCATATAGGATTGAAATGAGGAGCAACTTCTTAATTCAGAGGGTGAGGAATCTTTGGAATTCTCTAATGCGGTGGGCTGTGGAAGTCCAATCACTTTTATTCTATATCCAGAAATGCTCTTTCACACAACTTATGGTTGTTTTCCTATCATCAAATCACTTGTGAAACCCAAACATTAAGTAAGTTTGTGGATAGATTTTTGGTTACTAAGAGGACCAAGAAATATGTGGATATCTCCAGTATGTGGTGCTGAAGAAGAGAATCGAGGGAGCAGGTTCATGACACTAAATGGCCTACTCCAGCGCATTAGTCCCTAAGCAAACTGAGAGACATGCTTGCATGAATCTTTGCCCTCCTTAAAGAGTACATAGGATGAGTTATATGTAGTTATACGAGAAGCAAGGGAGGCTACATTGTTCATTGCTTAATATAGAAATGTACAGTATCAACCTTGGGGTGTTTGTCAGCTTAATTGGCTGGACGGCTAATTTGCAATACAGAGTGACGCCAACACAGTGGGTTCAATTCCCACATCTGCTGAGGTCACAATGAAGGCCCTGCCTTCTCGACCTTGCCCCTCCCCTGCAGCGTGGTGAGCTTTTGGTTGAACCACCGCCAGTTGACTCTAATGACAGCGCAGCATTATGGTCCTCGAGGATTTTACATTTCCAAAATGAACCAAGCTATCACCATAGATTAGATTCAAAAATTGTGGTGCAATTTGGCCCACATTTGAAAGATTATTCCTGAGAATAACCTTAGATATCATGACATTTTTCATCTTGCACCAGCAATATTTCTTTTGATACATTGAATCCAAATTTCTGTTAAGGTGATAGATGCATGGCATTTTCTAAATACAGAATCTAAGCACAGGTTCCTTTGTGTATTCGAATGGTGTTTGCTATTGATTTAAATGATCACAGAAATTCAACTATTCACTATTCCTATTTCTTCAAAGATACAATGGAAAATTTGACTATATTTTCACTTGAAGCAAATTGCTATAGAAAAATGCAATAGCAAGTATCAGAAATTCAGGTCAAGATGTGAAGCTAATTTGACTTTTGCAATTGCCTCAAAATGAAAAGGATACTAATTCAGAGATTAGCAACAACATTCATTCAAAATTAGGCTTAAAAGTTTATATGGTTTTAACATAGTCCCCAAAAGGCCAAAGCAACCTTTTGAGCATTTCTTTAAATATGAATACAAAATGTAATACTCTTTGAATTGATAAACTTAATAGCAGTCTGCAGGTTTTAACAGTTTTGTTCAGATGGAAATACCCAATAGATCTTAATAGTTGCATGTTTGGAAAATCTGAAGCATTTCTGAAATATTTCTTCATTGAATTGAAAACTCAAGTGTTGGGAATGGATTTTATTTTTCACTTTTTGAATCTAATGTTATGCTCACGAGGGAATGCTTGCCTGGTGTCTACTGGAGCTCTACTTAAAACCAAACTCAGAAGAGCACCAGCTCCATTATTACTCTAACTTCTGCATTTTTTGTTAGTGTAAATTTAGGTCATGCAAATTCATTTTATTTGGGACTTTTAAAGACAGGCAAGAGACGTTTTATATCATTTGTCCTAGCTGAATTCAAATATAGCACCAAAGGAGGAAAGGACAATGTGCCTCCTCTTTATGTACTCTGCAGGCAGAAATATAATTAAGAAGGACTGTTTTTCAGTCTCATTACATCAAAAACCTTGTTTTCCTGTCATTTTTTTCATAGTTTTCCCCAAGCAGAACAGATTGTAATTTTCAGGCAAGTACTGGATTATTGCATCTGTCTCATTGAGGCACGTAACTACAAGTTAGTGGAAGTATCATCAAAATTTGCAAGATGCTTTCAGAAAATGTGAATACAAGTGTTATTATTTACGACACATTTTAATGAATGTATATTTGCATATTTCAATGTTTGTGAGAGCTGAATTACTTGCTTTAAAATACTAAATCAAGTGATCAGCCGAAGGCTGGATATGCAAAAGAATCTTCAATACAGACTCCAGTGTCAAATGCGGCAATCGAAAGGTGTAAAAAAGCTATTAATATCAACTTACCACAATACATAGAGTTTTATGTTTGGATAGTGTATTTCTCAGCTGACAAAATGTTTCGTAGAATATTTGAGTATCATAATCTATATTTATCCATAAATCCTTTAGTGTCCTTCCAATTTAATGCAACTCTATTTTGACAAGTTAACTGACATCACACCGGCCTTATTTATTTCTAGCCCAAACTTGGCAATTGTATTTGTCAAGATTGCTAATTTAGCATTGATCAGGGACTGCACCTACCAAAGTTACAGTCTGTAGATCTCAGTGCTGGATTTATTGAGAATCCTGATGTTTGGCTTTTTGATGAGCTTTTAAAGAAGTCAGAGGATTATTTGCATTCCCTCTTGTGAGCTTTTCACATTGTGGACTATTTAGCAACTAACAGGACAGTGTGAGTGTGAGGCATTCTGTCAGGTTTGTGACTACAAGCAGTCATAGAAACATAGAAGGTAGGAGCAGGAGGAGGCCATTCGATCCTTTGAGCCTCCTCTGCCATTCTTCATGATCATGGCTGATCCTCCAACTCAATAGCCCAATCCTGCTTTCTCCCCATAACCTTTGATCCCATTCACCCCAAGTGCTACGTCTAGTCATCTCTTGAATACATTCAATGTTTTGGCATCAAGTACTTTCTGTGGTAATGAATTCCACAGGCTCACCACTCTTTGGGTGAAGAAATGTCTCCTCATCTCCGTCCTAAATGATCTACCCCAAATCCTCAGACTGTGACCCCTGGTTCTGGACATACTTACCAACGGGAACATCCTCCCTACGTCTACCCTGTCCAGTCATTTTAGAATTTTACAAGTCTGTATGAGATCCCCCCTCATTCATCTGAACTCTAGCAAAAATAATTCTAACCTAGTCAATCTCTCCTCATACGTCAGTCCCACCATCCCTGGAATCAGCCTGGTAAACCTTCGCTGCACTTCTTCAAGAGAAAGAGCATCCTTCCTCAGAAAAGGAGATCAAAATTGTACACAATATTGGAGATGTGGCCTCACCAAGGCCGTGTATAACTGCAACAACACATCTCTGCTCCTGTGCTCGAAGCTTCTTGCAATGAAGGCCAATATATCATTTGCCTTCTTTACCGCCTGCTGCACCTGCATGCTGACCTTCTGTGACTGGTGCTCAAGGACACCCAGGTCCCACTGCACACTCCCCTCTCCCAATTTACAGCCATTCAGGTAGTAATCTGCCTTCTTGTTTTTGCTTCCAAAGTGAATAACCTCACATTTATCCAAATTATACTGCATCTGCCATTCATTTGCCCCCTCAACCAATGTGCCCAGATCATGCTGAAGGATCTCTGCATCCTCATCACAGTTCACCCTCCCACCCAACTTGGTTATATCTGCAAACTTGGAGATGTTACATTTTGTTCCTTCATCCAAATAATTAACATATATTATGAACAGCTAGGGTCTTAGCACCGATCCCTGTGGCACCCCACTAGTTACTGCCTGCAAATTTGAAAAGGGCCCATTAATTTCTACTCTTTGCTTCCTCTCTGCCAAACAGTTTCCTATCCATCTCAATATACTTTCCCCAATACCATCAGTTTTTATCTCGCACATTAGTCTCTTACGTGGGACTTTGTCAAACACTTTCTGAAAGTACCCGGTTTGTGAAGGTCTGTTCACAAAACACAGGACAATATAAAGCAGCCATTTGTAAGTACACAAAATGTTTGTATAGTGATTCTTTAAAATTACCCCACTGCACAGGATCACATTCATAAGTACAAACATTCATTAAGTCAGATGTTCGTAAATCAGGGGCCCCTCTACACAATTTTCCTGTGTGCATATAAGTTGGAAAGCTCTTTATCACTTCTAGGCACCATGCTAATAACATCACCTGTGTCTAGAAATCACAGGCAGGGTTCTACAGTGCAACTGAAATTTAATGAATAAACCTGGAACTCAAAGTTAACCTCAGTAATGGTGACCATGACAATTGCCATGGATTATTCTAAAAGTCCATCTAAACAGCTGATTTATACAGTGAATGACCACATGAAGGGATTACATTTGTACAAGGATCATTCTTGCCTGGCACTGACTATACAAATGGTGACAATAAGCTCTGCTGTTTATCCAGGCTGCTGGATAAAGAATTGCTTTTGGAGCGCCTGAACTGAACTTGGAGCAACCTGCATTACTTGCTACAGTAACTCCCATATGGAATGTAGAGCCCCTGCATTGCTACAGTGGAGTATCCTTTCGTCTTTTACTTTCTCATACTGCATCAAATTTGTGTGCCATTCTAAAGATGGTTGGAGTCTTGTGCAATTCTATTAATTGGGCCCAGATTTGATTTGCAGGGCCACAAGGAGAAGGTGTAGGAATGAGGTTAATGAATTGCTCTAGCAGAGGGCTGGCACATACTTCGTGGACTGAATGGCCTGCTTGTGTGCTGGAACTATTCATCCTTTAGAGAAGGAAATCTGGGCCATCCTTACCTGGTCTGGTCTACATGTGGCTCTACAGTCGCAGCAATGTGGTCGACTCTTAACCTTTCTCTGAGCTAGCAAGTTATTCAGTTCAGGGACAATTAAGGATAAGCAACAAAGGATAGTCATGCTGGTGACTCCCCACATCTCATATAAAGACAACTCCAGTGTGAAGCATGCTTTATTTTTATCATTTTAATTAGTATCATCCCTAAGCCAAATAAACAAAACAGTCCTATGTTCAATCTTTTCTATGATGAGTTAGCTGAACTCACTTGGGTTAGCAACGATTCTACAATTTCTGCAATTGGCCACAGTGCCCTTGAACTCAGAAGGAGAAATAGAAGAAAACATGTAAAGCATTGGATGGAAACACTTGTGTGGAGATCAGGTACGGGCAGAATCAGGACTATGAATGGAATTGTACCTTTTTACTAGTGATCTGACTATCTACACTGGAAAGAATGACTTCATCTAAATTTGCTGAAGTTCTATGCAATAAGTAGAAAAAGAAACTTCTTATTTTTTTTTAAGGAAGGATTGATGTTCCTCAAAAAAGACAATTGTGCTTGCAGGAGTGGTCTTCTAAATCCAATTATGCAGGAAGGTCCAAAGTTTCAGGTTTGAAGATATATATAGTTGCTAAGCACTTCTAAAAAGAGCTAGATCAAGAAGATGTCAGATCACATTGAATGTAAGCCTGGGCTAATAATGCATTAACTAAGATTTCCACTCTTACAAATCTCTGTATATGTTTGTGTTCAATAAAACTTGACACTGTTAATTCACAAAAATGTAAATTACATATTACTACATGGTAGCAATATTGACCAGCATCTAAGGAACCAGAGGAGGCCATTAAGAATCTGAAGTGAAGACCGGTCATGGTAAGCCAAGAGATCAGCCCAATAGTCCAAACCCAGGGATAGGGAAGACAACTGAAGGAAAATTCAGAGGTGGCAGGGATCAGCTAATGGTGGACTTTAAGGTATACCTCATCTCTGAAATGTAGAACAGGAAAACCCTGTAGAAGCTGAAGAATGTGCAGGAGAAGGCCCCTGGCAGATTACATAGTTAATAACAGGAGTATTACAGAAATTACTTAAAGAGTTGGAGATGACAAAAGCACTCAGAAAATACACCGACAGCATGTAAGCAGAAGGACAATTCACAAAGCAAACAAGAACCCTAACAAGAACCCAACCTGACCTGTTTTATAGATAGTTGGAGTGCAAAGTTAGAGATCAGGCTAAGGCTGTAGCAACAGCACTGAAAATTAGATTACCTTAGTCTGCCAGAGTCTGAACAGTGAGAAACACAGGGGAGCCTGATGGACTTTTTCGAGGGACGTGAAGACCCACAGGGAGAATTCAACTTCCTTGATGGCACAGAGTCATGGGATGATGTTTTGCACATAGAGATAAAAGCAAATGAAAGAGAAACTAGTTTAAACTTGGTGACTGGGGCAGATGTGCTGATCCTTCTGAATAATTGCCATGGTTGAGGAAACTTCAGACAGATCTCTATGAAGTTTTGGAGCTCAGGGCATAAGAATGTAAGTGAATGGCCAGATCTGTTCTACTTCTCCCTACATTGGAAAGGAGAATAAAGAGTTTTAATACATGATTCACAATAAATACAAGCTATTAATGTAGCTTCGGACATTCTTCAGTTAATCAACACCAAAGACTCCAGTCCTAGCATTGCAAGAAAATGAGACAGAAACCTTCACTCCCCAACAGAAACAGAAATTTGAAACAATGGGAAAAGAAGGCATCAAGAAAGCAATATCCAGCCTTAAAAGGACATTCTGGACAGTAGTAGTATATTCTTTTAGAATAGGGTTAGAGTAGGAAAACTATACACTGGTCCTTCATTTCCTCAAATCTGAAACTTTGGATCTTCCTGCACTGTTGGATTTAGGGGATTCTATTCCTACAGACACAATTGTCTCTTTTGAGGAACATCAGTCCTTTCTTGAAGAAGACAAAGAAATAAATTTGTCTCCTTATTGCACAGAACTTCAGCAGGCGATGCAGCAATTGCAACTGCAGTTACATTTAGATGAAGTCTTTCCTCCCAGAGTAGATAGAACACTGGTGAGAAGCTACAAAGCAACCTTTTAGTCACTGAAGAGAGCAAGTGAGTTTTCAAAAATTTCAATAGCCAATAAAGAGATGACAGAATCAGAGATTTACAGAGTTACGGGGTAACAAAGAAATTTTCAATCTGGGAAGGCAGAGATCTCAAAACTAAATCATTGGAACTTCAGTTAGATGGGATAGTGGCGCATCTGCACAGGCTGAAGCCAAATATATGCAACAGATCTTTGCAATTGCATACAGAAAACATCAACCTGACCTTTATGGATAAATCCTCAGCAAAGGTCCACTGAAAATAAGTATAACTTCACATAATTAATTAAAAGCTATCTCAAAACAGAATTCCCCTCGTCCTTACGTACCATCTCACCAACCTCCGGATCCATCCCATCATCCTCCAGCACTTCCGCCATCTGCAATCCGACCCCACCGCCAAAGACATTTTTCCCTCCCTACCCTTATCTGCTTTCCAGACGGACCATTCTCTCCGCGACTCCCTTGTCCGCTCCACACACCCCCCCAGCCCCACCACACCTGGCACTTTTCCCTGCAACCGCAGGAAATGCTACGCCTCCCCCCTCACCCCCATCCCAGGCCCCAAGAAGACTATCCACATCAAGCAGATGTTCACCTGCTAATGTGGTATACTGTATCTGCTGTTCCCGTAGTGCCCTCCTCTACATTGGGGTAACCTAGCAGAGGCTTGGGGACCACTTTGCAGAATACCTATGCTAGGTTTGCAATTGCACCTCCCAGTCGTGAACCATTTCAACTCCCCCTCCCATTTCTCAGACAACATGCCCATCCTGGGCCTCCTGCAGTGCCACAATGATGCCACCCGAAGGTTGCAGGAACAGCAACTCATATTCAGCTTAGGAACCCTGCAGCCCAATGGTATCAATGTGGACTTCACAAGCTTCAAAATCTCCCCTCCCCCTACTGCATCCCCTAACCAGCCCAGCTCGTCCCCGCCTCCCTAACCTGTCCTTCCTCCCACCTATCCTCTCCTCCCACCTCAAGCCCCACTCCCATCTCCTACCTACTAACCTCATCCTGCCCCCTTGACCTGTCCGTCCTCTCTGGATGGACCTATTTCCTCCCTAACTCCCCACCTACACTCACCTTTACTGGCTCCATCCCCGCATCTTTGACATGTCTATCTCCCTTCCACCTATCTTCTCCTCTGTCCACCTTCTATCCACCACCCCTCCTCCCTATTTATTTCAGAATCCCATTCCCCTCCCCCATTTCTGAAGAAGGGTCCAGACCCGAAACGTCAGCCTTCCTGCTCCTCTGATGCTGCTTGGCCTGCTGTGTTCATCCAGCTCCACACCTTGTTATCTCAAGAAAAAGAGATCCTAATTCCAAAGTGGATCAGGTTAGTGTTCACCATGCAGAAATTATTGATCTGCAACGATAGAAGGCAGAAAAGAAAAGTCATCGACAATTCATGGAAGCACTGGAGAGTTTTTTTCAGCCATAACTTGCAAGATCAGATTATTGAGCTTATGAGAGACAGATTGCTTTTATCAAGTTTAATACTGAACAGAGGAAGGAGCTTGAACAGCTCAGAACTCAACAAGAATTGACACAGTGAAACGACTAAACTGAATGGGCAGCCATTAGCAGTCAAACAAATTAATCAGGCTTTGCAGATTGAAAATGACAAGGCTACAGAAGATTTGTGAAAGTCTTGCACACGGACAATTAGTCTTCTCACCCAAATAACACAACAGAGAATATTTTGATGAAGGAAAAAGCCTCTTTCTTCAGAAATGTTCCGAACTCCAACAATCGTAATGAGTGCCTAACTGAAGAAAACGCTACCAAACTTAATAGGCACGACCTTGTTTTTGAAAAAAACAAACACTGAGGATGAGAATGTGACTTCCTTGTCTTCCTTTCCAAGAGGCGGCAATTGTTTGAGTCATAAGGTCTTCTCCCTGTGATCGAGATTTTCATTCATTGATCTTCATTGCCGCTACATTCATGTATTCGAGTGGCTTGGAGCCCAAATACCAACCATTGTCTGAACCTGTCATTCAACTCCACCAATCCGTTAGCGCTCCAAGGAGAAAACAAGGAAGAACATGTGTCCTATCTGGGGTCAGGATATTTTGTTTTGAAGCTCTTTGTGAGTCATTCCTAAGGGACGTTTATAGATGTCTAGTTTTCAGGGACTCCATTTCGATTTTCAGTAACACCTTTATTGGATGATGCTATCACCATAGTCACATTACCTTCTGTATTTGTGCAATTCTTTGGGAAGATTTCTTCTTTATAAGGATAATATAGCATAAAAAGCATATTATTGTCTTTTTAACTTGGAAACTATAAATAAGATGTCTTAAGTAATTTTTGATAAATAAATATCACAAACTCTGCTTTCAAATTGGGATCTTACACATGTTGTAATCAATTCTTCCCCGATCGTTTACAGTATCCATTCCTTGTTCCTGGACAGCCAACTGATCTTTTGCAGAAACACGGAAGATACATCAGCATTAAACAAAAACATCAACAAGATATATCAATAAAACAAACACTTCAATGTGACTAATAATGACAAAATTCTTTAACATTTTGTCAGCAATTTTTTTAGTACTTGTTGCTGTTATTAGTTATTATGTATTTCGCTAGTTCCCTTGTTCATGGAATCTTTACAGCACAGACGGACGCCATCGATGTTTCAAAATGAGTGCTTTTGAAACATTTGGCAAGCTTTTAGTCTGAGCCGTAGTGTAGTACCAACATATTGTGACTTTATAACGTGACCATCAGTAGACCTGTCTAGTGTCGTAAAGCCATCTTTTGGAGTGAATCTGAATTCTTCATTACCATCTGAAATGAGAGCTCAGCATTCTTTAAAACACGAGGTATGGAAGTCTTGATTTTTTTACTAGTGGATGCATTTTAAAGTCATGCTAAATGTCTGTCCCATTTTATCCAATCCTTTGTCAAGAGCAATGTAGTTGCCGGGGATAGCAGAACTGCAGATGCTGGAGTCAGAGATAGCACAGTGTGGAGCTGGAGGAACACAGCAGGCCAGGCAGCATCAGAGGAGCAGGAAAGCTGACGATTTGGGTCGGGACCTTTCTTCTGACCCGAAAGGTCAACTTGCCTGTTCCTCTGATGCTACCTGGCCTCCTGTGTTCTTCCAGCTCCACACTGTGTTATCAATATAGTTGCCAGTGTAATCAGCCCCTTTCCCCCCATCAGCTTAATGGCTAGCCAGGAGTAAAAGAACTTTAGGGGGGATTTAGAGGAAAGAAAATCATGCCTTTTCTTTAAGTGTGGCCGTGGATCATAGGGGAATATGAGTTCTGTCAATGAGACAACAGGTCACATGGAACTGGAGCTTGGGTCTATTAGGGCTCCAAGTCAGATGTTTCCTCTCTTACCATCCTCTGTATATAGTCATGTTCAATATATCCTATGACTGTTCACACACAAGAACATAGATCTTACATTACTATAGGGACAGGTTGTGATGTACATCGCAGTAACTTAATCTAACATTGCAATTATCACAGATGAGTAATAGCCATTTAAGCAATGTACAAAGAGGATGAGATGGCTATCATATCTTTTTCCTACTGTAAAGTCTTTGTGGGAAACGTATTTAAAAGAAAGGAAAGGAATAATAAATTAAGTACAATAGCCAGATATTTACATAATATTTTATTTATTTAAGTCGAGATGGTTCTTGGCCAAAGTGGGTTTGCCTTGACCAGTCTTAATTAAGTGAATGCTTCCTGTCTCTTTATGGCTAATGAACAGATTTGATTTTTTCTTTTTTATGTGTTTGGTTGCAGTGATTCTGCATTTTTTAAATACACAATGGCCAGATTGTCCATTTGACTACTGCCACAATGTAACTTTCAATAGTACTTCTATATATAGAGAGAGAGACAGATAGAGCTACCACTAAATTTTAATCAACATTTGCAATTGAGTTATGATAAATAATATGCAATTGTTGAAGTGTGAAATACGTCATCTGCAGAAAATGTTATAAAAGACCTTTTTATGTTGATAATTCAAGGGAAGAAGAATAAAACTGAAATCTATTGGAAGTCACTTTGCATTGCCTTTTTAAGTCAACCTTAACACGTACAAACCAAAGACAAGGTGACACCAGCAATAAAGCAGAAACTTTCTCATGGAATTACTTAATAGAAAAAGAGTGACACTTCTTCCAGCAAGTGCTGCCCCTTCTGCAATCAAGAGAGGACAGGGGCAGATTTTGAGCAGCCACCATGGCATAAGAGATGGATTGTAAGGGTGATAACTAATGGCAGATAGATGGATGATTAATGAAACCAGGCTGAGCCTAATAACAAATTCGACAATTCTTGCCAGAAACAAAAATTAAATCCCCCTGCGTTTAGTTTGAAAATTTAGACCCTCGCTCAGCCTTCATATCTGCGTTTATTTTATCTTTCTATAACTGAGGTAAATCGCCTTTGATTGCTATTCCAGGGCCACTATAATTCTAAGGAACTTCAAGGCTAATTTCTGCAAGGAAGCTAATCAAGTTATGTGATATGAGAATGCAGATTCTACGGCAAGCAACAGTTTGAGGATATCTCAATTTCAGTGAAATACAGAATTTAAAAAAATCTTAATTTAAAAAATTCTGTATTTCATTGAAATTGAGATATCCTCAAACTGTTACTTGCCGTAGAATCTAAAAAATTCTGTATTAATCATTGTTAAAATATTTGCTTTCTCTTAGAAAAGAAGACAAGTAAATAATTTAAAGGGTGTTTATTGCATTCAGCCTTTAAACGTTAGATATGCTTAATTGCTTACTGTTGAAGCTTCTTATTCACACCTCGCTCTCTCATTAGTATATTTCACCTCATTCAGCTGATTATTAAAAGGTAGATAACCGACATTTGATATATCAACAAACATAACTGAAGTTCTATTTCTGAATTCTGTCAGATATATTTCCACTTAATCTCAATAAACTTCACATTTGCACTCTTGACTCAAGTATCTTGTCTTAGAAAGTCATGAAATCAAATCATTGTAGTTGGGTAGGAATAGCAGAGGTCAGTCAATGTCTGTAGGAGTCATTTACAGGTCGTCTAACAGCAGTTACACCAATAAGCATTAAATAATTGATTCTTGTGACAATGTTATTCTAATGTCACCTGGGAGGGTTTAAGCTAGTGTGGCAGAGGGGGTAGAAACTAGAACAAAAACAGAGTTGTTGGAAAGACTCAGCAGGTCTGGCAGCATCTGTCAAGAACAATCAGAGTTAATGTTTCGGGTTCAATGACCCCTCCTCAGAACATTCACCGGACTCGAAACGTTAACTCTGATTTTTCTTCACAGATGCTGCCATACTTTTTGAGCTTTTCCAGCAATTTCTGTTTTTATTCCTGATTTGCAGCATCCGCAGTTCTTTTGGATTTTATTTAGGAACCAGAACAATAGGTCAGCAAGTGAAATGTCTGAGGAGGATTCAGAGTCCAAAGCCTGTAATGCTAAGAGGAGGAACAGACAGGGAGAAGTTACTGAACTCAATGGGACTGGTGGTCTGAGGTGTGTGTTTTTTGTTCTTTTTATTCATTTTGTATGATGTGGGCATTGCTGGCTGGCCAGCATTTATTGCCCACCCTAGTTGCCCTTGAGAAGGTGGTGGTGAGCTGCCTTGTTGAACCGTTGATAAACCGAGACAGACAAGATTGGTAATTTAATGTTCCAGGATTTAGATGCTTCAGGAGAGGTAGAGAGGGATAGAAAAGAGGTGGGAAATTTGTGTTACTGATTAGGGAGAATATCACAGCTGTACTGAGGGAGGACATCTTGGAGGGCTCATCCAGCAAAGCCATATGGATAGAACTCAGCAATAGGAAGAGTCTAATCTGTTTGATGGGGTTGTACTACGGGCCTCCCAACAGCCAGTGGGAGATAGAGGAACAGATACATAGACAGATTGTGGAATGATGTAAAAATAACAGGGTAGTTGTGGTGCATGATTTTAACTTCCCTTATATTGACTGGGACTCCTTTAGTGCCAGGAGCTTGGAGGGAGGGAAATTTGTTCGGTGTGTCCAGGACGGTTTCTTGATGCAATCTGTAAATAGTCCAACAAGGGAAGGGACCGCTGTAGACCTGGTATTGGAAATTGTGATTGAAGTTTCAGTGGGGAAACATTTTGGGAACAGTGACCATAATTCCATAAGTTTTAAATTACTCATGGACAAAGGTAAGTGTAGTTGTTGGGTGAAAGTACCAAATTTGGGAGAAAGCTAACTATGACAATGTTAGACAGGAACTGGGGAATGTAGATTGGGGGCAGCAGTTTGAAGATAAACCAACATCTGTCATATAGTAATCTTTTAAAGTTCAGTTGATTAGAGTTCAGGACCAGCATGTTCCTGTGAAAATGAAGGATAAGAATGGCAAGATTCAAGAACTTTGGATGACAAGAGAAATTATGAACTCAATTAAAAAGAAAAAGAAGGCATATGTAAAGTTTAGTAAATTGAAGACAGAGCCTCAAGAATATAAAGAACATAGAAAATAACTTAAACAAGGGGTTAGGAGGGCTGAAAGAGCCTTTGGGAAATAGGATTATGGAAAATCCTGAGGCATTTTATACATCTATATGGAGCAAAAGGGTAGCAAGGGAAAGGATAGGTTCCCTCAAGGACAAAAGAGAGAATTTATTTGTGGAGCCAGAGGAAATGGATGAGGTTCTTAGTAATACTTTGCATTGGTATTCAAAAGGAGAAGGATATAGTGGATGGTGAATCTAAAGGGGGGTATGTTAATATTGTGGGGCATGTTGATGTGATATGATAAAAGAGGAGGCGATGTTGGGTGATTTATAAAGCATTAAGGTAGGCAAGTCCAGGGAACCTGATGGGATCTATCCCAGAATGCTGAGGGAGGTGAGGGAGGAAATTGCTGGGGCCTAGTACAAAGTCTTTGTGTCCTCTTTGGTCATAGGAGAGGTCCCAGAGGACTGGAGAATAGCCAATGTTGTTCCTTTATTTAAACTGGGCAAAAGGGTTGATCCCGGAAATTATAGGGTGGTGAGCCTTGTGTCAATGCGAGGGAAATTATTGGAGAAGATTCTTAGGGACAGGATTTATTCACATTTGGAAAAATATGGACTTATTAGCAATGGGCAGCATGTCTATGCCTGGCAAAGTTGTGTCTCACAAGTTTGATTTAGTTTTTTGAGGAAGTGACAAAGATGATTGATGAGGGCAGGGCAGTGGATGTTGTCTCCATGGACTTTAGCAAGATCTTTGACAAGGTCCCCCATTACACGCTCATAAAGAAAGTGAAGTTACAACAGATCTGTAGTTGGTTACTGGGGAGTGTTGCATTCAATTCTAGTCTCCCTGCTCTAGGAAAGATATTGTTAAACATGAAAGGGTGCAGTAAAGATGTTGCTGGGGTTAGAGAGTTTGAGCTATAGGGAAACTAGAACTGAACGCAATAATCCAAAAGTGGCCTAAGCAATATCCTGTACAGCTGCAACATGACATGCCAACTCCTATACTCAATGCACTGGCCAATAAAGGAAAGCCTACCAAATGCCTTTTTCACTATCCTGTCTACCAAGACTCCATCTTCACAGAACTATGAACCTGCAACTCAAGGTCTCTTTGTTGAGCAACACTCCCCAGGATGCTACCTTTAAGTGTATAACTCCTGCACTAAACTGCCTTACCAACATGCAATACCTGACATTTATCTGAAGTAAACTCCACCTGCCATTCTTAGTCCTTCAGCCCGTCAGATCATCTGATCATATATCTTGACAGGTATATGAATAGACAGGAAACAGAGGGATACAGAGTATGTGGAGGCAGAAGGCTCTTAGTTTAGAAAGGCATCATGTGTCTGCATAGGCTTGGTCGGCCAAAAGGTCTGTTCCTGTGCTATACTGTATTTTCTTCTTTGAATTTAATTTCCATATAGATAGGACCAATCAAATGTACCTGACTAAATCAATTCAATTTATGATCATGACCAATTCCTTTGATAATGCAGTCTGGAAAATGAATTTGTAAAATGGTCCTTCAACGGTTTCTTGGAACAATACATTGTGGAGCCATCTTGAGATAAAGTTATTTTATATCTAGTGCTGTGTGATGAAGCAGAGTTATATAATAATTTGATAATAAAAGATCCTCTGGGAAAAGGTGATCGTAATATATTTGAATTTCATTTAAGTGTTATTGTGGCATATTGTACCCCAATCAAGAATGTAAAATGCAAACAAAGTAAATTATATTGCTAGGATGGGACAACTGATTAGTATTAATCGGGTAAAGTATTCTAAAAGGTATGGTGGGAAATAAAGAAGGGAAAACATTTAAATAAGCAAAGCAAGATATTATAAAAATACATTCGCTTAAAAATAGAAGCTTAACAATAAAGATACAATGACTAATATTAAAATAAAAAAAGGTTTATAAAGTTGGAAGAAATTGTAGTAAACTGATGATTTGGAGTACTTTAGAACACAGCAAGCTGCCTAAAGATTTGATAATTTAAAAAAAAATCAATGGAAATATTCTAACCAGGAGCATTAAAAATTGTGAAAATATTTATAAGCATATGAAAAGGAGAGTAGCTAAAGCAAACATTGGTTGCTTGCTGGCAGAGGCAGGAGAAATTGTCATGGGGAAATGGGAGAGATATTGAACAAATATTTTCTGCCCATACTTTATCTATATTTCCAAAGAAATGCTGGATGATTGACCATAGGTAATGAATTGAGTCACGTCAGGGGATTGCAGTCCGGATAACTGGCTGGCTGCAAAACAGAAGAAATAGAACGATGAGATAACAAGGTGTTGAGCTGGATGAACACAGCAGGCCAAGCAGCATCAGAGGAGCAGGACCAGACCCTTTCTGAAGAAGGGTCTAGGCCCAAAAAGTCAGCTTTCCTGCTCCTCTGATGCTGCTTGGCCTGTTGCGTTCATCCAGCTCCACACCTTGTTATCTCAGATTCTTCAGCATCTGCAGTTCCTACTAGCTCAGAAATAGAACAATGTTTCTTTTTGAGTTTTATGGTTAAACGTCCTAAAGAATCATCTAAGCACATTCTTTTGAAGTCTAGTTACTGTTGTAGGAAATACAACAGCTGAATTGTGAGAGACAGAGGAAACAAAGAGCAGAGATAAAATCTAGCTATTCAGGAGGGAGAAGTGTACAAAACACAAGGATCACCAAAGACATTTTTCCCTCCCCACCCTTGTCTGCTTTCCGGAGGGACCACTCCCTCCGTGACTCCCTTGTCCGCTCCACACTCCCCTCCAGCCCCACCACACCCGGCACTTTTCCCTGCAACCGCAGGAAGTGCTACACCTGCCCCTACACCTGCCCCCTCACCCCCATCCCAGGCCCCAAGAAGACTCCACATCAAACAGATGTTCACCTGCACACTTGCTAATGTGGTATACTGTATCCGCTGTACCCGTTGTGGCCTCCTCTACATCGGGGAAACCAAGCGGAGGCTTGGGGACCGCTTTGCAGAACACCTGCGCTCAGTTCACAACAAACAACTGCACCTCCCAGTCGCGAACCATTTCAACTCCCCCTCCCATTCCTCAGACGACATGTCCATCCTGGGCCTCCTGCAATGTCACAGTGATGCCACCCGAAGACTGCAGGAACAGCAAATCATATTCAGCCTGGGAACCCCGCAGCCCAGTGGTATCAATGTGGATTTCACAAGCTTCAAAATCTCCCCTCCCACAACCGCATCCCAAAACCAGCCCAGCTCATCTCCGCCTCCCTAACCTGTTCTTCCTCTCCCCTATCCCCTCCTCCCACCTCATCCCGCCCCCTTGACCTGTCCGTCCTCCCTGGACTGACCTATCTCCTCCCTACCCCCCCCCCACCTACACTCACCTTTACTGGTTCCATCCCCGCTTCTTTGACTTGTCTGCCTCCTCTCCACCTATCCTCTCCTCTATCCATCTTCTTTCCGCCTCCCCCCGTCCCTATTTATTTCAGAACCCTCTTCCCCTCCCCCATTTCTGATGAAGGGTCTAGGCCTGAAACGTCAAGCTTTCCTGCTCCTATGATGCTGCTTGGCCTGCTGTGTTCATCTAGCTCCACACCTTGTTATCTAGGATCAATGCTGAGTTTGCTTGGTGTTCACAATTTATGTTAGCACTTTAAAATTGTTTGTGGATGATACAAAATTGTGGGCATCATTGATTCTAAGAGAGATTGCACCAAAGTTCAAAAAGATATTAATAATGGATATATTATTGGCAAATAAATTTCAGTACAGACATAGAGTCATAGAGTCAAAAGTAGAAAGGGTGCAGAAAAGATTTACAAGGATGGTGTCTGAGACTGGAGGGTTTAAGTTATAGATAGAGACTATATAGTCTCGGCCTTTAATCCCTGGAGCATTGGAGGTTGGGTTGACCTTATAGTTGTTTAAAAAATCATGAGGGACATGGAAAGGGCGAATAGCAAAGGTATTTTTCCCAGGGTGGGGGAGTACAAAATTAGAGGGCATGGGTTTAAGGTGAATGGGGAATGACTTAAAAAGGACCTGAAGGGTAACTTTTTCATGTAGAGGGTAGCCCATGTATGGAACGAGTTACAGAGGAAGTGGGGTAGGCATATGTCTGATGTAATGTATTTTGGCAAGATGTTGTTCGGAATGTAAGTATATTAATGAGGTAGATGAGCAAAGGGATATTGGAATTCAAATATTCAAATCACTAAAAGTAACAGCATGAAGACTATTTCAAAACAAAGCGTGGACTCTGTTTTATTTCTAGAGTGTTACAATTGAAAGTAGGGAAATTACGTTAAACTTTAACAAACCTTTGAGAAACCAAATTTGGAGCACTATGCGTACTATACAAAGGATGTGGAAGTACTTGAGGGGTTCAAGAAACATTTAAAAGGATGATACCTTATTGGTAAGATTCTACTGAAGAGGGATAGGTGAAAAGGCAGATTCTCTTTTCTTTTCTGCAAAGAAGACTGAGGGGTGACCTAATGATTGTTTTTAAATAATGAAAGGTTTTGTTTGAGTAAACAGGGGGCATAATCCCATTCACATGAGTGACCAACATAGAGTTCATCAACAATAGATGGTCAACAAGAAATTTAGCAGATTTGGAATAATGGAGAATGGTAAAGATATGGAATTTACCACCGCAGGGAACAATTGCTACAAATATTACAGATGTATTTGACAGCAGACTAATTAAACATGTGGAGTGAAGGGAATATTGGATTAAACTGATTGAGGTAAATGAATTAGATGAGGAATGGGAGAGGTTTGAGTGAAGCAGAAATAATGATGTGGTCTGGTCCAAAGGGCCTATTTTGTGTAATTCAAAGTAATTTTGTTATACTTGTAAATGTCAGATGTAGCTCAGATCGTAACACTCTTACCCCTGAGTAGAAGGTTTCAGTTAAATAGTTACATTGATTCTAATGGGGATGTGAATATCTCACAAGGATAGACATCTCAAGGAAGAGGAAGAAAGTTTTTCTAATATTCTGGCCAACTATAATCACTTGAACAGCATCGTTAAAGCACATTATCTGCTTACGAGCCTCTTTAGTGTTTATGGTGTAGCTGCCACATTTCTGATGCTGTAAAAATGGTTACATCCCCATCACTGACTATAAAGCTGTTTGGAATTCTTGAGTTTTGAAAGGCTCTATAAAAGTGGAATTCACTTTTTATTTATCGCAACAGCCCTCTCTAATTTAGTTAGCCATTTCAATTAGCTTACTATGTTAAAATTAAAATCATTTTAATTGCCTTTGAATTGATTTCATCAAGTTGATCATATCATAAAAATGAAAGCTTAACATGAGATATGCATCTTTTCAGTAAACCCAAACATAGACACTTCATAATCCATATTAAATATATTTACGAACTTCTTGCATGTTTGTTATGTTATACAAACTAACTATAAGTTATAATACTTTACAGAGCAAATAAACAAACTGTGATATCAGTTTACATTACTATCATTTAGAAATTTGGATCTAAAAGTAGAAATAAATGGGTTTTTGGTTTTAGTTTTGCAAAGGCGACTATTTTTAAAAGTTCAGAAATTAAGTTTTTGAATATTGAGTGCAAACACTATTTCCAGGAAGACACCCGACGTTAGCTATATGACGATATATATATATATAATTACACAGGAAGTTAATTGTTGAAATTTTTACTAAGTTGAACTTACAATAATGACCAGATTTTGCTGAGAAGAATAATTTCATGCCAGCAGAAAGGCAGTTTAATTTGTAACAGTCCAGGCTTCCAAGGCTTGAAAGAAATTTTAAAACTTTTTTAACAGTTTAGATAAGCAAGCTTTTCTTAAAGTTTAGTTTTGAAAAGACTGAGCAATATCTGGTACCTGTATATCGCAGGCAGAGAAAATCACATCTAATAAATTCTGGAAAGGTGCTGTTATGAAATGTGATTTTGCCAGTTAAATAAAAAATTAAAGAGTTAAGGTAAGTGTGATACTTCACTGGGTTTGAGTGTCGATAAATGATAACGCTGGGAATGTGATTGAATTTCTCTTTTTGCTGTAAGGTAAACATGATAAGGTAAAGACAAAGAGCTGACAAAGTGTGTTACATTTTGTGTTCTTCCCTTTGTGCAGTAAACTTGTGTTCTTTTGTTAGAAGAACATTAGTAACCTCTTCTGAATATTGTCAATGACTGCTCCGCATTTTCTTTTGGCTTTCTAAGTGTAGAGCAATTGGACATATTTTGATAAATTTGCTTTTTGTCTGGGAACAAATGTTAGTAGATAGTTCTGATGATTGGGAGAGTCCTGTGCATAGGTGATCAGTTACACTGTGCTAAAGCCATAGGTTAAAAGTTTGAAACCAATAATACAGAGAGACACAAAACACATAAGCTGGAAGAATGTTACCTTACCTTCCACTTGGACACCTTATAGCCTTTAGGATTCAATGCTGAGTTTAACAATTTTAGAGCACTTTCTTCTATGTCTATTATTTACCCCACACCCCAGACCCTGTCATGACATGGGTTCCTTTCAGCACAGCCAACCCTTTTCCATCTAACCATATCACCCATTATCCATTGTCACCTATCTAGCTTATTCTCTTCCTTAGCTCACTACCGACAATCCCTTTCTCTGGCTAACTTCTATTTTCTCTCTCTCTCTCTCTCTCTCTCTTTCTTTGGGGGGTCCTTCCCCCTTCACCCTCCATCATCAGCATATATTCCATCCTTTTGCAACTTCTATCAATCCTGAAGAAGGGTCACTGGAATCAAAACATTAATCCTGCTTTATCTCTACAGATGCTACCAGACCTGCTGAGCTTCTCCAGCAATATTTCTGTTTTAGTTTGTTACAAAGAGGATTGTGTTCATTTTCAGCAATAGTGTAGACAAGTGTTGCATCTGATGACAAGGGCAGAAAAGAGCTGGCAAGGTTGGCATGTGGGCTCAGTAGTTAGCATTGCTGCCTCACAGCACCTGAGACCCGGGTTCAATTCCATCTTGGGTAACTGTCTGTGTGGAGTTTGCACATTCTCCCAGTATCTGCATGTGTATCCTCAGGGTGTTCAGGTCTCCGGGTTTCTTCCCACAGTCCATAGACGTGCAGTTTAGGTGGATTGGCCATAGTGTCCAGGGATGTGCAAGCAAGTTGAATTAGCCATGGGAAATACATGGTTACAGGGATGGGATGGATCTGGGTGGGATGCTCTTCAGAGGGTTCGTGTGGACTCCACGGGCTGAATGGCCTGCTTCCACACTGTAGGGATTTTATGGCTCCTAATTTTCATATCTCATTGAATGGAAAGTTAGATTTGGTATCTTTGAATGTTTACATGACCTTCAAAGTCAAAGTTCCCCAAAAGATCGCATCTTATACTTGGTTCTATGAGATGTTGGGGTGAGAATGGAATAGTTTATATCATCATGTATCTACCTTTAACTTACAAGTCTCAGTCTTTGATCACTTGGTAGCTTTAGACGATTTGAATACTGTCTTTAATGGAATACCGCTTTTGGAATTGTGCTGCATGATTGGTAATGTAGATGTCTGAAGGTAGCACATTCCAACCTCTGCTTTACTGAAAAAAAAAATACCAATTTATGTCATTGGAAGTCAAGTTAAAGAGGTTGGATCCCTGGGCAGAAAAAGAATGAGGTTGTGAAATAATCCTTTCGCTGTAATAAAAAGCTGTCATTTCAGTGCCATACTCATTAATCATACCATGTGTTATGCCAAGAAAAACTTGCCATTCACTTTAGACAATAGAATTACAAAAATGCTATAATGCGCCTGCCTGTTTGCAAATACATGAAATGATTACATTTCTCCTGAGCATAGTATGTAAAATTATTTTGAACAACTTTTGTATCAGTAAAGAAGGAACTCTTGGTCCAATTTATCTTTCGATTAAGTGCAGAAGCATAGATAGCAGTGAAGACATCACATCTGACCCTGTGCAATATGCTATCATAAAAAAATTGTGGACCCTGGTAGGAATGGACTGTGAAGTACAGGTATGAGTTTTTTCAGTTGGCATGTCTCCAACAGTTCACTAGCATTCAGAAGCATATTCAACAAATTAATTAAGTTTAAGTCTTTTCTTTCAAAATAGAAACTGTTTGTTACATCGTTAGTAATTCTACTTTGAATAGCACTGCAGTGGCTGAGACAAGCATCTCCTTTAATTGTACACAAATCTGTGAGACCCACAGTTCCACACACCGTTTACAATACATATTTCCAGACCTGTATTATGGACCAAAATCACAAGAACAAGTGGTAGGGCAGCTAAGTTTTTTTTTTGCCTGATGTTGACTGCCATTGGCTTAAATGCTCTGAAATTTAATGGACTTACCTGCATGGGCAAGCACAAAAGTGTAGAATTTGAATACAAGTTCACTTGATCACCCATCAAGGAGAAACCAGAGAGAAAAAAAAGACTAGGATCTGTAACAGTGACTGTTTAACTGTTGGATTTTTGTTTAACAACTTATTGTTCAGAATAGAGAAGGTAAACCCTGCCTGGTCTTCCATCCCTCCTTCATTCTTTCATGGGATGAGAGTGTAACAATGATCAATGTTCATTCTAACCACTTGGCAGTGCATGTGTGCAACTGCTCCAAGGATTTGTGACAGCAATGGGCATTGGCACATCGATCACAGCATTGACTTTTGGTTTTGAAAGTTACTGCTGCACGTGGATCTTGGAAGCCCACATAACTGGAAAGAAAATAAAGAGAGGATTGCTGGCAAGGACTGCATCTGTTATCCCCTTGTACTTACGCTCCCAACCCCCGCACCCCGAATTTCCATTGAACTGAATTGCTTACTAGGCCATTTGACTGATTTATTGATTGATTGTTATCACCTGTGCCAAGATACAGTGAAAAGTGTTGTTTTGCTTGTTCTACGGCCAGATCATACAAAGTGCATCAGGGTAGCAGAACAGAGTGCAGAATACAGTGTTACAGCCACAGAGATGGAGCAGAGAGACATAGAGATCAGAATTAACATTTCAGAGTTAATGAGTTAAAGAGTCATACAGCATGAAAACAGACCCTTTGGTCCAACCAGTCCATGTCGAACATTATCTCAAACTAAGTTAGTCCCACCTGCCTGCTGTTGGCCCATATCCCTCCAAACCTTTCCTATTCATGTATTTATCCAAATGTCTTTTAAATCTTGTAATTGTACCCGCTTCCACATCTTCCTCAGGAAGTTCATTCCATACGCAAACCACCCTCTCTGTAAAAAAAATTGCCTTTTATGTCTTTTTTAAATCTCTCTGCTCTCACCTTGAAAATGTGCCCCATAGTTTTGAAACCCCCATCCTAGGAAAAAGACAACCACCCATTAACTCTATGCATACCTCTCATTATTTTATAAATTTCTATAAGGTCACCTCTCAACCTCCTATGCTCCAGTGAAAAATTACACTCGCCTCTTGTTTTCTAAACAGGGACTGTTGGCTAAATAACAGGAATATCTGATCTTAAATTCAGAAAAGAATCTACTTCCCAAGTGCTATCTGGCAAAGGAGATTCACGCTGCATGACAGTAAAACTAGATACAACTTTTTAAAAGCATAATATAAGCTTAACGTGGCTATTGATGAAACTATTTTTAAGCCTGACAAAAACCTCAGCTTTCCAATAACGTCTAACAGCACCAATGATGTCCCTAAACAACACAGAATTTTTAAATGAGATGGATAATCCCAGGACTTGCATCTAAGAAGAAAAATTTGAAGTAATGCTCACTCAATATCAGATTTGTTCAAAAGTCTGATAACGGCAAGGAAGAAGCTATTCTTGGATCATATATTCAAACTTTTAACCTACTACCCAATGGAAGAATGTGGAAGAGAGTCTGACCAGGGTTGGAGGGTCTTTGATTATGTCGGTTGCTTTCCCAAGGCAGCAGGAATTATAAATGGAGTCAATAGATAGAAGGCTGGTTTGAGTGAGGGACTGGGTTGCGTTCACAACTCTCTGTAATTTCTTGTGGTCTTGGAAGAGCAGTAGCCAAACCACACTGTGATCCCTACAGAATTCTGAAGAAGGGTCCCGACGCAAAACATCAACTTTCCTGCTCTTCTGATGCTGCCTGGCCTGCTGTATTCCTCCAGCTCCATACTGTGTTATCTCATTGTAAATAATCTTATACTTCTGTAAATATATTTTCAGTAGTTTTGTTAAAACACAGTATAATTCTCTCTCTCTAACCTGGTAACGTCACATCCCATGAGAGATGAGCGAGTATCCTCAGACAGCCCAAGGATGAAAGAAGCTTGAAAAAGTTCAGAAAAGATTTACAAGGATGTTGCTAGAGTTGGGAGGTTTGAACTACAGGGAGACGCTGAATAGGCTGGGGCTATTTTGCCTGGGGTGTCAGAAGCTGAGGGGTAATCTTCTAGAAGTTTGTAAAGGCATGGATATAGTGAATAGTTAAGGTCTTTTCCAGAGGGTAGGATGGTCCAAAACTATTGGGCACAGGTTTAAAGTGAAAGGGAAAAGATTTAAATGGGAGCTCATGGGCAATGTTTTCACACAGAGGGTGGTGCGTGTATGGAATGAGCTGCCAGATGAAGTGGTAGAGGTGGGTACAATTACAACATTTAAAAGGCATCTGGATGGGTATATGAATAGGAAGGGTTTAGCGTGCAAGTGGAAATTCTGAAACTGGCGGAAAGTGTCAGAGGAATCACAGGTGTGCATGGATGGGGACTGGACTAGGGAGAAAAGACTGAGTCAAGGAAGGAAGAGATGAGTTCTGTGGGGCAGGAGCAGGCTGAAACAATGGGTCTACCTGGACGTCCTGTTTGTGGATTTTTGGATGGAGGTAAAGGCGAACTGTGCAGGGCTGGGTGACCGTCAGCTTGGAGGCAGTGGAAGGGAGATCATTAGATGAAATTAGATCAGTTACATCATTGATACAATGGCCTGATGTGTCATGATGGGGTCACAGTCAAGGGAAAGATAGGAAGAGTATTCTGAGATCTCAGCCTCTGCGATGTAGAAGGTCAGTACGCTCAACTACAACAGCAACACCCTTATTGGCCGGCTTAGTAACAAAGACAAGGTTGGATCTAAGCACATAGAATGCAGTCAGCTTGGAGGGAGGTCGGTTGGATTGGGTGATGGGGCAGAGATTTTGAGGTGGCCCCTGTCACATCAACAGTTCTAAGTGAACAGATCAATTGCAGGTAAAAGGCCAGAGGGAGGGGCCCAGGTGTTCCAGTTTCTGTCTGGGGACCCTGCAATCCTCCAGACTCAATATCGAGTTCAATAATTTTAGGGCCACAACCCAACCATGTCTTAGGCCCTTACCCCACACACCAGGCCTTGTTATCACATACCCTGCTATTACACATTACCTATTGTTAGCCACTGTCTCCATTCACAGCTATTCACCCTCTTAGCCAAATCGTTGTCTACTTCTTTGTCTATCCAACTCTTCTCTCTCTTTGGGCTCTATCCCCACCTATCGTTTCCTCCTTACCATCTCCCGCCACCCTACCTTCTGCATATAAACCAACATTTTCCTAGCTGTCATCAATTCTGAAGAAAGGTCACTGGACCTGAAAAATTAACTCTGATTTTTCTTCAAAGATGCTGCCATACCTGCTGAGCTTTTCCAGACATACAGAAAGCCTATCAATCATTAACTAACAAACCTTGAAACCCAAACTTATAATAAATAATACATACCACAGTTTACATCACACTTACAAATCGTACACTTTGCTAACATTGTGCATTGGTGGTGAAGGAAGTGAATATTGGAGCTGGTAGATGGGAAGCCAATCAAACAGGCTCTTGTGTCCTGGATGATGATGATGTGAAGGTGCCGGTGTTGGACTGAGTTGGACAAGGTCAGAAATCACATTATACCAGGTTATGGTCCAACAGGTTTATTTGAAATCACAAGCATTCAGAGCCTTGCTCCTTCTTCAGATGAGTAACATCTAAAGCGAGGCTCCAAAAGCTTGTGTTCCATCAAACTCTTGGCTTGTGCCTTGTAAACAGAGACAGGGTTTGAGGAGGTAGGCAGTAACTTGCAGGAGTATTTTGAGCCTCTGAACTGCTCTTGTAGCCAGAATATTTATATGGCTTGCTCAGTCCAATTTATCACCAATATTTATGGTCAGCTCCATGATTTAATTATGGAGGATTCAACAGTAGTGATGCTGTTGAAAGGAAAGATTCCGTGTTACTAGAAATGAATTAATGGTTTTTAAAAATGTTTCATGGAGTATAGGTATCATTGACAAAGCCAACATTTGTTGCCCTAACCAAATTGCTCTTGAGCAGTATGATTTCCTCGGCCATATCAGTGGGCAGTTAGAAGTCATTGACACTTCTCTGGGTCTGGTATCACATTTAGGCCAGAATAGGTAAGGATGGAAGTTACCACCTCTCGTAAAATGGGACAAAGCTTTTCTCTTTGAGTCTTTTGAGTATTAATTCTCAGAATATGACATCAGTGGAAATATTGGCACCATTGCCCATTCCTATTTTCATCGCAGATGTTTTGGGGCACATTGCGTAATGTTCTTGCCTCTGAGCCAGGAGCTCTGAGCTCAAGCCCCATTGCAGAACTTGATGGTCAATGAAGATACTTTCATAATGGAACCAAATAAGTTGAATATCAACTTGTAAATCATTCAACACATTTCAGTGGCACAGTAACAGTGGGAGAGATCTCTGGTCAACAGTGTGAAAGAAGGAAATGGGATCCTCTATCAAGACTTGTCAGCTATTGTTAACTCAGATGGATGGAGATCTGGCTTGCATCAGACTGGTGAGAACAGCATGGGGTTTGATCCCAGGTTGAATTTGGGATCTGCTTCCTTACTTTATCTGTGATGGAGAGCCTAAAACTGTGAGTTAGATCTGATTTTGAGGAGGGAACTCAAGAAATTCACCTTAGAATTTGGAGTGGACCTTCTTCTTAAAAGGCAGCATTGTGCCTGGTGAAGGCACTTCCATCAACCCTGCTATTTGGGCTTCCCAAAGTTTTGGACCTGAGTCACGGGGAGAACAAGGTAGTTTGTGACTTGGAAGGAAACCGAGAGCTGGTGGCACTCCCATATACCTGCTGCCCTTGACTTGGTCATGAATTTGGGATGTGATGCCAACTTAATTACCAATATTAAAATTGATGCATTGTAACTTCTTAGAGACATATTTTACTTGTGAATGGCCTTATTCTTTTACAACCTGCTCCACATTTGGCTTCATGTAACTCTATGTAAAACTTAATTTGTGACAATTCTTTTTGTTGTCTGATAACTTCTGGGTCTGCTGTTTTCAGTTTTGCCAATTCCACCTGATTACATTTCCCAATCAGGAACTAATCCAAGGTCTTTTGATTGACGTGGATGTCAGATGTAACTACTGCCATGGGAATCTTTTCAAAGTGAGTTTGGGCAGCCTTAATAAATGTTGCCAGTCCATATGACTTCAACACATTAATCTGTGCAAAGTGAAGTCAAATGCAGACTTCAAGGATAACCATTGAAAAGGATATAAATATCAGGTTGCCACAGGAACGCACTATCCTTTGGTAAGGAGTATGACCCTGCATCTAGTTGAAGCTATGACTGGCTTGGAGAGGGTCATTTTAATCCTATCTGTATGGTGAAAATCAGATGGGAGACAGTCAAAATGCATTGAACTAATTACTTGTCCTGGAAACACAAGGATCTGGTGATCTGTGATTCTAACTGGCAGCTTGAACAGACAGCATGGGTAACCATTAATAGTGCAAGGACCTTTTCACTGCATTTGTAATTCATATCCAGATAGCATCATCAGGATATGTTTGTAGTTTTAACCAAGGCCAGAATGGAGATGGCATGACAATTTTCACCTTGGCTCAAGCAAGAACAGAAAGGACTCAGCTCAAAAAGGTGTAAATGATATAGTTTGTGGGGCCTGAATGAGCAGTAAGTGCCTATGGGGGCCCCACAATGACATTGTAGATCCTGGAGAATGCTCTAAACTCCCCTTTTTGAAGAGACCCCTAGCAAGACGTCTCGAGAAATCATTCAAGATGCCTCAAGAAATACCTTGATCCCATCACTCATCATCTCTTGGTGGTTGATTGTCAGGATATTTTGTGAACTTCTGTTCTTATTTTTGTCACCTTGAAGTGCAAAACAAAAAAAAAAAGTCACCCATTTGAAATTGGATTTTCTTTGACTATCACTTTAAAAGATAGAAATGTCAAGGTTTGGCATATCCCAAGTGTCACAGCACAGCACTGACACACCACACAAAGTCTTATAGAGCTGAGCTGTTGTCACTGAGTGTAGGTTTAAATCTGAGCTCAGATTCTGCTGTCGGCAGAAATAAATCAGAATTATTGACAAATAAATCCATGACTGCAGTGCTTAGAATGACGATGGCTTTTCCTCTTTCACAAAAAGGTCAGATGTGACAGTGAGAGCAAATAAACTTGACTTCAAAAGGCTTTCTCTTGAAGTCCAAAATTGCATTTGTTAACTCATTTGCAGAATAATATCAACAGCACTACATCATTTTAAATAAAGAGTTAACATCATTTCCATGAAATAACAGTTAGTTGATGGGTTCCCCATCTCCTTATCAAATTCAGCCCAAGGGTAGAATTCCATTTGTTAGTACAGCTGAGAAATGGATGCTTTATTCTGTAAAAGGAGTTATATAAATGCAAGTAGTAGGTGTGGGTGTAGTGAATCTCCCCGACTTATCGCACTTGCGATCATCCAATGTATCAAAAAAAGGTTAAAATGTAAGTTTATCTTTTGATAGTTAATCACAAGGGAGCACAATGATGCAGTCAACAATGCAGCCTTTTCTCGCAATGTTTCTTGAACAAAAGCAATCTAACCCACATTTCATGTACAGGTGGGTTGTGAACTGCTCATGTACAAATGATTGCCTTGTGGACATACGCTTCTATGCAGCACACAAAATCATATTTAATTTCATGTTGATGCTGTGGGGTCCTTGGGAAACAGATGTTAACTTGTTTTCTTCATCAAAACATGTGTTGGTTGTGCTGCACGCTGGGAACTAGATGCTGGACTAATCCTTACATCCCCTGTAGGGAGCAAGAAAATTAACATAGCCATAAACATTTCAAGTGCAACAGCGAACATGGAATATACCTGCGTTTGCAGATTGTGGCTCTGCTTTCCTCGGTATTACTCTGTCAACTCTTACATACTCTCAATGCTGCATCACTCTGTTACACTCAGCTATTGTATTAGGTCTTCCAGATATCAGCACTGGTGTGCTCACTCTTTACAAAACTTCCTAGAGAGACAAACACTTACAAATACACGGCCAGGTAGATGCAGTTAACATTGTGCATCCATTTTTGCTGAAGAAGTAAGGTTAAATTAATTGATAGAAAAACGAGTTACAGTTGATTGAACTACAAGTCAGTTGAATCTGTAGAAAACACTACAAAAAGTAACTGGACAACAAGCTCTTACTTCCCCACATTAGGTAAAAATGTTACTAGCAGATATACCTAAAGTCACAGAGTCATAGTCATACAGCACAGAAATAGACCCTTCGGTCCAACCAGTCCATGCCAACCATTAATCCCAAACTAAACAAGTCCTACTTGCCTGCACTTGGCCCATATCCCTCCAAACATATAATAACTGTCAGAAATCTAGAAGTAATCCTGAATCCATCATAGGCAATAAGGAAAGACATATGGCAGGATCTCAAGCCCCTTCCTCAGTTTGGGAACAGTGACAGGTGGGAACTGGAAATAATTCCATCAGCTAAACAGCCTGTTTTCTGGCCTCATCCCATCTCCTGGCCATTGTTGTGCAAGTAGGATGAAGATGGGTGGGTGAACTGTCAGGCCGATTTACCTCACTTGTTAATGACCACTTAAGACCAAACGGACTGGAAATTTCCCATTGGCCTCCAAGTTCCCGCAAGCAGTGGGGTCCATATTTGGTGCCTGGAGGTAGCCTCCCAGTTGCAGAGCTGGGGACCATCACTTCAGGTAGGCATAGAGGCCCTTCATGCCCCTGCCAGCCTGAGTACTGCAGCAATCACCCTCAATCCCAGTGATGCCCCAGCTGCAATAACAGAAGTGGCTTGGTAGCATCAATACTGGCTGATCCGGCTGAGCCCTGAATAACATATCTGTTAGATTAACCTGTGGCAGGTGGTGAGAGACTCAAAAAGAGGGAATAGCCTATTTGAGCTTATTCTCACTAATCCACCTGATACAAATGTATTTGTTTGTGACACCACTGTGGGGATTAACCACTGCAGACTTTCTGAAGACTAAGTTCAGTCGTTTCACTGAGAAACTGCCCCAATTTTGAGTTGATGGATATGTTCTGTATCTATTCTATTTAGTACAATGATTGAGTCATACAGTCATAGGGGTTTACAGCATGGAAACAGACCCTTTGACCCAACTTCTCCATGTTGCCCAGTTTTCATAATTAATCTAGTCCGATTTACCTGCGATTGGTCCATATCTTTACATTCCTTTCCCATCCATGTACCTGTCCAGATGTTTCTTAAATGGCAAAATTGTAGTTGCCACCACCACTACCTCTGGCAGCCTGTTCCTGACATTCATCACCCTCTGTGTGAAAATAATTACCCCTCTGGTCTCTTTTTCATCCCTCTCCTACACTGTAAACCTATGCCCTCTAGTTTTAGACTCCCCTAACAAAGGGAAAAGTTGTTGGTTAGTGCTCCATAATATGATAGAAGGCATTCACAAGTCCCTAGATGTTATAAAGGAAGACTTTGCAGGAATGGGCAGGATGTGTCTTTGTCATTTTTGGTGCCTCGGCCATCCATCTCGTTTTGTTCTTATTCAATGTTTCTGCACTTTATATGATTGAGTGGTTTGCTAGATCACTTAAGTGACCAATAGGAATCAAACATATTGCTCTGGATCTGGAATTGTATTTAGGTAAATCAGGTAAAGATGGTAGATGTTTTTCACTGTTGTATCTTCGCTGGTCTTACTGGAATAGAACAAATAAACATAATTTTCCCAATGCAACTCTGTGCTAGCAGTGCAAGTGCAAACTCCTTTTGCTACCTCCTCCACATGATGTAGCCCCTGCAGTGTGAACAAAGGCACAAACAGGCTGCTTAGATACCTGCTCTGACACTGAAATTCCAACAGACGGAGAATCACTTCAGGTTTGGGAGCCTGTGTGGGCCCATTCATGACTGAGGATCTAGACATGTGCTTGGGCAGATCAGTCATCAGGTTGCAGCTAATAATTTAGGGACTGTCAATAGGTTGGATGTGGAAACGCTTTGTGTCATTTTACAAAGCCACTGAATTTGCTCTTTAGCTACTGAAGCTAAGCCTGTACCATGTAGACACCCAACATGCTCACTGCTCCTGATTGGATGGTGAACCCTGAATAATATTCTAATGATCTGGTTAAAAAGCCACTGACAGACTGAAAATTTGGCGTTTTTCATGTAATATGTCTTGCTTCTAGCGTTTCTCTCTGTTTATACTGGGACGTTTGCCTCTATTCACAAAACCAAGAATGTCCAATGTTGTTATACTGCTGCACATTTCCAATGATCAAGGTGTGGAGAACATTTCAGACATTTGGGCCTGGACTGGAGGAATCAGGTCATGTTTGGCATCTTTAGGATCTGGATCTCAGACACTGAGGAGTGGCAAGGATTATTGAGGCATGGATCATGAGAATTTGATTGTGGCAGATGAATAGGTTTGCTCAGTAAGCTATGGCTGCAGGGCAATGGTGAGGCAAAGCATTCCCGTTACTTCTGACAAATAAGCAGTGTAATAACAACTTTTACCAAACAGCAAGATATCAACAAATCCTCTCTTCCTGCACCCCCCTTCAGCAGTCAGGTTTCTCAAGAGACAGAATACTAGGATTCAAAAATAAGGTACACAGCCTCCTTCAAATATTTTAGTCATTGATCCATCTCCTAACAGTGGGTTTGTTGCTTGGTTTTCACACCCTGATCAACTTCTATGATAACTGGATGTGAGTGGAGTGGTGGAAAATTGTAGTCATTCTCTAAATGGAAAACTGATTTTTGAATGCTTTTTTTTGATTATTTCAAAGATCCAAAAGTAATTACTAATACTTTGGTTCTCCTCCTAGATCTAGTCGGTTAGGTGGTTTTTCTTGTTTGAACTAGACAAGAGTAGAGAGGTTATGTTTCAGTGATGTAAGGCATTGGTGCGACCTCATCTGGAGTGCTGTGTGTAGCACTGGTAACCATACTGACAAAGGATGTTAATATATTGGAAGCAGATCAGAGAACGTTTACTAGACTAAAACCTGGAATGAGTATTTAGTCCTATCAGGAAAGGCTAGACAAGATAGGAGTGTATCCTTTGGAATTTTGAAGAGTCAGAGGTGACTTAATTGAAAGACATAAGGGTCATCTGTTTAAAACAGAGATGAGGAAAACATTGTTTTCTGAGAGGATTGTGAGTTTTTGGACTTTCTCTCCTCTTAAGGCAGTAAATGCAGTATCTTCAAATATCTTTAAGACAGAGGTGGATGGGTTTCTGATTACCAAAGGGATGAAGGATTATCAGGAATATGTAGAAATGTAGAGTTGAGGTTAAAATCAGATCAGCCATGATGTTATTGAATGACCAAGCAAGCTCAAAGGCCTGAGTGGCCTACTCTTATTCTTTGTTTAATTTAAAGTCATGCTTACTCAATCCTAAAGACATTCCAACGTTTCCTTAGATAAGGCATATCTGATTTATGCGGTTATCTAGGACAAGGACTTCTTTGCGATGAGGCTCATTAAACTAATAGTCTGACATAACCTGAATGCTCAGTGAAAAATAATTATAGAATCCCAATTGTTGTCACAGAGGCTTGTATCTAATGGTTTAAATAGTCCATGCATCACAAAAGCTACAAAATTAGACTTGGCACTCACACCTCCTTCATCTTTCTAATGAACGTACAAATCTCTTCGGATGCCTACAGTTAAACAAAATCAAGACAACTCGTCCTCATCTCAATAGGTTCTCTTTCAATTCCTCCCACTTCCTACAGACAAAGGGGGTGGCCATGGGTACCCGCATGGGCCCCAGCTATGCCTGCCTCTTTGTAGGATATGTGGAACAATCCCTCTTCCAAAGCTACACTGGTCCTATCCCCCATCTCTCCCTCCGTTACACTGATGACTGTTTTGGCGCTGCCTCGTGCTCCCACGAGGAGCTCGAACAGTTCATCCACTTCACTAACACCTTCCACCCCAACCTTAAGTTTACCTGGACCATCTCTAATACCTCGCTCTCCTTCCTGGACCTCTCTGTCTCCATCTCTGGCATCCACCTGGAAACCGATATCCATTTTAAGCCTACCGACTCCCACAACTACCTAGAATACACCTACTCCCACCCACCTTCCTGTAAAAAGGCCATCCCCTATTCCCAATTCCTTCGCCTCCGCTGCATCTGCTCCCGAGATGAGGCATTCCACTCCCAAACATCCCAGATGTCCTTGTTTTTCAAGGACCGCAACTTCCCCTCCACAGTGATCGAAAATGCCCTTGACCATGTCTCCCGCCTTTCCCGCAACTCATCCCCCACACCCCCTACCCGCAATAATAACTAAAACAAAATCCCCCTCGTCCTCACGTACCACCCCACCAACCTCCGAATCCAACGCATCATCCTCCAACATTTCCGCCATCTGCAATCTGACCCCACTACCAACGACATTTTTCCCTCCCCACCCTTATCTGCTTTCCGGAGGGACCACTCTCTCCGTGACTCCCTTGTCCGCTCCACAGTCCCCTCCAGCCCCACCACACCCGGCACTTTTCCCTGCAACCGCAGGAAGTGCTACACCTGCCCAGACACCTGCCCCCTCACCCCCATCCCAGGCCCCAAGAAGACTCCACATCAAACAGATCTTCACCTGCACACTTGCTAATGTGGTATACTGCATCTGCTGTTCCCGTTGTGGCCTCCTCTACATCGGGGAAATCAAGCGGAGGCTTGGGGATCGCTTTACGGAGCACCTACGCTCAGTTCGCAACATACAACTGCACCTCCCAGTCGCGAACCATTTCTACTCGCCCTCCCCCCACCCCCACTCCTCAGACGACATGTCCATCCTGGGCCTCCTGCACTGCCACAATGACGCCACCTGAAAGCTGCAGGAACAGCACCTCATATTTCGCTTGGGAACCCTGCAGCCCAAGGGTATCAATGTAGACTTCACAAGCTTCAAAATCTCCCCTCCCCTGAAGACATCCCAAAACCAGCCCAGCTAGTCCCCACCTCCCTAACCATTCCTCCCACCTCAAGCCGCACCCCCATCTCCTACCCACTAACCTCATCCCACCTCCTTGACCTGTCCGCCCTCCCTGGACTGACCTATCCCCCACCTAAATCCTCACCTACATTCACCTTCACTGGTTCTAACCCCACCTCTTTGACCTGTCTGTCTCCTCTCAACCTATCTCCTCCTTTATCCATCTTCTATCCGCCTCCCCCTCTCTCCCTATTTATTTCAGAATCCCATTCCCCTCCCCCATTTCTGAAGAAGGGTCTCGACCTGAAACGTCAGCCTTCCTGCTCCTCTGATGCTGCTTGGCCTGCTGTGTTCATCCAGCTCCACAACGTTTTATCTCAGATTCTCCAGCATCGGCAGTCCCTACTATCTCAAGACAAGCATACAAGTTCTTTTGTTAAAAAAATAGCATCGGAATCATTTAAGGTCCTTTCATATCTCTAAAAAATTGTTCAAAACACTTCTTACACTTCAACTACTATGACGTCCAGTAGCTACTCTTATAGCTAAAAAAGATACAATACCCAAACATAAATCTCAGGATTTACATTTGGAAACTCCTTTATTGTTCACCATTATAAAGATATTACATCAATTTCAATGAAATGATAAGGTGAATTAACGCTATATTGCAGGTAAAGCAAGATATGTTAAATCTGCAGTTTTGAGGCATGGAACCTCCTCTACATGTAGAGAAAGATAAAATGGCTTCTACCTTATGAATATGGATTTAGAACACAACTAATCTGTTTAGAAAATAACTCTAAAAGGCCTTACAGTGAACAATAATTTCACAGCCAGCATTTTAGTCTTTCATTTAAATGATCCTTTTGAATGTAACTTTATTACAATTGCTTGCAAAAGACATTTGAATACACTGACAGATGCAGCAAAGAATATTACCTAAGCTGCAACAAAAATTCAAATAGCAAAGTTTATGAGATTCATATATTGCTCACCCATGATGTTTATTATCTCTCTCTGTCTGTAGTGTCATTACTGGTGCTGTTTCTCTAGCCTAATGAACTATATATTCCACATTTTCTTCGCATGGAAGCCATAGCATTCATCATTATGATTTTTTTCTCCCCTTTTCTTGCAGTTTACAGAGTGGAAAATATGCTGATATACTGAAAAATAAGAAGTATATTTGGGAATTTCAAGGGCTGCTATAGGTTAACACTGTAAGATAAGAGCCATATCAGTTAAGGTATTCGATGGATACATGGGCATGGTTTAAGGATCACTGAAGTCAAGTCCAACGTAGATGTAATTTCTTAAGTGGTAGTTTCACTACAATTCAACACTCTTTCCCTACTTTACCAAGCTGCTTCATTTCCATATATTTTCAAAAGAATTTTACTGAATGTGAAGCACTTTGGGACATCCTGAGATTGCAATACACACTATAAAATGCAAATTATTCTCTTTTTAAGGTTCAGTGCAGCAGTATTAATAATTGCCTTCTGACAAAATGTCGAAACTAGAATGTGTTTTCTATGGCCAATATTTGACAGTGTACACCATTTTCTAGCTCTCACTGAGCTGAAATGTCAGTAATTGCCACCTTAAATTGATGTGGCCACAATTCTTTATCTCCAGTTTACTGCCATGTTTGTTTTTTTGCCTTGAACATTTTCAATTTTTATAATTCATATGCAAGAGATACCATATTTGGAAATAGCTAATATTTGTTTTCCCTCAAAGGTCATCTCTTTCTTCGAAAACCTAGTTTTTTTCTGGGAATCTACTGTAAACCTATTTTATCACTTCGTCATTTTATTGATGCAAGTACTAACGATCCCTTAATTCAAAGATATATTCTTCTCACTGTGTCAATATATCTCTTACTTAAAATGCTGCAGTCGTGTTCTGATCGATGAAAGCGAAATATGTTGTCTGGAATGATACTGAGTCATGCAAATCAGTAAGCTCCAAACTTCAATCTCTGGTCTTTGCTAAGTTAATTGCTATCTGCTCCTGTGCTATAATTAGTCCCCTTGCATTGGGATAAATTATTCAGTGTCCCTAGTTGTGAGGATTGCAAGTATGAAGTAAGAAACGGGATTGAGATCAACTTTGATTTTCTTGAGTAGTTTGGTAAATTTCACTATTCAGACATATACACATGGAGTGGCCACATATGCAAAGTAACAATGGCTGACAAATATCTTTGTATCTAACCAACCCCTGACACCTCTCCCACACCTCCCTCACCAACCCCCTACTCTCGCTCTGCCAGAATCGTCAGAAATGGAGAGTGGTTCATTTGATTAACACCTCTGATCTTGGGCTCAATTTCCACATTCTCCATTGTGGTTAGACTTTGGCTGCAATGTGAACAACCTACCAAGGCACGGCGCCAATTCCTGAGGTTATCTTGATAGGCTCTTCCTACTGCCTGACCTCACCATAGAGGAATAAAAATAATCAAAGTTGTGAGATAATCAGCACGTGCAAGTTCCCTTCTTGCTCAAACATTATCCTGACTCACATACATTGCTGTGGATCAAAATTCTAGAATTCCTCACCTAGCATTATGACTCCAGAAATGTAGAAACTTGTAGTTTCTGGAGATATGATTATGGCAGTCAGCAGTCTGGTATATTTTCCTGAATATAGTTTTCCAAGACTCTCTCCCACCAGGAATCTAGATTGAAGATCTAAGAAACATGCTTGTCACAATTTTGTGCATTGTAATGAGAAATAGTAACAAAGATCTGAACATCACAAAGAAGTAAAAATAACCTAAAACAAAGCTTTATTTATCATAGTGCATATTCATATTAATTGTTAAAGTCTTTTGATTGGTAGAATAAGAAGACATGTTGCCAATTACTCTGAGTCCACACAAGTTATGACACGAAAAGGGCCGATGTGGAGTAAATCTCTGTCAATATCACTTGTCTCACCTTGAGAATGGTAATGCAGATGTGAGTTCCTTTCATTTCCACATTGCATGCTGTGGTCTCTCAGACTAAGACAAATGGATTAGTACCTGTAAGTGTCAAATTTGTTGGTAGAGTTTGTGCTGCCAAATCTTATCTACTCATAATTTAAATGAATGTATCTGAACTAATGTTATATTATTCTGGTTTGTCCTACAATGTGTTGGCAATGTTAGCAATCTTGAAGATTAAGTGATGATGCATGTAACTCTGTTACAGTAGGCAACAAATTTTTAGAGCTGCTCCTCAAACCACAGTCTTGCACTTTGGCAGGGGACCAAGCTGCTGAATGGACAGAGTGCTGCAATCTGATAGCTTTGGGTTTATTTCCCAGACAACTCATCCTTCCAGCTGGTTATTCAGACATCTACCAACTACCCATGAAATAGTGCTGACACCAAAGCCCCCATGGCTATATAACTATTGATGGCAAACTATAACAGATAGAACAGGAAGGGTTTGGGAGAAATCAATTTTAGACAGGAAATTTGCATTGGTATTCTTATGGCATTGTAGATTTGTCCCATAATTTGTTCTAAACCATAGTCATATAGATTTTGGGATGATTAATGTTTTACACTGTGGCTATTACAGCATGATATTATTTTCCCTTTTCCATTAGTTTTTAATAAATTTGTAAAACCTTTGTGTCTACCCTGTGGCAGCATTACGGAACTGCAGAATAGCAGATCAAGTCCGGCTACTGACATTTACATATTAACACAGTGAATCTCATTAAAATTACACTCAATGCACAGTCATAAATAATTAAGCACAAAGCAAATTCATCTATCACTAGCACTACCCATCATTCCTGAAGCAAAACTTCCTCACAAACAACTTTTCTTTCCTCTGAATGAACCCATTGACAATTAAAATATTATATATTAATAGATAAAAAGGAGGAAAAAAAGGGTGCTGGTAACATGGAACATGTTTGTCAGCATCAGAGGAAGGAAGATAAATGAACATTTCAGGTTAAGTCCTTCATCAGATGAAGCAGGCTATTATAAAATGAAAACCCACAATTTTCTTTCAGATATAGTCTGATCTGCTGTGCATTTCCATCTTGTTCTGTTTTGTAGAGACTGGCTTTTGTTGACTGGACACAAAATGTAGTCTTTTACATCACTCCTTGAGTCAAAGTTGGATATTTGTTGTTGACTGAAGTCTTAGCTACATATTGTCCCTTGGTTGTATGTCATGTTTTCTGTTTCATAAAACGCTGCTAGGTAAAGTCTCCCAACTAGTTTCGAAGCCACATAAAGAGGGAGTGCCCTTTACTCTCTAAAGTATTTCTTCCAAGACCTAGCTTGAATTGGGTCTGCTGCAAATAAATGGCTTTGAATGATATATGAAAAATAAATTGCTTAAATTATTCAGATTGAGTTTAGGAGAATTTTTCCAGTTTAAAAATAAGTTTTAGATGCTCCCAGGCTGCTAAATTAAAGGATTTGTATGCTTTGCTGCAATAAAATAACTTAACTCTCAGTCTCGATTGATACTCATTAATGTGCCCATGTTATATTTTCATATTTGCTATGCTTTTCTTTTTAGGATCGAGAGAAGTTAATCAGGCGTGAGATGAGATAGCCCATGCCCACATCTTAATCCCTTTTTCAATAAGCATTCAGAGCCAGCAGAGGGAGGAACCAGAGATCCCAGGAATCTGGGCTTGCCTTGAGCTTAGCTTCTAGAAACGAGACTGCATTTATGCCACTGCTTCATTCAAATTATTACCTCCCATTGACACCCACAAATGCGCCAAAATTTTAATGCATGGTTGTAAAGGTTTTATATTTGCTGATTAAGTTCAATTATTCCCATGAGCAGGTATTATAGTGAGGAACAAATATTTGATAAAAATTTATAGAAACTATATTTACGAAACATATGTTTTTAAAATTTATGGTGCAGTGACGGAAAATGGAGTGGAGTAATATTTTCCAGCTAGCTACAGAAATGTCTCTGCAAGTAAACTGGTTAGTAGGATGTTATTACTGTTCCCGCGGTACATGTTCTTTCTATCGGCTGCCAGTTGGAAGGCCAGTGGAGGAAGCCTCCTTGCATGGTCTATTCCATTTTGCATGTACCTGTATTTGTGCAAGGGGAAATATTAGCTATTCTGTAAACAGACAGACAACATTTACCTAAGAGAAAGTCATCTCTGAGGAAAAGCAAGCCAGCAGAAACTATAGCAGCTTAATGATCATTCTCTAAAGATTACATTTGACTGAGCATAAAATCATTTTAATTTAGGTCCTCCAGGCTTTGTTGGAAAAGATGATACAATTTCTATTGCTCATTATGATGATTCACTGTGGTTCCTAATGGTCTTTAAGTTCTGAATATGTACTTTAGTAGCTGTTATTTCTCTTCTGTATCTAAATTATCTGGTACACATGATAGGCTAGAAGGGAGCTGTTTATATTTATACTTAATTTCAGTGTCTGGATTCGTGCATTGAAATTCTCTTTTTGGATTTATTTTGTACCATTGTTACATAAAGCAAACAGCATTTCCAAGGACCTACTACATTTGACTGCAACAAAATATTGGCTACATACTAAGAGCAAAGGTGAGGCTTTTTACAGAGTTCTCAAGAGGTCAGTTGGGACAGTTCAAGTGTTACTGAGCAGTCAGTTCATTCAATTAGGATAGAGGTAGTCTGAGATGGTGGTTGCCACCTTTGTAGTTAGTCAAAACAAGGAAATAGAGTTGTCGCATCAAAAAGGCTTCAAAGCATTAGGACTCAGGTTTGGGGCTAATGCTCAGGAAAGGGTCTGGAAGCTGGGGAGGCTCAGAAGGAGCCATTTGCCACTAATAGTTCAGAACAACCGAGAGCAAGAATGGAAGAAAACCACAGATGGTAGCTGAACGAAATTGGAGCTCGGAGAAACATAGAGGTAGTACTGAAGCTGAAGCTAGCTGTCAGTGGACAAGATAAAGTTGTACCTGTGGGTAGATGCTGCAATACGGTTTCCAGAGTCTAAGGGAGCACAGCACTGAGAGAGTGAATTACTAGAAAAAGAGCTGCCATTGAAGCCTTTCATAGTGGACTGACTGTTGAGGGAGAAAGCTGAGTCTTTGAAAGAGAAGAATTTGGAATCCCTTGTAAAGTTTAATGAAACTGGATGTTCCACTGTGTGACTAATATTTGGGGTCTTGCCGAGGAATCTATGATATCTGTCTTGCCCAAAGTTGGTATTTGATGTGGTCTGTGTTTTTTGACCATAGCTTTCAGTTACCCATATTAACCTTGTGTTATTACTGTTAAGGAACAGACCAAACCTTCTCAAATTATATTAAGAAGATAGCCTAGACCTGTTTTTTTTCTTATTTTAGAGGTAAGTATGAGGTATTGCATCCCAAATGCAATTTGATTGGTCAAACTACTCGACTATAAGCAAAACACAGCTTATTTTTACACTGCAGTTAAAATACAGACAAAAAAGAAATGAAAGAAAGGAATTGGCTTAATTGTAACTATTGAAATGCTTAGCAAACTAATGTGTATTGACTATTACTAATTAACTGTTCCAATATAGTAACCTCCCACAAACGTACCCTTGGCAAAGGCAAATTCAGTAACATAGATTGTCTCCCATGCAATTCTAGCAGCAGGAAGAGAACCCCAACTTTTAGCTGTAACAAGTAGAAGAATAAGAGCTTCCACATGCAGTTTCAGGATATTAGCAACTTCAGAAATCTAAAACTAAAAATATTGGTTTTATGGGAGCTTGACCCCACTCATTCAGACTGCTTTTATTGTTCCAACTTTAAGAAAAGCCCTCAAGACATCACAAGTGGTTTACTTTATTGGATTTCAGCAGACCACTTGGTATATCCGGCTCAACTTTTCTTCATTAAAAAACCATAATCATCACGATACTAATACAATTTTACAATACAAGTTGTGCATTTACATCATAGATTGCATTACTGTTCTAAATTTGCAAAGTTTAAGTTTCCTAAAGTTAAAGTTATTTGTTCAAAACCATGGAATCTTGTGGCTTTATTCTCTCTGTAAGTATCTGGGATCTCACAATAAGTCGACTTGAGAAAAGGTTACTGGTCCCAAGCCAGATCAAAACATGAATTGCAATAGAGAATCAGAAACATTGGCCCTTATTTCAAAGGGACTGGAGTATAAGAGTAGGAAAGTCTTTCCACAACTGTTCACGGTGCTGGTGAGACCACATCTTGGGAACTGTGAGCAGGGAGGTCCCCTTATTTCAGAAAAGCTATCATTACTTTGGGGGCAGTTCAGAGAAGGTTCACTGGCATGTTTGCTGGCATGGAGGGATTGCCTTATGAGCAAAAATATAGGGTTCTTAAGGGGCTAGGTAAATGCTAAGAGGATGTTGCCCCTTTATGGGAAGGTGGACCACAGAACATCATCTCAGAATAAAGGGAGCCAATTTAAGAGAGATTAGGAGGAAATTCTTCTCTCAGAGGGTTGAGAGCCTTTGAATTCCTTGCCATAGAATTTGTATGTATATTTAAAGCTGAGAGATAGATTCTTGATTAACCAGGGAATCAAGAGTTAAGGGCAAAAGGCAGAAAAGTGCATGAGGAATGTTGGATCAGCCATGATCCTATTGAATGACTGTGGAGGCTCAAGGGCTCAAATGACCTACTCCTGTTCTGATTTCTCATGGCCTTAAGGTCTTATAATATATAACCTAAGCTTTTCTTTAGCCACCTCATGTTGTCAGATTTTGCCCGATATTTTCCTCTCTTTAATGTTAACTTTCTCGTTCCTTATCTCTTTCCTCCCTTGGCAATTTCTCTCTCTCTTTGGGGAGTTCATATTTAAACAGTTTCTCTTTCAAGTTCAAATTTTCTCCCATTTATTTTTCCTTTTTTATTTTGAGCTGCTTCATTTGCTGAATTCTAGCCAACTGAAGCTGTGTTCCACCTAACTTAGATCCTTTTTGATCCCGTCCCATATTCTGTGCTGTTACCTCAACTGTCTGTGCTTGCTTAGCTGCTGGTTTTAACTGTAACTCCAATTTTTGTACCAAAGCTATTAGCATAGCATTAGTTAAGTTTTGCAAATCACTCAGAGATATATCTTCTGTCTCCACAAAAGTCATAACAACTAACAGAGTCATTTTGGTATTCAATCAATATAATAACATTCGCTGTGGACATTTTAATCAACCTTAACCCCAGCAATTCCCAGCCAGTCAATATCCTGATACGATTGTTTGGTTCAATAGGTTTATGCCATCTGTCAGGGAGATGAGTTTGAACTCCTTTGATAATTAAAACCGAAACACCCAGAGAAGCTCGCCTCACCTCATAATCTGTTACGATGGGGATTTTAAATGAAATGAACCCCTGTTAGTTACTCTATAATCAACAAATTACAATTTATTTATCTAACTCTGATAGTGAGCAAATTAACAGAACTACTAACAAACCAGACAATTCCCCCTTAACTACTAACTGTTCCCTCATAAAACAAAATTCTAATGGTATGCTTTTCCAACGAATAGAAGTTCCACATATGAACCAGAGTAATAAGGAATAATAAATTAAAACTTAGACTGTCAAAGGGACTACGCACTCTTCTCCCATCTCATTTTTACAAACAGATTCTATATTTCTTGCCTTCCAATTCACAAATACTCTACACAACTTCACAACAGATTCGTGTGGCACTTTTGTTTACAACTCTTTACAAATTCTAGCATTGTCTACATGGCTTGGTGGGTTGCTAATGTACGTTGAAGTCCATACAGATCAGGACGTCATAGATTATCATAGAATCCTTATGGTATGGAAGCAGTCCATTTGGGCCATTGAGTCCACGCTGATATTCCAACGAGCATCCTATCTAGGCCCACACCCCTACCCCATCCCAGCATTTCCCATGGCCAATCCATTTAACCTGTAGATCTCTGGGCTGTGGGAGGAAACTAGAGCACCTGGAGGAAATCCATACAGGCACAAGGAGAATGTGTAAACTTCACACAGGCGTTCACCTGAGGGTGGAATCTAACCCATTCCCTGGTGCTGTGAGGCAGCAGTGCTAACCACTGAGCCACCAAATGTGGTCTCAAATCTATTAAATAATGATAGGTTGATCTTAAGAATGAAAGCGGTTGGAGTGCTATAACCATCCCCTGGGACATTGCCAGCCATAGAATCACATTTGGCATCGAGTAGGAACCTGAAAGATAGATGGAATCAGTGGTGGAGATATTACTTTATGGCTAACCTGCTCTTTCGACGGGTAACCAGGCAATAACCTGATACGATTGCTTGGTTCAATAGGTTTGTGCCATCTGTTAGGGAGATGAGTTTGAACTCCCCTATAATTAAAACCAAAACACCCAGAGAAGCTCATCTCACCTCATTATCTGTTAATCTGGCAAAAGGCCATGAAAAAAGGCTATTAAACCCATCTTGTTTCTGCATAGGAAATATAAAGTGTAGCCCATGGTTGTAAACTGTCCCCATTGTTCTGTGTTATTATCTGTGACAAAGGTTTATCAATTGTCCCATTAAAAAATACAGTGAAATGATGTGTTATATTTGCTGATATATGAATAATTTTAAAAAAGGGAATTGGATGCATACATGAGAGGATCCAATGTGCAGGCCTATGCAGAAAAGGATTAATTGGACTAAATGGAACAAACAGGATAGCTGTTTCATTGGGAGATATTTCTAAATCAAGCTTTCAGCTGTGTTATAACACATCTCTTGAGCAGGTGGGGTTTGAACCCAGGTCTTTGTGCCCACAAGTAGGGGCACTACCACTGTGCCACATGAGGCCTATTTGTTTTCACTGATAAAATATCCAGATTTCATCTTTCTCAATGTGTCGTAAAATCATTAGGCACAGAAGAAGGTCAATCTTCCCGTCAAATTCATGTTCCGGAGGAACATAAAGCAATCCAGTTCCTCCAATGTATCACCATAGCTCTGTAACTTTACTTCCCTCAAATGTCCACCCAATTTCATTTGAAATATTTCCTTGTATTTGCTTCCACCACTTTCATAGGCAGCAATTCCCAGGTCTTTGCCACTCGCTATATAAAAGAAGTTCTCATTAACATCCGTCCTCACTGCACGTTGCCCAATGTTGATCAGGGTTATGGGGTGAATTGATGAAATGACTGCCTTTCTAATTGAAGAAAATTGCAGATATCTGAAATTTCCTTTTATTCATTCATAGGGAGGTTGGCATTCCTGGCTGAACCAGCATTTATTGCCATCCTTAGTTGCACTTGAGAAAGTGGTCTTGATCTGCCTTCTTGAACTACTGCAGGTAGACCTGCAATGCTGTTACAAAGGGAGTTCCAGGATTTTGACTCAGCAACAGTGAAGGAATGGCGTTTCATTTTTATGTCAGGATGGTGAGACTCTTGAAGGGTAATTTGTAGCTGTTCTCACGTATCTGCTGCTTTTCCTCTTCTAGATGGAAATGGTTGCAAGGTGCTGCCAAAGGACCCTTAGCGCATATTTGCAGTGTATTTTGTACATACTACTGTCACTGAGCATTGGTGGTGGAGGGAGTGGATGTTTGCAGATGTAGCACCAATAAAATGCACTGCTTTGTCCTAGATGTCATCAAGCTTCTAGAGTATTGGTTGATCTGCACTCATCTAGGCAAGTGGGGAGTATTTCATCATACACCTGAAATGTGACTTATCATGGAATCCTTACAGTGTGGAAAAAGGCCATTTGGCCCAACAGATCCATACTGGCCCTCCAAAGAGCATCCCACCTAGGCCCATCCACCTAACTTACATATCCCTGGACACTACAGGCAATTTAGCATGGCCAATCCACCTAATCTGCATATCTTTGGACTGTAGGAGGGAAGCAGCTTATAGAAACCCACAGAGACACGGGAAGAATGTGCAAACTTCTATAGACAGTCACCCAAGGGTGGAATTGAACCCAGAACCCTGATGCTGTGAGGCAGTTGTGCTAACCACTGAGCCACCATGCTGCCCCTGTTGGAGGGACAGACTTTGGGAGTTAGGAGGTGAGTTACTCGCTGCAGGATTGCTAGCTTCTGATCTGCTCTTGGAGCCACAGTATTTATATAGTTAGTCCACTTCAGTTTCTGGTTGATGGTAACTCTCAGGATGGTGATAGTGACCTTTCTGACAGCTTTTCTAAATTGGGAAATTGAGGAGTTTTGAATTGTACCGTGTTATTTTAATTTTGAAAATTTCCAGGTACCAAAATTTTGGTTCTGAAGGAAAAATGCATTTTTCCTTTACTCCTCCCTTCACGACTCACTCACATCTCAGTCTCTGTTCAGTATTAATGCTCTTACCTCTCAGGAACTGCATAAAAAAAGACCATTTGGAGTGAAATAGTGGGGCTCATGCTGTCCTCAATCAAAATAATTATATAGATTTTACAGTGATCTGTCCCATTTGTGGAATTTTGCCATGTGCAAGAACCAGTCAGATTTCTCTACATTACAACATGGATATTCTTCAAAAATTACTTTACTAGCTGTAAAATCTTTTGAAACGTACTGAAGATGTAAGAGATGTTTAATCAATGCCAGCACCTCCTTCTTTTATCCATGCGCTGCCAGGAGATTTTCAAACAAAACTAATCATGTTGTCATGGAGAGGAGGTTGATCATTGCATTAGGGACGTTGATGAGTCACTTTTTATAGGTGCATTATTAATGATGTCCAAAGTCCTTTGTCTAGTATGTCAGCTGTCATAATTCTGTTCGTTTTCAGTTATAGAGGCTTCAGGGTTTAACAACTGTTACTTATCTGTTCTCGTGGACTTCAGGATTACGGTTGTTTAAGTGTTGCTAATACCTTTGGCATTTAACGCTTTGGGCACTGTACAGGATGGGCTGAAGGGCTAAAATTATTGATGATATTCAACAGCTGCATGACCTTGAACGACTCCTGTGAATGTTCCTTTAAGTGTCATAGTCAAAGTTGCTTTTCTGTATTTGCTCAGCTTGTTTTCTGTATTTTCTGTCTGTTATGCTGTATAAGAGAAAGGTTCATTCCAAGTTGTTGGACTTCACACCGGGATCGCAAATGGTGCCAGGAACAACCTCAGCCTCCAGACCAGCCATTAATCGAGGCGTCCCTAACAGACAGAAGGATGTGATGCTTGTTGTTTTATTTTCTCTCTTTTTTATTCTTTTTATTTAATTAATAAATGTTCCTTTTTCCATTTCTTATTATTACACAATAAATGTTCAAAGTTAAGCAAATTGCTACTGTCAAGTCTTCTCCTAACTACATTTAACCGAATCGAAAAAGAACTGTTTGGATACACTCTGATCCAAGCCAGGAAACTTTTCAGGCAGTGGGTACAAGTGGAAACCCCAGAATATGTTAAAATGTAGAAGTAAATCATATCAGACTTATTCTCACTTTAATTTCCAGAGAAGCGTAGGAAGCGACCTGATAGAAGTTTATAAAATAATGAGAGGTATAGGGTTAATGGTAATTGTCTTTTCCCTAGGATGGGGTTTTCAGGACTAGGGGGCAAACTTTTAAGGTGAGAGGAGAGAGATTTTAAAAAAAGTCATGAGGGGAAAATTTTTTTTACAGAGAGGGTGGAACTTCCTGAGGAAATGGTAGATGCGAGTGCAATCACAATGTTTAAAAGAGGAAAGATTTGGAGGGATATGGGCCTGAAGCAGGCAGGTGGGACTAGTTTAGTTTGGGATTATGTTCAACATGGACTGGTTGGTCCGAAGGGTCTGTTTCCGTGCTGTATGACTCTATAAGTACTAGTATTGGTTTAGTTTGGTCATGTAGACTTTCTGCTATGCACATCTGCTTTCTCTTTGTATCCTGCTCATTTGGAAATGCCATTATGGGCTGTTTCATTCTTCGTAGTGAGCGGATTTGAAGCTACTGTAGTTTTAGTTCACATTGTGGTGCTTATGTGATATGGCTTTTGATCATAGGACATGGATATGTAACTTTGCATACCTTACAAATTTAACCTACAAAATGGAGAAAAAACTGCTTTATTGTACTGATGGAATTGTGTTGGATCTGCTTATTTTGCAATTGCTGTTTTCTGATCTAATTGTCTAGGCAGTTGGCTTCATGCCAATATTCTTCTCCAAATAATAGACACAAAGAATAAATCATGTTGAATGTGCATTGGCAATACCTGAAATAGTTTTATGTATAAAATGAATTGGCAATCATCAGTAAATTGACAGTGAGAGCTTTCTTTTTCATAATTTTGGCTATTGTATTATACATTGAAAATTAAATGCCCCCTTGAAAGAAGATTAACAAAAGAAAAATGAATTCCAAATAAATAGAATGTATTGAAAACCTGGCTTGCCTGTTAGGCTACTGAATTTTATATCTCATGTTTTTATAATCTAATTCTCTCTTTGATGATATTTCTCTATGTTATTCTTTTGCCTGATTCCATGAAATTATAAACATTTCCTCTGTTCTCTGCTCTGTCAAATGTGTTATCATGATTTTACTTTCCAATAATTCCCCATTGACCGTTTTGTCTTTGCAAATTTTCACTCCCCCGACCCTCCATTATCTTTGAATCTGTTGCATATCTTTCCTGCAACTCATCATTTGAACCTCCAAAACATATCTCTGCCGCAGCATTGCATGTTTAAGTGAAATTACAAAAGACATCCTCTGTGACTATGACCATGATAAACAATCCCTCTCATCCTTTACCTAAGTGCAATTTTTGACATGATTGGCACATCATCATCTAACAGTTCTCCTCAATGACCAGCTCTGTAGGACTGTACTTGTAAAGTCCCATCCTTATCTATCCAGCTACAATTATTTAATCAACTGCAATGACTTCGAACCCTGCTTGTGCACCATTATGTCTGGTGCCCTTGAATGTGTGTACACATCTTTGATGTATCCTTGGACTTCACCCTCCTATTCTGCATCTAGATGGTGCTTCTCAACAACATCATCCAGGAATACATTTGATTGCACATCTATGCTAACAACAACATACCTCGAACCCTCTAGATACTCTGCCTGCCCCTGATTTGTCACTCTGCTCATTTGACATTAAACACTGGATGAAGAGAAATTTCCTCCAATAAAATATTGCAAAGACTGAAGCCATTGCCTTTGATTCCCACATCAAACACCATTCTTCCCCTTGATCACTCTATGAAGCTGTTCACAGTCTTGGTGTCATTTTTAATGGGAGATAAGTTTCCAACTACAATTACACTCCATCACCAAGATTGCCCATTTTCATCTCCATAAAATCATTGGTCTCTGACCCTAAATCAACTCATCAGATGTTGGAGCACTCATCAAAAGGCTTTTATTACCTCGAGGCTTGACAATGTTTTTCTGACTAGCTTCCTATATTCTCTACTTATCATAATATTGAAAATATCTAAAACCCTTTTACCAATGTCTTAATATGCACTAAGATCCATTCACCCATCACCCCTCTAATTTTCCTTGAGGTGGAATTGTTGACCTACTTTGGTGCGTAATTATGAAACACCTTGATTTTCATTCGTGTTTAAAAATCCTTTCATGATTGCACCACTGCTTATGACTTTTACATTCTCCAGTGTGCAATCTTCTCAGATCTTTAGCATTGATTCTGGCTTTTTGTTCAACTGTGATTTTAATTGTTAAAACATCGATAGCCTTGCCTTCAGCTGCTTGGGTTTTGAAGTCTGGCGTTACCTCCCTGAACCTCTCTCTCTCTTTTGATCTCTTCCTTCATGACGTTTTTTAAAATGTAGCTCTGTCTTAACAATACGAGGCTCAGTGTCAAATTTTGTTTGATAAAATGCTCTCATGCGGATGTTTTACTGTGTTAATAGAGCTACATAAAAAATAAGTTCTCACTGATGTTGCTTAGCCATCTCTCATGTATTTATTGTCAGACATCTCCTCTTTAAGTTCTCTTGAGTTCATTCTTTGGCACTAACACGTTCTGTGTTGTCTTTCTTTCATCAAATTTCCTTCATCAAAAGATTCAGCTATATGTCTGCTTTTTGCTTGAAAATTATTTTATTTGATTCAAATCCCCCTTAGCCAATGTTTCTCCTCTCAAAGCTAGTTTTTTGTGCTTTTTTGTCATTATTTTCCTCTCTCTGCCTTTTTATTTATTTCCATTTTCCAATGTTGCTGTGTTTTTTTCACTCACACTGTGGGACTTTGGAAATCATCAACCGTTCAGCAGTGAAAACCATCTCTAATTTCTCACATACCACAACAATATAGCAATGAATATCTTGTTTCTCTATTAGTTATTAAGATATTGATTGCTATCTCATTGAATTTATGACTTATGAAGTTGTTCTGTAAGCACTGTTGGTTCATAACTTGCTGTGGCAGGACATCTAATGGAACCTGCTGTCTATTAGACTTACCTTGCCCATTTAGGTGTCTTTAATTTTCAGCATGGCAGGTTTATGAAAGTATGAGTTGCTAACGTCATACTGTGGGAAACAGGGAACCATGAATTGGGGTAAACTGGAGAAACAACTGCATGTCTCCTTCACCAATCAGAATATAAAGGATCAAAAACAGAAATTGCAGGAAAAGCTCAGCAGGTCTGGCAGCATCTGTGGACAGAAATCAGAGTTAACATTTACGGTCGAATGACCATTCCTCAGAACTCAGAAGGGGTTTATGTTTCTGATTTACTTTCAGTTTTTATGAGATTATAAAGGATTCTGGAATTAAAAGTACAAAGAGGTGAAGCAGAGGTGTTTGTTAAGGCTGCTGAAATTGCTGACGAATTATTTGAGCAAGCAGAGTCTGAGCAGAAAGGCCATCTATTTTTGTAATCTCTTGATCTTTTAGTTTCCTCCACTTACTATTTACTGCCTTCTTCTTTATCTCCTCTATTTTCTCTATCTTTTTCAAGGCCAAGGATAGAAATTACGGAGCCTAAACTTTATCCTGTTTCTAAGCCTCTAAGGTTCCACATGCGATGATCCCTTTTAACCCTACACAGCTCCTGTTCAGTGCCTTCATGACTTATTTAGAACAATAGAACTGTTCACAACAGGAATACAAGTCCACCCATCATGTCTGTGCCAGTTCCTCCAAAGAGAAATCACTTCCTCCCCTCCACCATTCATTTTTCCCTTTCTTTCCCTTCAAGTATTTATTCAATTTCCTTTTAAACACTAACTTGACTCTGCATTAAGTTTGATATGAAGCAATGAGTGCATTCCAAATCCTAACCACACTTCGTCTATCAGTATGTAATTGTGTTGGCTCTTATTCTTTTGACAATCACTTTAAATGAGGTGAACCCTGGGCCATCCGATTATCAATCATTTAAGTCATAGTCTCTATTTATACAATTTACTTTACATCACCACTAGATCCCCTCAGGCTCCCAGGCTCTGATCTTTTCCAAACCCTCTATGTAGCATTCGTGTCCTTCTAATGCCCAGAATTGAAAACCATAGTTACAGTGCAGCCAAACTGTTATATAAAGGTTCAGCAAAACCACCTTACTTTTACACTCCATCCCTGTATTTATATTAACTATTGAAAGCTCAGGTTTCAATTTGATACACTTTACAATTATGTCAGACATGCGCACACAACCTAGCCATTCATATTATGTAGCCAGTTTGAACCCACCCTAGGTCAAATTATTTAGTTTTAAGGGCTCTTCTTGAGATTTTCTCAATGACTACTTTTCAGGAGTTTCTTTTACATTCTCCCAAACTTATTTATTAAGTGATGCAGTCACAAAGTAACAATATCTTTTTGTACTTGAATTGAGCTGAATTCAGGCCCAAGCCAAACATGTCAATCCCCAAGGCCCAGGCTTGGCTAATCAATCCCAAAGCCAAAGCCTGGCCCAACAATCCTTGAGACCCTGGCTGAATTTATCAATCCCAGAGGCCCAGGCCTGGCTCATGAATCACCAAGACTTAGATCTGGCTCATCAATCTCCGAGACCCAGGCTGAACTCATCAATCTCCATGGTCATGGTCTGGCTCATCAATCCCCGAGGCCCAGGCTGAACTCATCAATCTCCATGGTCATGGTCTGGCTCATCAATCCCCGAGGCCCAGGCCAACACCAACAGCAATCCCAGCAACTTGCTGCAAGAAACTACCTACCAAGCTGCTCCTTCAATCACAGAATGGTTGTCTCCCAGGTTTGATGCGACGGACTCGCAAGTGAACCTATCAGCACCAAAGCAGCAGTGGAACAGCTGATGATAAGACAAGCATGAGAGAGACAGAATTTTGATTGGAGCAGTTCCTCAAAGATTCTGTTTCTCTCAGGTACTGGGACAAACTACTCTGCTTAGTTAGAGGCATATTGTTCCCCAAGTCAGTCTTCCCTTAAGGCTCAATAATTGGCACTGTACACTGCCCACTCCAAGATGATATAGGCTGTTTCCTTATAGTGGTGAATTTATGCAACCAATAGTTATACATTTTGATACGTCCTTAACTACATACACTAGGATTCCTCCAGTGTGCAACCGTACCAGAATCACTGCTTAAGGCTTCTAATTGTTGCATAAGGGCATCAGGACCCTGAAGCAACCTTGTGATGATGTGGAGCTGGAGGAACAGGAAAGTTGACATTTCAGCTCAGGATCCTTCTTCAGAAATGTGGGAGGGGGAAGAGAGCTCAGAAATAAATAGAGAGAGGAGTGGTAGGGCTGGGAAAGGTAGGTGGAATGGTGATAGGTGAGTACAGGTAGGCAGTGGTGGGGATTGGTCAGTGGCATTATTGTTTTCCTTGCATCACGTCACCAAGCCCTCCATATCCGTTTTGTATTTTGACTCGTCATTGTTAGATATCCGTCCATCTACGATGGTGTCATCAGCAAACTTGTAGATGGCGTATGTTCGGAATTTGGCAACGGTGGGTGTACAGAGAGTACAGTAGGGGGCTGAGGATGCATCCTTAGGGGGCTCCAGTGTTGAGTGTTATTGTGGAGGTGGTGCAATTACCTATCCTCACTGATTGTGGCCTTTGTATCAGAAAACTGGGGATCCAATTGCAGGGGGCAGAGCCGAGACCAACGTCGCGCAGTTTTGAGATCAGCCTGGAGGGGAATAAGCAGTGACCTGCCTGAAGCATTGCCTATGGTAGCACAGCAGCTGCTCATTTTGGGAGTGGGATCCCCTTTGGTTCAAAAAAGTAGCTGAATTCACGTGAGGCACATGTAAGATAATGGCAATCTACAACACTGAGAAACAAAAGGTCATCCAACCTTTCATGCTAGCTCTATCTGCTCACCTCTGGCAAGTAGAGATCATAATCTACTCCTGTCTCCATGTATAGCAAATCTCAGTGATATCTCTAATGCAGTAAAATGATGGGATATTGCTTGTATTTACAGAAGGAGGTGCTAGACAATAGAAACTAAGGGCCACAGTTTCCTTTAGAGCTACAGGACATGCTGCCCTTCCCATGCTTTGAAGTTGCAGTAACAGCTGCAAAATTTGAGACATTTCAGTCACAACCAATTTTGTGAAGTCAAGATGATATTACTATGAGAGATTTGCACTTTAATATATGGATATTAATATAGAAATTTGCACTTAAAGATATAGATCCTGCTGTTTCTCCCTCTCCTGTCTCTTCTGTGCAGCCTCTCCTCACTCTCTTAATTGTGTACAATCCCCTGAAGAAGCCTTACTAGGCCACCAGTCCTGGAAAACATTTAGTTTCATCATAGGTCTTTTAATGAATACATAATGATCATCTCCAGGTTAATGAATACATAATGATCATCTCCAGGTTAATAATTTGTGTAGAAGATTCAAACTTTAGCAAAGTATAAAAACAATTACCAGAAGTAATAGTCTTGTAATTAGTATGTGAGCAGTTCACAACCCCTTTAAGTAGTACTGGGTGGCATCCGTCATTCAAGCTAGTGCGGTGTTGAGCTGTACCAGGCTAAGACAGGATGCTAATTGGCATGCGGATTGTAACGATGGTAGTTTTGCTATCAATGTGTACTTTATTGAAGTTGTGTCTGCTTGTCCTTGTTGCTTATTGTGTAATGTACACCAACTAGCTCTTTTGCTATAATGGTATCCTGTGCATTTCCTGTCAGAAATTGCATGTTCGTCTTCAGCCCTGTTTACAAGGGTGAATTTGCCATCTGGTATCTAAAGAATCTCAAACCGAGCTACTTTAGCAGCCATAATGTCTTAAAAATTATTTTCCCCTGTACCGGTACTTAGATTAGGTTTTAAATATGAAGAAGCAACTACTATTGTAATAAATTATGGAAGAAGTTATGTCAGCACAGGTGCTGAGTACTGTAATAACAATTACTGTCATTTGAAAACATAAAAATAAGATTAATTATTTACAAGCTTTACACAGACCAACACTCAGGCCTTACTAAGTATGCAGTAAAGCTAGTGCCATTGGAATAAATATAGCAAGTCTTCAGGGTATTTCAAAATTGTCAGGGAACATTAACAACAAACATAAGCACTGATGTCTAAAGGAGACAGAATGGGTATTCGTGCAGCTATCACTCGATCAGCTCCATCAAGTCTCACAGTGACAGCATTTCATGTCTTTCAGACAGAATAATCCAAGGGTTGGTGTGAGCTGATTAGCAAAGTCAAGGCTTACTCCATAAGCTGTGCAAAAATTTTATTTCAATAAACTTCAAGTGCTAAGCATTGAGGATAAAGCAGGAGATCTAGTATGCATTACAGCATATTTGGGATGATACTTGTTTCTCTGTCTTTTTATCCAAATTTTTGAGTATGGGTGCTTCTTTCTTTGTTTCATTGCAATGGTTTCTTCAAATTTCTGCTTTTGTTCTTATTCTATTTCTTCCTGGTTTCCTTTGCTTTGTATTTGAGTCTTCTATACGTACTTTTTAAAATTTCCTTTCATTTGTTTTTTACGTCTGATGTATTTATATCTTACATCCTTCCATGCAGTTTGTACTTCTGACTTGCCTACATTAGCCTCATCTCAGTTTACATTTATGTGTTGAATGATTTGCCTTTGACTGAAGATTGATAAGCCAGAAGAAGTGAGACTGGGCAAGGCAGTTGGGATAACTAAAAGAGATCAAGAGAGAGGAGTACAATTAAATATTGAATGTGGACCCAAAAGGGTTCAAATTGAGGAATATCATTAGCACCATCAGCTATCATGATGTAATGTGGAGTGGCACAGTGGCTCAATGGTTAGCACTGTTACCTCACAGCACCAGGGACCTCGGTTCAAGTCCACCCTCAGGTGACTGTCTGTGTGGAGTTTGCATATTCTTTCTGCGTGTGTCTCCTCCTGGTGCTCAGGTTTCTTCCCACAGCCCAAAGATGTGCAGGTTAGTTGGATTGGTCATGCTAAATTGCCCATAGTGTTCAGGAATAAGCAGAATTGGTGGGTTATTTGGGATGGGGCTGGGTTGGATGCTCTGAGGGTCAGTGTATACTCAAAGGGCCTGTTCCCAAACTGTAGGGATTCTATGATTATGTGGACTTGCAGGCAGAACATTCCATTCTCTCAGTTTCTTTGTATCTGTTCTGATGATGCTTCCAGAGGGGGCCTTTGGAAATATCTTCCTTTATTCCTCAACCAAGAATTCCCTGCTACCTTGGTTGACAGGACTCTTAGCTGTGTTTGACCCATCACCCACACTTTTGCCCTCATCCCTTCCCTTCCCTCCCACAATAACAATAGGGACCCTCTGGCCCTCACTTACTATCCCACCAGCCTCTGCATCCAAAGGATTGTAAGCCTCCATTACCTACACCTCCAGCGGGATGCCACCACCAGACATATATTCCCTACCCCTCCATTCTCAGCATTCTGCAGGAATGTTCGACATCATCAATAATGTCTGTTGATGTTCTGACAAATATGGAACAAGGACTCACCAAAAAAATTCTAGCATGAGATGAGGGGAAATTTCTTCACCGTGAGAGTAGCAAGCTTGTGAAATTCCCTGCCGCAGAAAGTGGTCAAAGTCAAAACATTGAATGCTTTCAGAACAAGTTAGATATAGTCTTTAATGCTAAAGGGGTTGAAGGGAATGGGGAGAAAGTAGGAACAGAGTACTGAGTAGAATGATCAACCATGATCATATTGAATAATGGAGCAGGCTCAAAGGACTGAAATGCCTAGTCCTGCTCACATTTTCAACGTTCCTTGAAATGGCCACTCTTACATAACTCTGAATACAGGGAATGTGTTAATAAAAAAATCCTGTTAATTGATATGAAGACCGACTTGCATCTCTCTGCACAACCTCAGTCTGACCTCACAACAGTTTCTTTATTTGAAACTACATTGTCCTAGCTACCATCAGTTCTCAGGAAGGGTCAGTGGACCCGAAACATTAACTCTGATTTCTCTTCACACATGCTGCCAGATCTGCTGAGCTTTTCCAGCAATTTCTGTTTTTGTTCCTGATTTACAGTATCCAGAGTTCTTTTGGTTTTCATTTAGCTTCTTCTTTCTTTTGGCTTGTTTCCGTTGACAGGGTTTGTTTGCTAGGGTTTACACCCTGAGAGGGCCAGAATTGTTTGCTGCTGGAAAAGCTGCCATTGTATTTTAGGAAAGGTGACGTTATATATTGGAACTGAAGCACAATGATGTAGTAGACAACAGCAATCCTTCTTTTCTGCCAGTTCTGCGCCTGACTTGGAAATTTTTGATGTTCATTTCTTGCGATGGAAAATGGTCCGTTTGTCACTATTATATCTCTTATGTGATTGAATGATCTCAGGCTTAGTGACAAAGTAGTCCATAAAGGCAACTTATTAAATTGTTAACTCCTAATCTTCATTTTCTTATGAAAAGAGTTGATACAGCTAACTTTATTATACTTAATAAGAACAGAAGCTGTTGAAAATATTCAGCAGATCAGGAGCCAACTGTGGAGAAAACTGGTGAGTGAATTTTGTATTGAAGATGCTGTTTCCAGCTTTTACTTTTTCTGTTTCGGGTTACCAAAATTTGCTGTTTTTGTTTGTTTTTATTATCTATTGTTTAGGTGCCTGATTTACCAAACGTACTCCTTCGCTCGCTGATGTAACCTGAACTCCTCACACTGATCACATCCTTCAGCCATTTGTAAAGAAGCCAAACATTCTCTCTCTCTCTCTCTCTCTCTCATATACATATATGTCAGATTAAAATTATAATCAAATCTAGCTAGTTAGAAGACATTCGGGTGAAATCCTTAAGCATATGGTACTACAGTGGGAAAAGACATCCATATCCATGGTAATTTTTTTCCCCGGGGTTGAAATGTCTAACACTAGGAGGCATGCATTTAAGATTGGAGGGGAAAAGTTCAAAGGAGATGTGAGGGGCAAGTTTTTTACATAGAGAGTTGTAGGTGTCTGAAGTGCACTGCCAGGGCTGGTGGTGGAGGCAGATACAATAGGGGCATTTAAGGGACTTTTAGATAAGCACATGAATATGCAAGAATTGGAGCGGTATGGACCAAGGGCAGGCAGAAGGGGTTAGTTTAATTTGACATCATGTTCTGCACAACATCGTGGGCCAAAGGGCCCATTCCTGTGCTGTACTATTCTATGTTCTATGTTCTAACTTATAAAATGGAAAGATCTCAAAGATGTCCAGGTGCTCAAACATATTGCACAGCAAGATACCAATGAAATCAGTGAGTTAGTAATCTGTAGTGTTGTTTAAGGGACACAAATTGACTTGGCATTTGGAAGAATGCTGTATTTTTCCTTAACCAGCGCATTCAAATTTTGTAGAAACAGGCAAACAGGGCACCAGTCAAAGAATAGAATCTTTAGTAACATTGAACTCCCACAGTATATTCTCATGCCAGAATGTCAGTCAAGATTATCTACTCAAGTCCTGAAAGAAAACTTGAAGCCTCAACCTTCAAACCCAGAAGAACATGCAATATCAATAGATTGGAGCTGATACACAATGAGACAAATATACGCTTGGAGTGAATTAGAACAAGCATACAGTAATTATACGCATAATTCCACACTACCCACTGAGCAATCAATGATTTATTAACACTAAAATAACATAACATTGAGTTTTGAGAGTCATACATCAGACAGCTGGGAACTTTTTGAGATATGTTAGATTTAATAGAGTCACGTTAGAGATTTCCTCAAGGCAGTTTTATGATGCTTGTTCAAATTCATTTTGGGTGGCTCCTCATGAGAGTCAGATCACATATTTTACATGGAAATTAAACTGAAAACCTCACATTGGCACAAAACTTGCAATAAAGCAGGCATATAAAAAGCCCAAGGTTTGCTTTTAAGGCTTCTAACATCTGAACATTGGATACAATTTTCTGTCAGACTGCTGCTGACCTGTTATTCTATGTAAAATGAAAAGTGACCTTTTAGATCACCCAGAGTTATACAATAATTTAGCCCCTGCAGGCCTTTTTGGAAGTATGGTCTTCATCACACTGTTGGAGCCCAGAACAGTATGTTAGAGAGCCAGAGGATACCATTTTATCAGTCTGAAAACTTTGTTCTTGTGACATTTTAAAACAAACAGTACTAATGCAATTTATTCACACTAATTCTTCAGTCACACTGGGAGAGCGCATGTGATAAAAACTCATACATTTTTAAGAAGCCTTTATAAAGCTCTCTATTTCATTTTCCTATAGACAGGGATAGCACATATTGTACTCTGTTTAATCAGATAGGAAAATGGAAGTAACCAGAGCTGTTGAGAAACATAAATAGGCCTGATTAAACTGGATAAGAAGTCACTTACTTTGGACAGAAAGGCAACATAATATTAGTCATACACACTATAATATTGAAAATGCTTACGTTATGTTGGCAGATACCATTTTAAAATGTCAAAGCACGTGATAGGACTTATGGCCAATAGTTGACATTTGAGTTCCTAGTTCAGTGTGAAACAACACATATGCTCAGTGAATTGAGCTATTGACATCTGTCACTTATAACACAGGATTAACAAAGCTACTGGCTCGGAACAGAGTCTGGTGAAAGGGTGTTGTGCAAAATGGATTGTGCCAGCTCATTCTCATTATGGATCATAAGCTGCTTCTAACAGATAGCTTGGTGAATTTCTGTGTCAATGATGTTTTGTTTTATTCCTTTACTGGATGTCTCATGATTCCACATTCAATGCATATACAAGAATACAAGGGTGGCATGATGGCACAGTGGTTAGCACTGCTGTCTCACAGCACCAGGCATCTGGCTTGATCCCACTCTTGGGCATCTGTCTGTATGGACTTTGCACGTTCTCCACATGTCTTCAGGTGTTCTGCTTTCCTCCCACAGTTTAGGTGGATTGGCTGTGCTAAATTTCCAATTGTTTCCGGGGATGTGTTGGCTAGGTGGATTAGCCATGCGAATGCAGAGTTATAGGGTGGGATGCTCCGTAGGGTCAGTGTGGACTTGATTGGCCTAATAGCCTGCTTCCACATAGTGATTCCAAGAACTCATGTTCACATTGCACCTTTTACATAGTCAAGCTACAACAGTGGTATCTATCCAACAACGTGGAAAATTATTCAGGTATGTCCTGTTTGCAAAATGCACAACAAATCCAATCCAACTAATTACATCCCCACCAGTTTACTCTCAATTAACAGTAAAGTAATGGAAGATGTCACTGACAGTTATACCAATGGAATATAAGACTCCATCTTCTAGTCGCACATCAGTACTGATTTGGAAACATATCATTCTTCATTTAAAATAAAACAAAAAATTGTGGATGCTGAAGGTCTGAAACAAAAACAGAAATTGCCGGAAAAACTCGGCCGGTCTAGCAGTTCCAACAAAGGGTCACTGGACTCAAAATTTTAACTCTGCTTTCTCTTCACAAATGCTGCCATACCTCCTGAGTTTCTCCAGCAATTTCTGTTTTCATTATACATTTATCTTTGCCAAATCAAAATCCTAAAACTGACTACTGCAGGAGCACATACAGCACACAGCTGGCAACAGTTCGATAAGTCATCACTTTCTGAATAATAATGTGGGCTGATTTGCCAATAATGCTCACATCACTCCAACACACTTGACAGATACATGGTCCGATTGACACATAAGGAGCCAATAGAATAGATGATCAAAAGCTTAGTCAAAGATATCAGTTTTAAAGAATGTCCTAAAAGTGGAGAAAGAGTAAGCAATGCAAGGAAACTTATTGAGGGACTTCCAGAGTTTATAGGGCCTAGGCAATAAGCAGCATGGCTCCCAATAGTCAGTTGATACTATTTTTTGGTGAAGCTTAAGGCGTAAGAATGAGAGAAGCCAGATATCTTGATTAATTGTGGGGCTGAAGGAAGTTACTGAGAGACGTCTGAGTGAGGCTGTGGAGAAATTTTAACAGAAGAATTACAAGTTTTGTGTGAGGCGTTATTTAACAGGAAGCCAATATATCTCAGTGGTTGGTGAACAGGTTAGGACCACAGTATGGAGTTGCGAATGACCGTGACGTTACAGAGTTTGTGCAAAAAGTAAATAAAGCCTCTCATCTCTATAACACCTAACTTGACTTCAAGTTGACCTAATGAGTTTTATATTTTGAAGCATAGTCATTGTTGTGCTGGAAGAATATGCCAACTAAAATGTACAGACAGAGCTGCCATAAGCAGCAACATGAGAAAGCTCAGATTATCTCTTTAAGTGATGTTGGTTGAGGAATAAATATTGTCTTGACCATGGAGAATACCCCTGGTTTTCCCTGAATATTGCCATGGAATCTTTACCATTCACCTGAGAGCGCAGATGGGGCTGTAGCTAAATATGTTATCCGAAGAGCCACAGCTCTGACACTGGGGCTTCTACTCAGTCCTGTGCTGAAGCACCAAACTGGATTGTCAACTCTAGTCTCTAAAATAGGGTTGCAGCCTAATTATCTTTGCCTCAGAGGCACAGCTAACACCTAACTGTAAGGATGATGGTTTTGGTATAAAAGATTAAAAGAAAATATAATGTGGAGTCACAAGAACAAGGCATTACAAATATTGCATGCTATTTCTGAAGTGTGCAATTAAAGTGGACAAAAAAAATTCAAATTTTGATTCTTTAAACTAGAACCTAGGCAATAAACTGCTCCGTTTAGTGCTGTATATTCATTGTAATTGATGCTTATCAAGTTATTGACTTCTTTCTTTGGTGAAATGGATTCCTCACTTGTACTTCTAGGTTTTTTACTGCTTCTAAAATGGCAGGCTTGTTTACATAAGCATTAATGAGGGTAAGAGATTTAAATTTCCCAATTGCTTGCTGTAATGATAGTCCAGTGAAACATTCTGTTATTTGGATAATTAGCTTTAGCTGGAAGCATTAAAAGCATCAAAAAAGTAGAGTAAGTTGTTAAGGCAGAATCTGAGAACAGATCTAATATTGTGATTCCCTCTAAGGAAGTTTGGAATGCTGAGAAAAATATTCTCTCTGAGATGCCATTTGACTTTGAATACATATATATTCCAAATACTTCTGCTCTTTTTTGTATTCAGTGAAATGTTTGGGCCATCTAATTGTACACTGGACTTTGTTGGTACAAGCAGCTAATTGAATAATAATCTTGGGCTAATCTCAGTAGAATTGATAGGATTTATAATGTCGAATCTCCGATTACTGATGACATGTAATGACCGAGCAGCTGATGAAGAACTGGTCTCTGTCAGATCATGCGTTGGAAAAGACAAAAATCAAAATGAATTATTAACATAACAGATTCAAAATGGAAAAACAAAGTGACGTGATTTATTAGTCTATATTATTGTTATCATTTTTGTAAAGGTCTGTCATTTGACCTTTGAAAGCATTATAAACCAGACAATTGGATTTAAAAATTAGATCTGAAATAGGCTTGAAATTGATTGGATGCTTTATATTGTATGCATTCGGAAAGATGACTCATACATATTGATGGTTTAATTGAACTGGGTTTTAAGTCTGAATTATTCAATATTGACAGATAGCACATCAGAATGATAGACCCTTGTTTTAGGTGGCATTTTGGAACGAAAATAAATCACGGATTTTAGCACCAATTGCAATAAGATTGCAAAAAACAAATTTGCAGCGGAGAATGAATGTTTGCGAATAGAGTTTGATCAGATTCTCCTTGCAATCCATTAATTTTCAACTCTGATTATAACCACAATAGAATACCGACAGTAATTTTTGTTCAGTCTTGCTGAACAAATAAGGAATAACACTCATGAATAATCTGGATTTCAGTGTCAAAAGCCTGGCAATTCTATAGAATGTCACCTGTACCCTCCTCATCATCTGTACCAATAACTTGTTCACTGTTTGTCCTCAAGGTTTATGCTGAAATCTAACTTTCAGGTACAGGACCACTCCTCTCTTAAATTACCTCATACCCAGTTCTATGTGCTATTCTCAATTTACATTCTTAATGCATACTTAAAAGTATTTATTTTCCCCTTCTCTTCAGAAATCGTTCCAAGACATCATGTGCCTATTTGCTTAAGAGGAAGTTAGCCTCTGCCAAGAATACATAATATAGCTTGGCTGAAAACCCAGACAACCAATAGCGATTTGAAACATATAAGCCCCTGCTTGACTGACAGCTCTGGCAGTCTGATCTCTAACAATTTCACAAAGTTGGTTTGCACAAAGTTAAGTGGCTTTAAGTTCTGTACAGTTTTAAATATTCGAACTTTATAGTGTCTAGATGATTAACACTTTTGTTGCTCTGTAGTGGAAACAGTTTTATTTTAACATAGTAAAAAACTATGAATGAATCACTCTTTTTGAAAGTTTTTTTTTATATATTCATCTGTCTCTATAGGGTGCACGCTTTTATTCAGTATAAAGTGGGTTGAAAGACATGGAAGCATCACACTCTGGCGTGGGAAGGGTGCATGCTTTATAGGAATGGTGGATGCAGAAGAGGAGGAAGGACACACCTTCAGATGGGGGTTTCAGGGGCCATGAAGATTTTTGGGAGGCTGAACATTTAATGTGAGGTACAAGAGGCAATTATGTAGAGTGTTTGGTGGACATGAGGTAACATTTCAGTGGGAAAAAAACGCAATAAAAAAAAAAGCAAATCAGACTTGGAACTGATTGTATTGATCTTTTGTAGCTCCATTTTGATGTATACATGGCAAATTGGACCAGTATAGCACACTCACAAGTTTTCCTTCTGGGGCAGATGGGATTGTGGGAGTATGTGTGTTTGGGGATGAGGGTTGAGGGCATATGAGGATTGAAAGCCTCTCTGCTTTTGTATGGTAGCTGGGATGAAGTCCCACAGCAAGATGGGCCTTTTGACAGCCCCTGTGTCTGTATCTGATCTTTCTTCAAAGCAGACTGGTCCAACTTTAACAGACATCAGGTCCTTAACAATGAAGATGCCACCTCCAGAACTGGTATTTTCAGAGACAGGCACATGAGTCTAGAAATTTTCCCCATCCATATTACCAGCCTGACCTGTTATCTCTGTTTCTCTCAAAATAAATGCTGCTTTGACCTGCTGAGCATTTTGAGCATTTTCTATTTTCATCTCAGACTTGCAGTATCTACAACATTCAGGAAGCTTGAATTAATTGGAAACGTGACAGTGCAGGAACCTGTAAGTGAGATGACAGCACAGACTGCTACTCGGGGTTAGAATAAAGATGCTGGGGAGGCAAAAGTGCAAGAGGGACAGCAGCGTGAGAATTAAATCAGAACTGATGATTATATCCGATAAAAGGTCAAATTCTGAACCCGACAGTTTTCACAAAAGCTGCCCACAGAATCATTTGGTACCTGATCAGATTTTCAGAATCAGCACGCAAGGGATATCATAGGAAAATAATGTCTGGACTGTCATTGAATAGATCGTGCTATAAGATAGTAACCTTTCAAAGGGCTCATATTATTTCACAAACCACAATAACAATAATTGATTTGTTTATCATTGTCGATTGAACTCCAAAATAGAAACACAGGAAACAGCTGCAAGAGTAAGCCATTCAGCACTAAGGCATTACATTATACAAATTCCATATCGTCTCTAACTACGGGGAGTTAACATCCAAGATCTTCAGGTCCATACAGGAAGTGTCACAGGCACTGCAATTTGAATGGGATGGCAATCTTTTCAACCAAACTGACAGGAAAGACGTTTCTGTTTTATGGATTGAAGTTATTTATTTCAGGGCAATGTACTGAGCTACTGGAATAATAGTAATATCTTTGAATGTTTATTTACTAAAGTGTTGTTGTTTAGATCTTGTTTTGCTGGAATGAAAATGTTAATAAGCAAGTTTTGGGAAACATGGTTGGTCAGTTTTAAAATGTCTAATTAGCTGATTGCGAGGAAGGAAAAGAAACCTGTATTTAAATAGTAGCTTTCTCCACTTCAGTGTCCCAGAACACAGCTAATGAAAGCATTCCTCGAGCACAGTGACTGCCATTTTATAGGCAAACATTGCAGCCGATTTGTATAGGTCAAGGCAAACAATGTGAAAAACCAGATTATTTTGGAGTTGGTTGATGACAAATATCATAAAACCAGCACAACTCTCCTTCTCTTCATTTAACAGTGTCATAGAATGTTTAACAGCTACTTGAGAGGGCAGATAGGGCCTTAGTTTAATATCACATCTGAAGAATGAGACCTTTGACAGTGTAGCATTCCCTCAACACTGCATTATCAATCTAGTTTAGTGCCTTTAACCATGACATTGTTTCCACTTAAGGCCATCACTACAACCAGCGTAAGAGAATCAAAGACATGCAAGAAATAATAAAGGCAGAATCAGCAGGATTACTGAGGAACAGACCTATCAGCTGGGATTTAGTTTGACTTTAATTTGAAGTACACGTTGTACGCAATTGTTACTATCATTAGGATGCAGGTATTTTGATCTTTGGACATTATTTGGAGGTGATCAGTGACTTCTAGGCACCAGGGTAGCGCTCTGAGGCCGTCAGAGCAAAAATTGGATTGTTGGTATCCCAAGGTAATATTCAAGCTATGTCAAATGCTATTTTCCCTCGGAGGTTCAGGGATGACTTTATAGAAGCTTATAAAATCATGAACGACATGGATAGGGTGGATTATCATAGGTTTAAAGTGGGAGGCGACCTTAGGGGCAACATTTCCAAGTGGAAAGTGGTGTGAACATGGAATTAACTGCCAGAGGAAGTTGTTGGGGCTGGTACAATTACAACATTTAAAAGGCATCTGGGTGTGTATATGAATAGGAAGGGTTTAGAGGGATATGAGCCAAATGCTGGCAAATGAGACTAGATTTGTTTAGGATATCCGGTCGGCATGGATGTGTTGGACCAAAGGGTCTGTTTCAGAGATACAGTAATGCAATTTTTAAAAGACAGGCTTGAACTTATTAACCAATTAATGTCCTGAGTACTTCTGCAGAACATTTTTATGGAAGACATTTTTTTTTGTCATTGTACCAGATGTATGTTTAGAATATTTTTAAAACACATCATGTCAAATTTGCATTTGTGAACAATCTTTAAAGACATGAAACTCATATGAAAATTGATCAATGTTGGATTTCATTGTGACAGAAGTGATGCAACTTATGCCTTATCCCTTCACTGTGTAATCCATCTGTTGATATCAGTCATAAGAATATATTCAAAATGAGCAGGGTTAGCCCTTTTGACCTCTCAGGCTTCAACACCCTCACATTTCAAAAATCAACCTACCTTCTCTTTAAATACTTCCAGTGATCCCCTGTGTGGTGTTTGTATTTCAAACTTGCGCTACCCTCTGCGCGAAGAAATTTCTTTGTTTCTCAGTTGTAAATGAGTGTCCTTTTATTCTGTAACTATGTCTACTTGTTTGATCTTCCCCATTAGTGGAAGTATCTTCTCAACATTTACCTTATCAAGCCTCCTCTGAATTTTTTATGTTTCAATTACATCGCCCTCCATCTTTGAAACTCTAATGAATAAAGGCCTAGTCCATTTAGCCATTCTTGATAGGTCAACTCCTACATCACAGGAATCAGCCTTGTGAATCTTTCAGACTGCCTCCAATCCTAGTATAACCTTTCTTAAATGTGGGTATCAAAACTGTATATAGTACTTCAGGTGTAGTCTCACCAACTTCCTGTACAGTTGTAACAAGACTTCCCTATTTTTAAGGCCCAACCCCTGAGCAATGTAGGCGAAACTTCCACTTGCCTTCAAAGTTTCTTGCTAAGGAGGCAGCAGACCTGAACTTTGATGCCCAGGTGCCTTGGAGATGAAAAGGTGTTGGTTGTGGGAGGCAATAATGACCCTCCACATATTTCCTGAATGATATTCAGAGCTAAGAGCTAAATCTGGTGATCAAAGTTAACCCGGATGTTGATAAATTTCATAGTGTAGTGCCGTATTCTCAGCGTTAAGAGTGTCTTTTCAAAACAAAATGGAATCCATGCAACATGCACAACATTCTTGGTGCTGACAATGGATAGGTCATTAGCCCAGTACTTTGAACTGAATGCTGGAAATATGCAGAGTAGGCAGATTATGATCAATTTGTTTGGTGTGTAACACTAATTTGTTTCTCAGCTTAGTTGCTGATTGATTTCTACTGACTATTGATGAGTTTGTGAGTGTCTTTGATGGTTTGCACTAAAACAGGGGACATTTACAATGAGTGTGGTACAGATGGTGAATGTTTTGATTCTGATTTCATGTGTTCCGCTCACAATGCCTTCTCTGAGTCATGTGAACCTCTGGAGTGTGCCCTCACTTTCTGAGACTTCAATACAGGGCCATGGGATGATGAGGGACCTGTGGGCTATGAGGGACTTTGAGAAATTGACCATACAGTGGCTCTCAAGATCTGAGGGGCAGGTGGACTGGGTGCAAGAGCAAAGTGGGTATCAGGTGCCATGTTCGTGGATTTAGGGGCATTGTTGGTAAAATAGGTATGAGAGGAAATGGCAGTGGACAGTTGTGCATAGGGTGGCGCAAAGTACATCAGAGGCCATTGGGATATGGATGCAAGTGTATAGATGGGCTGTAGGAGCTGTCAGAGGCTGGAGGATGGGTATAGTGGCTCAGAAATAGGTGTAATGTGGGTGGCAGCGAGTATATAGTTTGGCATGGAGTGAGAGAGTGAGAACAGGATGGATATTTTCTGCTTTAGTCTTTATTTTTAATCCTTATATATAACAGTAGAGATGAGGGGCTGACATTTTTTGGCCTGTCCAGCTCAGGAACCGGGCAACCTCTTAACCTCTTCTTGGGACTCCTGGCCTGGCTCCTAGTCCATCCTGCATCCCTGAACTGAAAATCCAAATTGTAGATGCCTATTTTTAAAGGTCAGGTCCATTAAACCAGGAGTTCTTCCATTTCTGCACCTGACATGGGGAATGGAAATTGAGGCCTCCGTGTTGCTCAGTAATCTTTCTGTTATTTTGCTTGGTTAGCTGCATATTAAAGTGCCTTAAATAATGTAAAATGAAACTACAGATAATAAAATGGAAATATATTGAAGCAGTCAGCAAGTTAATCAAAATCTAAGGAGTGAGAGATCAGAACAGTTGACATTCTGAGTGAGAAAACCTCAATTTAAGGAATTATCTAAATTAAGTTTAATCCACCAGATCGGACTTCTGATACTACTCAACCTGCTGCGTGCTTACATTTCCTGCTTTTCTTCAGAATTTCAGGTGTTATGATTGGATACTTCTATGTCACAATGCCTTGGGGATTTGACAGTTGTCATTTTGATTGGTGCGTATACAATATTGACTTCTTCTTGAAAGAGAACTTTTTCTTGTAAAATGGAAAACTATACCACCTAAGGGCCTTGACAGGAGACAGCTCCAGGCTGGAGGCAATGTATAAGCAATAGACTCTGCTGGAAATATTAGGTATTAATGGAACAAGAAACTTGGTTTCTCCAGTGAGCACTCATTAATAAATAGTTCTTGAAAACTGGTCAGATAATTTTTAAAGCCGAATACTATTCATATTTAGATACTTATACTTCTTCATTTTGGTGTGATAAGCCAATTTTCAGTTGGGAGCGGTCTTTCACTTTGACATTCTTACAAACACTTGAAATCTGAGCAACTTCACATTATCTTTAATATTATGTGAAATATTTGGCAATGTTAAGCACACATTTCCAGGGCTATCTCTCAGCTGTACATTAGAAAAGCTTACAACAATAACCGATGTTTATTTAAATCAATAGGTATGCTACTGCAGAAGAGAAGCAATTAATTGTTTGTGTAGATGTATCAGCATCAAGGTCAAGTGACATTGCAACAGTTGCCAACAGGGTGCACACCATACCCTCAACTGCCTGAAGATGGGCAATATGTGTGAATTCCTCACTCACTCATGCAGAAGCGTAGTATAAATCAACGCTAATAACTATAAACATATGACATCAAGATAAACATGGACAGTGAGGTTATCAATGATTAGCTCCTTGTGATACAGTTGCTCTTTCCAGTTGAAATTGTTCTGGAAATAGACTTGACCTAGCAGTACAAACTCAAGCTTAATGACTAATTCAAATTATTAAAAAAAGGCAAGGGCTTTACAGTGAAGGAATGGACTCTCCTGGAACTGACACTTTGGTACATTTATATACAGGGAGGCCAAAATAGCTGAAAAACTCTTTGAGGCTGGGAGCTAAATATCCTGCTTCTGTGAATGGTAGAAGTTCATTTGCATTTAATTTTGTTCCTTTTCCAACTCAGCAAATGCCCAAGTTGATAAGCTGGCTGGTTATTGGATGATGAAACCAATGACAGAATGCTGCAGTTGGTGTTCATTACAATAGTCTTTGATAATTAAACAGGCTCGGGCTAGTGGAAACAGGGTGTAAGTCACTGTAATCACGAAAGAGGTCATCGGGGGTTAGAACATAGAACATAGAACTGTACAGCACAGTACAGGCCCTTCAGCCCACGATGTTGTGCCGAACTTTTACCCTAAACCTAAGGTCTATCTAACCTCCATCCCTACCTTATACTATCATTCAGATGCATATCTAATAGCAGCTTAAATGACCCTAATGAGGCAGACTCCACTACTCTCTTTGGCAATGCATTCCACGCCCCTATCACTCTCTGAGTAAAGAACCTACTTCTGACGTCTCCCTGATATCTACCTCCACTCACTTTAAGACTATGCCCCCTCGTAATAGCTACCTCAATTCTAGGAAAAAGTCTCTGGCTGTCCACTCTATCTATACCTCTGATCATTTTGTACGCCTCAATCAAGTCACCTCTCATCCTTCATCGTTCTAAAGAGAAAAGCCCTAGCTCTCTCAACCTTTCCACGTAAGACCTTCCCTCCATTCCAGGCAACATCCTGGTCAATCCCCTCTGCACCTTGTCCAACGTTTCCACACCTTTCCTGTAATGAGGTGACCAGAGCTGGACACAATACTCCAGATGTGGCCGAACCAGGCTTTTGTGTAGCTGGAGCAAAACTTTACGGCTCTTGAACTCAATCCCTCTATTAATGAAAGCTAACACACCATACACCTTCTTAACAACTCTATCCACCTGGGTGGCAGCTTTCAGGGAACTGTGGACATGAACTCCAAGATCCCTCTGCTCCTCCACGCTGCCAAGAATCTTTCCGTTAACCCTGTATTCTGCTTTCAAGTTTGTCCTTCCAAAATGAATCACCTCACACTTTTCAGGGTTAAGTTCCATCTGCCACTGCTCAGCCCAGCTCTGCATCATATCAATGTCCCTTTGCAACCTAGAACAGCCCTCCGCACTATCCACAACTTGACCCACCTTCGTATCATCCTCGAACTTACTAATCTACCCTTCCACTCCTACGTCCAAATCATTTACAAAAATCACAAATAGAGGAGGACACAGAACAGATCCTTGTGGTACACCACTCGTAACTGGGCACCATGTTGAATATTTTCTGTCCACTACCACCCTTTGTCTTCTAAGGGTCAGCCAATTCTGAATCCAATCTGTCACATCTCCCCCTATCCCATGCCTCCTTACTTTGTGCATGAGCCTACCATGGGGAACCTTAGCAAACGCCTTACTTAAATCCCTGTATACCACATCCACTGCTCTACTTTCATCCACATGTTTGGTCACCTCTTCAAAGAATTCAATAAGGTTTGTGAGGCGTGATCTACCCCTTACAAATCCATGCTGACTATCACGAATCAGACTATGCCTACCCTAGTGATCATAAATCCTGTCTCTCAGAGCCCTTTCCAATAATTTGCCCACCATTGAAGTAAGACTAACTGGCCTGTAAGATCACCATTAGGGTAAGGTTGCCACTGGCAGAAGGAAGGCTAAAAGCTTCCTGAGGGACTGGAGAAACATTTCTATTCATCCTGATCCTGACATAGTGCTGTGAAAGACTATCTATGGGAACTGGCAGCTCTCACTTCCATTTTGTTGTTGTGTTTCCTCAAGTCTGGGAAACTAGATATTAGCAGATCATTACAATTCAGGTTCCCAGTTGCACTGATTTAAATATGTTAATGAACTGTCCTGTATTTCCATGCTGGAAAAACTGCACTCAAATGTTACTTTCAGCTGTAAGAGTGGTAGCACATGTGGATCCATTTTGGTCAGCTTTTAAACAACTTTTACCCTCTTGCCTGACCTCCTCCACAAATCATATTGAAGTTGATCTGGCAAAGACGTTTGTACAGATTGGCATTCACTTCTTGTGTAGACACAGACACACACTCATTGCATTAGAAATGGACTAAAAACATTTTCACACACTACAACTCTGCTAATCCATTCTATCAAAAAGAGATCCAAGATAAATAGGGTCTAATGCAGTTATGCATTAGTTAAGTATGGCGGGAAAGTATTGATAAGCTGAAAGGTAAAGGTAAAGGTGAGCAAGCAGTGAGACTGACCATTATTGCAGCTAACAAAGATTCATACTGCAGTGTAACTGCCCATGGAGACATGCCATCTATCAGTTCCTGTTGCTGCTCTTGTATTCTCCGCAGTCTTACTGATCGTTCCTCCTCCGTATCCTGTTTGAACTAGACTATCAACAAACTCAGAATTTATTTGGATGGAAGTTGAGCTGCCAGCTCCATGTAGTCTTCACTACAAAGAATTCATACTTTCACCTTCACAAAATCATCCATTTTGCCTCATCCCATCTGCTGCTGAAATTCTCATCATATTACTTCCAGTCACTCTATTACTTGACTGGTCCATTGTTTGCCTGGTCACACCCACACCTCTACATGGAAATAGAACTTCCAGTCTTTCCTAGACTCAGTACAATGACTTTCTGCTGAATTCCTGGATCGAGGAGATAAACATTTTACGCTAAGCAGAAGGCACAAAGACAATGTTGTAAGATTCACTGGTAAGAGGAATAACTTCCATCAGCTGTGAGGCCAACAACTTAACAGTGTGTTTGAGTCATCACCAGTCAAACATCCACCAATTTCTCTTCATATGCCTAAATAGAACTATTCTCTTAAAAATCAAGGTGTTAATTTACAAATCCCAAAGAAGGAATTGATCAGTTCATAACTCCAAAACAAAAATTTCTAAGAAATAGTTTGGTTAAATCGGATTTCACAATTGTAAAGAATTCTAAAAAGTAAGAAATGCTGTATAAAAGTTATGTATAAATCATTTGCCTAACTATTAAATTGTGCCTTTTTCCTTTTTTTTTCTCTTCCAAGAGGGAGGTGGAAGACTCTATTGATTGTAGATCAACAATAGTACAGTAGCTACTACCTATCTACTTGTACATGTTTTGTGAAATAAATCTACTTGATAGTTTGTAAAATTGATGATATGGCGATTTACTGCTTTTCAAGAAATATGAAAGCAAAACTCCACGTCCAGTAGCTAAAAGCAATTTTTTTTAACTTCACCTGCAATACATGAAAAGACGTGAAGAGCTATTCTTGAGAATAATCTCTGATATGTGAGTTGAAAGAATCAAAGTAAAAGTGTTTGATTAGAGCCTAAAATGTGACACTATCTTGCAGAGTGTTATCTTCATGATAATATATTTGACACGTAGTACAATGGCATAAGTTATGTTTGATTCATTGTGATGTCATACACTAGTGATGTTAACTTGACAAACAGGATGCATGGTTCTTCTTCCTTTCCTCTCAAAAAGGCTCATTCTGAAACTTCTCCTGGAATATCATCCTTAAATATGTACCACTTAATGCATTAGTGTGACATTTACCTGTCTCATGGTGCCACTTCCAAAGTAACAACCCAAATGCAACGGCAATATTTATAATTATAAAATTCTTTCTATAGAACACCAGCCCTCTTGTCCGTGAATATCAATCCTACATCAATGTCTGTATATCAATTCATGTTTTAGAGGCAACAGGAATATTTCACAGCCCCTGGCTGACGTGGACAACGACAAGGCAAATATTGCGAGCACAGGTAAACATGAAACTCTGCATTGAGAAAAGAACTACTCAATTCTCCACAGCTATTGAACAGCATCGGTCCAATTTGCACGCATTAACGTTTCATTGTTACCTAACCTTTCCTCATCTTTATGCAGTTTGTGATTTTTCCAAGCTGTGAAGATAACTGTTAACAATTCCCAGCAAGAAAGTCTGAGGGGTTAACTGGCAGCTGGCATCTTCTTTGGGTTTCTATTTTGGCCAAATTTCCCAACCTCTCAGGGCACGCTTAATGGGCAGCAAAAGCCTGAACCCTTGAACATGGAGGTTGGTATTGGACAAGCATCAGCTTCACCACATCATTATGGTATGTCTCTGGTTCACTTATAATGCAGTTCACCACTTCAATGCTATACTTTGGATCTCTCAGACACCTTACGTTACATTGTTCCTGCCAGGGGCGGGCACTATCACATGGATTGAAACAAGGTTCATCTCAGGGCTCTTAGTTTGCTTTCTTAATATTACTTCACTTCCCACCTACTTGGATGCAAGAATGGGGATAAAGGGGTCTTTTTCCAAGATTGCAGCTGGCGACTAGTTGAGGTCCACAGCAGTTAGATTTGGGACAACTATTCATGTTGTACATTAATGATCTGGATGAAGGCACTGAACACTTTGTTGCTAAATTTGCGATGACACACGGCTAGGCGGAGGGACGGGTAGTGCTGAGGAAGCGGGGAGGCTGCAGAAGGACTTGGATGGGCAAGGAGAATGGGCAAAGAAGTGGCAGATGGAATACAATGTGGAAAAGGGTGATACCGTGCATTTTGGTCATGCGAATAGAGATGTACACTATTTTCTGAATGGGGAAAGACTTTGGAAATCTGAAGTACAAAGGGACTTGAGAGTCCTAGTTCAGGATTGTCCCAAGATTAACATGCAGGTTCGGTTGGCAGTTAGGAAGGCAGGTGTAATGTTAGCATTCATTTTAAGAGGGCTAGAATATAAAAGGAGAGATGCACTGCTGAGGGCGTATAAGGCTCTAGTCTAAAGCTTTTGGAATATTGTGAGCAGTTTTGGACCCAGTATTTAAGAAAATATAGAAAATTTAGAGGGGGTCCACAAGAGGTTTACAAGAATGATCCTGGGGCTGAATGGCTTGTTATATGAGGAGCAATTGAAGACTCTGGGTCTGTATGAAGCTTAAAATGATGCGTGGGTATCTGATTGACACTTACAGAATACTGAGAGGCCTGGATAGAATGGACGTGGAGAAGATGTTTCCACTAGTAGGAGAGACTAGGAACTGAGGGCACAGCCTCAGAGTGAAGGGACAACCTTTAGAATTGAGGTGAGGAGGAATTTCTTTAGCCAGAGGGTGATGAATCTGTGGAATTCATTGCCACAGAAGGCTGTGGAGGCCAAGTCATTGAGTGTCTTTAAGAGAGAGACAGATAGGTTCTTGATTGGTAGGGGGATCAAAAAGTTACAAGGAGAAGGCAGGAAAATGGGGTTGGGAAGCATATGAGCCATGACCTCCCTTTGATCAAGCCTTGCTGACTCAGCCTAACTTGCCTATAGTTTCCTGTCTTACATCTCCCTCCCTTCTTAAACAGGGTGTTACATTAGCTATTTTCCAGTCCTCTAAGACCCTCCCTGACTCCAGTGATTCCTGAAAGATCACCTCTAATGCCTCTACAATCTCCTTCAGAATCCTGGCTTACACGCCTGTCCAGTCTGAGTGATTTTTCCACCTTCAGATCTTTCAGCTTCCCCAGCACCTTCGCCTTAGTCATGGCCATCACACTCATCTCTGATCCCTGACTCTCTTGAAGTTCTGATATGCTACTGGTGTCTTCCATTGTGAAGATTGATGCAAAGTACCTATTCACTTCCTCTGCCATTACTCTGTTCCTCATTACTACTTCTCCAGCCTCATTTTCTAACAATCCAATGTCCCCCTTCTCTCTTTCTTACCTTTTATTTATCTAAAAAGCTCTTGCAATCTTCTTTTATATTACTAGCCTTAAAATATATCCCAAGCGGTTATGGGAGGACAAAGGAGGAGATTGTTCAGGCCTAGACAGAGATATTTAATACTTCACTGGCCACAGATGAAGTGCCAGATAACTACAGAATGGCTAATGTGGTTCCTTTGTTCAAGAAAGGCCAGATGTTCAAGAAAGGATAGATCAGCTCATTACAGGCCAGTTCATCTGATGTCAGTGGTCAGGAGATTATTGGAAAAAATTCTGAGGGAAAAGATTAATGAACACTGGGCACAGATTGATCAGGGATAATTAGCACGGATTTGTTAGAGCAGATCCTGTCTGATTAATTTAGTTCAGTTTTTCGAAAAGATGATTAAATGTATAGATGAGAGCAAGTGGTTGATGTGGTTTATATAGAGATAAGTAAGGCCATTGACGAGGTCCCACCTGGAAGGCTGATCTAAAAGGTAAGAGCCCATGAGTTTCCAAGGCAAGTTGGCAAACTGGGTCCAAAATGGACTTGCAAGTAGGAGGCAAAGGGTGATGGTGGACAGTTGATTTTGTGATTGGAAGCTTGTGACCAGTGATGTATCACAGGAATCACCGCTAGCATCCTTGCTGTTTGTTAGGTACATTAACAACTTGGATGTGGATGTAGACGGTATATTTAGTGCCTTTGCAGTTGACATGAAGATTAACAGTGTTGTTGGTAGTGGGGAGGATGGTCTCAGGTTACAGTCTGATATTGATCGGCTGGTAAATTGAGCAGAGCAATGTCAGATGGAATTTAGTCCTGGTAAGAGTAAGGTGATACATTCGAGGAAGTCTATTAAGGGAAGGATGTAAACAATGAATGGTAGGCTTCCAGCAAGTACTGAGGGAAAAAGGGACCTTAATGCTTAAGTCCATAGATCCCTGAAGATGTCAGCACAGGTAGATAGTGTAGATAGAAGAAGACCACAGACCATAAGATATATGAGAAAAGTTGTCATTCAGCCCATCGAGTCTGCTCTGCAATTGAATTCCACCAGTTGTAGTGGGATTTGAACCTACAACCGTAGAGCATTAACCAGGATTAGTCATCAAACAACATTACTGCTACTCTACCACCTCTCTTTACAGGCATATATTCACAAGCCAGGGCATAGAATAAAGGAGGAAGGAAGTCTTGTTTTATAAAGTTACAACATTTGTTTGGCCCCAGATGGAATGCTATGTGCAGTTCTGGTTGGCACACTATTACAAGGACATGATTGCACAGGAGAGGGTGCAGAAGAGATTCACCAGGATGTTGCCTGGGATGGAAAGTCTCAGTTATGAGGAAAGACTGGATAGGCTGGGTTTATTTTCCCTGGAGCAGAGGAGGCCTGAAGCAGACCTGATTGAGGTATACAAAATTGAGAGTCATATACACAGTGGATAATGAGAATCTTTTTCCCATGGCAAACACGTCTAAGATCAGAGAGTATAAGTTTAAAGTGGGAAGCAATTGGTTTAGAGGGGATCTGTGGAAAATCTTTTCCACCCAGAGGGTGGTTTAAATATAGAAAGCACTACCTCAGAGGGTGATGGAGACAGATCTCTCACAGCATTTAAGAATCTGAATGAGAACTTAAAACGCCACAACATATTAGCCTACGGACCAAGTGCAGGTAAATGGAGTTAGTGTAGTTTGGTGCTTGTTGTTTGGCATGGACATGGTGGGCTGAAGGACCTGTTTCTCTGCTGTATGACTATGACTCTGTGAAGTATGAGACAGACGAACTATATTGCAGATTTTGGCATCCACCTGTCAAGCAGTAAAACCTAAAGAGAGTAGTTCTTTCAGCAGCAGTCTCTTGGTATCCATGACTGGAGCTCTTCAGCATAACTGATCAAACCTTTTCCAATTTCACTTTCACAGAAGAAACTTTTCCCATTGTGCATTACCTTCACTGGGTGGGAAATCCATGACAGAGGAGCTACAACTTGATAACTTTCAAAACTACTGCACATTTTAACTAACATTTGACGTTCAATGTGAACAGTACACCATAGGAATCTGTAGTTCAACAATGTGAGATTGCTTTCAACATAATTGTAGTAGCAAATTAAATTTTCCTTGTCTTTTGTACTGTAGCTCAGAAGGTAATAACAGTAAATGGGAATAATTGTATTATAGGGAGTGTCAGTTCTGATAGGTCTCATGTAGATGGATCAGATTAGGGATAAAAGGTACTGCAGATGCTGGAGAATCCGAGATAACAAGCATGGGGCTGGATGAACACAGCAGGTCAAGCAGCATCATAGGAGCAGGAAAACTTGACGTTTCAGGCCTAAACCCTTCATCAGAAATGGGGGAGGGGAAGAGGGTTCTGAAAGGTTCTGGTTTCAATCCTGAGTTGGATGAGCTCAGTTTGTATCTTTTTCTTATTTCTTCATGGGATGGAAACATCACTGGCTAGGCCAGCATTTATTGGCCAATCCTCATTATCCTTGAGAAAATAGTTGTGAGCTGCTTTCTTGAATGACTGCAGTCTAGGGGTACACCCACAATACTGTCAGGAAGTGAGTTCCAGCATTTTAATCCAACGACAGTTGAGGAATGATGAAATAGTTGCAAGTCAGGATTGTGGGGGACTTTGAGACAAACTTGCAAGTGGTGCTGTTCCGTCCATCTGTTGCCCTGGTCCTCCGAGATGGGAGAAGGATGCAAGTCTGCAAGGTGCCTTTGAAAGAGCTGTGGTGGGCTGCTGCAATGTATTTTGAGGCTGCTACATAGTTCTGTGACTGTGCATTAGTGGTGAAGGAAGTAAATACTTAAGATGGTAGATAGGGTACCATTAATGTGCGCCGTTTTGTTCTGGTTGGTGGTAAGCTTCTTGAGTGTTTTTGGAGCAGCACTCATCCAGGCACTTGGGCAGTGTTCCATCATGCCTTGTAGATGGTGGTCAGGCTTTTAGGAGTCAGAGGACGTGTTACTTACCACAGAATTCTTAGCCTTTGACCTAGTCTTGTAACAATGGTATTCATATGGTTGGTGCAGTTCATTTCCTTGTCCAGCAGACATTAGTATACTGATGGTGGAGGATTCAGTAATGGTAATGCCATTGAATATCGATGGGAAATGTTACCAACCCAAGCCTGGATGTTACCCAGGTCATGTTATGCTAGAAAAAATACAATTCGTTCTTGCACCTCGGGGCTTGGGAAAGAAAAATAACAACTAGGTTTCCGATTCCTGGTGACTAACATGGAACAGGTAGCTGTGTGGGTATTGGATGAGGACTTATTGGTTTCTACTGTGACACATGCTGAGATAAAATAACTTGTCACCACTCACTGTTTTGTCTCACATCTTTTACTCTTGAGCAAGAAGCCAGAGTCTGTGTCACAACCTGCCATTTTTACGAGACAAACTGACTGATGCTCCATGCACTCTTGGATGAAAGCAGCCCTACGATGATATTTTGCTGAACTTAGACCAATGGTTTCAAGAAAAACAATATCTTCATGCCATCCCGCCATTTAAGGAAAACTGAAGCAGCTACCTCTGGTATTGGTGTATTAAAAAATAAAGCAGAGATGATAGTGGATCTGAATCTTCATGCTGAGAAGTAGGGATAAAATTCCAATTCACTGTATCACCAGTAAAATTGTCGATTCAGATTGACGACCCATTACAGAGGCAACCTTGATTTTAATATGATTGAAATCAATGGAAATAAAAATGGGATGTTTTCATAGCAGATCACTGACTGACCCAAGTTTGTTTTGCAACTGGGCTGTAATGTGAAAAATCTATCTCGTAATGCCATTGACATAAATGTAAGTAACTATTTAAAAGTAACAAAAAGCTTAGTTTTTTTTCCCAGTGACAACAGTTAGATTTATCTTTGATATGAGCGAGAGCTACCTTAATCAAACCACCAAATTCCCTTCAATTTTTGTGCTGGATTTGTTTTGAAGAAAGGTCCTTAACCTGAAATGTTATTTTTGTTTCTGTCTCTACAGGTGCTGGCAGACCTACTGAATATTTCCAACAGTTTGCCTTTCATTTGTGAAAAACAGCAATGGCAGTATTTTGTTTTTGTTTTGGGGTAGATTACATGTTTGTGACGTGTACTGTCAGCAAGCTTTCACTTCCTTGAATGCAGAAAAGTTCATCCCTTTGCCTTTTTTCCAACTTTCTCTCCTTTCCGTTCTTTGACAACTGAACGTGCTTCATTTTCTTTGATTTAAACACTGTCTCATTTTTCCAATTTATATTGATATGTCTGTTTCATTCTTCCAGACAAATGATTCACTTTCTAAATCCCATCTCTAGTCAGCTAAAATGTAGACAATGTGTTTAATTAAATTTCATAAACCCAGGTTCTTGTATTTTAAACAGGGTAAAATTAAAGATTTATGATTCGAAATGAACTGAACAGAAAAATGAGCACAGGCAACAAGGACAAGACAAGACAGCAGTGATACATGAGGGTATCAAGCTGGCAAGCAGGCACAGCTTCTAACCAACTTGCCCTTAGAGAAGCTATTGTTAATTTGGTCTCTGTGGCTCTTTGACATTTTGTGAGAAACAATTTATAGGCTCATTCTGTTTGTTTTATGTTTATCCCCATTGACTAATTTCCAGTTCAAATGGATTCTGTCTTCCTGACGCAGACAGATATTGGTTTAAGTAGGCATATTCAGACTAACTAATGTACAAATCCATTGTCCTGCTATTTGGCTTGAGGCTGATTTTTACAGTGGGGGCATGAGGATAAGACCATTTGATTGCAATGCATTATCACTGATCTTTATACAAATTATGAATTGTCTAATTTGACATTGATCTGTTCTACATTTTAGAAACTTTCATTTCAGTGCATGAATTTCCAATTCTTTTGAATAACATTGGTGAAATCTTAACTCTTTAGTGACCTATTATACCTGTCAAGATTAGCAAAACTGAGTATAATTGACACAAAAGATCTGAATGTTTCTCCTTCCCTTTTCAGCGGATTGATCTTGAACATCCAACTATCACCAATGACACCAGTCTATCTTCCAGGCATGGAGAGGAATCATTGTATGTATAGAGTGGCATTAGGACTGAGTGACAGGACAGGCTCCTCATTTTTTAAAAGTTATTCTGTTGGCTCAACAACATTTTAAAATTCTTTTTAGCATACAGATACATCAGTTAAATGTGGAAATTGTTACAACGTATAAATATGCTTGGATTCGAAATCATTCTGATAAACCCGTATTGAGCTCTCTCTAATCTCTGCAGACTCTTCTCGAAATATGGTGTCCAGAACGGAACACAGCACTCGGGTAAGAATTAACTAGGGCTTTTTAAAGCTGTGTATATTCGAGGTATCTGGCTGTAAAGGTCAGCATTCCACTAACCTTTAAAACATATTGAACAGTACAGAATCAATGATCTGTGTATCAGGACTCCCATATCTTCTTGAACCTTCACTATTCCTATCTTTTTACCATTTAGAATGTAAACTGTTTGACTTTTCTTAGGTCAAAAGTAAATGACACCACATTTGCCTGCACTGAAATCCACTTAATATAGTTTTGCCTACTTACTTAAAAGTAGTAATCTCTCTTTGTAACTTTACCATTCTATCTATACTGCTTAAAATGGTACTGATATTTATATTCATTGCAATTTTCTATCCCACCATCCATCTGTTAATAATGTTGGGTGGAGTGCATTGGTAATCGCACCAAAAATGTAAACATTTTATTTGAATTAGCAAAGTAGTCAATTTGTTTCCTTTTAGTGCTGTTATCTAGACCAAAGGAGACTTTCACCAGATATCTTCATTTAATTCAAAAGTAACTAGTTTGTTCTGAACAAACTTATTCTTTAGAAACATGGCAAAACAGGTTAGCGACTAAACTACTTTTCAGAATTATACAATATTCCTCTAGTCTCAATCACGTTCATAGACAGGCAAGATAACACTGTTCTACAGAGAGATCAAGGATTTCGGAAAAAATAGGTGAAAAAGTAATGCACTGCATCAAGAGAGAAAGCTTTACCCCATTTGCTTTCAGGTTTGTGTCTGAGAGAGAAAGAAAGAAAGAGAAAAAAAGAGAAGAGAGAAAGAGAGAGAGAGACACAGACAGACAGACAGACAGAGAGAGAGAGACAGAGAGAGACAGAGACAGAGAGAGAGACACAGAGAGAGAGAGAGACACAGAGAGAGAGAGAGACACAGACAGAGACACAGACAGAGACAGAGACAGAGACAGAGACAGAGAGAGACAGAGAGAGAGAGAGACAGAGAGAGAGAGACACAGAGAGACACAGAGAGACACAGAGAGAGAGAGAGACACAGAGAGAGACAGAGAGAGACAGAGAGAGAGACACAGAGAGAGAGAGAGAGAGACAGAGAGAGAGAGAGAGAGACAGAGAGAGAGAGAGAGAGAGACACAGAGAGAGAGAGAGAGAGAGACAGAGAGAGAGAGAGACAGAGACACAGAGAGAGAGAGAGAGACAGAGAGACAGACAGAGAGAGACAGACAGAGAGAGAGAGAGAGAGAGAGAGAGAGAGAGAGAGAGAGAGACAGAGAGAGAGAGAGAGACA
>JAHRHZ010000087.1:24544270-24561222 GCA_024137785.1 Ginglymostoma cirratum
ATCTGCATCCTATGTGTTGCAAATCACTTGCATTGGGACACTAACAATGCATTTCAGCTACAGCAATTTAATGTAGAAACCACAAATATTTTACCTGGCAGACACAAGTGGATCAGCAATGATATCACTGAGCACAGCTCCCAACGTAGTGACTATCAACAAGTAGCATAAAGAGCAAAGAAAACTTGCTCAGTTAATCCAGGAAATACAGCCATTGTACTTAGACACATTCAACGCCATGGAAAGTTGGAAAGGCAATGCTGTGTCACACTTCAGAGAAAATACAATTGCATTCATTCACCCTCCTCAAAAATGCAGTGTTCTCATACAAGAAAAGTTGGAGCCAAATCTAGTTGTCATGGAATGTAACAGCGTCACCTGCCACACAGCCTGGTGTGGCTTAGTTAAGGGGATGTAAGAAATGTGACACAATCAGGGTATTTTAGATGAAAGGCGTGTAAACCTCTCCCCAGAGCAACACCCATTTAAATTACAACACAGGAATGGAATCCCAAGCTTGCAGGAGCTAAATTCTTCCCTAAGCTGGATGGTTTCATCGCCATTAGTTGGTATATTTTGCAAGACACTTTCAGGAAGTCACTACTTTCAGAACATCATTCAGAAAAATTACTTCGAGATATTACCTTTTGGTTTCTATATTAATCAAGATCTGCTCAGTGACAGATGAAGAGAAGTATCATGGGTGCCTGGATGTTTATGTATTACCAATTATGTCATAGTAATGGGCAAAACCAGAGTAGGGCATAATCAGAACCTGCCCTTTCTGATGACAATAGCTCACCATGGAAGGGCTTGTTCTCACCTGACACTCCTTGCAGTTGAACGCTTTTCTGCTGTTGTATATTCGGCTTGCAGAATCCATCCCAAGGCAGGCAAATTGAAACTATAACAAAATGTCTTCCCCACAAGACAAGGCAGGCTTACAGAAATGCGTTTTATTCTTCAACTTGTTGGCACCAAACATTCCAAAATTTTCCAACAAGGCATCATCATTGAGAAAGCTCCAAAAGGAAGGTGTAACACAGGCACGGTGTCTCAGTGGTTAGCACTGCTGCCTCACAGTATCAGGGACCTGGGATTTGATTCCATCCTGTGTAGAATTTGCACATTCTGCACCTTACTGCAAGGGTTTCCTCCAAGTGTTCCAGTTTCCTTCCGCAGTCCAAAGATATACAGGTGGGGTGGATTAACCATAGGAAATAACGGTTTACAGGGATAAAGTGGGGGAATGGATCTGGGTGAGATGCTGTACGGACAGTTAGTGTGGACTAAGTGGGCCGAATGTCCTGCTCCTGCACTATAGGAACTCTATGATTCTGTGTGTGGCAGGACGACCATAAAACATATGTTCGAGTCTCTCAAAAAAGCATCATTAGCTGAAAATTGAAGCCTGCAGGACCATGACCCAAGATGAAGACAAGCCTGAAAGTTGACACTTCACAAAATGGCTCGGAGCATGCATCATGTAAAGCATTTTATCACAAGCACAATCCAATTATTCAAACAGAAAGCATGAAATGCTTGCCCTAATATTCCGTATCACAACATTCAATGCAAACCGGTTTTTTTAAATACTTTACTGTGGAAACCAATTGCAGCCATTGGAAATGATCTCACAGAAACCACCGATAGTGTGCCAACAAGACTGAGATTTTGTTAGAAGTACAGGAATATGACTTCAATGTGATCTGCAGCAAATTTAGTATCAAAATGGTCACCTCAGATATACTGAATGGATTACCAACCCGAACAAGGATCTAGACATTCCTATTGTAACACATGGTTCCACAAGTTGGCAGCATTGGCATCAAGATTTGTTCTCGATCAATTAATTGCATTTTAATCAGTATTAATGTTCCCAGCTTCAACTGGAAATAGGTAATGACACACAACTGAAGGCACTGCGGAAAATTATCACTGAAGGATGATGTGAGGTGACGACAGACGTGCCAGACGCTCTTAGATGCTTTTAGCCTTACACAGAGACAAGCTCGGTATCTTGAGAGGTGTTATTGTCGAAGGAAAATAAATGTTTGTTCTGAAGGTCTCAGGCTGGATATAATGTTACAACTATACTAAGAACATATGGGCAGATGAGGCAACTGGCATGTGATGCGGCCTGTTGATCAGGGATTAATGTTGAAATTGAAAAGTTTGTGATGATGTGCGAGGCACACCAGAGGCACCAGCCACAGAAACACAGAGCCTCCACATCTTCATAAGATTTCATCAGCCTCTTGGCCCAAACTTGGCCTGATCTACCTATGTGAATGGAGATGACTTTGTCACAGTCGCTGATTATTTCTTTAAATTTCCAGTTATCAGACAGGTAAAGAACACTTCAAAGTTCATCCCATGGCAGACACATGGAGTGCCATCTTCAATCTGTTCAGTTGATTTGAAGAAACAATTTCTGCCAATGGGCCAGAGTATACCATCAGACCTCTCATTGATTTGTGCCAAATCGGATATGACTGAGAAAGATCTGATGGTAATGTGTGACCCATTGATAGAAATTATTTCTTCAGATGCAATAACACAAAATTATTACATACACATAGAGATCAATGTTTAAGTATGGTTTGTATAGGATTCATGGCATACCCCAATGAAACCCAACAATCCTTTGATAGCTGAAGACGTGAACATTATAATTCCTGTTGCATTAGGGTGCAAGGTCTAAAGGGGTTAATGCTGAGGAATGCATGAAGCACTGCTCAATATAATGGTGTTACATTGACTCAGGCAGAGGAACTGCTTTGGATCTTGAAAGAGCAAGACCTAGCATGGGGGTTCCCCTATGTCAAAGCCACATTGCATATCATTCCCACAGCAACTTTAGCCAGTTGCTGTCACACAGTAAACTACTAAGAAATGCGTCTCTTTTCATCAGACCACCAGGTGATTGCCCACTCCCACTTTTGACCACCAGGCCTTGTAGATCCCTACCTGCAAAGAGGATTGTGACAAGAATTTTACCAGATGGATCTTACACTGTGAAGAGTTCTGGTGAGGATCCTTCTTGCTGCACGTTCTTTTTTCCAAATTTACCCATCTCATTTAAAGAAGATAAACTTATATTAAATGTCACAACTCAGTAGGGTACATGCATTCACAGGAACTATCAAGATGTCTGGTAGATAAAGAATAAAAATGTGAAAGTAAGATAGAATATTTTGCTTCTCCCCCAATCTGTTAAATAATTTAGAAAAATATATCAAAGATAGATAATTAATCTTAACAGTAAAATTAAGCCCCCAACTACAGTAGATAATTCACTTATCAAAGTTGGTGCTTATTCAGTGTCTTTTGATAAACCAATTGCTACCTCACAGCACCAGTGACTCTGGTTCAATTCCACTCTCTGCCTCTGCGGAGTTTGCACGTTTGCTCCATGTCTCTGGGCACTCTGGTTTCCTCCCACAGTCCAAAGATGTGCAGGTTAGGTGGATTAGTCACGTTAAATTGCCCATGGTGTCCACAGATATCGTAGGAATACAGGAATAGGGTGGGTCTGGACAGGGAGATCTTTGGAGGGTTGGTGTAGAGTTGATGGGCTGAATGGCCTGCTTCTGCACTGTAGGAATTCTATGGTTCCAACTGATGTTTTAATTTCAATGTGCCATACATTTGGGCTTAAGTCACCAGGAGATGAAATACACTGTAATAAAATAATGTTCCAAAGTGATTACCATTTTATGGTTAATTGGAAAGAAAAAATTATGTGTATACATCAAGCCATTCAAAGATGTTCATACAGAGAGATAAAAGTACAAATGCATTGAGACATTCAATAGGGATCTGTGCAAGAAAACAGTTAACAATAAATTTCCCTTGTTCATGAGAAAAAGAAAAGCTCTCAATGCTTACCTTTTGCACTTTTAAAATACTTTGGGTAATGCTTTATTCAGTCTTCTAGTGAGATTTAGTGGATGAACAAATGACTAGGAGTACATTATGTGTACATTTAAAACAATGCATCTTCAAGCATACCAAGCCCTAATATCTCCAGCCAGGGTTAAACATGGTACAGAGCTGCTGAGACTGGAGAAAAAAGTGGCACAAGAGACTAATATCATCTGTCGATACAGTGTGGAGCTGGAGGAACACAACAGGTCAGGTATCATCAGAGGAGCAGGAAAGTTGATGTTTTTCATCAGGACTAGTGAGGGGGAAGGGAGCTGGGAAATAAATAGAGGAAAGAGGGATGGGGCTGGGGGAACATAGGTGGGATGGCGATAGGTGAGTGCAGGTGTGGGATAGTGGGGATTGATCAGTGGGAAGGGTGGGGCGGATAGGTGGGGAAGATGATGGACAGGTAGTGTCAGGTCAAAGAGGTGGGGATGCGAGGAAGGGTTGGACATGGAATGAGGGGGCGAGGAGATTTTGAAACTGTTGATTTCTATGTTCAAGCTATCGGGCTTTAGTCTCCCAAGGTAGAACATGAGGTGTTGTTCCTCGAGTTTGTGAGTGGCATCATTGTGGCACTAGAGAAGGCCCAGGATAGGGAGTGAGAGGTGGGGTTAAAATGCCTCGCCAACCGGAAGGTGTTGTTGATTATAGCGTACAGAGTGCAGGTGCTCTGCAAATCTGTTACTGAGTCTATGTTTGGTCTCACCGATGTAGAGGAGGCCACATCATAAGCAAGGGATACAGTAGACCAGGCTGGAGGATGTGGGGGAGAATCCCTGTCGGATATGGAAAGTTTGTCTTGGGCCTTGGATGGAGGTAAGAGGGGAGGTGAAGGGGCAGGTGTAGCACTTCCTGCGGTTGCAGGGAAAGGTGCCGGGGGCTAGTGGGGAGTGTGGAGCAGTCGAGGGTGTCGCGGAGTGAGCAGTCCCTACGAAAGGCAAATAGGGATGGGGAGGGAAATTTATCTTTGGTGGTGGGGTCGGATTGCAGGTGGCAGAAATGGCAGAGGATGATGCACTGGATGCAGAGGTTGGTGGGCTGGTGTGTGCTTTTGCTTCCACTTGCGTGACCATTCCTATACACACACCCATTCTTGAGATAGTCTCCATGCCCACTGCCAGCACCAGCTCTGCACCTAGCACCAGCCCCAAGCCCTGCTGGGTTATCACCATCCCCCTAGACCTACCCCCCTGACTGAGGCTGTATGGTCAGTCCTCAGCAAAGGATTCACATTCATTCCCCTGCACCCACACATCAATGAATTCTGTTGGAACTTCTGTCTGGAAGTTGAACTCTTTTTCCACTGCCTCTACGTCCGCGCCTATTTCTTTAACCGCGAGTCTAATGCACCCTCTGCTGACCCCTTCTCCCACCTCCAACAAAGCCCATCCTCCTGGACATGACCCCAAAGCCTCCTATCCTCCCTCAACCTCTTCATTTCCAACTGCCATCACGACATCAATCGCCTCAACCTCTCCACCCCTCTCATTCACTTCAACCTCTCCCCCACGGTACATGCAGCCCACCGCTCCAACCCTAACCTCACCATCAAACCCACGGAGAAGAGAGGGGCACAGTAGTGTTCTGGTGCACTGACCTTTACATCGTGGAAGCCAGACGCCAACTCTCCGACACCTCCTCCTACCGCCCCCTCGATTATGACCCCACCTCTGATCACCAGACCATTGTCTCTTGGACCATCCACAACCTTATCACCTCAGGAAACCTCCCACCCACAGCCTCCAAGCTCATCGTTCCCCAAACCCACATCGCCCATTTCTATCTCCTTCCCAAAATCCACTGTCCTGGTCGATCTATTGTCCCTGCCTGCTCCTGCCCACTGAACTCATTTCCATTTACCCTGACTCTGTCTCCTCCTCCCTGGTCCAGGAACTCCCCACCTACGTTTGGAACACCACCCATGTCCTCCACCACCTCCAGGACATTCAACTCCCCAGCCCCCAAAACCACATATTCACCATGGGCATCCAGTTTCTGTACACTTGTATTCCCCACACAGATGACCTAAAAGCCCTCCACTTCTTCCTGTCCCACAGGCCCAACCAGTCCCCCTGCTGTGACACCCTCATCCGCTTAACTGAACTTGTCCTTACCCTCAAGAACTTTTCTTTTAACTCCTCCGATTCCTACAAACAAATTGGCACCTGTATGAGTCCGAGCTATGCCTGCATCTTCACTGGATATGTGGAACAGTCCCTTTTCTGCTGTTACACCGACACCATCCCTCACCTCTTCCTCCGCTACAATGATGACTGTATCGGCACTGCCTCGTGCTCCCATGAGGCGCTTGAACAGTTCATCCACTTTATTAAAACCTTTCACCCCAACCTCAAATTCACCTGGATCATCTATGATGCCTCCCTCCCCTTCCTCGACCTCTCTGTTTCCATATCCAGTCACCGTCTCAGCATCGACATCTATTTCAAACCCACCATCTCCCACATCTCCCTTGACTAAATCTCTTCTCAAACACCTCACATTTTTTGACATTATATTCCATCTGCCAAGCTTTCACCCACCCATGTAACCTGTCCCCCAGTAAATCCCTTGTGTCATCCTCCCTACTTGTCTTCCCACCTACTTTTGTGTTGTCCATAAACTTTGTTATAGTGCATTTACATGCCTCATCCAAGTCGCTTATATATTGTAAATAGGTGTGGCATCAGCACTGATCCCTCCGGCACACCATTAGTAACAGGTTGCCCTACTGAAAATGCTCATCTTAACTCGATCCTCTGGCTTTTATTTGTTAGCCAATCCTCTATCCATGCTAATGTGGCATCCCCAATGCCATGAGCTCTTATCTTATTAGGTAGCCTTCTGTGCAATATACTTTTGAATGCCTTTTTGAAATCCAAATATATTCCATCTAATGGTTTACCTTTATTTATCCTGCTTGTTATCTCCTGAAAGAACTGTAAGGAACTTGTCAGGAATGATTTCCCTTTCATGAAGCCATGCAACCACAGCTTGATTACGTTTATATGCTCTGCTACTACATTCTTTATAATGGACTCTGAACATTTTCCCAATGACAGATGTTATGCGAAGTGACTTATGGTTGCCTATTTTTTTTTGTCTCCATCCCTTTTTGAAAAAGGATGTGTAGTAATTGTAACAAGGTCAGCCAGGTGGACTCATAAAATATGAATTCCCTGGTTAGGGTTGTTAATCTGGCCCAATCAGGGAGCACTGGCTGACAGATATAAAAAGGGGTGTCAGACATTGATGGATGTAACAGTTTGCCAATCATCTAGGACATTTCCAAAGTATGAGGATGTTTGGAAGATCACTATGGTGCATTCATTATCTCAGAGACAAAAAAGAACTGTAGATGCTGGAATCCAAGTTAGACAAACAGGAGGCTGGAAGTACACAGCAGGCCATGCAGCATCTAGAGAAAAGGAGCAGTAAATGTTTCGGGCATTACCCTTCTTCAGGCCACCCCCGGCCTCATCCCAAGACCAACCTTCCCTCTCATTCCTGCTCCCTTGACCTGTCTGTCTTCTCTTCCACCTCACTGACTAATTCCCACCACTACCTACCTGCTATCACCATCCCACCTACCTTCCCCAGCCCAACTCGCCCCCATCTCTATTTATTTCAGAGCCCCCTTCCCCTCCCCCATTTCTGAAGAAGGGTCCCGACCTGAAACGTCAGCTTTCCTGTTCCTGATGCTGCCCGGCCCGTTGTGTTCCTCCAGCTCCACACTGTGTTATCCCATCTTTATTATGTTTGGAGGGATTGGTGATTCAGAGCAGTGGAGTGGGGAATGGAGGGGACATGTTGGAGGGCTGTCTGGATGACAGAGGGAGGAAAAGAGCGTTGTTTGTAAAAGATGGACATGTGGGATTGCTTGGGTGTGAAACATCTCATCAGAACAGATGAGATGGTGACGGAGGAATTGGGAAAATGGATGGAGTTTTTTCAGGATACAGGTTGGAAGGAGGTGTAGCCTAGGTAGCTATGGGAGTTGGTGGGTTTATAATAAATGTTGGTCCATAAACTGTTGCTAGAAATGGAAACAGAGAGATCAAGAAAGGAGAGGGAGGAAAAGTTTTTGAAGGCGTGGGCTAGTTTGGCGAAGCAGAGGAGGATGTTGGTGGGACGCGGTGGGGGTCTGGATGTGACTGTTGGAGAGGAAAAAAGTACTGAGGGCCTGTAGGATGTCCTTGTGGGGCATGGATATATGTAGATATTGGCTCGGTCTAATGATGCACTCAATGGGAAATTGGCAGTTGTGCAACTTTATTTACCAGTTTGCACTTGGTGGTTAAGAGCTGCAGAGTGGGGAATGAAGGGGGAACGTGCAAACTCCACACATAGTTGCCTGAGGCTGGAATTGAACCCAGGCCCCTAGTGCTGTGAGGCAGCACTGCGAACTGCTGAGCTACTCTTGGCTCATATTTCTTCTATCATTTCATCGATGCTGCCTGACCTGCTGAGTGCCTCCAGCATTTTCAGTTTAAATTTTCGACTTCTAGCATTCATAGTATTCTGCTTCAGCAGCAGCACAATATGTTTGTCAATCATTGGCGATCAGCCATACAATGTGTCACCAGTGCTAGGACCACTCTATCTGGCAGCTTCATTCCTCAGCGATGCTGAAACTTTCATGTCAATAAGTCACAAAAAAACTCATGTTGACTCATTGCAAAAGCTGCAGAACAATTGTCCCACTGTAGCGGGTAACTGAGCTTTTCTTAATTATTAAGAAATCTTGCTCATAACATTGCACATGATAGCTAGCTGTACCTCCCAGTGACCACAGCAGTTAAACAATTCCAGCAAATCACACAATCAATTACATAAAGGTAACACAGTCAATTTAATGTTAAAGCTTTTCGTATAATCTAATTCCTTCAATTATCTTAAAATACAATCTTACAAGATGATTGCTATGGAGACTTTACAATACAATCTAGGTTTTATTGATAAACATGATGAGCGTTACATTCCAGTGACAAATATTTACCTTTTAGTTGTGAAACTAAATATTGCAAACACACTTGCTCAAATAAAAGCAATATTCTGTGGAATGCTGGAGATCTGAAGCAAACACAGAAATTGCTGGAGAAACTCAGCATGTTTAGTAGCATCTGTGGAGAGAGGAACAGTTAACATCAAGTCTGCTATGACTTTTCTTCAGAACAGAAAGTGATTGAAAAAAATGTTATTTGTTTATGCCAGCACTCTGTTTGTTACATACTCACACCTCCAGCCACAGTAAACCCTTTCTACATCTTAAGTAAGCTAATTAACAGCTCCATTCACCCTTTTAAATTGATGAAAATCTATTTTTCATTTGAGCGCCATGACTTAACACAACAGTGATCATCTCACTGGGAACGTCTGATCGTTACGTTTGAAAGGTCAACTCTTGAAGAGTGAAAAAATACAAGTATCCTCCTTGCTGAAATATGAAATAAACGCTGCCGAATATTCTTATTCCCAACTGGAGGCAACTGTCAACCACAAGATATATTCAGTTTTGTACATGGTCATAAAATTATAGATATGTAGATTTGACATTCCAATTACTATTATGAATTTTTAGTATGGGTAGAACATTTCTTGTCAGAGTGTACATTATTATTAGAGGTCCACTCCTTTACAACTGTGTTAAAAAGACACAGATTGAATCAAATGCTCTGTGATAGCATCTTCTTAATTAAAATTTATATTTGAGCAAATACAATGGTCAGCCCTCAGCATCCTTAGCTCAGGAGTCTGCCATAGCTTAGGCCTCTCACACCTTAAACACAAACCAGAAGTGACAGAAATTGAGTTAAAGGTTCCCAAATACTCTGTCAGCAGTCTGTCAGAATCAACTATTGCATTTTGGTTGTCATCAACAAGCTCTAAAGTTACCTCTCCTTTCAATTAATGTTGATACAAAATCTGATATAAATTATACAAAACATTTAAGAAGTAGTCCATGAAATGGAAGGCTACAATGATGCTAATATAAAACATTCTTCTTGCACATTCACATTTCAAATTGCTTATAGTCTTTGGTTATATGAAAATCAATATGGAACAGATTTGGCTTCACATGCACGCTGCATGGTATGAGAATGGAATTTGTTTTCACATGTGCAGTGAGCAAAATATTGTCCATTGACCAGGGAGATGAAGCTCATCTTTGGGAATATGGGCCAGAATTCTATGGGGCACCATGGAATGAATTCAGGGGCAGAGATGGAGAGCACAGGAAAAAATTGGAATCTGTTGCCTGATGTCTTCATATTTCTGTAACAACTGCAGACTCTGATTTTCATTGTTTCATGGGATGTTAAGATGAATGAGGAGCCTGCTGGGCCATTTCAGAGTATACTTAACTGGAATGTTGCGATGCCTTTCAGATTTTATTTATGGCATGTGGGTACCGTGGGGCTTCAGAGGGTTACTTTTTCAAAGGAGATAGTAAGTGAGCAGGAATTCCGTACTGGCTTGCTCAGACACTTAGCCAGAGTGCCTGCCTGTTGTGCCAGAGAGGGTAGATGGAGAGCAGAAGTAGGGGTGCAGGAGAAACAGAAATGTTAGTGTGACAGACGCACTTTGCTAGGATGCCACTAAGGCAATGCCACTTTTCCACATTAATAAACTAGGAAAATGAGTTGGGGGATGGTGGTGGCGGTGGGAGGGGTGTGACTGGAGGTGCATCTGGAGAGAATATCTTGCACATAGAGGGGCCACCAGCCAGGATCCCCCATGTCTCGGCAACACCCCTCATTAAGGAGGAGGAGGTGCAGCATGGAAGTAGACAATCCAGGCATGGCATAAGGACATATTCACAATTTCAAAACTAGCCTCAAGGTAGGAACACTGGACAATAGTGTAGAAAGCTATTCCCCTGATGTGAAGAAAGGGATATTCCCAGAAGGTCATCTGCCATCCAAGGCTGGGCTACCTCTAGATGTCTGAATGACATTGTTAGGAAAGTTGGTAGCTCTCCAACAATGAAGTCACTGACTTGTGAGCCATGCAGCAAGAGAGGTTAAGCAAGTGGCATGAAGATCACCATGTACCTCAATTTCCATGCCACTGGATCTTTCCAGGGATCCACTGGAGACACATGTGGAATCACCCTGATTGCCAGTTCACTGGTATATCAGTGATATGACCAAAAGTTATTTGCACTACCTGACCAATCTGCATAGTCAAGAAGTGAGGTCCTTTGGCTTCTGGGAAATTGCTGGATTTCTCCATTTCTGAGGGGCCATTGACTGCACACGTGGCCATTAAGACTCCCTTGCTTTGCATTCAACACAAAGGGTTCCAGTTCCACCAAATTACAACTGGTCTGCAAACACCAAAAGTGGACCTTTCAGTTCTGTGCCCAGTTCCTGGGTGGCAGCTAATGTACTTAGTCAGTCCCAGATGTAATAGCCATCCTACCTGCCAATCCTGTTGATTTAAAGACAGATGGGACAGCTCAGTGAGCGAGTTTAAATCTTGCTAAAGCTGAAGATCCACACAGACAGTTCTCTTGGATTCAATGTACAGAAACTGTCTGGAGCCAAAACTGGAAAGTGAGCTGACAATGTGGCTCGTAGCACACTGAAATATAGAAAGACTAAGGAACAGTAGGAGGCTATTTGTCTCATTGTGTTGTGCCAGCTATTAAAGTCTTATCAAGTCTAATCTCCCCTTCCAGCACTTGACCATAGCTGTGCAGGTTACGTTATATGCATACACAAGTTTTTTTATTAAGGGTTTCTGCTGCTACTACTGTTTCAGGCAGTGAGTTCCAGATTTTCCACCCTCTGTGATGGGAAAAAAAAACACTCCTCAACTCCTTTCTAATACTTCAGCAAATTATCTTAAATCTAACCCCCCTAGTTACACAGCTTTCTATTAGAAATAGGTCTTTTTAGTCTACTCTGCCAGGGATAGCCATAGTGTTATAAACACCTACTTAATGTTCCCTTCAGCACGCTCAGTTTAAAAAAAAACTGTTCAATTATTGCTTAGAACTAAGATTCTTAATTTCTGGCAATATCTTTATAAATCTCCAATGTATCCTCTCTAGTTAGATTAGCGATGTCAGGGGATGGTTATTCATGAACCTTTAAGAATCATTCTCGCCCCAGATGAGGGATTGACTCCAAGAAATGATAGTCATGACCAATGGCAGGCATGAACAAATTGTCACTAATGATGGAGGTAGAGTTGGATCTTTAGGGGAAAGCAACTGCTTTCAATTAAAAGATTCTTCCCACCAAGATATTAGCATCAATCCAGGTGATACAAGTCCCACTTTCCATTTAGAAGCTCACATCATGGCTAAATCCTCACAGAGAAACAATATAATTCCAATCAATGTGATGCTAAATGTCTTTTGCTGGCTTTGACTTCAACCTTCATCAAAATAAAAACATGCCATTATGGTTCATCTCACTTAATTATATAGCATAAAAGTAAAGACATAATGATTTGAATCCCAAAGAAAAGAACTGAAAAATAATATCAAGGTAGTTATATGCAGGAGGATAAGACTGCTCTGTGCAGCAGAGTCACAAATTAATTGATTTTCCAGATTAGTGCTTGATATATAATTAAATCATATAAAAGACTGCTGAAGGAAAAAAGAAGTTTGCATAAATGGATTTAGCACATTTACATACAGTGCATTGATTGACCTGTCAGTGCATAGAATGAATTCTGCTCAGTATGCTACAGTTCTATAACTGTACAATAACTGTTGTGTAAAAGATTTAGGACCTTTGAGCAACTTTGCAATGACGTCACAGCTGGTTCCATTGAGCACTGATGGATAGATGATTGGGAGAGTTCAGGGAACAAGTTCTTACCATAATAGTAAGATTAGAGCTGATTACATCTCACATTACCATGTATAATTTTGCATAGAGTTAAAATGGAATAAACAATCCTGAAGTCTGATGACAGTTCCTCACCTTCCCTTCTCCTCTCTTCTCCTCAATGAGACTTGAACACAATTTCTTTAGTGTAGAAAGAAAATAACCTTGTATGGTTATGTTCATTCCAAGTCAGCAAGTTAGGAGGGCTCTAAAGAAAATGGTGGTGGAAGAGGAGGAGCATAATTGTGAAATCAATGTCACATGAAGAGGGCAGGTTCCATTTCCTAAAGGACAGCTAATAACCAGATGGTTAATTCTCAAGACCCTGTCTGATGTAACGAAAAGGGAATTTGTACATACAATTTACTTTTTTTCAAAAGGGGTCACGGAGACAGCCAAACTTTGTTGCATCCTCATGGTAACACCCTGACCAATCAGAATCTACTTGCCTGGTCTGCAAATTAAGATTGACAGTTAACTGTTTTTGCTGTGTTGCCATGCTGATGAGGACCAAACCAATCAGGACCCTCTTCTTATTTTATATAAAATGGTGTCTCTGTTTTCAAGTCCAGTTCTGATGAGTGAAATAGATAAAGCTTCAGCCTCTATCTCCTTTTAACAACGCTAAGTTGGTTTGATTTACAACAGCCTTTTGATATAGGGTCAAACATTAACTTTCTATTTAGAGATTGTGAATGCTAACTGTACGTAGGTGTAGACTTCACCTATGGTACAAGGCTGCTGGAGAGAAACATTTCCATGTAATCATGCAATTTTACATCACTTCCCAATCATGGACATGAACATACTATAGCAACATAGAAACTATTTTAAAGGTTTAATATTTCTGGACTAGTAATCCAGAAACCTACACTGATGATCCCAAGAAATAAGTTAAATCCCCACCATGATAGTGGAGGGAATTGGAGGGGATGTAATTGAAATGAAGGCAGTTCAGAGAAGGTTCACTTGATGATTGGTTTGTCTTATGAGTAGAGTTTGAGCAGTTTTGGCCTATACTTGCTAGAGTTTTGAAGAATAACAGGGGAACCTAATTGAGTTATATAAATTTCTAAAGAGGATTGATAAAGTAAACGTAGAACGGATGTTTCCTCTTGTGGGGCAATCTAGAACAAGACATCATAGTTTTAGGCCGAGGTGACAGGTTTAAATCAGATGAGGAGTAATTATTTCTTTTAAAGGGTCATGAATATGTGGAATTCCCTATCCCAGAGTGTAGTGGATGCTAAGACACTGAATAAATTTAAGGAGGAAATAGACAGACTTTCAATTCGTAATAGGTTAAGGGTTATGGAGAGTGAGCAGGGAAGTGGACTTGAGGCTAAGATGAGATCAACCATTATCCACCAAATGGTGGAGCATGTTGGAGGGATGGCATTATTTACTTCTGTTCCTGGTTCTTGAGTTCTTCTGTTCTGGCATTCAGTAAACCTGTAACTGAAAGTTCATCTCAGTAATAGTGAGTATGAAACTACAGGATTATCCTTTAACACCATCTACTTATAATATTCTTTGGGGGAGGAAAGCTGCTGTTGTTTGACTCCAAACCCACAGCAACTGGGTTGACCCTCAAAACCTTTAGGAATAGCCATTCAGCTTTACCGCAAAGTAGAAAAGTAAACCACCAGCTAGACCACAAACCTTCCACACCCTCGGCTTTGGCTGCTCAGTTGAATATGCAAATTTCCCTTGAGCAACATTGGTGATTTTCTGTCAAAATTGAGAGGACCCTCCCACAAGTTAGTTGAGCAGCAGCCTAGCAGCCATGATTCAGTGAGTATACCTTTCAGGCAATGTCCCAGATTCCTCCATTGCCATCCCTGAATACATCCCACTCCACAGAGAAACAGAATCACAAGTTGTGGCAGCATGGTAGTATATAGACTGGATGGATTACACCTATTTAGCACCCAGTCAGCTGATGAATCAGCACTGTTCCATATTGAGCACCATTTGAAGGAATCACTGAGGGTAGCAGGAATAGAGTACATACTCTGGGTGGTGGATTTCAATGTCCATTACCCAAGGTGGCTGATGTAAGACCATCAGTGCTGACTGAGACCTGAAGGACATAATTACCAAATTGGCGCAAGTGGCAAGGAATCCAACAAGAGGTTTAACCATGTCCTCAGCAATCGACATATAACTGATGCATTTGCCTTTAAAGTATTAGAAAGAGTGATCCTGCTGCATCATTCTTTTGGAGATAAAGTCTCATCATCATATCTAGAATGATTTACTTAGCCCTGTCATGCTAAATAGAATAATAGAATCAATACATTGTGGAAGCAGGCCATTTGGCCCATTGAGTCCACACTGATCCTCTCCCCAGCATTCGAAAAGATGCCCTCCCAACTCTATTCCTGTAACCCTGCATTTCTCACAGCTAATCCACCTAGCCTGCACACCTTCTGGACACTATGGTCAATTTAGCATGGCCAGTCCACCTGATCTGCACATCTTTGGACTGTGGGAGGAAATCAGAGCACCTGGTGGAAACCCATGCAGACACGGGGAGAATGTGCAAACTCCACACAGCCAGTCGTCCAAGGCTGGAATTGAACCTGGGTCCCTGGCTCTGAGGCAGCAGTGTTAACAGGGTAGATTCGGAATAGATCTTGCAGATCAAAACTGAGCATCCATGTAGCACTCTGTAGTTGTATATAATTCTGTTGCTATCACAATCTGTCAGCCACATGGTGTGTACATGTCCCACACTCTACTAGCACCAGCCAGAAGTACCAAGTGGATGATTTGTCTTTTCCTTCTTGAGAGTCCTCACAGACATCAGTCTTCAGCAAATTTAGTTCTCTCCACATGAGCAGGAAACAGCTGAAAGAAGTGGTTATTACAAAGGCTATATGCCCTGACAATATTCCAGATGCAGTACTGAAGATCTGTGCTCCAAACCAAACTGTTCCAGAAATACTGCTTCAGTGGCATCTACTTGACAATATGGAAAATTGCGCAGGTATTTTCTGTCCACAAAAGACAAGATAATTTCTAAAGTTTTACACATAGTCAGAAATAAATTGATGAATGGTGTCTTTGACAGTGCTACAAAGTGATACTTACTCATCCATTACCTGCACGCCAATGCTCAATTGGCTTCTGCTCTGGGCACGTAGTTCCAGACTTCATTGTAACCTTGGTAAAACATGGACAAAAATAAAGCCATATTCCAGAAGGGTGCTGAAAGTAATTACCCTTCATGAATCCATGCTCACCGTCTCTTATCAACTGATTTTTTTTGAGCTGATCAATTCCCCTATTTCGATTGACCCACAAGGTCTTCACCTCATTACATCCTTCCTCACCCTAGTAGTGATTCTGTTTCTAATCAGTAATGCTACTCCACTCTCTTTTCTCTATCCACCCTGTAAACCTTATAAGCTGATATGTTTAGTCCCCGGTTCTGAACATCCTGTGGCCATGTCTCCGTAATGGCTAATATATCATAGTTTCCAGTTTGAATCTATGCCGGTAGCTCATTTAATTTGTTTCTTACACTCTGTGCATTTGCATAACGAAGTCTAATTTTGGCTGTGTGCTCTATCCTGTCCCTTAGCATTTTAAAAATTATTTCTCCCTCCTGTCCTACTCACGCTTTTTCTAATCCCACCTTGTTCATTCAAGGGCATGGGCCTAGCCAGCAATATTCATCTCCGAGAAATTTAAAAACCTGCTGATCATTTCCTAATAGAGAGAATGCCAGAAAGCCCATAGAGAATTGATGTCAACTTGCATGTAGCAGCACTCAAACAAATTTCTCCTCTTCTAGGGAGCAAGCTTTTGAATTTAAGTTTCTTGTACATTTGCCAAAGTCTTTGCAGAAGCATTTCCTACTCCAGCTGTACAGTGCTGTCACTGAAACTTTGTGGTCAAGCAACCCCGGGCCCAAACTTGAACATTCTAAATTGACCCAAAGCCAGAGAAATCAAGTCTGACAGAAAATTGGCCAAACTAAATTAAACAGCAGCCAGCAGCTATCAGCTACAGAGAATAGTGGAAACCCAAGTCAAAGAGGTTATAGAAATTCAAGGGGAAACAGTTACAATGAATGTATTGGAGAAGTGTCGCTCAGATATTCTGGCATCTTGACTGCCTGAGGAAGCGCACTTTATACCTGAGATAACAAGGTGTAGAGCTGGA
>JAHRHZ010000087.1:24571222-24624262 GCA_024137785.1 Ginglymostoma cirratum
AATCTGAGATAACAAGGTGTAGAGCTGGATGAACACAGCAGGCCAAGCAGCATCAGAAGAGCAGGAAGGCTGATTTCAGATTTTTCTGAAGAAGGGTCCAGACCCGAAACGTTAGCTTTCCTGCTCATCTGATGCTGCTTGGCCTGCTGTGTTCATCCAGCTCTACACCTTGTTATCTCATATTTGGATAGCAGGCCAGGACAGGAGCAAAGCTAACTTCATGATAATAAGAGCTAAGAGTGAGAAAATGGGTTAGCTGTACTGAAAGCAACTTATATGATAATAGCCCTAGGAGTAGTAGAGAATGGATCAGTGTGCTAAAAGCAATCCGTGTCGTAACAAGATCAGATGTGGGGATGGGTGAAAAACATGAAAGGATGGAATCAGACTCTAAAGTTATTGAACTTGAAGCTGATCTCTAGAGGCTGCAGGATCACCAAGCAGAAAATGAGATACTGTTCTTCGAGTTGGCACTGAGGTTCACTGGAATACTGAAGCAAGGCACGCAGCATTCACAACAAAACGGTGAAGTTGTGGTGCTAGTAGAAGTTAAAGTTTATGAGTTATTTGCTATTACGGAGATGTGGCTTCAAGATGACCAAGACTAGGAATGAGATATTAAAGAATACTCAATATTTAGGAGGATTCGGTGAAAAGGAACAGGAGGTATGGTGGTGCTTATAGTGCATTAGCAAGAGAGAATCTCCGATTAGATGTAAAACCTATTTCAGTGGAGTTAGGAAAGAAATTAAAACTGTGTTTGAAAAATCTTTGATGAATGCATAATGTGATGAAATTTTCAATTAAGTTGGACAAAGATCTAGTTCAAACTGAAAATAATACCTTAAATTTAAACAAGTGTAATTACAAATGTATGAGGATGGAGCAGAGTGTAGTGGATTGGAAAATACATTAAAAAGTTTAATGGTAGGCAATGGCCAGGTTTTTTAAATAAAAACTTGGATTTCTAAGACGTATATTCTTTAAGGCAAGGATGTAAAATGGGAAAAGTGAGAGAACCAATGCTAACAAAGATAGTTTAGATGAAAGAAGGCAGCTTATAAAATTGTCAAAAATGTTATAAGTCTGCAGATTGGGAGACTTTTAGAACTCAACAAAGGAGGACCCAGAAATTAACAAAGATGGAGAGCATAGGATATGATTCTAAAATAGCAAGCAAAAGAAAAGTAAATTCTTAAAAATAAACTTTTATAGATATAGAAAAAGGAAAAGATTAACAAAGGCAAATGAGCATTTATCAGAGACAGAGACAGGAGAATTAATAATAGAAAATAGCGAAATGGCAGAAAGTGAAATACTTACTTTGTATCAGGAATAAAAACCGAAAGAACTGCTGATTCTGTAAATCAGGAACAAAAACAGAGTTGCTGGAAAAGCTCAGCAGGTCTGGCAGCATCTGTGAAGAATAAAGTCAGAGTTAACATTTTGGGTCCGGTTCTGAGGAAGGGTCACTGGACTCGAAACGTTAACTCTGATGTTTTTCTTCACAGATGCTGCCAGACCTGCTGAGCTTTTCCAACAACTTTGTTTTTGTATCAGGAATAAATGAACTGCGGATGCTGGAGAGCTGAAACAAAAAAACAAAATTGCTGGAGAAACTCAACAGGTCTGGCAACATCACTGGAGAGAAAATAGAGTTAAGGTATAGAGCCCAATGTCTCTTCTTCAGAACAGATCTGCTTCATATCTGTCATTACACAAGAAGGCATATGAAGTCCCCTTGAAATAATGAAGATCCGAGAGTAAGAGTATGGAACTGAAATAAATTAGTATTAGTGTAAAAAAGAGTTTTGTAGAAATTAATGGGACTAAAATTTGATAAATCCCTCAGATCCAATGACCTTCACTCTAGAATGGAAGGATATGGCTACAAAGATAATGGATACATTGATGGTCATTTTTCAAAATGTTATTAATACTGAAATGGTCTTGTAAATATAAATCCAATGGCTAAAAAAGGGATGAGAGAGAAAATAGGGAACAACTGACTTGATACTTGTCAGTCATGTGATAAATGCTAAAATCTATTTTAAAGGATCTAGTTACTGGAAATTTAGAAGATAATTGTCTGATTAGTCAGAGTCAATCTAGACTTATGAAGGGGAACTCATGTTTCAGAAACCTGATAGCGTTTCTTGAAGATCCTACTAATAGAGCTGATAAAAAGCGAACCAGAGGATAGGTATATTTGGATTTTAATAAGATTTTTGATAAAGTTCCATGCAGGACTTTAGCACACTTGCTAATGTTTTTCCATGTGGAATCAGCAAGTATTTTTATGAGACCAGTAAAGTATTCTTCTGGTTGACATCCATTGTGTTGGTCAATTGGTGTTTCCTTCTGGGATTGTTGTCACTGCTCATCAAATGTCAATATTTTTTGAAAACAGCACCTGTTTTCTTGCTCAGTAGTGATGTTTGTTAATTGTTCACGACATATGCAAGTTCTGAAACTGATGATCTTTTTGTTTATAAACACATTTTGCATACCTTTCATGGTAGGGTTAGTCCCACCTGTACCAAATAGCATCAAAATAATCAGTTATAATTTAAACTTTATATCCAGAATGTTTTGTCAGAGAGCACAGTGATGCTCACTCCTGTATCAAGCTTCAATTGAGTTGAATGATCATCGACATAGGTTAGCTATCACAATTAGTTCAGAGGAGTTATCTATTTCCCATAGCAGTGATTGTGATTTTATCTGAAGGAGGTATGTCATCTTCCAAAGAGATACACTCCAATGGAAGTATATTTGGACAATCAGTACCTGTTTCCAATGGTGTTTGATTGAAAGTATTATCTTATTTGTGATGCAACATTGCTGTTTTAGGATTGTTTCTAGCTTTTGCACATTTTTGTAAATGTCCAACTTTCGTGCAAAAGTGACATTTGTGAGATAGAGTTGGACTCTACTTTTGTTTGTGTGTTTGTTGTTTGCTCTATACCTTGGGCAGTAACTCCTAGCATTAAAAGAGTTGAACACTAGTTGCATTGGATCGTTGTGCAATTGTTTGGCATGTCTGCACCTTATTTGGTCCTCTGGAGTACATTTGTTCCTCTGCTCCCAGATTTTTCTTTTCAAATTTTCAAATTTCAGCTCCTGATATAATCTGGAGAACATTTTATTGTGAGACCTTCCATTGATTACAAAAGAGATGACCAGAAATTACAATGACAATTCCATTTCCAATTGTTTCAGATTGTAATGTGCCACATTCACAAGATTCAGATAATATACTGTATAAAGATCATCAATAAAGTTTTCAACTGGAAACAGTATTATTTTGTTGAATAAGACCAGCAGATGCCGTATATCAGAAACAAATACAAAAATTGCTGGAAAAGCTCAGCAGGTTTTGCAGCATCTGTGAAGAGAAATCGGAGTTAACATAATGGTATTACTCGGTTCTGAGGAAGGGACACTTCATCTGATGCGTTAACCCTGATTTCTCTCCACAGATGCTGCCAGACCTGCTGAGCTTTTCCAGCTATTTCTGTTATTATTTTATTGAATCTTGTTCTTTCTGAAACTGTCCCATAATGAAAAAAGTTGTCAAATCAGCGTCTTCCTTAACTTCTTCTCTGTGAAAAATATGGCCTGCTAATGGTCCCACATAATAAAGCAATGTGTTAACTTGTCCTGTTTGCAACATGGTGTGTAGGTTTGAAACAATTCTATGGCTCATTAATTGCTTCTTCCATGCTGACCAATTTAAGCTTCTGTAAAACTCAGCCTGCATAGAGATGCAATAACATTTTGTTTCTTTCTTGTTTAAATTGTTCACTTTAAACTCTGGAAACATTAAAAAATTATTTAAACTCTGTTGTAGATTTATTTTTTAAAGATGAAATGTTGTTTTAATTCATTTGGTATGAAGCTTGACAGAAAATTTCCTGTTTTAAAATTTCTTTTGAAATTGTAATTGAATTTTAATTACTGACAAAATAGGATGAATCTTCCTATAAGCTGTTAAATTGTAATGAGTTGTTGTATTAATAAGGATTTAAGCTTCTTCCTTCAATTCTTTTCTTTTAAGCTTTTCCTGTATTTAATGTTGTTACAGATTTTTAACATTTTTAAATTCTTCTTAAATTCTTAAATTCTTCCAATAATATGTTTAAAATTGTTTTCAATTATTTGAAGACTGTAATAAATCTTTCAATTGTCATTTCTTTATCAATTTAAAATTTTGATCTAAGGAACCACGATGGAATATTTATACCATTTTACCCTTCATCTTAGTGGGTTTCCTGTCCCTTTCAACTGTGTGGATGATTTGCACCATTCCTACTTTTTCAACTCTATTGCATCCTTCTAATTGAAGAAAATAACATTGTGAAGTTTTTGCATCTATATTAATTTTCAGTTGCTTGATCAAAATTTGTTTCAACTTAAAGTGGTTCTTTCAACAAACTCTTCTTCTGCATTTGACTTTTAACCTTAACTAGTTGAAATTTATTGCTGGTTTAATGAACTGCATACATTTCTTAATTTGAAACAATGAAAGGTACTCTTCTGTGAAAATTTTACAGATATAAGCCTTTTCTTTCAGCTTTTCAGCCCAAATTTTGTTGTGAATGGTTTTTCACCCTTTACCTGTGGAGTCCAATGTTGTCAGCTTCCTTTCATGGATTGCAGCTCAAATTTTCCCCCTCTAGTTTAATGAGATTCCTTCTGATCTTCACACTTTTTTAAATACATTATTTTGCCCTCTGCTTTTGGCTGATTTAAACCTGTTTTGTTTTTAGTGTATGTTCCACCTTTCTGGAAAGGGACAAGCGTGTATCTTTTCTTTGTATACAGATGGCCATTCACTTTCTGTATCCAACAATGGATGGCCAACTGGGGTAAATTAAAGATGTAGTCTGCTCCGACCCTGCATGGTCCTGACATGAAGCAGTTCCTGTCCACCGTCAGTGCCGACCTTGGTCTGCTCTGAAGCTGCAGGGTTGCCTAGAAGTGGTGATAGTTTTAATGGAACATTGCTTCAGTGAACTAGAAATCTGCCCCATTACCCCTGAGGTTGAAGTAGAATAGTTTTTCCCTGAAGACCCTGGGGTGATAGTGCCACCTGTTGAGAGCCTTTCCTCTACATTGCTCCTCCCTCTTTAAGCAACTCATCCTGCTCAATTACACCTCTGCTCAGTTTCCCATTGCAGGCCAAGAACAATGATAACAAAAGCAGGCATGCCTTGGAGCAACTGATCTGAGCAGGACCCTTTAAAGTCAGAATCAAAGATATCCCCACATGCGACACCACTCATTGTAAATTTCACCAACTTTTAATGACAGCATAAACAGCCAAGTATCTTGACTAACTCAGCAGAAATTAAACAAGTAATCCAAGAGTTATTGACGATCCTCTTGGTTAGTGATAGTGGTGGTGGGGGAGAAGGGAGGGCAGCGGGGAAGGAAGTCCTTGCCGAACACCTGGCTGTCAAAGTTAATAGATTGATATTATCCAGAGTGATAAGGGTAAGAGTGCATCGCTAGTGTCTAAATAGTATTACATCCTGATTGACATCACAGTCTGGTGACTCTGCATGATTTAAGCACACGTTTCCAGCACTCAAGGTACCAACTTACCCAAAATGTCATCCTCAGTGGCCCTCGCTGAAGTGTGCATGCATGCCACATGTTAACATTAAAGAATGAAACATTTCTATTTTTGCACCTAGTGTCCAGATAAACATCACCAGTTCAGGTGTCACACCAGTCTAATGTCTGTCCATTGTGACTGGATCAGGGCTGCTTAACTGTCTCCAACCAGGGAGACCTTGATACCTTCAGGAAGTGCCTCTCATTTGGGTGGATTGCAAACATACACCGTTGTGATGAGTCTGAGAAAGGTTTATTCCTCATGGCTGTACTCAATCGAGTTGATACTTGGATTTCCAACTATAAAACTGTAAAGTCATGCATTTGATGACGGCTTTTGTGATTACATAATAAGATTTAATTTCAACAAAGGCAATGAAATAGTATAATATTACCATCTTAAAGAATTTCATAAAAATACAAGACAATGAAATTTTGTGATCCTCGTAAAACACAGATTAGTTCTCAATAATTAAGATACAGACTGTTCAGAGCTTCAATCTGACTTTTGGGAAGTTAAGACCAAAAGATATAAGAACAAAAGAGGGCCATTCAGCCCATTGAGCCTGCTCCACCATTCAATGTGATCATGGTTGATTTGAGAATCTTCAGCTCCTGTTTCCTCCCCTTTCCCATAACACTTGATTCATTTACTAGTTTGAAATTTTTCTCTTTCAGTCTTTTTTAATTTAAATAATATTCAGCTCCTCTAGTTTTCTTGCTAAAGTGCATAACCTCACATTTCCCCACATTGTATTCTCTCTGACAAGTTTTTATTCACTTGTTTAACCTGTCTACATCTCTCTGTAGACTCCTTGTGCCATCCTCACTACTTGCCTTCTACCTATTCTTGTATCATCTGCAAATTTGGCTAAAGTACATTCACATTCCTCACTCAAGTAATTTACATTGTAAACTAAATTCTATTGATTTGGGCATGTAAATCACATTATATTCTTTACCAGTATTGCCCCCTCATACAGCTTGAGGGGTTTATAACAAACAAAACATTATCCTCATATTTCAAGGGCATGGATGTCTATTTGGTGCATCTTACGAATGCATAGAACAAGACCCTTTCATTTGACTATTGAGTCTGCCCTGTCAGTTTACACCATCATTGTGAACTTTTTATATGTCATAGTTATCAGGCTGGAATATTGTCAGCAGTTTTGGGCCCAGTATCTAAAGAAAAATATGCTGGTTTTGGTGGAAGTCCAGAGGAAGTTTACTAGAATAATCCCAGGAATGAAGGGTTTGTCATATGAGGAGTATTTTGCGGACTCTGGGTCTGTACTCAATGGAGTTTAGAAGGATGAGGGGTGATGTGATTGTTATTTACTAACAGGCCTGCATAGAGTAGATATAGAGAAGATGTTTCCACCAGTAGGAGATCAAAGGACCCGAGGGTATGGCCTCAGACTGAAAGGATGATCCTTTGGAATTGAGATGAGGAGGAATTTCTTCAGCCAGAGGGTGGTGAATCTGAGGAACTCTTTGCTGCAAAAGCCTATGGAGGCCAAGTCATTGAGTGTATTTGGGACAGACAGATGGGTTCTTATGGTCTCGTGGTCTTATGTGCATCTCTGAGTTGCTTATCCAAGTGACGAAGAATGGTGAAGAAAAAGCAGCAAGAGGCAGAATTACTTTGGCTAAGATGTATACCAGCCAGAGAAATATTGTTAGCATGCTTAGGACTTATTGTCTTTTGCTTAATCAGGTTCAAAATAATATGGAGGAACACAGCAGGCCAGGCAGCATCAGAGGAGCAGGATAGTTGACGTTTTGAGCTGGGACCCTTCTTCAGGGAGGGTTGCAGTGGGAGAGAGATCCACTGAGGTCTTTCCAGAGGGAGGAGGTTAACTTCTCCAAGGTGGACATCCCTAGAAGAGGTTTCGCAGTGGGGTTGTAACTCACTCAGAGGTAGTGAGAACTGCAGTTGCTCGAGTCAGAGATAACACAGTGTGGAGCTGGAGGAGCACAGCAGGCCAGGCAGCATCAGAGGAGCAGGAAAGTTGACGGTTCGGGTCAGGACTTTTCTTGCTTCTCTGATGCTGCCTGACCTGCTGTGTTTCGCCAGCTCCACAATGTGTTATCTCTGACTCCGGCATCTGCAGTTCTTACTATCCTAAAATAATATGGCTTGGACATTATGCTCTATCAATTGCTGTTTGACTGGCGTGCTCATACAAAACAAAATGCCATGTAAAATTAAACGTTAAAGAATGAAAGTTCACAGACTTTTGGTAATAAGCCCTATGTTATCCTTCTATGAAATCTTCAATTACAGATAGCTATTCTTATGCTATTGCCTGCTTCCCTCATTAGCTAGACATCTGAATCTGAAGTGGTTCTGATTAACATCTAGCCATTCTGTCATTATGTTGATAAGATTTGACTTATCTTTAAAGGTCTCTGGTATAGAACATCATTCACAGTTTCTCCTCTGAGATGTGCAATTGCACAGTCAAGTCTTGATTACACATAAGTGGTCTATTTTACAGTATGTTAATTCAAAAAAGCACTAATTCTGATTGTTGATAAAGAGCACTGCAATCAAAGGGAATGCTTCAAATGCCTTTTTTACTTTGGAAGAATAAATGTCTAATCAGAATGTTTTTTTCTCTTTCAACCTTTTTTCTTTCAGCTGGCTTTTGGTTTGTTGAAATGATCAGCATTCAAACAGCATGGTGCGGTATAGGTGAAAGCTGTAATAAACTTCACAAGGGCCATAAAATTCAGGCAACTTTGATAGTTTTTCTGAATAGAATTTTTAAATGTGCATTCCTCAAGGTCTTAGGGCTAGACTGTCAATTTTCATTAAAGGACTATGGTGAATTAAGAAGAAAATAACCTTCATGTTAATCATTGCTTTATATTAGGCCATAATTTGTTCTTGCCATTATCTAATGACATCTGGAGTTTGATCAATCTGTTCTTGTACAGTTAGGCTTCTAAATTTTTTGGGTAGCAAATTGCTGAAGGTGTGAGCTATAACAAGGGAAATAAGGCATCAGGAGGCTGAATGGACAGAGATGCTGAGGTCAACTGTAACAGATCTCTAAAATATAGCTACAAGGTTGTATAACAGCCCACTCCAGAGAGTCGCCGAAACTGAAAAATAATGTAAGGTCTGCCTGTACCCAGTCCTAACTTGCTGCATTGATCATTCACTGGCCAGTCACTGTTTGTGATACCCACAGCAAAAGAATTGTTCAGAGGGTGTTTAAAGGCAGATTAAGGATGCGATCATGGCTGCAAGAAGCTGCTGATGTGAAGTTTAAAGGGACATAGGCTGTGTCAATCTGCCCAAAGGTGAGGGAGGAGACATCTGGAGGAAGAGGCCCAAGGGAAGGGCTCAAAGCAGATGTGATATCACAGTCCAGTCAATCCCACAGCATCTGACTGACTATGAGCCATTGGAGGCTGAGCAGAGGACCTCGAAAAACTTAAGAAGCCTCTACAAACAAATCGCAAACTTCATCCATCAGCAATGACAGAGGAATGTGCAACCCAAGGTTAATAATGACTCCATGAGAATTCCCCTTCTGGTTATCAGTGAGTATCAGAAGGATCTCCTCTTCTGGAATAGCAAGACGAGATCTCTCCATCTGATAAAGAAATCCTAGATAGTGTTGGAAGAGGTCATCTGTAGCCATGTGGTCATGGGTAGCACCTTTCTTTGTTATGCAGGAAAAGGGTGAATGATATTTTATGTTCCGAGAGAGAGAGAAGGAAGCTAACTGTCAATATACTGACACAACTTTGGGAAAACATGCATTTGGCTTGCATGGGCGGGTGCTATTCGGAGTCCCAGTAAGTCCCCACACACCCACAATACCAGCTGAAATCCCAACTCCCTGAAAGGTGTGTGTTTCTGCGGCATGATAGTTAGGGAGGCAAGCAGTGCAAGAATGAGAGAGTCACTGTAGCCACAGAAGTGCCATCTCTAGTGTTGACTGGGTGTGTAAGGCTGAATGTTGTGTTGTTCACCTTCTTTTTGAATAAGTATTTGACTATGGTTTTCGGTATTTATACATGGACTGGAAACAACTTTACTTACATATAGGTTGCAATGCCATGTCAGCTCCAACAATCAGATTTCTTTCTAAGATGTATATGTGGAGGAGAACATTTTGCACATCTTAATTGTGTGTTTCACAGGGCTGGATAGAGGACAGATGCTTCCTCCATACTGCTGTACAGACCACGAATGCCTACCCTATAATAGCAACCCTTGTCTCCTTGCATCACATCTGTGCTGGCTACCATGTTGGTTTCTGTGGTCCTCCCGTGACGCATTGCTAGATACATCATCTGAGGATTCATAGTGATTCACAATGTTCACATCCACAAGTTCTTCTTTCCTCTGTATTGCCATCTTTAGCAGCACTCGACACCCAACAATTCTCAAGGATACACTTTAAAGTCAGTACCACAATATGCTAACGAGTTGACAGTTACCTGAGACAGTGAAATCTCAAATTTCTGGTCCATTGTATGGTTTCCCTGGTACCAAGCACATCTGCAGGATTTGCAGAATGCTTTCTAAAAGAGTTTTGTGTTGTAAATGACTGACGCAAGGCACCTTTGAGCTGATGTAAGTCATCACTTTAACAGGCATTTTATAATCTGTACTGGAATCAAATCTTAAATGGGAGACATGTTCACCCCCAGCACTTCAGGATTTTCACTTTGCTCACTGGAACTGTGTTCCTTATGTTCATGCCTGTATTGGAACTGTGTTCTTTATGTTCATGTCTCTACGGTTTTCTGCTGCTGGCTTGAAGGTGCAAAGTGGTTGCTCTTGGCCAAAAGGTACTACAATTTGGCCTACAATTTGAGACAAACTTTGACAAGGAACCTTATTCTTCAACTGAAGAATTTATTGCAGAATTTCATTGCAGATGCTGGCTAACATCCATCTTTAGTTTGGTCAAGTTTTGCTGAAGCGATATAGAAGTGATCTGAAAAATATCAAGACTTTGTACCAGCTCCAGATATAAGCTGTCAAGAAGCATCAAAGAGCCTTCATCATTGGCAGAGTGGACCTGGTAGTGTCTTCAAACTCACAGTGATGGGTGTGTGTCTGCTCCAAAACCAGAGACTACTCATCTCTTAAAGTGCCCTCTGTCTACTCCAACAGCCAAAGAAACATTGACCTCTTGCTCCTCAGCCATAATAACATTTAATGTAAGCACTGCAGTGTCCCCAACACTACCCTCCCAATCAGACATCTCACCTTCCAGACCCTATTCCTCCTCTACTGCAGTGGCCATGCAACGTTACTGTGATGTGTTTATCTCCATACCTCCCACATCCTTGCAGCCAATTCACCTTTATGTGATGCCTCAGTGGCTACCTGTCCAGAGGATTAAAGAAATCATAATTATCTTTGTTACATAGAAAAACCCTTTTCCTGATGTTTTAGGTAAGTCATCCTTGCTCATCTCTACCTCTGATATCACTTGTAATCATGGGGATAGAGATGCCAAGTAGCTGCCTCACCAACTTGTACCAATTTGCACAGTTCTGTATGATGACAAGCTCTATCCCACCCTGCACTCAAGTCAATAAAACCTTCTGTGGTCAACTTCACTGAAAAGAACAAATCACTTTTGTAAGAGAAAAAAAAATCAGACTTTGCCACGTTCTCATCTTATGACTGCTGGAGACAGTGATATGCTTGCATCTGGGGGACTTCTGAGTCAAGATAACGCCTGCGACTTAACGTCAGAGCCATCTCCAAAGCAACTACATTTTATGACACCTCATAAAGTTAGTAAACAAAATCATCAGCTACCTTTCCACACTCGAAAGCTACAGATGAAACAAAGACAGAACCATCTCCAAGGCAACCGCATAAATTTTGTAAACAAAAACATTATCACACAATATTTTGGTATTTTCAACTCAAAAAAATAGGATTTAGTGTTTCAGGACTGGACTCAACTACTTCCAAACATACCATGGCACGAACCAATCAAACTCTGAAGCTGCTTCCAACTTTCGTCCACTGACCACAGCACAGGAACATTCAGGCTAATCATAATCATTACATCCTTCCAGGCAATGCACTGCACTTTGCTTGTCAGATTTGTCTGACAACCTCCCAGGATGCAGTTGCATCTTGTTTCCAACATAGTTAAGAGAATTATTTCATCCAGGAAAGCATGATTTCTCTTCTTCTGCACAATCTCTTGTGTCCATCTCCATATGTGAAAACATATACAATTTTCAACTGGCTGCGTTGAGTTGGTAAAGAGCATTAAGCATTCAAAAAGCATTTTAAAAATTATGCTTAGAATTATTAAATAATGATGGTGTTAAAAGTTTGACAGGAATAAGAAAAGATATGCTGAAATTATTCAATAGCAATAAAATTAGACGTTTAAGAGAGCTGTAGAAGCATGATAATAAAAGACTATATGATGCATGAAAATGGTGCAGAAGTTTCAATCAAGTTATCTTTCTGTTTAAATGCCAGTGCTGTCTGCTGTGCTTAAGGGATGTTCCCAGGTCCTTTCACATCATGCAGGGTCACGGCTTTGACTCCTGTGTACTGTGTTGAGTCCTGCCCAGCGTGCTGCTTTATAGGCTCCAGAGAGAGGGAAGAAGTGGAAGACTCCTTAAACCTTGCGGGCAGGTTAAGTTTAATTTTGATGGTGATCAGTGTGGGTCCGAGCTGTTCTGATGCTAAGCCAAAAATTTAGGCCATTATCTGGTCATGATCAGATTGCTGTTAGCTCAGTACAAATTGGCTATCACATTTCCCTCAATACAACTGCACTTCATTGATTGTAAAATGCTTTGGGGTGTTCTGTGGTTCTGAAAGGTTATATAAATGCACGTTTTTGTTTTGTTTTGCAGTCGATAAGTCACCACCAATGCAAAAAAAGTCCACATTCTCTCAGATGTCTGAAGATTTATGGGAAATCAGTATGCTTTTCAAGATTATGAATTAAAAGAGACTTTGTGGCAAGGCCTAAAATGGACAAATCATACACTTTCTCACTTATTGTGAGATATTCCAAAATTTCACTGTGTGATATAAAGTCAGCTTTGGATTATGTTTGTGGCCTTGCTTTGTAGGATCGTCCTCAGTACTAATGCGATTTTTCTACCAGAGGTTTAATTATGATTATGATTGCATCTCCTGGAGAGATAAATGTTGACAATACGGTCATTAAAACTATAGTATTCCTTGGTGCCTACACAGATGAGAAAGTCTGCTCGTAAAACTGAATATTAATTACCAGAAAGTTTTTGCCAGATATAGACAGAGATCATGAGGAGGTGGCAGGCATTGGAGGGGATGGCAAAGCACGGTGGGAGGGTTGACTAATTCGGCAATATTCATCTTAATCTATCCTGTAAACTTGTTTAGGGTATGTCGTCTATTTGCCAATTCTCATGAAAAGGTTGTGAAAACAGTATTTAAAACCAAAAGAACAGCAGATGCTGTAAATCAGCAACAAGAACAGAAATGGCTGGAAAAGTTGCTGGCAGCATCTTTGGAGAGAAATCAGGATTAGCACTTCAGGTCTGAAAACAGTGTATCCTCAATAATGGGAAAAAAAATTATTTGTGTAAGAACTTTGTAGTAAGTTTTCAGAATTGTAACAATTGCATTGTAAATGTTTGCCTCTACTGATCAGTGCCTGATGTATTAAATATCAATAATACAACTCGGATTAACTGTCATTTTTCATTTACCTTGAAACAACATTGACGATGCAGTGATCTACAGTGTGGTCAGATCCCTACTACAGGTCATCATTTTGAGTTTCAGTTCGTCAGTGTTCAGGCCTGGATTCAGTACTTTGTGGACAGCATGTGTCTGTTAGTTTGGTCCATTGCTGACCCAACATTGTGGCTTAGATATGTTTTCAGGATGAGTTACCAGAAACCGTTGCAATTCTATAGACAGTTTGCCTTATGAGAAAAATGTAATTCAAATTATCAGCAAAGGTTGTGACATGAGTTCTGGGATGAGGGGGTTTGAATTGGACAATGGGAGGAGGGAATTATGGTGTTGAAGGTGCACCCCTCATGGAAACAACTGGAAAGTCCCATGCTTTGTAGTTCCGACATCTACTCTGTTCAATGATAAATATTTTTAAAAAGGAATCCTTAAAGGAACCCTTATCCACAATAATCCTCAACACTGGTGGCCCACTAGGCTGCATAATCAGCCCTTACTATAGTCCTTATCCAATTACGACTGTGTTGCCAAATTCGCCTCGAACTCCATTTACAAATTTGCTGATGACACTGCTGTAGTGGGTCAGATCTCAACATTAATGAGACAGAGTATAGAAGGGGATAGACAGCTTAATTGCATGGTGTAAAGATAACAATTTATCCCTCGATGTCAAGGAGCTGGTCATCGACCTCAGGAAGTGGAGTGGAGGACAAGCCCTTGTCTGTATCAGTGGTGCTGAGGTGGAGATGGTTGAGAGCTTCATGTTCCTAGGAATAAACATCACCGACAATCTGTCCTGGTCCATCCACAGTCGAGAAAGCTCCCTAATGTCTCTTCTATTTCTTCAGGAGGCTAAGGAAATTCGGCATGTCCACCATGACTCTTACCAATTTTTACAGATGCACCATAGAAAGCATTCTATTTGGATGCATCTCAGAGTGGTATGGCAACTGCTCTGCCTAAGATCATAAGAAATCACAGACCAATCCATCACGAAAACCAGCCTTCCTTCCATTGAATCGATTTACACTTCTCGCTGACTTAGGAAAGCAACCAACATATTTCAAGGACCCCTCCCACCTCAGTTATAGTCTATTCCATCTTCTTCCATCAGGTAATAGATACAAATGTTTGGAAACACATACCAACAGATTCAAGAACAGCTTCCTCCCCACTGTTATTAGACTTTTGAATGGATCTCCCATATGTTTGAGTTAATCTTTCTTTGCACCTTCTCTGTAGCAGTAACATAGAGTCATAGGGTGATATAATGTGGAAACAGACCTCTCGGGCCAACCAGTCCATGCCGACCATATTCCCAAACTAAACTAGTCCCACCTGCCCACACTTTGCCCTTATCCCTCCAAACCTTTTCTATTCATGTACTTGTCTAAATGTCTTTTAAAAATTGTAACTGCAACTGCATCCATCACTTTCTCTGGCAGTTCAGTCCACACATGAACCACCCTCTGTGTGAAAAAGTTTCTGCTCATGTTTTTAAATCTTTCTTCTCCCACCTTGAAAATATGACCTTGGTTTTGAACTCCCCCACTCTAGGGAAAAGACCCTTGCCACTTTCCTTAATTATGTCCCTCAAGATTTTATAAACATTAATAAGGTCACCCCTCAACTTCCTATGCTTCAGTGAAAAATGTCCTACTCTTTCCAGTCTATTTTTATATCCCAAATCCTCCATTCTCAGCGACATCCTGGTAAATCTTTTCTGAACCCTCTCCAGTTTAATAATACCCTTCCTATAACAGAGTGACCAGAACTGCATGCAGTACTCCAGAAGAGGACTCACTAATATTCTGTACAACCTCAACATGATGTCCCAACACTATATTTTGCATTCTGTTCTATTACCCCGATGTGCTTACGTAAGGTATAATTTGTCTGGTTAACACTCAAAACAACCTTTCATTGTGTCTCAGTACATATGACAATAATAAATCAAATGCAGACAATGTGGGTGGTCATATTGATATCTTGTAGAGGCCAAATGCCTATATTAAGCATGAAACAAAAGCAGAAAGGCAGGTTATCATCTGAATGGCCATGGTTTGGGAAAAGGGGAGGTGCAATGAGACCTGGGTGTTCTTGTACACCAGTTAGTGAAAGTAAACATGCAGATGCAACAGATGCATTGGCCTTCATGGCAAGAGGAGTCAAGCAGAGTAACACAGCTATCTTGTACCAGGCCTTGGTGAAAGTATTCCAGAGATAGTAGGAACTGCAGATGCTGGAGAATCTGAGATAACAAGGTGTAGAGCTGGATGAACACAGCAGGCCAAGCAGTATCAGAGGAGCAGGAAAGCTGACGTTTCGGGCCTAGACCCTTCTTCAGAAATGGTTTTGGGCCTAGACTCTTCTGAAGACCACCCACATTGTCTGGATTTGATTTATTATTGTCACACGTACTGAGTCACAATGAAAGGTTGTTTTGAGTGTTAACCAGACAAATCATACCTTACGTAAGCACATCGGGGTAATAGAAATGGTTTTGGGCCTACACCCTTCTGAAGAAGGGGTCTGGGCCCGAAACGTCAGCTTGTCTGCTCCTCTGATGCTGCTTGGCCTGCTGTGTTCATCCAGCTCTACACCTTGTTATCTCTTGGTGAAACTATACTTGGAATATTGCATGCAATTTTGGTCCCCTTTTCTGGGGAAGAATGTTCTGGGATTGTTGCGAAGGTTCACCAGACAGATTCCTGGGGTGGCAGGACTGATGTAAGAAGAAAAATTCATTGGTTAGCATTATATTCACTGGAGTTTAGAAGAATGAGGGGAAATCTCACTGAAACCTATTAAATTCTGACAGTACTGGACAGGGTAAGCACATGAATTGTGTTCTTGATGACCACAGCGTCCAGAACCAGGATCACAGTCTAAGGAGATGGAGTGGGCCATTTAATGTTCAATTTGTGAGGCCCAATGGCATTGTGCAAATCAACTTGGACCAGCATTTGAACATCAGCATTTGAACAACAAACACATTCACACTGCACGTATTTTATAAAATTCATTCGAAAGATGAGGGCATTGCTGGCCATGCCAGCATTCACTACCAATTCCTAATTGCCCAGAGGGCAGTTAAAAGTCAACCACGTTGCTGTTGGTCTGGAGTCATCTGTAGGCCTGACCAGGTCAGGATGGCAGTTTTTTTCCCTTAAGGACATTAGTGAACCAGATGGGGTTTTACCTGATAATCAACGATGGATTCTTGGTCATCTTTAGAACCTTAATTCCAGATTTTTAAAATTTTGTTTTTATTGAGTTCAAATCCCATCATCTGCCATAGTGGGATTTGAACCCGGGTCCCCAGGACATTGCCTGGCTGGATTAACAGTTTAGTGATAATACCACAGGGCCACTCCTCTCCAAATTCGTGTTATAAATGTGTGATGAAACAATTGCAAATAAAATGTAGTTGGAATTTGCAAACCAAAGCTTCACACATTTGTCCCTTCAATGACCTTATGTCCCACAATGAGCATTGCCCCAGCCATTTTCCAGATATATTTCTAATCTAGAGGACAGCAAGGAGTGGTAGAGAATGCAGTTCACGGTGGCCTTTGTCAGTACTGGACTCTATTTCATTGCCGGGTACTCCTCCAGAGTCTTCATTTTCCCTTTTGCCTTGCATTACTTTGGCAGCGTGCCATCCTCTATATGTGGGAACCCGCTGCAAAAAGGGGAGGCAGTGGTCTTGTGGTATTATCACTGGGCTAGTGATCCACAGACCCAGGTTAATGCTGTGAGAGCACATGTTCAAAATCTCATCATGGCAAATAATGGCATATGAATTAATGAATCTAGAATTGAAAGCCAGTATCGATTGATGGAAAAAAAAAGTCTGCTTCTTTTAGGAAAGAAAATCTGGCATTCTTACCTGCATATGAGTCAAGACCCACAGCAATGTGGTTGACTCCTAGCTGCCCTTTGAAATGGCCCTAGCAAGGCCATCAGTTCATGTGGCAATTAGGGATGGGCTATAAATACAGGTCTCACCGCATCCCTGAAGAAAAACCTTTGAACTTTGGCTCCATCTGTCGTCTCAGCCCCTTGAGCTGTGACTTTACACCTTTTATGCTCCCACGGTGGTGGCCCTCCTAGAGCCTACCATGTCCTCCTGTGCTTTTCTGCCCAGTCCCCCACGGATCTTGAGTTTCCCACCATCACTGCCCTTGTCCCCACCTCTACATCTGACTTTCCCCCCCCCACCCCGCCCACCGCTCCCTCAAACAGCCTTGACTCCTACTTTTGGCAGTGATCCCCCACTGCTCTTCCAGGGCCTCAACAATCAACGCATGGACCTCCAAAAATGTGTAGGCCTCAGACATGTGACCAACTTTGACAAGCAGCCCAGATTTATGTCTCAGGACTGTCCACACTGACATGCTGTGACTGTGCCTGGCCCAAGCAGATGATTAGCTGTGGCAAGCTAGCCTGGACAGTGTACAGACTGAGCCTGTAATGGACCAGCAGCCCCTGACCAACAGCGATCCTCTCTCTATTATACGAGAACCAGCCGCCACCTACTTTCTGACATGGCCATTTTGTCGAATAAACACGCAGTAAATGTGCAGCTCAGAGAGCTGGCACATGCTGTAACTGCAAGATTGATGTCTCAATGTGCTGTTCAGGATGATATTCCTCCTCCCTCTCTTCAAATACTTGACGAGCAGCGTGCCTGTGCATCTGCATAAAATAGCACATTGATACAGCAGTTCTGATGGCCATGCGACTCTGACTGAAGTGGTAAGATGCCAGAAGGCATGGGACAGCATGACATGGCAAAGCCAAGGGAAGGCATGGATGCTATGAGCATTCAAGCAGGTGTTGAGTGGGTTAGTGCTAAAAAAGCACCAGACCATATGAGGAGGCAATGGCCTATTGGTATTATTGCTGGACTGTTAATCCAGAGACCCAGATCATGTTCTGGGGACCAGGGTTTGAATCCCACCACAGCAGATGGTGGAATTTGAATTCAATAAATATCTGGAATTAAGAGTCTAACAATGACTATGAATCCATTGTCAATTGTTGTTAAAACCCATCTGGTTCACTCATGTTCTTTAGGGAAGGAAACTGCCATCCTTACCTGGTCTTGCCAACATGTGACTCCAGACCCACAGCGATGTGGTTGACTCTTAACTGCCCTCTTGGCAATTAGGGATGGGCAATAAATGCTGCCTAGCCAACAATGACCTCAGCCCGTGAACAAATAGAGGAGATACAACCTTGTCCAATTAATGAGCTAGGCACCTATCTATGTACGCAAAGGATCCTTGCAGCAGTGTTCCAATGCTGATTGTTGCTGCACTCTGCATTGCAGGTCCTTGCTTCCTAAGCGTTCTGCGAGTGGATCAGAGAGTTGGCTTGAGTATTGTGAAAGGTTGGCAAACATTAGACTCCACTGTCAATGGATGGCTGGTACGTGTCGCTGGTGCTTATGGATAATGCCCTGAGATTCCGTTTGGTTCTCAGTAACAAGGAGGTTCTCACAGCCAGCAATGAACTGAAATGTTTCACGCCCTACTCCCCAGCAGGAACAAGGGAATTGATGTCTGTTTTTGTTTGTTAGTGGTCTGAAATGACCAGGTAGCCGCTCTGATTTCAATGTTTCTTGACATCAAGTTTGTTTGATGCATTTGATAAGATAGGAATATTAATGATGAGTTGAGCTATTTCTAAAACATTTAACAAACAATCAATCCCTTTCTCACTCAGCAGCACCTCGCTGCTGCCCAGTGAGAAACTTGCCTCTTCGCCTGGCAGATATATAAAAGATGCAGTGAGTTGCTTCTACCATAGGCGTAGACCTCACTGGACATCTTGCATAATTCTCGCACACATCTCACCTTAACTCACATCGTTTAGGCCCGAAAAAGATTCCGCTCCAGAGATCCTGAAACAAGAAATTCACCTCCTGACTCCCCAGAACCTACGACCTACAAGGCACAAGTCAGGTGTGTGATGGAATACTCCCCACTTGTCTGGATGACTGCAGTCCCAGCAACAGTCAAGAAGCTTGACACCATCCAAGACAAAGCAGCTTATGGATTGGCACCACATCCACAAACATCCACTCCCTCTACCACCGATGCTCAGTAGCAGCAATGTGTACTACCTACAAGGTGTACTGCAAAAACTCACTAAAGATCCTTAGACAACACCTTCTAAACTCTAAAAGATAAAGCCAGCGGATACATGGGAACAACACCATCACCTGCAAGTTTCACTCTAAACCATTCGCCAGCCCAACACAGAAATATATTACTATTCCTTCAGTGCGTCATCAAGCAACCACAGGCCCAAAATTGGACATTCTAAATTGATCCACAGCTGGAGAAATCAGGCTTGATAGAAAATTGGTCAAATTAAATTAAACGGCAGCTGGCAGCTATCAGCTACAGAGAACAGTGGAAGCCAAGGTCAAAGAGGTCACAAAGGTTCAGGAGGAGCCACTTACAACCAGCTGAGGGTTGTGTATTGGAGAAATATCGATCAGACTTTCTGGCACATTGATTTCCAGCCAATAGCTGGGGACATGCATTTCACGCCTCCCCGGCATGGCAACAACGAAGGGTGTTGGTGCCACCCTATTGGATGCTTTGAACCCCACTCATGGCCCCACTGGCCAAAGACCATATTTAGGAAGGTCCAGGGCTAGTGGGATATAAACACACATTTGAAAGTCTCAGTGTAGCCTTGCAGCAAGACTTGTCGCAGAGAATAGTGAGGCAACCCAAGAGGACCCAGGAGAAGATCCACCCTGGCCTGTTGGACCCAGTTTCATGCAAGACAGCCAGCCCTACATCAGAGAAGATGGAGATTCCATCAGCCAAGCTGACACATATGGATTATTGTGGCAAATATACTTTCCCAGATGGATAGAGCTGGAGACACAGATAATATTGTCAATATTTGGGAAACGCTCAAGTGTTAGTAAAATCAAGTTGAAACATAAATTGAATTCTGGGTCCTTTTGTCCGCCTCACCGACAAGAGCACTTGGGTAAAGTGGTTTTAATACTTAAACTGGTTGAAGTGTCCAAAACATGATTAACATTTACTGGGTTAAAATCCTGGAACTTCTTCCCCAGTAATATTGTGGGTGCACCTGTACCAAATGGTCTGCAGAGGTTCAAGAAGGCAGCCCACCAGCACCTTCTCAAGGGCAACTAGGAATGGACAATAAATGCTGCCCATACCCCATGAATGTATCATAGAATCATACAAGACAGAAGAGACCTTTCAGCTCATTGAGTTTGTACTGCCAAAAATATACCTCCATTAGTCCCACTTTCCTGCACTAGGACCATAGCCTTGAAATGTACAATGCTTCAATTCTTCACCCGAGTACCTGTTAAAGGCTGTGAGCTTTCCTTTCTCAACAACCCTACAGGCAATGCATTCCAGACCTCCACCACCTGCTCAGTGAAAAATTCTTTCCTTAAATCTCCTCTAAACCTCTGTCTAATATTTTAAAATTATGCTCTCTTGTTGTTGCCCCTTAACAAAGGGACACAACTGCTTTGTATCATCCTGTATATGCCCCTCATATTCTTGCAGACCTCAATCAGATATCACTTCAAACTTCTGTCCTCCAAAGAAAATAACCCAAGCTTATTCAGCCTCTCTTCATAGCTGAAATCCTTCATCCCAGGCAACATTTTGGTGAAATCACATGCTTCCTGTGGCACGATGACCAGTAACTGCATACAGTACTCCAGCTGTGGCCTAACTAAAGTTCTGTACAGCTCCAACATGCCCCCCCTGCTCATAATCTATGCCGTGACTGATAAGCACAAGTGTTCCGTATGCCTTCTTAACTACCCTATTAACCTGTCCTGCTAATTTCAGGGATCTGTGCACAAGCACTCCAACATCTTTCTGTTCCTCTGAGGTTCCTAGTGTTCTGCCATTCATTAGGTGCTCTCTTGTCTTGTTCCTTTTGATAAAATGCGGCACCTCATATTTATCAGGGTTAAATCTCATCTGCCACTGATCAGCCCATCTGAGCAAACTGTTCATAATGTCCTGTAATCTACCACCTTTATCCTTAATCTCAACAAACTAGCCAATCTTTGTGTTATCTGCAAGCTTGCTTATCATCTCTTCACTTTCTCATCTACATCATTTCTCTATGCCGCAAACAATAAGGGACGCAGAGCTGATTCCTGTGATATGTTACTGGATACTGAGCTCCAGTCACACAAGCAGCCTTCTACCAGCCCCCTCTAGCTCCTATCACTAAGCCAATTTTGGACCGGTCTTGCCAAGTTTCTCTAGATCCCATGAGTTTTTAATTTCTTTGTCAGTTTCCCATGTTGAACCTTGTCAAAAGCCTTTCTGAAATCCCTGCCATCAACTGGCATGCCCTCAAGCAAACACTTGGTCACCTCCTCGAGAAATTCCACCAGATTTCTTCAACATGACCTCCCTCTGACAAGGGCATGCTGATTATCCCTGATTGAACTTTGTCTTTCTAAATGGAGATTAATTTTCCCTTTCAATATTTTCTCCAAAAGTTTCCCTACCACTGAAGTAAGACTCACTGGTCTCACTGGTCTACAGCTCTCTGGTCTATCTCTACTACCCTTCTTGTAAAATGTCGAAAACATGAACATTTGCTTGGTTAAGATCCTGGAACTTCTTCACCAACTGCATTGTGGGTGCACCTGTACCAAATGGACTGCAGCAGTTCAAGATTGCATATCACCAGCATCTTCTCAAGGGCAACTAGGAATGGGCAATAAATGCTGGCTCAGCCACTGGTGCCTATATCTCATGAATGGATCATAGAATCATACAGGACAGAAGAAACTTTTTAGCCCATTGCGTCTGTACTACCTCCACTAGTCCCACTTTCCTGCACTACGCCCATTGCCTTGAGTTGGTTGTCCTCCAGCACCTCTGGCACCTCCCCTATGGCCAGAGATAATTTAAAAATTTGGGTCAAGTGCCCCTGTACTTTCATTCCTCATCAGCCACACAAGGCTGGGTTACAAAGCATCCAGACCTAGGAATTTGTCCATTTACAAATCCACCAAAATCTTCAATATCTCTTCATTTCTTATATCATTCTGCTAAAGATCTTCACAGGCCATCTTCTCAAATTTTGTACTTGCATCCTCCTCCCAAGTAAAGACAGGTGAACTTTGAAACAAATGCATTGATGATCTCCTTGAAGGATTTTGCCTGTATGTGAGTTTCTGGCCAAACTAAAAGCACATAGAATCATAAAATCCCTACGGCATGGAAGCAGGCCATTTGGCCCATTGAGTCCAAACCGACCCTCCGAAGAACAGCCCACCCAGACCCACCCTATCCCTGTAACCCTGTATTGCCTGTGGCTAATTCACCTAGCCTACGCCTCCTTGGACACTATGGGCAGTTTAGCATGGTTAATCCACCTAACCTGCATCTTCGCATATTTTTTATGGAAAATGTTACTTACTGCCTTTTTAATTCACTAGTCAAACATAAGGTTAGATTCTGGGAGAGAATGCAATGAGGATGAATTCTGAGCCAGCATTTAAAGAAATTGAAGAAACACAGAGAAACATGTTAGAACATGATCTGATTTATATTTGCATTCTTATTTTCTAGTCTCATATTAGCAATCACCAATTCTAATTTCAACAACTGAAATGTTAGTCTATTATTATCTCCTTGACCAGCAGGCCAACTGCATACCAAAAACCCAAAAGGAAATATTGAATGGAATTTATTTTCTGTAATCACTAGGATTGGTTATTATCAGGACTGATCAGATTTTATTGAATGCTCTAAAGCTTGTAATGAAACCCCACAGTTACCAAATCAATAACATTTACAACGTGCAATGTACAACGTTACTCCAGGACACTGCACTCTGCCCTGTTAGTGAAATTGATGGATTTGTACTTGAGATGAAACTTGGAATTGTTGCAACTGAAAAACTAACAAAAAGATCTTGCTTGAAGCATTGTTAATTTTTCTCTGTTATTTGAAAATCAATCTGTCGTGGATTTTCTCACTTCATTTTGTATTTCCTACTATAGGTTTTATTTTGAAAGTAAATATTTTTTAGAAGTTCCTCAGACATCGAAGGACACATAATGACTAATTAAGCTATGATTTTATTGGAACTTATTGGAACAAGCTTTGGATGATTGGAGTGATACAGTTTTGTTCCTCTTTCTTGCATAGAAATTAAAGACTGTCACCCTGTGGAAACACTGTTAATGCAATTATTGAGGAAGCACTCAATCCTTCTTCAAGTTTTTCCTATATTCCTATTTACTCCATAAAGAGAGGCCTGTTGCTGAAGTTTTTCATCTTGCACTCATCATGATAGATGCAAGGTCAATTTTTGTTTTCTGAGCATGGGTCTCTGCCTATGACATATATTGCTTCTAACAATTGCATATAAGCCACATTATGAGCTCAACGGATTACCTTAAATAAGTTCTTGCTGTAGCTATTAGTCCACTCTAAATTGTACGGCAAATTCTGCCCAATTACAGACTCACATCTAGCAGTAGATATTTTCTTTTGGGTTCTGGACGGTAGGACAGTTGAGTAGGGTCTGCTGTTTGTTGATTATGAACAAGGAACATGCTGTTTGATGCAATCAGTCAATGGACAGGCAATGCTCCAGTTGTTCATATGCAGCATCCTGTTCTCAGCCAACAAGAGGAATCTGATTGGAACTGGGAGAGCCTATAGTTCCCCATTCAGCATTCTTTTCTCCTGTATTGCAAATAGTAGTGATCATTTGAAAAATTATATCTTTGCATTTGTTGTGATGAGTGCAAGATAAAAAGTTTAGGCAGCATGTCTCTCTTCACAGCAACACCCAATCTTTTTCCCGCACATAACTTACTTGCACATTTTGTATTCTGATGAAGGGTCTAGGCCCGAAACGTCAAGTTTTCCTGCTCCTATGATGCTGCTTGGCCTGCTGTGTTCATCCAGCCCCATGCCTTGTTATCTCTGCACATTTTGTACATTGACTTTCAAATCAAGGAGTTTTTTAACGCAGGGAGATTACAGGATGGATTCACAAATCATGCCTAACAAATCTATTAGAATTTTTGAGGAGTTAGCAAACAGGATAGATTAAGGGGTTAAAATGCATGTAACGTATTTGGATGATCAGAAGCATTTGGAAAGGCCGCACACATCAGGCTACTTAATTAGATAACAGCCCATGGTGTTGAAGATTGTATATTAGTATGGATAGATAATTGTCTAATTAATAGAAGACGGAAAATTCAGATAAGGGGAGGATATTTTCAGGATGGCAATTTGTAACTAGCTGTATGCCACAATGATCAATGATGAGGCTACAAATATTTACAAAATATATTAATGACTTGAATGAAGAAAGTGACTTTACCATAGCCAAGTTTGCAGTTGATATGAAGATAGAAAGTGCTGAGGATGACACAAACAATGTGCAGAGGGACATAGACAAGTTAAGTGAGAAGGCATAAACTTTGTGGGTGGAATATAACATGGAAAAAAATGAGTTTATGCACTTTGGCAAGAGGAGTAGAGGAGTTAGATGTTATTTAAATAGAAAAGACTGCAGAAAGCTGCCGCACGGAGGGATTCCAGAGACCTTATGCATAAATGACAAGAAGTTAACATCCAACCTCAGCAGATGAACGGGAATGCAAACAGAATATTGATGTTTATTTCGAAGGGGATGGAGTATAAAAATGGAGAGGGCTTGGTAAAACTATACAAGGCACTAGTCAGATTGTAGCTGAAATACTGTGAGCAGTTTTGGCCTCATTACCTAAGTAAAGATGTATTGGCTTTGAGACAGTGCAGAGCAGGTTCACTAGGTTCATCCTGGGTATGGAGGCACTGCCCGATGAGGACAATTTGAGAAGGTTGACTATGTACTCAATGGTGTTTAGAAGAATGAGAGAAGACCTTATTGAAACATAAAAGACCTTTCAGGGAAGTTGACGGAGTAGATACAAAAAGATAGTTTCCCCTTGTGGGAAAGTCTAGGATCAGAGAGCATAATGTCAAAATGACAGGTATCGTATTTAAGCTAGAGATGAGGAGAAATTTTCCTTTTCTCAGAGGATAGTGAATACTTTACTACAGAAAGCTGTAGAGGCCGGACATTAAGTATATTCAAAGTTGAGATATACAGATTCAAGGGTAGTGGTGAAAAAGCATAAATGTGGAGTTGTGGATCATCAGAACAGCCAAAATCTCATTAATTAGTGGAATAGACTCGATGGCCTGAATGGTCCACTGCTAACTTACATTTCACGGGTCTTACGGTGTAGGATTTGAATTCTGATGTGGTGCTGGGACAGAATTGAGGAGGATTGTTATAGCTACAGCTTGCGATGAAACCCAAGCTGTTAAGTTGTCACTCAACCCAAAACATTAATTCTGACTTCTCTCTACACAGCCTGGTGGACTTGTTGAACCTTTCTAGCAATTTCTGTTTTTGGTCTCAAGCTGTCAACGTTGTCTTCCATGTATCTAATCTGGGAGAATCCATAGGAGGGAGGAAGGGAATTTTCCACGTGCTGCTTCTCTCTTATCACAAATTTAGTGGCTTGTCTCAATCTGTTTCCATGCCATTTTGCAAATTCTACAATATACTCAGTGGAATATCCACCAGTTGATCACTTACAGATCACCCTTACAAAAACTGGGTTTTCTGCTACCACGTGTACATTGCGTGTTAAGTATGTTGTTGATTTTCAATTGTGTTAAGTACTGAATCCTTTGTAGCAACCAATTAAAATAACTGATCCTTGACTGATTGATTGCCATACATTTTCTCTCATTTTGCTCTCTGAGAGGTAGAATGAAGCATTTTTAGCATTTCCTTTTTTTGCCTCTATTTAGTTCTTGAAGGAGAAGCAATGCTATAAGTTCGATAGGTATAACATATTGAGATTCTCTGATGTCGTCCATGCTGATTACAAAAATAATTCTGTTCCTGAAATTTGGAAAGGGCAGCAACAATTTTGACTTGCCTCCAGGAACCTTTCTTTGCTTTACTGTCAATGGTACAGTAGAAACATAGGAATATTGTGGTCTAAGATTTGTTTACTGTTAGTACCCGGTGTCAATATAAAACATTTTCAGCTTATTTGACAATATTATGGTCTTAAGAGGTGTATTTTGTCTTGTTTTTCCTTAATGAAGAGAGGTTACGATACAGGCGCAGAACAATCTGCTCCAGATTAATAAAGTAAACAGCTTGTGAGGCCTTGGATTTACTTTAAAAGTTGGAATAGAAACAGCATAAATGGGTGGAGTCAGGCCCCCACAGAACCAGGGTTTTAGTTTAGCTTTCAGCAGCTGCTGGAGCCTTGAAGCTGGATGTGGATGAAGTTATTCATCTCTCTGTTACATATAAAAGCTGGAGTTCTCTTTGCTGTGAGAATTGTATGTGAGACAATCTATTTTACTGAATTTGCCTTTGCCAAAGGTGTGTTTAAGGGATGTTACTATTTTGGAACAGTTGCCATTTATTTGTTATATAATTTATTAATCTGTGAAATTTTCCAAAAGAGTTAAGTTATTCCAATGCTTCTTTCTTTTGTTTGTTATTTAACTATAGCCTAAAAACTACAGCCTGTGTTTTGCTTAAAGCCAAGAAGTGTAACCTATTGAATTACATCAGGAACACAGCACTTTACACTTGACTTCAGATAAGGTCAAAGTTAGGGCCTAGGCTATCTCAAAGAACAAAGATCAAATAAAATTGCAGCACAGGAACAGGCCCTTTGGCCCTCCAAGCCTGCACCGATCCAGATCCTCTATCTAAACCTGTCACCTATTTTCCAAGGATCTGTATCCCTCTGCTCCCTGCCCATTCATGTATCTGTCTAGATACATCTTAAATGATGCTATCGTGCCCGCCTCTACCACCTCCACTGGCAACGCGTTCCAGGCACCCACCACCCTCTGCGTAAAGAACTTTCCATGCATATCTTCCTTAAACTTTTCCCCTCTCACGTTGAAATCATGTCCCCTTGTAATTGAGCCCCCCACTCTGGGAAAAAGCTTCTTGCTATCCACCCTGTCTATACCTCTCATGATTTTGTAGACCTCAATCAGGTCCCCCCTCAACCTTCGTCTTTCTAATGTAAATGATTCTAATCTACTCAACTTTTCTTCATAGCTAGCGCCCTCCATACCAGGCAACATCCTTTTGAACCTCGTCTGCACCCTCTCCAAAGCATCCACATCTTTTTGGTAATGTGGTGCCCAGAACTGTATGCAGTATTCCAAAATTGGCCGAACCACACTTCCAATGTGATTCTGAACCACAACTGAATCTCCTTATTATTTTTGAAGTGGGTTTGGTCTGGTCCATTACAAACTGGGGACTCTTGTCTGGATCAAATCTCTAATTCCAGTTTGAGTTTAGGATTATTGGAATCAAAGACTGTGATTGATGAGTGTTGCTGTTTTGTGTTTTCGGTGTTGCATTGGGTTAAATAGGGTCTGCCTTGGGTAATAATGGTTCTTTCCGTTGCAAAGAGTTTCCTCGGGGTGGAAGAAGTCACTTTGGGCGTTTTGCAGAAAGTGAGCAAGGCAAAGCTTTCACAATTGGCAAATAAGCTGAAGTTGGAGCTGCCAGTGTCTGTAAGGAAAGGGGAAATAATTATGTCAATAGCTCTACATTTACAATTGCCAGGAGTGCAGAATCATTGGAGATTGCTAAAATTCAATTGAAAATGAAGCAGCTTGAATTAGAGGAAATGGCAAGGGAGAAAGAAAAACAAAAGTAGCCCTAGCAGAACAAAAAGAAAGGCAAAAGGAAATTAAACATTTTGGATTACAATTAAAAGCAGAAGAAAAAGAAAAGGAAAGACCAGCCCTTGCAGCACAAGAAAAGGAAAGGAGAAGAAGACCCTCGCAGGATGGACGTGTCATCTGAGGAATGGGAGGGGGAGTTGAAATGGTTCACGACTGGGAGGTGCAGTTGTTTAGTGCGAACTGAGCGTAGAGAGAACCGAGCGTAGGTACGCTCTGCTGCTGCTTGGCCTGCAAGTTTTGTGCACAGCTTAATTTTACAATTTTTTTCTCTCCTCTCTCATCCCCCCTGTATGACATTTTCATTTCTCAATCGGCTTTGTGAAGCTCTTGCAGAGTAACATGGTACCAATTGTTGCTAAATTTTGCTGGGACCAGCAATTAGGATAATTAATTAAATATGAGTGGCTATTAAAGATGCCACCCTGCAGTATGCTTATTTGTGGCAAGTAATGAAACAACAAGGGAAAGCGATGAGTTTGCACTTGTGTCACAGCATATGGTATATATGGAGATAAATTATATGTAACCAGTTTATATTGCATAATTTACATTTTATCGAGCAACATATATATAAAAGCAATTTTTTTTGTTCAACTCTGTGTTCCACATAATGTGTACTTAATGCCAGAAAGACTCATAGAGCAGAAATAAAAGTTACATGACAGCAGCCAATGTAGTTAGTACACTAAGTGCAAGTGGATTTTTCCAAAGATTGCACTATTCATAAGAAAAAATCAAAAAATCATTTGCAGTTACAAGTTATACATATTACCTAACATTCAAGAGGTCAGTCCTAGCAGCAACAGCAGAAACAATAGAGCAAAGGAGTGTGAATCTGGTGCTGAACAGCAACAGCAGAATAAATATCTGAGGAAAGGGGTCAGTCAGACCAAACTTGGAGGTGAACAATAATGATTGGGGACTCTATAGTGGGGGCACAGGTGGGGGTTTCTGTGGCTGTAAGCGAGACTCCAGTACACTGTGTTACCTCTCTGATACCAGGGTCAAGAATGTCTGAGTGGGTACAGGATATTCTGAAGGGGGAGAATGAGCAGCCAGATGTTGTGGCCCACATTGATACATATGACATAGGCATAAAGAGGGACAAAGTCTTGCAAAGAGAGTTTATGGTTTTAGTTAAGAAGTTGAAAAGTAAGACCTCTGCAGTTGTAATTTTGGGAATACTTCCCGTGCCACATGCCATTGAGGTTAGGAATAGAAACATAGTACAGTTCCATACATGGATAAAGAGCTGGTGTAGAAGGGTGAGCTTCAGGTATGTGAATATCTGGAACAGGTGGGACGTGTACAAGAAGGGCTCATCCAGCAAGGCCAAATGGGTAGACGTCATGAATAGGTAGGGTGCAATCACTTTGATGGGATTGTACAACAGGGCACCCAAAGGCCAGAAGGTGATAGAGAAACACATATGTGGACAGGTTATAGAAATTTGTAAAAACAATAAGAGTTTTGTGGTGGGTGATTTTAACTTCTCCGATATTGACTAGAACTCCCTTAGTGCCCAGGGCTTGGATGGTGAGGGATTTATTGGATGTGTCCAGAATGATTTCTGGAAGCAGTATGTAAATAGTCCAACTAGAGAAGGAACTATACTAGATATACTTTTGGGAAATGAGCATGGCCAAGTCATTGAAATTTCAGTGGGGAAGAATTTCGGGAACAGTGATCATAATTCTGTAAATTTTAAGTTACTTATTAATAAAGATAAGAGTAGTCCTCAGGTGAAAGTACTATGTTGGGAAAAGACTGGCTACAACAATACTAAGCAGGAACTAGGGAATGTAGATTGGACATGGTTGTTTGAGGGTAAATCCACATTTATCATGTGGGAATCATTGAAAAGGTCAATTGATTAGAATTCAGAACCAGCATGTTCCTTTGAAAATGAAGGATAAGGATGGTGAGATTCAGGAACCATAGATGATAAAGAGAAATTAACAACTTAGTCAAAAAAGAAAAGGAGGCATCCATAGGGTTCAGGAAACTGAAGACAGACAGAGCCTATGTGGATTACAAAGCCACCATGAAAGAACGTAAACAAGAAATTAGGAAGGATAAACATGGTCATGAAGTGTCCTTGGCAAACAGAGTTAGGGAAAATTCCAAAGTGTTTTATACATATATAAAGAGAAAGAGGGTGGCTAGGGAAAGGTTAGGTCCACTCAAGGACAAAAGAGGGAATTTATGTGTGGAGCTGGAAGAAGTGGGTGAATTCCTTAAAGAATACTTCAATTGATGTTCACAATGGAGAAAGATGTGCTGGATGGTGAGTTTCAGGAGGGAAATGTTGAAGATCTAGGGAATGTCAGTATGAAAAAGGATGTGTTGAGTGTTTTCAAAGGCATTAAGGTAGACAAGGTCTCTGGTATTGATCAGATCAATCCTAGGATGATGAGGAAGCCAGGTGAAGAAATTGCTTGGAAATTGTATGAAATCTTTGCACCTTTTTAAGTCACAAGAGAGATTGCTGGGCCTGGAGAATAGCCAACATTGTTCCTTTATTTAATAAGGGTTAATCTGAGAAATTGCAGTTTGATGAGTCTTACTTCAGTGGTAGGGAAATTATTGGAGAATACATTTGGAGATAGGATGCTCTTACATTTGGAAAAATGTGGACTTGTAGCAATAGGCAGCATAGCTCTGTGTGGGGAACATCATGTCTCACACACTTGTTTGAGTTTTTTTAAGAGAGTGACAAAGATAGTTGACGAGGGCAGAGTGGTAGAAATTGTCTGTGTGGAATTTAGCAAATGACAAGGTCCCCATAGCAGGCTGACACAGAAGGTGAAGTTACATGGGATTCTTAGTGAGCTAGTAAGACGGATACAGGACTGGCTTGGTCACAGAAGACAGACTAGCAGTGGAAGAGTGTTTGTCTGATTGGAGACCTATGATTCGTGGTGTTCCATAGGGATCAGTGTTGGGCCCCCAGTTGTTTGGATAAATGTTTTGGAGGAGAATGTAGGTGGCCTGATTAGTAAACTTGTAGATGAAGCAAAGACTGAGACATAGTGGGGATGATTGCTGGAGAATACAGCAAGATATAGACAGGCTGGAGATGTGAGTGGAGAACTGGCAGATGGAGTTTAATCTGGATAAATACGAGGTGATGAATTTTGGGTGATCTAATACATGACAAAAGTATACTGTAAATAGCAGAACCCACAGTAGCGTGAACATACAGAGAGATCTAGGTATCTACACACAGGTCCATAGTTCCCTGAAAGTGGCAACACAAGTGGATAAGATGGTGTAGAATGCATATCGCATGCTTGCCTTTTTCAATTGGAGAATAGAGTATAAAAATTGCCACGTCATGTTGCAGCTGTATAGAACTTTAATGAGACCACATTTGGAATATTGAGTACTATTCTCCTTGCCATACTATCAGAAGGATGTGGACGCTTTGGAGAGGATACAGAGATGGTTTACCAGGATGTTGCTTGGTTTGAAGCTATGAGGAGAGATTGGACAAAGTTGGTTTGTTTTCACTTGAAAGTTAAAGGGAGAGGGGTGACCTGATAGAAGTTTTACAAAATTCTGAGAGACACGGACAGAATGGATAGTCGTAATCTTTTTCCCAGGGTAGAAATGTCAATCGTTGGTGAACATAGGTTTAGGATAATAGGGGGTAAGTGTAAAGGGAATGTGAGAGGCAAGTTTTCTTTACACAGAGAGCAGTAAGTGCCTGGAATACGCTACAAAAGGAGGTGGTGAAGGTGAATACAATAGCAGTGTTTAAGAGGCATCTTGACAGATACATGAATAAGGAGGGAATAGAGGGATACAGACAATATAGTGTCAAAAAGTTTTTAGTTGAGAAAGACATCATGCACTGGCACAGTCTTTGTGGGCCAAAGAGCCTGTTCCTGTGCTATACTTTTGCCTTATGCCCTAACTGATAAAGCTCAGGATACTGTTTACTTGATTAATTGATCTCCCCACCTTCCTGCTGCCTTCACTGATTTGTGCAGATATGCACCCAGGTCCCCCAGCTCCTGGAGTCCCTTCAACATTGTACCCCTTGTGTTACATCATTGTTCATGCTCTCATTCTTCAACCAAAATGCTTCACCTCACATTTCTCTGCATTGAACTTCATCTGCTGTCTCTGCCATTCCAGCAACTTGTCTTTGTCTGTTTAGAGTCCTAACTGTCCTCCCATTTCCCAGAGTTGAAATGTCTAAAATGAGGGCAAGCATTTAAGGTGTGAAGGGGAAAGTTCAAAGGGGATGTGAGGGGCAAGTTCTTTTACATCAAGAGTGGTAGAAGTCCTGAATGCACTGTCAGGTATGATGGCAAAGGCAGATATGATCGGGGCATTTAAAGGATTTGAATATGCAAGCGATGGAGGGATGTGGACCAAGGTCAGGCAAAAAGGATTAGTTTAATTTGGTGTCATGTTTGGCACAACATCATGGGCCAAAGGTCCGTTCTTGTGCTGTGCAGCTCTATGTTCCATACTCCTCATAGTTTGCAACTGCTCCAAAAACTCTGAAAGTATTCCCTGCATACCAAGATCAAGGTCATTAATGTACATCAGGAAACAGACAGGTCCCAATACGGACCCCTGGGGAGGTCCACTATAAAACTTCCTCTAGCCTGAAAAATATCCATTGACCATTATTGTCAGTTTCCTTTTGCTCAGCCAATCTCATATTTAAGTTGTTAGTGTCCTTTTTATTCCTTTGAATATAAAAATGCGTTGTATGGCACAGTATCAAATGCCTTTTGAAAGTCTATGTGAACCATGTGACAGTTTCAGCCCCTTCAATCCTTTCTGCTACCTTTCTCTAAAAACTCCAGCAAGTTAGTTAAATGTGATTTCCTCTTTATAAATCCATCTTCCTTATCAACTACCCATTTCCATCTGACTACGAAATCTATCCAAACAATAGTTTCTATACACTTCCTTATCAATAATAAAATATGGTTTCATTAATTCATGAGATTGGTACATTGTAACGTTGTCCATCAGCTTAATGTCTTATAGATTCCTTGTAACGGCTGAATGGATATCCAGCAGGTTGTTACACAATAGCCAGCTCGTCGTACATAAGGTTTTAGGCATGCAATCGTCATTCACCCAATAACCATGGCCATCACAAGACAATATTCTCTTAGTAATGAGTGTACACTGGCAAAATTAGCACACTCCTGTGCCACTGCATTGGTGACTTGTCCTACCAAGAGGTACTGAAGGTGGACCTCAGACCTTGAAGATGGAAACTCCTTTCTTTATTTTCTCCTATCAAGCATATCCAACTTCTCGCTATTGCACTGGGAATGTAGGCCTGGTTAACTCACACATCTTCGTTCTCTCTCAGGTTGCTTTTGTTTCCTACTTCCTTTTTCTAGAGGTTCTGCACTTTGGAATGTGATGAGATATGACCTGCAACACTACAAAATAGTACAAAAACTTCTTAAACAGGTCTAAGCTTTTGGCATGGAGGTAAACGTATCCTCTAAACTTTAAGCTAGTTCCTTCAACGAAAAAATGTTTTCCCCCTTGTACTAATGACATTCATGTTCTGTGTATTGATGACTTCCGTTTCTATGAATAGGACAATTTTGCTATTGTATTGTAGTGCAGGTAATCTTGGGCCTAATGATAAAATTAAATGTTACGCAGCCTGAGCTTAATTAACAAATTATGCTGAGCACGGAAAATCCTGGTTAAAGTGATGGGTTGGAACAAAATAGACCTTTTGTTTTGCTCTTTAAGTTCCTTATGAACAGTTTCCGTCTGTTCCTGCACAATCTGATCACCCTCATTGTGCACCACACTCAATTTCATTTTCTGCAGTTGCTAAGGCAAAAGAAAAAGAAAAAACAAAGTGCATTCTTAAGCTTGGTGTCCGTGTATTTGAGGTAGAGCAGCAAGTAAAATATAGTGAGTGGCCAGCCCAATGCCTTGCACCTCTCCACCCAGGCAAATATTATGAGTAGCAGGTGAGGTTTCAGACAGCCTGCCTGCCCTTAAACATGTTGAGACCACTCTCTGCTACAATAAGATGCGCTGCTGGGGAAGGCAGATGGAAGGTAGATTGCCTGGCAAGATTTAAAGAAAATGTAGTGGCAGGAAGGATATTGGTGTCCTTCCTTTCGGCATCCCCTAAACCCACTGGGAGACAAACCACCCTAACAAAATTTTGTGCTCCCCAATTTGAGAGTCCTCCTCCGGCCTCAATAACTTGACACCCCAGTCATGTTCCTGCTTTGGTGGTAGATTTCTCCCTGGCCAAAATCTTGAATTTAACATTTGGTCCAGGAGGCATCTTCCTTCCTCTCAAGAGCCTGTTGCCTCTGTTGGGACTACAAGAGCAGCTGGCCAATCAGATTAGCCAGCAGCTTTTTGAGGGTGGTCTTTTCCTTCCCCTGAAGGGTAGGTAGTCCATTCTCAGGTATTTAAGAACACCCAATGTATAATTGCTGAGGGCAACCAGATGGATAGTTGGCATGCTGCCAATCAACCTTTGAACCAAAGCAAATGAGGAATATGGCCTCCTGGTAAAATTCACCCCTTTCAGGCATCAAGGCCCACAAGATGCACCAACTCAAAATTACTCATGGCCCTCTGGAACCTACCTCTTCTCCCCTTCCCTCTGACTCTATCCCCTTCCCCAACCGCCCCATCTCCTGTCGGGTACTTACCATCTCTTCTAACCTTCAGCTCTCCGACACTGAACGCTCTGTACTCAGCAAGGGCCTCAGCTTTATCCCTCTGTGTCCCCACCCTAACGAATTTCGGGCACGACATGACGCCAAATTGTTCTTCCGTCGTCTTCGCCTCAGTGCTCATTTCTTTGGACAAGAGTCCTCTCCCCATCCTACAGACTCCTTTGCCTAACTCCAACACTCTCCTTCCACCTGGACCCCTCCCTCTGGCCTTTTACCTGCACTCGATCTTTTCATTGAGAACTGTCGACGTGACATCAATTTCACTGCACCTTTCAACAAATCCAACCTATCTCCCTCCGAACTGACGGCACTCTGTGCACTCAGATCTAATCCTAACTTTGTCATCAAGCCTGCTGATAAGGGTGGTGCTGTTGTTGTCTGGCGCACTGACCTCTACCTTGCAGAAGCTGAGCGCCAGCTCTCAGTTACCTCCTCCTACCCCCCTGACCATGACCCCACCATGGCACATCAGGCCATTGTATCCACTATGGTTATGGATCTCATTTCATCCAGTGATCTCCCCCTATCCACTTCCAAGCTAATAGTCCCCCAACCCCGCACAGCTTGTTTCTACCTCCTGCCAAAAATCCACAAACAGGTAGACCCATTGTTTCAGCCTGCTCATGCCCCACAGAACTCATCTCTTCCTACCTTGGCTCAGTCTTCTCCCCCTGGTCCAATCCTTACCCACATATATCCATGTTTCATCTGATGCCTTACGCCGGTTTCAAAGCTTTCAGTTTACCGGCTCAAGCCACCTCGTCTTTACCATGAATGTGCAATCCCTTTACACATCCATTCCCCACCAGAAGGGTCTTAGGGCTCTCCGCTTCTTCCTGGAGCAAAGACCTGAACCATCCCCACCCATCACCATCTTCCTCCGCTTGGCTGAGCTTGTCCTCACCCTCAACAACTTCTCTTTCAACTCCTCTCATTTTCTTCAGGTAAGAGGGGTTGCCATGGGTACCCGCTGGGCCCTGGTTATGCCTGTCTCTTCGTGGGGTATGTGGAACATTCCTTGTTCCAGTCCTATTCTGGCTCCCACCCACAACTCTTTCTCCGATATATCGATGATATCATCGGTGCTGCTTCCCTCTCTTGTCTAGAATTGGAAAACTTCATCAATTTCGCCTCCAATTTCCACCCTGCCAACACTTTCACCTGGTCTATCTCTGACTCCTCCCTTCGCTTCCTCAACATTTCTGTTTCCATTTCTGGGGATTGACTGGTCATTAATATCCATTATAAACCCACTGACTCCCACAGCTACCTGGACTATACATCCTCAAACCCCACTTCCTGTAAAGACTCCATCCCATTCTCTCAGTTCCTCCATCTCTCTCCATATGTTCAGATGATGCCAACTTCGACAAAGGAGCCTCTGAAATGTCCACATTCTTCCTCAACCGAGGATTCCCCAGCTCTGTTGTCGACAGGGCCCTCAATCGGGTCCAACCCATCGCGCGCACTTCTGCCCTCGTCCCTTCTCTTCCCTCCCGCAACAGCGATAGGGTTCCCCTTATCCTCACCTACCATCCCACCAGCATCCACATCCAGAAGATCATCAGACGCCATGTCCGCCACCTCCAGCAAGATGCCACCACCAGACACATATTCCCCTCCCCTCCCTTGTCCGCCTTCTGCAAGGACCGTTCCCTCCGGGACACCCTGGTCCATACTTCCTTCACCCCCAAAACCACCCCACAGCCCTACGGCACCTTCCCCTGCAACCGGCGAAGGTGCAACACCTGCCCATTTACCTCCTCTCTCCCCACTATCCAAGGACCCAAACATACCTTCCAGGTGAAGCAACACTTCACCTGCACTTCCAAGAATCTAGTCTACTGCATTCGCTGCTCACAATGTGGTCTCCTCTACACTGGGGAAACGAAGAGTAGACTTGGCGACCGCTTCGCAGAAAATCTACGTTCTGCTCACAAAAAAGACCCTGAACTACCTGTTGCCTGCCACTTCAAAGCACCACCCTGCTCTCTGGCCAACATCGCTGTCACCGGCTTGTCACAGTGTTCCAGTGAAGCCCAGTGCAAGCTGGAGGAACAACACCTCATTTTCCACTTGGGGACCCTACAGCCCTCCGGGCTCAATATTGAGTTCAATAATTTTAGGGCCTAAACTCTCCCATGTCCCAGCCCCCCACCCCACACACCAGGCCTTGTTACCACATAGCCTGCCACTACATGCCCCATGTTGTTAGTCACTAACAGTGCCCATTAACAACTACTCACCCTCCCAACCTGATCATTAGCAACTCCTTTGTCTGTCCAACTGTCTTTCTCTCTCTTTGGGCTCTATCCTATTGTTTACTCTCTACCCCACCCACCTTCCTGTTTTCTGCATATAAGCTGACGTTTTCCCAGCCGCCATCAATTCTGAGGAAGGGTCACCGGACCTGAAACGTTAACTGTTTTCTCCTCCACAGCTGCTGCCAGACCTGCTGAGCTTTTCCAGCAACTTTGTTTTTGTCCCTGATTTACAGCATCCGCAGTTCTTATGGTTTTTCAAACTCATCCCATGGTGGTTTGCAATTTGTTTTTTGTGTTCTGTAATCAGATGGCCATGTTAATCTACATCAAAGAAACTTCATTCTAAAAGGAATTCAGACATGTTGGAATTGTACTAAAACTATTTCTTTCTGAACGGCATCAGTTTGCTCATTTCTCAAACATTACATTTTAATCTTGAAAAAAAAGACAGCTTATTATGGATGAACAGCCAGCAACAAATAGCTAAAGTTGTACTGCGACTGAAAAAAATTAAAATTCAAGTAGGAACTAAATTGCATACTCAATTACATTAAACTCTAAGGACACCAGTTCACCAGGCCGTCACAAGGTTAAATCTGGATTTCATGTGTTAATCAACAGTAATCTTTCTCTCTCTCTCCGCCCTCCCATAGTGAAATATTGGCTGCAAATTTAAGCTCTGTCCACCACTACAGGTGATGCTGTGAAAGCCAAGAATTTCAAAATTGGGGAACAGACCCTTCTCGCTCAGAGCTGCTCTCTAATCAACTTGTTACAAATCAGTCATTACACTTGACTAGCATAGGTGGGACTCGAATCCAGGACTCTAGTTCAAAGATATGGACACTAGCACTACACCACAAGAGCACTACATTTTATTTCTTTTACAGGTAACATACTTTAGAAATTTTGAATTGACTTGTTCAGATATTCAATGACAGACTTATGGAGCATTTGGGACTTGAGCCCTGGCTTCCTGGCTAAGAGATCACTTAATGGTTGTCAAGCTGAGAGTCTGTGTGTGTCAGACATGAGCTGAAATGATGCAACATTGACTGAATTAATCAGCATCCAATGGTAACCTGGCTTTTTCACTTCACATGTCACATTAATCTCCTCTGCTAAACACTTCTGCTGCATTAGCGTCCGCCCCTCTCTCACCATCGCTCCCTTAACTCCTGTGATCCATTAACGTCATCAACATGGGAAGTTCAGAGGAAGTTCCTGGGACTTTTTGTATCTGCAGACATAATGGAAGCACAGTGTATTGTGTTGTTGAAAAAGCTCACACAAGCCACTAAACTCAAAGGGGAAATGGGGCTCAACATTACTTAGAAGTTAAGTGAATATTGGAAAATCTCTGGGCAGAAAGCCCTTGTAGCCACTTCAAAGTGAAGTGTTTTGGCAGATTGTCTTGAGTTGCTACAAGTTAGGGTCATGGGCCATTAGATAACAGCAAGTAGATACAGTGTAAAGTGGGAGGGTAAAGAGGAGTGGAAGAGGAGGAGGATGAAGCTTGTTGTCATAGAGCTACCAATTACTTTTGCACTAGGGAAACTGGACTTCAAGCCCCGCACAAAGCCTTGTGTATAAATTGGAGCTGAACCTCTCCTAAGCTCCTTGACAGTAATATAAGAGTGTGTGACTGGTCTGTCAATGCATCAACCACTGTTATATGCATGACCATTAGATTCTCCTAAAGACCACTTCATTAAAGTCTCATCAGATTCCTCAGTAGTCAACTGAGTTGTGATCTCACATACCTTTGAGCTGACATCCATGCAACCCTTTATCTCTAGACAAGGTTGCAGCTTGCATGCCCAATAATTCATCATGTTCTGATACTGAATCCATTGCACTCTCCAAAATATGTGTAGTGCCACTATCAGAGCTGGCAGCTGTCATTATCAGATAGATTGGCATTGCTTTTGTATCAGAGATCTGTTGTTGCTGCATCCTTCCTGATGAGGTTTCAACAAATAGCCAAGCAGCAGGTCTCAGATATCTGAAAATAAAAGATCCCAAGAGGAGTGTTGGAATAAGGAAATACTCAAGTGGTGAACAATGATCCATGGCCACACCAGGTGAAGCTTACAATTCATACCCAGCAGCAGATGAGGTTGAAATGGGATTGGAGAATGTGCATAAGGCAGGAATGTCCTCTCATTATGAATGTTCTTGGTGTTTCCTGGAGCCATAACTTAGTGATTGCCAGGTGACAGATTGATTCTGAACAATTCTTGTGCATGAATAGAACTCATAGGTAAAAATAAAGCACTCATTTTGTTTTTCCAACTTTAACAAGCAACATATCTTCTATTTAATTCCAATAACCCGAATAAGTTGATCTCCAGCTTTGTTGACTTCACCTGGGATAGCATCAGCTCCTAGAGATTTGCTACTAGGCTAGGGTTTGATTGTATAAAAGTTTTACTTCTATATAGGAGGTCATCAAGAGAGCATTTGATGGTTACCAGTGCCAACTTTTGATTATTTCTTCCATTATGAATGAACGTTAATTGAGGATGTGGTTGAAGTGCTCTGCTTATCTTTTGAGAATTTTGGTCTTTTTTGTGAGTTCTGTTGACTCATTAAACCAAAGGTTTACTGCTGTATCAGTATAGAGGCCTATAGATGATTTCAGAGCAACGTAAACTCTCTTTCAGTCTTTGGAGAATGTATATGGTTGGAATTTTTCAACTTTCCACTTCAGCTAAGTTTCTTTCATCTCCCTGGCCTTGCTTTGGATAGTCCTGTGGGTGTTTTGGTGTAGTTGGGTTGGATACTGAAGACTTGTCATCGAGATAATCCCTGAAGAAGTGATATTTTTCCCTTAGCCGTTTCTGGATCTGTCCACTGTTTTTCCCAAACTAATGTTGATACTTATGAGAGGTAAGGCTGAGGGCCTCTGGTTCAGCAGAGTACACACATTCTCCCCCACTCATCCTCAATGCAATAAGTGTCCATTTTTTCCGCAGGAAACTCTTCATTCGTGATTGCTCAACTGAACCTTAAGATATTGAGGTAATTTTGACATCCGTACTGTGAAAATGCCCAGGAAGATAAATATTGAAATTTATCTTTGAAACAATAAGACTGTGAACTATCAAGCAGTCAGCAAAGAAACATGGCTTTGCATGCACATCCTGCTTACTCTCTCTCAACAAGTCAGCTTGGATTCTCTTTGAATGGATATCTGATTGACTGTGTTATCTGTCATAATAATATATAGTCTTATGCTGTCTTACCTTCTCTCTGCGAAACTACATCTGAAGCAATATATTGGCATTTTCTTTTCAGAAGAAAAAAATAGATCCATGGCACCCGAGCAACTACCTGTATTAGGACTAGTGATGGCAACCCTTAGATAAACTCCTTTTCTGCTGTGGCCGCGTTATTATGAATATTATAACACAGAAGACAATGCATAACCTGAGAAATGCATGAACATTGTTAAGGCATGAACCAAATAAAAACCGCAAGAACTACAGATGCTGTAAATCAGGAACAAAAACAGAATTTGCCAGGAAAACTCAGCAGGTCTGGCAGCATTTGTGAAGAAAAATTAGAGTTTACGTTTCAGTTCTGGTTCTGAGGAAGGGCCACTGGATCTGAAATGTTGACTTTGATTTTTCTTCACAGGTGCTGCCAGACTTGCTGAGCTGTAAGACATTAACTACCTTAGTTTATAAGCTTACCGTAGCAATAGTTTTAATTTTCAGGAAATTTAAAGTATTGTTGGCGCTCTGTTATGAAAGATATGCATTGGGAATATGATAGGATAATCCATTCCTTTGACCATTTTGCCATTGGATTATTGCTGATCTGTCAAACTCAAACAACCTGTCTTTTTACCACAATCCTTAATACTCTTGTAAGATTTGAAATTTTCAATAGATCTACTCAATAGCTTTTTAGAGAAGGTGGTTTCAAACTTCCATCACATTTTAAGTGAAAAAATGCCTTCTGCCTAAAGTTTTTTGAGAAGATTTATAACTCAGATTGTGGAGGAGGTTGTAGACTTGCTTGCCGAGCCAGTGGGTTTGCGTGCAGAAGTTTTGTCACCCTGCTAGGCAACATCATCAGCGTGCCTCCGGTGAAGCATTGGTGTTCTGTCCTGCCTGTTATTTATATGCCTCGGTTTGCTAGGGTGGTTGGCATTACTTCCAGTTTATTTGTTCTGTGGTTTGTATACTGGGTCCAGTTTAATGTGTTTGTTGATGGAGTTCTGGTTGAAATACCAGGCTTCCAGGAATTCCCTGGCATGTCTCTGTTTGGCTTGTGTTATTATGGATGTGCTGTCCCAGTCAAATTTGTGTCCTTCTTTGTCCGTCTGTATTGACACCAGTGAGAATTGGTCATGTCTTTTGGTGGCTAGTTGGTGTTCATGTATCCTTATTGCCAATTTTCTTCCAGTTTGGCCTGTGTAATGCTTTCCATAGTCCTTGAGTGGTATTTTGTATATTATGTTAGTACCCACAACCAATAAAAGTAACTGACTTCCCAAAGCCTGTCCAAGGCATAAGACAGGAGTGTGATGGAATACTAGATAACAAGCGTGGGGCTGGATGAACACAGCAGGTCAAGCAGCATCATAGGAGCAGGAAAACTTGACGTTTCGGGCCTAGACCCTTCATCAGAAATCCTTTTTATCTGTGATGGAATACTCCCCACTTGGCTGGATGGGTGCAGCCCCAACAACAATCACGAAGCTTAACACCATTCAGGACAAAGCAGCCCGCTTGATTGAACTACATCCACAAGCATCCATTCGCTCCACCACCAATGCTCAGTAGCAGCAGTGTGTACTATCGAAAAGTTGCACTGCGGAAATTTACAAAAGATTCTCAGATAGCCCCTTCTAAACCCATGACCACTTCCATCCAGAAGGACAAGGGCAGCAGATATATGCGAACACCACCACCTTCAAGTTCTGCTCCAAGCCACTCACCATCCTGACTTGGAAATATATCTGCGCTCCTTCACTGTTGCTGGGTCAAAATCCTGGAATTCCTTCCCTAATGGCATTGTGGGTCAAACATCAGCAGGTGGACTGCAGTAGTTCAAGAAGGCAGCTCACCACCACCTTCTCAAGGGCAACTAGGGATGGGCGATAAATGCTGACCAGCCAGTGACACCCACATCCCACAAATAAATTTTTAAAAAATCGAGTGTCAACAAAGGAATATGCACACATATGCAAATTTAAAAGAGCATAATGAGGAGTACAAAGAAAGATAAAAGAATACACAGTTTTGAGTCCTTTTGGATGTTGCTGAGACATCTTTTTTTACCCTGAGACCACAGTTGGTTACTTGATTTCTGGCAGTAGGAAAAGTACGTATGAATTCTGAGCAGGACTAGCCCCTCGGGCCTGCTCTGCTTTTAAATGAGACTGTGGACAATCTGATTACTCCACCTACCCTCAATAACCTTATACCATTGTACCAAAAGATTATCTACTCTTGCCTTAAAAAATTTCAAAGACTCTGCATCCACTGCCTTTTTACGAACAAACTTCTGAAGACCCATAGCCCTTTGTAAGAATATAATTCCACTAATCACTCTTTAAAATTGGTGACCCTTGATTTTTAAACATTGAACCTTAGTTGTAGATTCCCCCATAAGGGGAAACACCCTCTCCACATCCAACCTGCAGTTCTAACCACTGAGCCATTGTGCCTCCCTGTTTGTGCTTGAACTGTGGCCATTTTAAGTTATTTTTGAACATTTCTTTTTAAAAACGACTTCAGCTTATGAAAGCCCCATATATTAAATTCAATGATTGAATTTGAAATTAACAGTCCGTACTTTATTCCATTGTGACAATGGATGCTGCATTTTCCATGCGTGGCCACTTGACATGCATGTGTGAAAAACTAAACGCAGCATGCTATATGTTGTTAACCAGGCTTGGTACAGTTGTAGCATAACTTCAACCCTTTGTACTTTAGCCCTTGAGATCAAGGCCAACATTTTGATAGCATTTTAAATTCTTTATTTGCGCCTATCCAGTAACTTTCAATGATTTGTGTACTTGGGCCCCCTAAAATCCCACGGGTCTGAATCTTGCCATAAATTGGCCGAGTGTTATGTTTGTTGAGTGTCATGGCGGTATCCTCTCTGCGAGGTCTAGCGTATTTTCTTGTGCAAACTTGCCCCATTGTCTCTGTACCAAGCCCAGGTGTTGCCAGGCTCATCTGATGATTTCCTCGTTCTGCCGTTCACTGTGGGCAGAAATACTCATCAATGATAGGACATCCTGAGATTTCTGGCACCAATACGCTACACACATTTATATGTATGAAGAAGGTCCGGGGAAGCCCTACATATTTCATGTCATTTGCGTTGGATGGGCCAAGTAAGGGGAATTTGGTGACCTGTTTTGTGAAAAAGGAATCTGGAGGTTGGTGGATTGAGTGGTGCACAGGAAGCCTGTCCTCTTCCCTCAGATCTGGAAAAGGAAACTGTGCCACCTTCTGTGAGGTTATCACCCAGGTCATTTAAGGAGGGATGCCCTGCAAATTTACTGGAAAGTCAATGGCTTTCTCTGCTTTGCCAGGCTAAGAGCTATCTCTCTTCTGTCTGCTACCTCATACTCTACCTTTGCATCTGCACCACCTCTCATCAAGGTCGATGCTCCACCACTCTCTGTTTCATGAGTTATGGCTATTTGGTTGAAGCACATACAATGCCTTTGGTATGCACACTGCTGCCACATGCTTTGGGTATGAGATTGTCATAATGTGCTGTGATACAGCAGCATCTACTTCTCTGATGATTGACGACAGACATGACAAGGATGCCTGTCTTTGTGTCTGTATAAACCACAAGACAAGGTCGAAATACAATGACCCTGTTAACTCCAGCTCAGTCGGGTGAATGGGGACAGTGATGTGTGGGAGTGCAAATTTCAAAACGCCAAGGCAAGAAAAGGCAGAGATGCAAACATCAAAGTAGGCACAAGATGTGTAAACGCTAAAAGAATAAGTAAGGTTTGCTGAGATGCACCTTGTTCCAGTCCATGAGCTCATTCCCATTCCTGCATAGAAAGTGCCCCTGCAGAAGAATTGCAATGAGAGATGCAGTGTATTTGAACGTGCAGGACTGAAGTGCAGAACTATACAGTAAGTGGATTGGAGATGTGCCATGATGATGCAGTGAGGCTGGTATGTGTCAACATTTGTGGAAGTCGGTTGCATGCAGCCATTGCCTGTGGAGTATTCCCTGAGATGCTGATGCCAGGTGTCTAAACTGGAGATCTGGACGAGCAATAATTGAGCTGGAGTTTCTTTGTCAGGAATGCTTTGTGTTTAGTTTCTGTTTGGCTGGTGGGAGAATGGGGAACTGAATGTTGATAAGGCACGATCCAATAATAACTGATAATGCATGCAGGCTTCTCACTATCCATTAGTGTGAATTTCATTTTGCTGATCACCATTTGGTTGGAAAATAGGACTTTCTGACATCGAATAGGTCCTTCTAGCTTTTTCACATGATTTTTCTAATTTTGTGACCATGGCCTATTCGTTCCTCATCTGGAAAGATTCTGGCCTCTGTTCATTAACAGATCCTAGCCTCTCACCATTCAGAACATCTCTGATTTATCTGCAATCACTGAATTATCAAATTTTAAAACCATGTCTTTGCATTCTTCCTGTATCTTCTTTTACGGAAGATACTTCAAGTCCAACGACATGGTGGCTCAGTGGTTAGCACTGCTACCTCACAGCATAAGGGACATGGGTTCAACTCCAGCCTTGGGTGACTGTCTATGTGGAGTTTGCACATTCTCCCCATGTCTGTGTGGGTTTCCTCTGGGTGCTCTGGTTTCCTTCCACAGTTCAAAGATGTGCAGGTTAGGTGGTTTGGCCATGCTAAATTGCCTGTAGTGCTCAGGGATGTGCAGGCCAGATGGATTAGGGTTGCCAGGACTGGGTATTGGGGAGTGAGTCTGGGAGGGATGATATTTGGAGAGTCAGTGTGGACTTGAGCCGAATGGCCTGTCCCCACTCTGTAAGGATTCTATGATATAATATGAACACTGAAAAGCTGCCTAATCTATGAATGTTATAGAGCAGCCTGGACATATTCACAAATTATGGAGAATATTTGTTTTTTTGATGATATTGTTGTGGACCAGACCAAAACCCCTTCAAGTATTTTAAGAAGATAGTCTAGACCCTAAGTTTTCTTATTTTGAAAAGCAAGTGTAAGGCATTATATTCTGAATGTAATTCAATTGATCTAACTACCAGGCTTGAAGCAAAACACACTATTCTGACACTATAGTTAAAATTCAGACAAAATAAGAACTCAAAAAAAATTTAGCTTAACTGTAACTCTATCAAAATACTTAACAAGGCAATATAACTCTTGACTACCACTGATTACCTGTTCCAATATGGTAACATTCCATAAGCACATCTTGGCAGAGACAAATTCAGTAAAATAGATTGTCTCACATGAGACAGTCCAGGAAGAGAGAACATTAAGAGAAAAGTCTGAGAGAGAGAAAGAGAACTCAAGCATCTTGCTGTAGCAGGAAGATGTATAATAGCTTCCAAATCCTAACTGCCACTGAAAGTTAAACTAAAATTCTAGTTCTGTGGGGATTTGACCCCATTCATTCAGGTTCCTTCCTGTTCCAACTTTTAAAAAAAACACAAGTCCTCACAAGCTGCTTACTTTATCGACTTGGACCAGATTGCCTGGCACCTCTGTCTCAACCTTTCTTCATTAAAAAAAAAGGACAAAATACACGTCTCAAAGCCATAGTATTGTCACTAGATAACACAGCGTAACAATTTTATTGAGTGAGAAGAAGTGAAAGGGGATGGGTGAGGATGGCATTGCTTTTGTGTTGTGGAGATAAAATGCAGAAATGGATCTGCCAAGCCACTTTGCGGTTCTGATACCTTTTGGCATTAACAAGACACAGAATTCATTGCAGACATAAATTATAAATTGATATCTACTTGTATGAGAAAAAGAAAACAAATTGAGATAGATGGTGGATTGCACCATCTGCAAAGTCCTATAGCAGGAGTTACATGGATTCCTATTGTTTAGTATACAGCACTGGTGAGGTCTATAAGGCTGACCTCAGGCATATAGGCTACAAGTGTAATTGGACCATCCATCATAATTGAAAATGCACTCAAGTATGATTTCAGAATTTGAGTTCAACAGTCCAAAAAATGACTACAGCTTGGTTTGCTGCATGTGGCAATAGTTATGAGGAAAGGATTTGGACTCCTCATAACAGTCTTTGTCAGAGGAATCAGTGAATGCAATCAGGATTGTCCTGTTGCTGCCAAAGTGTACTAATGAGCATTGATTTCAATAGCCCTGATGGTGCAGACAGCAAGAAGCGTGGGTTTCAACAATGCATTTAGTGTTTCACCCGCACAAAATAGTTTCCTGTTCAGTCTTATTTCTGGGGAAATAATTTCCAATTCTTTGTAATAGAACAAAGAACAAAGAGAACAAAGAAAACTTACAGCCCAAGAACAGGCCCTTCGGCCCTCCAAGCCTGTGCCGATCCAAATCCACTGTCTAAACCTATTGCCCAATTCCTAAGGATCTGTATCCCTCTGCTCCCCACCTACTCATGCATCTGTCCAGACGCACCTTAAATGAATCTACCGTGTCTGCCTCTACTACCTCTGCTGGCAACGCGTTCCAGGCACCTACCACCCTCTATGTGAAGTACTTTCCCCGTGTATCCCCCTTAAACTTTTCTCCTCTCACCTTGAACGCGTGACCCCTCCTTATTGAATACCTCACCCTGGGAAAAAGCTTATCTCTATCAACCCTGTCTATACCCTTCATGATTTTGAAGACCTCAATCAGGTCCCCCCTCAATCTCCTTTTTTCTAATGAAAACAATCCGAACCTACTCAACCTCTCTTCATAGCTAGCACCTTCCATACCAGGCAACATCCTCGTAAACCTTCTCTGTACCCTCTCCAAAGCTTCCACATCCTTTTGGTAATGTGGCGACCAGAACTGTACACAGTATTCTAAATGCGGCCGAACCAAAGTCTTGTACAATTTTAACATGACCTGCTAGCTCTTATACTCAATACCCCGTCCGATGAAGGCAAGCATACCATATGCCTTCTTGACCACTCTATCCACCTGTGCTGCCACCTTCAGGGTACAAAGGACCTGAACTCCCAGATCTCTCTGCTCATCAACTTTTCCCAAGGCTCTTCCGTTTACAGTATAGTTCGCTCTAGAATTAGACCTCCCAAAATGCATCACCTCACACTTGCCTGGATTGAACTCCATCTGCCACTTCTCCGCCCAACTCTCCAGTCTATCTATATTCTCCTGTATTCTTTGACAATCCCCTATGCTTTCTGCTACTCCCCCAATCTTCGTGTCATCTGCAAACTTACTGATCAGACCACTTATGCCCTCTTCCAGATCATTTATGTATATCACAAACAACAGTGGCCCCAGCACTGATCCCTGTGGAACACCACTGGTCACCTTTCTCCATTTCGAGAAACTCCCTTCAACTACTATTCTCTGTCTCCTGTTGCTCAACCAGTTCTTTATCCACCTAGCTAGAACACCCTGCACAACATGTGACTTCACTTTCTCCATTAGTTTACGATGGGGAACCTTATCAAATGCCTTACTAAAGTCCATGTAGATGACATCTACAGCCCTTCCTTCATCTATCAACTTGGTCACTTCCTCAAAGAACTCTATTAAGTTAGTAAGGCATGATCTCCGCTGCACAAAACCATGTTGCCTATCACTGATAAGCCCATTCTTTTCCAAATATAAATAGATTCTATCCCTCAGTACCTTCTCCAGCAACTTTCCCACCACTGACGTCAGGCTTACTGGTCTGTAGTTACCTGGAATATCCCTACTACCCTTCTTGTACAGGGGGACAACATTAGCAACTCTCCAGTCCTCCGGCACTTCACCTGTGTTTAAGGATGCTACAAAGATATCTGTCAGGGCCCCAGCCATTTCCTCTCTCGCCTCCCTCAGCATCCTGGGATAGATCCCATCCGGTCCTGGTGATTTGTCTACCTTAATATCCTTTAGCCTACCCAACACATCTTCCCTCCTTATGTCAACGTGATCCAGAGTAAACAAACTTCTATCTCTAATCTCAACATTCATCATGTCCCTCTCCTCAGTGAACACTGATGCAAAGTAATCATTGAGAATCTCACCCATTTTCTCAGGTTCGACACAAAACCTTCCTTCCTTATCCTTTAGTGGACCAACCCTTTCTCTAGTTACCCTCCTGCTTCTTATATATGAATAAAAGGCCTTGGGATTCTCCTTAATTCTGTTCACTAAAGTTATTTCATGACCCCTTTTAGCCCGCTTGATTCCTCGTTTAAGATTGGTCCTACTCTCCCGATATTCCTCCAAGGACCGTTCTGTTCTTAGCTGCCTGGACCTTATGTACGCTTCCTTTTTCCTCTCGGCTAGTCGCACGATTTCTCCTGTCATCCACGGTTCACGAATCTTTCCTTTCCTATCCCTTGTTTTCAAAGGGACATGCCTATCCTGCACTATCTTCAACCTATCTTTGAAAGCCTCCCACATATCAAATGTGGACTTCCCTTCAAATAGCTGTCCCCAATCCACATTTCCCAGCTCCTGCCGAATTTTGATATAACTGGCCTTGGCCCAGTTTAGTATTCTTCCCTTAGGACCACTTTCATCTTTGTCTACGAGTATTCTAAAACTTACAGAATTGTGGTCACTATTCCCAAAGAAATCCCCCACTGCAACTTCTACCACCTGGCCTGGCTCATTCCCCAACACTAGGTCCAATATGGCCCCTTCCCTAGTTGGACTATTGACATACTGCTCTAGAAAACTTTCCTGGATGCCCCTTACAAATTCTGCCCCATCCAGACCTCTGACACTAAGTGTATCCCAGTCAATGTTGGGAAAATTAAAATCTCCCATCACCACCACCCTGTTACCTCTACATCTTTCCATAATCTGTCGACCTATTTGTTCTTCTACCTCACGCTCACTGTTGGGAGGCCTGTAGTACAGGCCAACAATGTAACTGCACCCTTCTTATTTCTCAGCTTTACCCATAATGCCTCACTGCTCAAGCCCTCCATAGTGCCCTCCTTTAGCACAGCCGTGATCTCATCCCTGACCAGCAATGCGACTCCTCCCCCACTTTTACTTCCCTCCCTGTCCTGTCTGAAGCATGTATATCCTGGGACATTTAGTTGCCAATCATCCCCTTCCTTCAACCAAGTCTCTCTGATCGCAATAACGTCATACTCCCAGGCACTAATCCAAGACCTAAGTTCGTCTGCCTTACCCACTATACTCCTTGCATTAAAGTATATGCACTTCAGACCACCAGTTCCTTTGCGTTCATCTGCTCTCTGCCTACTCTTCCCCTTGGTAATGCTAACTTCATGATCCTTACAGTGTCTAGTTTCCACCTCACTGTCTATTAGTCTTCTCCTCTGGTTCCCAGACCCCTGCCACATTAGTTTAAACCCTCCCCAACAGCCCTAGCAAAAACTCCCCCTAGGACACTAGTTCCAGTCTGGTTCAGGTGTAGACCATCCAATTTGTAATAGTCCCACCTTCCCCAGAACCGGTCCCAGTGTCCCACAAATCTGAACCCCTCCCTCCTACACCGTCCCTCAAGCCACGTGTTCATCCTGCCTATTCTTTCATTTCTACCCTGGCTAGCACGTGGCACTGGTAGCAACCCTGAGATCACTACCTTTGAGATCCTCCTCTTTAACTTCTCTCCCAGCTCCCTGAATTCTGCTTTCAGGACCTCATCTCGTTTTTTACCTATATCATTGGTGCCTATATGCACCACAAAAACTGACTGTTCACCCTCCCTTTTCAGAATGCTCTGTAGCCGATCGGTGACATCCCTGACCCGATCACCTGGGAGGCAACATACCATCCGGGAGTCCTGTTTTCGGCCACAGAACCGCCTATCTACTCCCCTTACAATAGAATCCCCTATGACTATGGCCCTATGAGTCTTTTTCCCGCCCTTCTGAACAGCAGTGCCCACCATGGTGCCATGATCTGGGCAACTGCTGCCCTCCCCTGGTGAGCCATCTCCCCCAACAGTATCCAAAATGGTATACCTGTTTTGGAGGGAGATGACCACAGGGGACTGCCTTCCTGCTCTTTCTCTGCCTTTTGGTCACCCATTCATTGTCTCCCTCAGCAATCCTAATCTGCGGTGTGACCAATTCACTAAACGTGCTATCCACGACCTTCTCAGCATCGCGGATGCTCCACAGTGAGTCCACCCGCAACTCCAGAGCCGTCATGCGGTCAAACAAGAGCTGCAGCTGGACACACTTCCTGCAAGTGTAACAGTCAGGGACGTCAGTCACGTCCCTGATCTCCCACATCAAGCAAGAGGCACATGCCACGGGTCTGAGGTCTCCTGCCATTGTAAGCCTTAGCTCTGACTCAACTAACTAATACCAAACAATGCACTTAAATATATTAAAAAAAAACAAACCTTACCTTGCAGAGTCTTTTTCTTCTGGTTAGAGGAGGAGGTTGATAGATAGATTGAGTATTTGTCACTGTGCCATGTAAAATTACATCACAAGCCAACACGTCAGAAAAAAGTCAAAAGCTCCTGCAACATGAATGATGTTACAGTAATATGGCAGAGTTTATTTTGAGTACGGTTATCCCATTCTACCAATGGAATAAATCTGGACCGATAACTTGGTGACATGGGGATACAGAAACTGGCAAACACTCCAAGTGCCCTTCCCTCTCAAGGTGACAGGAGGGAACCAGGAGGCACTCAGCTGGAGGATGAAGCACATGCTTGTCCTCAGAATCTTCTATCAGGACACTCCGGAATTAGCCAGGCCCTCGGCCTCCATCCTACTCAGACCCTCGGAAGTTGAAGCTGAGGAGGGTACAGCTGCCTCACTTCAGCATGTCAGAGCCATCCGGGCAAAATGTACCTGGTGTTGCCAAAACTAATTGCCAGGGCCAATGGGCTCTGCTGCCCAGGAGCCTCCCTCCAAACCATCGATGGAATCAAGGACTACGTTGAGACTTTACAGGAGGGAAAGAAAGAGGAAAAGTATCAAGGTCACGTTGGTGGCATGGGTGACGTTGCGCTGGATATAAAGATTCATGTTCGTATAAATAAGTTTCATATCCACACAGGATCTACTATGCATTGATGTCCGAGTTGAGAGTATGCCACAGGATTGCCAAGCAACATGAACATATACAGGGTAATGTGTTTTGCCAGTAACACTGGTCAAACATCTGCATTCTACTCCAATGTACTGCTGTGAATGAAATGGTCAGCAATGCCAGGGATGGAAATATACAGCATACATGAAGCCAATATGCTTGGATCGCAACAGATTAAGCACATTGCTGGTCTGTGTCCTGTGCAATGCATGCTATGTAATGTTGTTTCCCTTTAAAGGCTTTCATATCGATGGGTCCTGTAGCCCTTACCCACACAGGTTGAAATTTTTACCCCGTCCACTCCAGGTGTGATCTCAAATACTTTCCTTTCCATTTGTGTAATGAAAATTCCAGTGTAACAGAAGATGACAGACAGCAGTCTTCAGCCAGTGGCTTCTAGCCTCCACCTCTATGTGTTAGACCCTCAACATTCAGATCCCCTTCCTTCCAGGCACCAAAGATGCTAAGTGTGGGCATACACTGTCTGCACTGGGCGCCAGGGTCCACTTGACTGTGGAGAAATCGTCTTCTTGCATGACCCCCTTCCCACCTATGCTTAATTGTCTTTGCCCCTTGCAAATACCGAGTGTACAAAATGTAGTTTGCTCCAGTATTTGAGCTAGGAGCTTGTCCCCCGGTGCAGTGTGTCCTGACAGCAATGCCAGTTCCTGGTGTTCCCTGCAATATATGCCTCAGCATCCGAAGTGCCCTAAATGTTTATCAGAGCATTGCCATGATAGTTGTGAGGAGTTGCAAAATGTTGGATGCCAATGTCCGTGGATGAGGGATGTCTGTGGTTGGTACACATGAATCAAGCCTTGGGATGCTCTTTGGTGCTGGGAGACCACCACAGCCAGTGGTGAGCGAAAGTTGCCAAGTATCCGCTCTGATTTCCGTGTTTACCTTCTTGACATTTAGCTTGTTTGGCATATTTGGTAAGTTAAGAAGTTGTGTATTATTGAGGTGAGCTGCAGAGTTAATAAAACATTTAACAAGCAACATTCCCCTCAACTGGTGACTCTTACTTGCTGTCGAGTGAGAAACTCACCACTCCACCCAGCCAATGCGTGCATGATGGAGTGAAGTGCTCAGGAAGTTAAAACAGATTTGCTGAAGTTCTCATCCAATTCTGCCACAAATCTCACCCTAGCTCACCTTGCTCAGGGCCCTATAAGGTTCCACCCAAACATTATTGTTTTGAATCAAATATGGCTCTTCCTCTGTGATAACAAGGTGTGGAGCTGGATGAATGCAGCAGGCCAAGCAGCATCATAGGAGCAGGAAAGCTGACGTTTCGGGCCTAGACTCTTCATCAGAAATGGGGGAGGGGAAGAGGGTTCTGAAATAAATAGGGAGAGAGGGGGAGGCGGATAGAAGATGGATAGAGGAGAGGATAGGTGGAGAAGAGGCAGACAAGGCAAAGAGGCGGGGATGGAGCCAGTAAAGGTGAGTGTAGGTGGGGAGGTAGGGAGGAGATAGGTCAGTCCAGGGAGGACAGACAGGTCAAGGGGGCGGGATGAAGTTGCATATAGGAGTTGGGGGTGGGGCTTGAGGTGGGAGGAGGGGATAGGTGAGAGGAAGAACAGGTTAGGGAGGCGGGGACGAGCTGGGCTGGTTTTGGGATGTGGTTGTGGGAGGGGAGATTTTGAAGCTTGTGAAATCCACATTGATACCATTGGGCTGCAGGGTTCCCAGGCTGAATATGATTTGCTGTTCCTGCAGCCTTC
>JAHRHZ010000087.1:24624662-24666142 GCA_024137785.1 Ginglymostoma cirratum
CCAAGAAGACTTTCCACATCAAGCAGATGTTCACCTGCACATCTGCTAATGTGGTATACTGCATCCGCTGTACCCGTTGTGGCTTCCTCTACATCGGGAAACCAAGCGGAGGCTTGGGGACTGCTTTGCAGAACACCTGCGCTCAGTTCTCAACAAACAACTGCACCTCTCTGTCGCGAACCATTTCAACTCCCCCTCCCATTCCTCAGACGACATGTCCATCCTGGGCCTCCTGCAATGCCACAATGATGCCACCCGAAGGCTGCAGGAACAGCAAATCATATTCAGCCTGGGAACCCTGCAGCCCAATGGTATCAATGTGGATTTCACAAGCTTCAAAATCTCCCCTCCCACAACCGCATCCCAAAACCAGCCCAGCTCGTCCCCGCCTCCCTAACCTGTTCCTCCTCTCACCTATCCCCTCCTCCCACCTCAAGCTCCACACCCATCTCCTATCTACTAACCTCATCACGCCCCCTCGACCTGTCTGTCCTCCCTGGACTGACCTATCTCCTCCCTACCTCCCCACCTACACTCACCTTTACTGGCTCCATCCCTGCCTCTTTGACTTGTCTGCCTCTTCTCCACCTATCCTCTCCTCTATCCATCTTCTATCCGCCTCCCCCTCTCTCCCTATTTATTTCAGAACCCTCTTCCCCTCCCCCATTTCTGAAGAAGGGTCTAGGCCCGAAACGTCAGCTTTCCTGCTCCTATGATGCTGCTTGGCCTGCTGCCTTCATCCAGCTCCACACCTTGTTATCTTGGATTCTCCAGCATCTGCAGTACCTATTATCTCTGGCTCTTCCTCTGACCCTCTTTTTCCTCTCCTCCCGTTTCAAACAACATGAACCCATCATATTTTTACCTTCGTGTAGAGCTGGCTGAACATAACAGGCCAAGCAGTATCAGAGGAGCAGAAATGCTGACGTTTCGGGCCTAGACTCTTCTTCAGAAAATCAGAAATTCCTACTGTCTCTGAAAATATTTTTACCTTCCTTCTGTTCGGAATAAGAGTCACTGGATTTGAAACATTAACTCTGCTTCCTTTCCACAGTCTCTGTCAGATCTGCTGAGTTTCCCTCATAATTTCTGTTTTTGTTTCTGATTTCCAGCATCTGCAGTTCTTCTGATTTTTTTTGTTTAATGATTGCCCTGATGTCGGTTTATTGTTTGTCACATTTATGACATTAAATGAAGGTTTACTTAGTCTGTGACTTACAGTGAAATATAATGTTGCTAGCATTTGGCCATGGAAATGTTGAAAACCATTGGTACTTTTTCCTTTTGGATATCCAAGCTGCAAATACATACCTAGTGTGAAAGGTCCCTCTGAAATATGTGATACAATATATTGCAAAGATCACAAACACTTTTAAAATTAGGCTACTTGGTGACACGTGGATGATTTCAGACTTAACTTGATACACAGCTATGGAGAATGATTTACAGACTCAATCTGAGATGGATGCCAGAACAGGAAAACATCACCTGTATTGACCTAGGTCAGGATAGCAGTTGGATCACAATTAGCTGCAGTCCCATCGAGTTACAAAGAAAAACATCGGCCAACATTGCCTCAGTTTCTACATGTTAAGCACTGTTGTCAGGGTGATCATCTCTGAGGGAGAGAAATAAAGCACACTTCAATAGGGTGGGGTGAGGAGACTGGGATAGTGTTACTGTCAAGAATGGAGGTCTGGGATGTGGTGTTTGCTGATGAGAATGGACAGCAGTGGAAAAGAGGAGAGAATGCTGCTGGGGGTCATTGGCTATAGCAGGTCCAGTTGAGATACTGATATAAAATAATGCACCGTGCACCTTCCACATAGATATTATTTCACTTGCAGTCTGCCTCATTGACCCTGTGGATGCCAAAAGTTGCACCCTTGAAACTCCACACTATTCCCAGAGGCTCTACATTGCCTTATTACACAAACAACACGTACACCAACTCAACTGCCCTAACCGTCATACTCCCTCTCCCCCATCACTTTGCAGCCCCTGTCCCCCCACCTCCCCATTCCTGCTCACATGACAGTGATGTTGTATAACTGTGTAACTACCTGAAAAGATCAATAATGAGGATCACTGTAAGCATCATTCCATATGATTTCAAACCATCACCCACCCAGAACTCAAAGGAGTAAGACCTATTATGCAGGGCCTTCTCATAATTCTGACATGATATGGGGAAAATAAGGTCTATCAGCTTTGAAGTTTTATCATTTGATTTTATTATCTGAAACTTTCATGGACTGAAATAGGTTTTTAAATAACGTAGAAGGCATTGATTTAAGATGGCCACTTTAGTCATCCATTAAAGGTAAACAAAGGCAATTTGAGACATAATTAACATTTTATAAAAAGGCGCTGAAAACCCAATCAGGCACAAACAAATCCTCATCTCATATTTTTGACTTACATCTTTCTAGACATTTCACATTTGGGATGAGAGTTGCTGATAGGCTATTCAGCTTGAAAAAGCGATGATGCCAGACATGGGAATATATGAGAATTCGCGTGAACTGTATTAAGGAAAACAGGTTTTGGCAGGCAGAGGAAGAAAATTGATTTGTTAGACAGAATGAAAGATCCTCTCCTTTCCTCTACCTCTTTCTCTGTCTCTCAATTACCCCCTGCCAGTTTTCCTCAGCTTCTTTAGGGATTTTAACACATTTAGCCCCTGCTGATAATACAGAACATTCATTAAACAACCGGGATCTCTCAACTTAAAATCTAACATCCAAGTTCTCTAAGGTTTCTCATTTTAAGCTGCAAATTGTTGTACAGAATACTCTCTCCTTTTGTTAAAGCTCATAGCTGTGATAGTGCGTGTTTAATGCCATGATTTATTATTTTTCTCGGGGTCAGTAACAATAACATTCCTCTTCTCCTCAAACACGACAAACTTATAATCAGTGCCTTAATTTGCAAAAGAACAGCATTTTATTTGAAGTGTGATATAACTGTCTGTGAAAAAAAATTAAAATATTTGTTACGACTAAACAAAAGGATTTAACACAATGGAGCCAAGTGACCCCTCCTCAACTGATTGTCAGAGTCTCTGTATCAGTGTCTATTCATATCAATGTAACTAGTTGCTAACACACAATAAACAACAACATGATCGATACAAAAGCCTCTTTTAGAAACACCAGTAAGTGGTTTCCCCCAACCACACCAGACAATGCAGGCACTGTAGATCCCTATAGTTAGAGAGAATGGTAGCAGTGAACTTGCCAAATGGAGAGGTGCAAACTTGGTTTGACTGCACATCCAACACGCATGTCTCCCCAAACCTTGTCTCCTTGTTCAATCTGCAACCCCTCTTCTCAATCCTTTTGCAGCAGTTCATTTGAGGGTCCTCTCCACTCAACCATAAACCCGTCACCTTCAACCTTTTGACCAATCTGTCAGAAATCTCTCTCTCTCTCGCCTCTTCCCACCTCAAAATTGTCTCAAGTCCTCTTTCTCAATCCTTGAACAACCCCTCCCTTCTTGGGCCTACTGGACCACCACTCCCATTTAGGCCTCCCAGATACTTTTGCCTCTCAGCCCTGTCAGACACCAAGCTACCTCCCCATCCCCTGACTCATGCCAGATTCACCACATCCCACTCCCAAAGTCCCAAGAGCCCACCTGAAAGCTCAAACAACTGGCAGAGAATGGAATGGCAACCAAACATGGATGGATGGATTTTAGGCTGATGCTCTTCAGCAGTAAGAAGAGACTCTGAGCCATCTCCCCCACCCCATCTCTGCCTGAAGAAATCTGGGACAGATGGCCTTCTGGGAAGTCCAGGTATGTGATGTGGGGCAGTGTAGAGAATTATAGATAACAAGGTGTAGATCTGGATGAACATAGCAGGCCTAGCAGCAGCAGAGGAGCAGGAAAGCTGACATTTCGGGCCTAGACCCTTCTTCAGAAATGGGGGAGGGGAAGGGGTTTCTGAAATAAATAGCGAGAGAGGGGAACACGGATAGAAGATGGATGGAGGAGAAGATAGGTGGAGAGGACACAGACAGGTCAAAGAGGCATGGATGAGACCAGTAAAGGTGAGTGTAGGTGGGGAGTTAGACCATAAGACCATAAGACACGGGAGTGGAAGTAAGGCCATTCGGCCCATTGAGTCCACTCTGCCATTTAATCATGGCTGGTGGGAATTTCAACTCCACTTACCCACACTCTCCCCGTAGCCCTTAATTCCTTGCGAGATCAAGAATTTATCAATCTCTGCCTTGAAGACATTTAACGTCCAGGCCTCCACTGCGCTTCGTGGCAATGAATTCCACAGGCCCACCACTCTCTGGTTGAAGAAATGTCTCCTCATTTCCGTTCTAAATTGACTCCCTCTAATTCTAAGGCTGTGCCCACGGGTCCTAGTCTCCCTGCCTAATGGAAACAAATTCCCAGCATCCACCCTTTCTAAGCCATGCATTATCTTGTAAGTTTCTATTAGATCTCCCCTCAACCTTCTAAACTCTAATGAATACAATCCCAGGATCCTCAGCCGTTCATCATATGTTAGGCCTACCATTCCAGGGATCATCCATGTGAATCTCCGCTGGACACGCTCCTGTGCCAGTATGTCCTTCCTGAGGTGTGGGGCCCAAAATTGGACACAGTATTCTAAATGGGGCCTAACTAGAGCTTTATAAAGTCTCAGAAGCACATCGCTGCTTTTATATTCCAACCCTCTTGAGATAAATGACAACATTCCATTCGCTTTCTTAATCACAGACTCAACCTGCAAGTTAACGTTTAGAGAATCCTGGACTAGCACTCCCAGATCCCTTCTTACTTTGGCTTTATGAATTTTCTCACTGTTCAGAAAATAGTCCATGCTTGTATTCTTTTTTCCAAAGTGCAAGACCTCGCATTTGCTCACGTTGAATTTCATCAGCCATTTCCTGGACCAATCTCCTAAACTGTCTAAATCATTCTGCAGCCTCCCCACCTCCTATGTATTACCTGCCTGTCCACCTAACTTCGTATCAACGGCAAACTTCGCCAGAATGCCCCCAGTCCCTTCATCCAGATCATTAATATATAAAGTGAACAGCTGAGGCCCCAACACTGAACCCTGCGGGACACCACTTGTCACCGGTTGCCATTCAGAAAAAGAGCCTTTTATCCCAACTCTCTGCCTTCTGTCAGACAGCCAATCCTCAATCCATGCCAGTAGCTCACCTCGAACACCATGGGCCCTCACCTTACTCAGCAGCCTCCCATGAGGCACCTTATCAAAGCCCTTTTGGAAGTCTAGATAGATAACATCCACTGGGTTTCCCTGGTCTAACCTACTTGTTACCTCGTTAAAGAGTTAGGGAGGGGATAAGTCAATGCAGGGAGGACGGACAGGTCAAGGAGGCGGGATGAGGCTAGTAGGTAGGAGATGGGTGTGGGGCTTGAGGTGGGAGGAGGGGATAGGTGGGAGGAAGGACATGTTAGGGAGGCAGGGACAAGCTGGGCTGGTTTTGGGATGAAGTTTGGGGAGGGGAGATTTTGAAGCTTGTGAAGTCCACATTGATACCATTGGGCTGCAGGGTTCCCAAGCGGAATATGAGGTGCTGTTCCTGCAACTTTCGGGTGGCATCGTTGTGGCACTGCAGGAGGCCCAGGATGGACATGTTGTCTGAGGAATGAGAAAGGGATTTGAAATGGTTCGTAACTGGGAGATGCAGTTGTTTAGAGCGAACCAAGTGTAGGTGTTCTGCAAAGTGGTCCCCAAGGCTCCGCTTATGTCCCCGATGTAGAGGAGGCCACAACGGGAACAGTGGATACAGTATACCACATTAGCAGGTGTGCAGGTGAATGTCTTCTTGATGTAGGAAGTCTTCTTGGGGCCTGGGATGGGGGTGAGGGTGGAAGGTGTAAGGGCAGATGTAGCACTTCCTGCGGTTACAGGGAAAAGTGCCGGGTGTGGTGGGGCTGGAGGAGAGTGTGGAGTGGACAAAGGAGTCACGGAGAGAGTGGTCCCTCCGGAAAGCAGATAAGGGTGGGGAGGGAAAAATGTCTTGGTGGTGGGGTCGGATTGCAGATGGCGGAAGTGTTGGAGGATGATGCGTTGGGTCCGGAGGTTGGTGGGGTGGTACGTGAGGACGAGGGGGATTCTGTTTTGGTTGTTATTGCGGAGACAGGGTGTGAGGGATGAGTTGCAACCGCAGGAAGAGCTACACCTGCCCCTACTCCTCCCCCTCACCCCCATCCCAGGCCCCAAGAAGACTTTCCACATCAAGCAGATGTTCATCTGCACATCTGCTAATGTGATATACTGTATCCGCTGTTCCCGTTGTGGCCTCCTCTACATCGGGGAAACCAAGCGGAGCCTTGGGGACCGCTTTGCAGAACACCTACGCTCGGTTCGCAACTGCACCTCCCAATTGCCAACCATTTCAACTCCCCCTCCCATTCCTCAGACAACATGTCCATCCTGGGCCTCCTGCAATGCCACAACGATGCCACCCGAAGGTTGCAGGAACAGCAACTCATATTCCACTTGGGAGCCCTGCAACCCAATGGTATCAATGTGTACTTCACAAACTGCAAAATCTCCCCTCCCCCAACCGCATCCCAAAACCAACCTAGCTTGTCCCTGCCTCCCTAACCTGTCCTTCCTCCCACCTAACCCCTCCTCCCACCTCAAGCCCCACTCCCATCTCCTACCTACTAGCCTCATCCCGTCTCCTTGACCTGTCCGTCCTCCCTGGACTGACCTATCTCCTCCCTACCTCCCCATCTACACTCACCTTTACTGGCTCCATCCCTGCCTCTTTGACCTGTCTGTCTCCTCTCCACCTATCTTCTCCTCTATCCATCTTCTATCCGCCTCCCCCTCTCTCCCTATTTATTTCAGAACCCCCTTCCCCTCCCCCATTTCTGAAGAAGGATCTAGGTTTGAAACGTCAGCCTTCCTGCTCCTCTGATGCTGCTTGGCCTGCTGTGTTCGTCCAGCTCTACACCTTGTTATCTCAGATTCTCCAGCATCTGCAGTTCCTACTATCTCTAGAGAATTATAGAATGGTCAGTCCAATAACATCCAGTAAAATACAGAATGGTTAGTTATCCTGACTGCAAAGCTGACTTGAAAATCAGATAAGAACTTGATGGGATTGTAGACAAACCCAATCATAAGATGCTGACATTACTGGACAGGCTGTTCATGGAGAATATCCTGCTGGGTAAGGTACAGGGATGCTGTCATCGCTCACTGAACAGTGCCCTTGTTGTCAAAATATTACAAAAAAGGTTGAAAATTGGGGAACCAAGAAAGAAAATTGAGTCAATGTGCAGTAGACAAATCGGAATAAACTGCTGAAAGCTGTCTGATTAATTAGAGGTTACTTAGGTACTACAACAGCTGAAAGTGAGGGGCTTCATGCTACAATGGATTGCTGTCAGCAATCCTTCTCAGGTATGTTCTAAACAGGTTTGTTCCATAAACATGAATTCTGACACTGACAGGAGCTCTATTTTGTACTTTGATCTCTTCAATTTATTCAACACATTCTAGACCATTACTGTTATCTCCTGTTAACATTCTTGTGAGCAACTCCGGGGGAAGCCAGCTGTCAACAGTCTAACTGAACAAGGCTCTGTCAGCAAAACAAGGGATTTAGTGACCGCAGATCTTCATGAATTTATTCACTCCACTACTTTTGATCCCAGAGATAGAACTCCTACCAAATCTCCAATTGAATTGTGCCAACTTAATTCTTCACGAGTATTCGTGCCTTCGCAAACTATTGTTCATTCTGGATGAAGTTCAGTGTATTAACCAAGTCTCTCGCATATAAAGTTGATGTCTCTGATGCTATGATGGAGCTTCATCTCTAATTTGGCTATTTAGGGATGATGCATATTTTCTTTCGACGGTAATGATGCTTCAGTCGCAAAATGCCCCACGGCATTTGTTCATTACTTCTAGTCCATCAACAAGTCATCAAAGAAGAGACATGGCAATATTCTGTGTTTCTGATGAAGGGTTTAGGCCTGAAACGTCAAGTTTTCCTGCTCGACCTGCTGTGTTCATCCAGCCCCATGCTTGTTATCTCGGATTCTCCAGCATCTGCAGTACCTTTTATCTCTGGCAATATTCTATTGTTGGTGTTGGGCAACTGCACTTGCAAATTAGGCAATCATAATAGGTTGAACCTCAGCAATGTGACATAAGCTGAGTATGCCTGAAATATGGTCACTTATCGATATGCACCACTTCTTGACATTTGGCATGCAGGATGCTCAAGAATAATCAAGTCCATGTGAAATGCACAGTTGGAATGGTGAGAAATGATTTAGTATGTGGGAAGTGTAGAGTAGCATGGTGGCAGAGTGTTTAGCACTGCTGCCTCACAGAACCAGTGACTTGGGTTTGATTCCACCCTTGGACAACTGTCTGTGTGGAGTTTGCACATTCTCCCTGTGTCTGTGTGGGTTTCCGCCAGATGCTCTGGTTTCCTCCCACAGTTCAAAGTTGTGCAGGTCAGGGAGATTAATCAACTAAATTGCCCCATAGTGTCTAGAGATGTGCAGGCTAAGTGGATTATTCATGGTAAATGCAGGTTTACAGGTATAGGGGCTGTGTCTGGGTGGGATGTTCTTTGGAGGGTTGGAGCAGATGTGATGGGCCAAATGGCCTCTTTCTACACTGAAATGATTTTATGATTCTGAATTGTGGAATGGGTGGCAGTAAATCTAATGTAACTCTATTTTAATTTTTCCTTTCTTCTGGACATTACATTTTCTTTCTGATGGGACGTAGATACTTATCAGCATCAATGCCAGTTGTCCTAAGGTGATAGTTTTGCCCTGGGCCATTTTGGGTCATCCAATGGAAATCTCCTATTTGGAGGTTACTGCAGAATGGAGGTATGTTAATGTTCAGACTATGTCAGAAGTACAGATGCCCATGTAACTCAAGCCCATATAGCTACATTTCTTCATTTGGAGGCAGAGGTGAACACACCTCACTTCCACATATCATGAATACAAGAAGAGATTTTCATTTTGGAAGAAAAATGACACAGTTCATAGGTTAAAAAAGATTGCCCCTTAGGTCCCCATTATATCTTTCCCCTGTCACCTTAAACCTATGCCCTTTAGTTTTAGACTGCTCTACCCTGGGAAAAAGATCTTGGCTATTCACCCTATTCATGCTCATCATTACTTTTTATACCTCTGTAAGGTCACCCCTCAGCCTTCGACTTTCCAGGGAATATAGCCCCAAACTCTTTAACCCCTCTCTATAGCTCAAACCCTCCAACCCCGGCAATATCAATGTAAATCTTCTCCGCACCCTGTGATATTTTCATTGACTACAGCAATACTGCTTTCCACCAAAAATATCCATAGGCCCCGTACACAGACCTGCCAAAGACCACAGACACTGTTTTCTTAGTGCATAGTTGTCAAAGAGCTATGTCATCCTTGTCTATGCTTAGGTATTGTCCTGGCATCTCCAATGGCATTTAACTGCAACCTCAGATTTGACCCTGTGCAATGCTGGAGCTTTGCACAGTATTGTGGACGGATGCAGAGTGCAATGTCCTTCACAATCACTTCATATATCTGCTATCAAACTCGAGGCAGGTTTACACCAGGAGTTCTGTCACTCCATTACTTTTCTGAAGACTTTTGCCTGTACTTTGATTTTAATTTTTGTCTATTATGTTCTAACCCCCGACCCTTCAGTTAGGCTGCTAATAGATTGAGCCACCTTATAAATCTTTCAGGTGGTTTTTGAGAACTTTTGGCTCCTAATTAAGACACTCTCTTTAATTTAGCCCATCCCTTTGGATGCAAGTTTTCTACCTTTATTACTGGTATGTACATTTGTAGCTATGAATGACAAATTATGATGGTGCTGTTAATGATTCTACTATCTTTGACACCTTCCCCATTCCCCACCCATCCCGCCAGGAAGACACATCCAGTTGAACTATTTCTAGCTAAAATTTCATCTCTCATTAATTTCAGGTCATTACAGGAACTTGGTAGGCTACAGACTAGGCCCTGAAATGAAATTTTGTCTTTCCCAGATGTTTTCCAGCAAAATTATCTCAGGCTAGAATACACCTACAGAAATAATCGACTGAATCTTACTTTCTTTTGGTTAAGTCCAACTTGCACTGAGTTTCTTGGTGCATCTATCACAATGAGGACTAGTGCACTTTTGACCCTGTCTTACCAAATTTGCCACATTAGTTGCCTATATCGCCCCTATGATATCTCTCATGTCTGATTTCCACCCCATCGTACCATGTGGCCATCCTGCCACAACTCGTCACTCAGAGGCTATCAACCTAAAGACCAGCATCCTTTGCACCCATGTCATTTTTAAAATATTGCTTTGTTGCTGGGCAGGGAATGGCTTTCTGAATCTGCCCTCTTCGATAAAGGATATTTCCACAAGTGATATGTCAGAGAAGGGGAAGATGGCACCTCTATTCACTCACAGGGACCTGGTGTTCTGGTGGATGGGGTGGTACAGAGGAGGGCTATCTTGTCCCTGGAGGACTAGACCCTGCTAGACTGGCCTAAGTTCGCCATCAGTGGCGTCTTCGGGGAGTGGAGGAAAGGCCAGCAGTGCCACAGAATGATCAATGACATTCTACATTCTGCCACATTAAGTGCCACTCTGTTCTCTGTGCCACTTCATATTCACTCTATCTCCATCAGTGCACACACCTCCCACCAAGGCTGATGCCCCATCACTGTCACTATTGGCCCCAACATCTTCCTTCACGTGCTGTGCCACCTGCTGTAATGTCACTCATGCCCTACCTTTTTATTATTGTAGGAGTAGGAAGCTCATGACAGGGCAAGAGAGAGGCTGGACAGGTGGAGGTGATCCCAACAACAGGCTCCATACAACATTCAATGAGAGAATTTTTGTCCTCAACTGTGAACACTGAGATCATTCCTGAAGGGATGGTGAAACATCCATGTTCTGCCAATTTAGTAAATACCACTCAGCATGCCACTGCTATTCTTCCATTAGCTGCACTGTGTCAATGGTATAATCTCAATCATTTTGTCTACTACTTCTAACCATTGGTTCAGATGGTTCTATCTCTTGTCTTGCAGGTTCCATGAAAGGATAAGGTGAATATCAAAGGTCCTTTTCCTAGGCTGGGGGAGTCCAAAACCAGAGGGATAGCTTTAAGATGAGAGGGGAAAGATATAAAAGGGACCTGAGGGGCAACTTTTCTCACATAGACATTGGTGCATGTGGGGAATGCACCACACATGAACCAGCGTCTGTGTGAAATGAGCTGCCAGAAGAAGTGGTGGAGGTGGGTACAATTGCAATATCTAAAGGCATCTGGATAGGTACACGAATAGGAAATGTTTGGAGGGATATCGTCCAAATTTCGACAAATGGGGCTAGATTAATTTTGGATAGCTGGTCAACGTGTACGAGTTGGACTAAAGGGTCTGTTTCTGTACTGTTCATCTCTATGACTCTATGACTGTGTCAAACCACCCAACTGCACTTGAAACCCTATTCTTAAACTCTGAACTAAAACATCATCAACTTTAATTCCCATTAAATGCAACAGTATATTCTACTTGTCAGCTTCTGATTTAGGATTTAGTTTGCAATTCTGTATCTTAAGAACTTCTCCAACATGTAACATTCTGTGATTTATCTGTCACATCTCTACAGTCACATCTTCCGGGCAATATTGTTTCTGCTACCGTGTCTTCCTAATGTGATTACTTTTATTCCTTACTTTAAAGACTTCTAACTTGTATCCTGGTGTTACTTTATTCTTCTTTCTTCAAGGTATTTCATGTCTGCAGCATGACAATGCTGCCATTTTGTACTGCTGTACTAAAGCGTTTCCACACCTTTATGTACTCAAAATTAATTTAATAGTACAATGAATGATTCCCACATTTTTACTGTCTAATAAATGATTTCCATTTTTTTTATTGTCGTTACTGAATAAATCCTGCCATCTGCTGTTTTAAAGACAATACTATTGTCTTGACAGTGTTTACTGAATGAATTTTGCTCTTTGTGGCACTTTAAGATGAACCTGTTTTTTAAAAGAGATTTCCTCAGGTGATTTGCACTGTCTGTAACGCTACCAACAATCATTTTTCTTCCCTGAATGAGTCCTGCTATTCGCAGTCTTAGTAAATTCTTTCTGCCTTTATAATAGTTTAAATAATAGACTGTCCTCTTTCTTCTGTGGCCTCAATAGAATCCCAAATTTCTTCTTTGATTTGGTCTCATCTGCCTATGCTTTTAACTTACTGATCAATCACTTTAGTTCTGGTTCCTATGATCTGTCCAGATCTGTGATCTTGTTTCAAATTGTTTCAGAAGCTCTTGACTTCCCTCTATGTGCGCCTCCTTTCCTGCCTACTATTGCAGTGACAATTGATCCAAACTGTGCTTCACTTATTCTGAGTATTCTCAGGCTTTTGTAAATTTTTTCCTTTGCCCACCAGGGCTTTTAAATTTACTCACACAGCCCTCAATGTCTGTTCATTCACTGGTTGATCCCTGGCTTAGGACCAGTTCCACAGACCAATGGCACCCAGCACAATGTGGGACTGCCTTGGAGTAGCTTTTACCTCCATGGAGATTCTAGCTCACATTTACTGCTGCATGTCCCTTTTCTGCTCTGAGCTGTTACATGGTAATGACGGTAGATACTGCCTTGTAAAGTCTTGCTAAAAGACTTCGACACAATTTCAATTTTCATCCCCCCCTCACCCCCATCCCAGGCCCCAAGAAGACTGCACATCTGCTAATGTGGTATACTGCATCCGCTGTTCCTGTTGTGGCCTCCTCTACATCGGGGAAACCAAGCGGAGGCTTGGGGACCGCTTTGCAGAACACCTACGCGCGGTTCGCACTAAACAACTGCACCTCCCAATCGCGAAACATTTCAACTCCCCCTCCCATTCTGCAAATGACATGTCCATCCTGGGCCTCCTGCAATGCCACAACAATGTCACCCGAAGGTTGCAGGAACAGAAACTCATATTCCACTTGGGAACCCTGCAGCCCAGTGGTATCAATGTGGACTTCACAAACTTCAAAATCTCCCCTCCCCCCACCGCATCGCAAAACCAGCCCAGCTCGTCTCTGCTTCCCTAACCTGTCCTTCCTCCCACCTACCCCTCCTCCCACGTCAAGCCCCACCCCCATCTCCTACCTACTAACCTCATCCCGCCCCCTTGACCTGTCCGTCCTCCCTGGACTGACCTATTTCCTCCCTAACTCCCCACCTACACTCACCTTTACTGGCTCCATCCCCGCCTCTTTGACCTGTCTGTTTCCTCTCCACCTATCTTCTCCTCTATCCATCCTCTATCCACCTCCCCCTCTCTCCCTATTTATTTCAGAACCCCCTTCCCCTCCCCCATTTCTGAAGAAGGGTCTAAGCCTTCCTGCTCCTATGATGCTGCTTGGCCTGCTGTGTTCATCCAGCTCCACACCTTGTTATCTCTTCATTTTTCATCCATTGATTGTCACACAAACAACCTTTTGAAAGCTGAGTTTGCAGATTTCTTTAAAGCTCACTGGAATCTGCACCATTGCTCCTCATATTGTATCATGGATCCTTGCCAGTGTCTCCTTGGTGAAATGTACAATGCCAGGTTGTTTGCCTACCACCTTTCTTGTGTTAATTAAGGATCTACAACCCTGATGGTCTAGTGTGGTAAAGGAATACCACTTGGTAGTTTAATAAGAAAGTGCTTATCTTAAACAAGCAGTAGTTTATTGGACAACAGTTACTAGATGCAATTTACATTGTCATGATAAACATGTTAATAAGGCTACGAGGGAAATCTTGACATCTGGACTATCGTCCTTGTAATCCTAACATTTAGCCCTCCCCACCCACTCTCTCACCACCACTACCACTACTGAATTCGCATGATTATAATGGGCAATGCTTTAACTCCTTTACACCCTTACACCCTATGACACTAGAGAGTCAGGGTTTGCTACAAAATTCTCAGCATTTGATGCGCTCTTGTCGCTTTATTGTCTAGGAAGGTGCTACAGGGACTTAGAAGTTAAGATGCTGATATTTTATAAGTATCAGAACAAGGTAGAAATTTGGGGTTTCAAAATTTCAGCTCAAAGAGATTGACGTGCACAAATACATTTGATAAAAACAGGTGTATTCACTTCGTGCTTTAAACTACCGCTAGCACTGCCTTTTAGATTTTATTTGATGAGCGTTTGTAATGTACACAAAGGAACCAGACTCTCTGCCAGCCTTTCCCTGCCCATGATTGCTATTCACAAAGGGAATAAATTCTGAGAAAGTGTCTACGATTCTTCTATTGTTCCTTAAAGAACATGTAATAAGCAGACTTTTCTTTAATGCTTGTGTTATCTTTACACAAGAATGTGTAAGGATGTACAGGACAATAAAAATAATTGCCAATCATCCACTGAATCCATATCTTGACAAATAACAGACCTTATTTTTTCTTACATCAGAAAGTTCCTTTATCCTGACATAATCACCTTTCACTTTGAATTTACAGCACGATGTATTTGCATTTTCTTAATGTACAGCCTGTTCAACACATTCACTATGTGAGGATACCTCGCCCCTGATTACCACCGGAAGCAATTTTGGCAACTTGCTAACAGTGACTAATCTGGTACATCAATGTACAAATTCTTTTCATCTAAACACACATTCAGCACATGTATCTTCTTTCTAATTCAGCAAGAAAATTGGTTCCATAATAGTAGATGTTGAACAAATATAAGCGAGTAGTCTCAGCCTTATCATGTTATGCTGTTAAAAGTAGCAGCGGAAAAATCCAGCTGAAAACATACTGAAGACAAATTAAAATCTTTTGTGTTTTATCAAAAGAGTTCAGCGCAAATGGGTAAATTTTAGCAAGTGATGAGCCATGTTTCTTAGGCATCAAATGGATGTTATGTCTATCAATTTGAGTGGTGCAGCAGTGGGGTAGGAGAGTAGAGATTCCTGATTGGCACATGGCGGCTCAGAAAGAGGCACTTTCTTAACCACCATCTTTCCTCTGGCTAACAACCTGAAAGGCCAGACTTTTCGGTTGCAAATTAGGTGTGGAGTTTGTCACATCCTGCCAAGTGGGAATTAGTTGCTCGTTCACAGTTGAACCACAGGCAAATTGCTCAATTGGTGCCTCTCCCACTACCCATAAAATTGCAGTTGGGCAGGGGATGAGATAGGCAGGCAGGCAGTGGACACAAATCCATAGTTCATGGTCCATCCACAAGATTTCTTGCCTGGTCCCAGGACTCCAGCTCTATTTTAAAGAACATTCCAATTAGCCAGGAAGAACAAGAGTGTCTCTGCCTATAGAAGAGATGTCATACAGAACATACCTCCCATTGCTCACTGCAATCCCCCTTGCACATACAATGCTGAAAAATCTTGCAATAAAATTTCCAGTGATTTATGGGCCGCTTGTGGTTTGCAATGTTCATGGAAAGGATTACAGTTACCATTGTCAGGTTTGCCTCCTCTGTCTGGCTTGATTTATCCCTATCGTCTTCTCCTGGCTCAGTTGGTAACCTTTCTCTTCTCTATTCCACCAGTAATCTGAAGGTAGGCATGGTAAGTACACCCCATATTTTTATTTGCAATACATTCATTAATATAGTCCTGGGTGGAAGCAATGAGTGGTATCTTATCAGGCCTTGAACAATTTGGCCTACGGTAGGACATTTGAGAGAGTAGGTCACCACTACCATGGCCCATTCTACCAACCAGACTGGTTTGATGATTCCTTTGCTTTCCACCCTTCTGATTTCCGCCTCTACATTTGTCCTTAAGGCTGTGTGAGACTTGCAGGATCGTGGAATTGCTTCCTGGTCAATGTGCAAGGTGGTCTTGACTCCTTTAATAGTCCTTAGAACTTTCTGAAAATCTTCCAGGAATTTAATTAGGACTTCACTCAGATAGACATTTACCAATTGAAAAATGTTGAGCCAATCTAGATGAGTCTTTCTCAACCAATTTCACCCGATCAATCTTGGGTCCAAGCCATTTATTACAATCAGTGGTAACTGAACCAGTTGCTCCTCATAAGAGACTAGAACCACAGTTCTATTCTTAATCTATAAACTTTCCTGGTATAGGTTCTTAGTCTAGCCGAGGTTTTGTGCAAACTTAAGGGTTGGATTACAGAGCAAATTTTGTTAATGTCTACTTCTGTGATCAATGAAACAGCTGTGGTGATATCGAACTCCATTAGAAATGATGGCCATTTAACCAGATGTTTATTTTGTTTGCTTCTGATTTGAATGCTTCTAAGCAATTTAATTGTTCCAAACCAGGTGTAGGTGGATTTTCTAAGGCACGCTACTCTCCTGGATACCAGCCTATAGTTCTTTCCCACAATTTCAGGGCTCTTTTGCTGTCTCAAGTCTGCATATTGGTAGCAACTTGCCACCTCTGAAAAAAAATGTGATTATTTGGCTGAGGCTTCGACTTGTTTTAGGGTTTTGCTATGGGCTGACCCAGAGTCCCTGTGTTTAGGAACTGTCCTGAGTTAGGCTATGCAATTGCTTTCGCTCAAGTGGTGTTCGCTAAGTTCAGTGGGACAAGCAAGAGTCTGTGCTTCCATCGGAATACCCTGTGACTTGCATGCTCCACTTACTGCATTTTCCAATGATAAAGCCAGTTGTAGTGCCTGGTTGAAGGCCATTTGGGCTTCAGCCAGTAGGAGCTTTTGCACAGTTACATCTTTAATCCCGCATAACAACCAGTCTCTCAGCAAAGTCACTTTGCTGGTCATCTTCGCCTAGTCAAAAGTCTCAATACGGATTCTCAAATTGCTGAGTAAAACCAATAGCATTTCAGAATTAGAGAAGGCTTGGTGTTGTAATATTCCCTAACTAAATCCATCAACTCTTAAAAGGATTTAGCATCTGTGCCTCAGGGAAAGTTAAGTTCCTGACAACCGAGAAAGCTACAGCTCATAAGCTCTTAGGAGAATTATCCGTTGCTTGTCATCTGTCCCAATGTCATTTGTCTGGAAAAAATAATGCACTCTTTCCACATACCGGGCCCAGTCTTCAATGGCAGGATCGAACAAGTCAGGCTTCCCAAATAAAGGCATGATGCCAGAAAGGCTTACCCCCAACTCAAAGATGACTGTTGTGAGTGAATTTCTTCAGGAGCCATGCTTTTCTCTCATTGTCACTGAAATAATTCCACAGAGGTCAATACCCCGTCATCCTTTATATACACATGGAGAGTCCTCAAAACTGATCCAGCTGCCTCAGAATGAACACAATGTCTGACACTGCTTTTTTAATCTGTCAGCTAGAGCTCCCTGATTGGACCAAGTTAACAGACCCAATCAGGGAACTCACATTCCACAAGGTCCTCCTGGCTGACCTTGTTGCAATCACTATACCTCCCATCCTGCCATCCTCACTTCACACTTACTTGATGTGCTTACCATTTGACAGCAGCTGTCAAAGTGGCCGTCTATGATTCTGGACCTGTATGCTTCAGAATCCTCCAGCTGGCTGCTCTTTGTCTTCCTTCAACAGTATGGGTCATCTGTCAGAATGGTAGTTCAGCTGTCCGATTCCAAAGGTGTTCTGATTCCTGTCAGAAATGATTAGCTCTTTTGTTGTATGTAAAAGGAGCGGAGTGGCTATCTGTGTGAGATTACTCAGAAAATCCAAACGCCTGCTCGCTCCCCCCATCTCCCCCACACACTCCGCCCACCTCTGTTTCAGTAGAATGACAGCTGGGGTGCAAAGGTCAATCATTGACTGTAAAATAGTTGTTGCTCAACCTCCTAGCAGTTTGTTTATATTCTGGAATAGAAATGCAGCCTGTTTGAATTCTGTTCTAAATTCAAACTAATGTTAAAACCTTCCCTGTATGTGACAGCCCCATATGGCCTCACAATGAAAGACATACAGTTGGCAATGGGAAAGGAAGGGCATAGATTTGAAGAGGGCTGCAAGATGGGATATTTTATGGACCAGTAAGTTGTGTGACCTGGCACTTAAACATCAATTGGGATCGGAATGTGAGTGGTATGTGGATGGAAGTGTCTGCTGTGCCGTCTATGTGCTGTCACAAGCATTGGTTTATGCCTACTATTGCACTACATTGATAATGAAGGGCAACTTCAAACTGTCAATGCTTGACCGGGTGCATGGCTGTGTTCAAAGATGACATCGATGCCAGGGATGATGATCTACTGTGGGACATCCTGGCAGCATCCTGGGGGTTCCTCTGGCTATGGCAAGTGGTAGAACTGGGCTAGCCTCAGATGGAAGGTTTGAGTTACAAAGAACAGCTGGAACTTTATTCACTGGAGCATAGCAGGTTGAGCGGCAACCTTATAGAAGTTTATAAATTAAAGGGGGGCATAGATTAAGTTAGCGGTGGCTGTCTTTTCCCTTGGATGGGAGATTTCATGACGAGGGGTCACATTTTTAACGTGAGAGGAGAACAATTCAAAAAAGACATGATCGACAAATTTTTTACAAATAGGATGGTTCGTGTGTGGAATGAACTTCCTGAGGAAGTGATGGATGTGGGTGCAATTACAATGTTTAAAAGACAGTTGGGTAAGTACATGAATAGGAAAAGTTTGGAGGGATATGGACCAGGAGCAGGCAGGTGGGACTAGTTTAGTTTGGGATTATGTTCAGTTTGGACTGTTGGGTTTGAAGGGTCTGCTTCCATGCTGTATGATGCTATGACTATGACTCTATGAAAGTGTCACCAAAGAAGTGTGGCACTGACTTAGCGAGGCAGGTTTGGGACAATTATGCGAAAAAATACGCAAGGCCTTGCAGAGATAAACCCATCCATGAAACTTGACAAAAAATGACACTATGTCAAATTATGGCAAGATTCAGCCCAGGTCTACCCAGGTACTAAGCTCTGTTTTGCTCTCAGTTCTTAGTTTGGACTGTTTTGCTTATTTCATGCATACATTATCTGTCAAATCACTGAGTGTTTTACATGAACCCTTTACTCCACACCTGGTTCAGATGTACATTGGCCATACAACGTCAGAAATGGGCAGATCTACCTCTAGGTATTGCATGGTCACACAGTTCATAAAACTGACATGTATATGAGTTACCCAGGGTGAGCTCATTTCTTGAATTATTTTTGCACCAAGATAATAAACCCTGTTATGCATGTTATTAATAACACCTTTCGGTCCAAAACTGTCGGAAGTTGCTATGATTGAAGCAGGTTACATGTGCTGCAACAGGTGAAGTGTGATCGTGGGATATTGCATACTGCTGTAAAATTTTACTATTGAGTTCAATAGAAAATGTTTTCAATGTCAGGTCAGAAAAGGAGGAGAAGTATGACAGCAGAGATTGAGAGCAAAGGCAAATGAACCAGAAGATCCAGGACAGATCAGAAGGAAGAATGAGAAACAAAGATCATAAGGGCAGAGATGGTCTCTGGGAATGAGGTAAAAGCAAAAGAAATGTATCTTTAATACTTTAGCATCTACTTTTGGAATCGTGTTGTGTCAGAAAGCACTAAATATTGTTGACCATTTGTTCTCAAACAAACCTTTTTAACAATTAGTAGTTAAAGTAATGGTAGATAAAAAATACAATATCCAGTTAAAGAAAACTGGCAGCACCTCAAGTTGTAGTATATTTAAATAATGAGGTGTTCCAGAAGTAGATTCCTGAAGTGAGGAAGATTGAATGACACTGATGGACATCAGACAACTTCAAAAGGCAAAATCCTTTATTTCAGATTTTGTTCTAACCATGTTATTTTATGACACTTTCAAAGACTGACTTGCTGAGTAAACACAGTGATTTATGTGTATCATAGATAGTTCCTCCATACTATAGCCAGTTAATATTATTGAAAAAATGATTTTAGTCTGTATAATCAGACTAGTAATAATAACAGCTGCAGAACGTGGTAACAAAACCATCGCTTGAACTATCAGAATCTTCTTTTCTTCATGTTAAAAGTGGTAAAATCATTAGGTACTCTATACTTTTTCAATTATTATAATTTTGACTTATTCTCTCATATTTTCAACAGTACTTCATTCATTATAAAACACGTTGGGACATCTTAAGTCGCCGAAGTCACTATTTAATATATTTTTCTTTCTTAAACATCAACCAATATGGTATTTCTCCTTCATTTATCTTCAGACTCTTCTGTCCAAAACATTTTCCTCCACAGGTGGTTGAATTCTATGCTTGTCTTAGCCTTTATCGTTTCTCTCAATTGATAGGATTTTTAAATTCCAAGCTGTGGGACTACTTCTGAGTTTATATTCCCTTTCATTCTTTTCAGTATTGGCGATGCTTTCTTTAACTGACTGAAAAAGAAATGGCTTTCTCACATTTGAGGTCTGGGTTTGAATTTAGCTCAGGCGTTGGTGTTGCAAGCCCATCTCTCTTGTGACTCAGAATATATATTAAACTGAATGTTTGCAGTCTCAACTCTACATTCAGAAGGTAAGTCCAAATGCACACAATAGTCTTTCAATTCTGTACAAAGGGCAATCATTCAACAATCTCATCTGGGAGATGATAAAAGAACAGGCAGTTTTGGAAATGGGAAACATTACATTGACGCCACAAAGGCTTATTTATCTTGTGCTTGATTGCAGTTATGAAGAAGCCTTATTTTGCTTTTGAGATAAGCTTCTAAATAAGAATTGAAGGGGAAGCTTTATTGCTTAGTATCTTTATCCACTATCTCATACGGAGACAAGAGTAGAAAGAAGTGTCTTTGTACACAGTTTTAGGAATTTATCTTTATGTCCCAACTGTGGTTCATCATGTCAGATGGGGGAAGGGTCAAGCAGAAGAATTTCCTATATTGAGAATTTTTTCCATCAGTCTTGACAGCCTGGCGAGTGGAAAACCCTACAAATTATTACTTGCCTGAGACAGACTTCTACAAACGTGTTCTCGTGTTTAGGATAAGTGGGTGGAAAGAACGGATGTGGACTTCCAGTGGCTATGCTTCACCACACTTCATGTTCTTTCTCATCTCTATTCATTGCCTAGTTTACTCTTATAGTGGGGTGGGTAACTGTTGAAGCTTTTTAAATTAAACTAACCAAGCCTTGACCTCAGATGATTAATAGGTTTAGATTGAGATGAGCAGAGATTACTCCCTAGAAGGAACCAGTCACATAGACATTCCAAAAGGCTGTCACCTTCACAGATACAGGAAGGATAACCTCTCAGTCTCACAGCTGTCAGGTCCCACTCTAGCAGCCAGCATAGTACCAGTGCAATGTCTCGGGACGTACGAAGCCTCTATTGACACTGCACATCCCCAGAAATGAAAAAGCCTGGTCCTTCTGCAAAGCCCACCCAGCCTGAGGGCCTTCCAGCGGTCATTCCTCCCTGAGCTGGGTGCTCTTTGACCTCCATGCAGTCCATTCCTGAACAAGGGCTTGCTGTTGGCCTTGATTCTCCTTCATCAGCCTTTGCCCTTTTAGGAAGGCAGCCACACTCTTGGTGGAAATGACTACTATTGCGAACATAAGGAGCAACAAAGGTTTTTAGAACTCAAGAGTCACCAGTGGCATGCGCTGCTGATGTGGGCTGAGTACACTTCACCATAACATCATTGTCATTAACTTCACCATCATTGAGATGTCCATGCTCAACTTGAAGACAGGTCACAAACTGTATTTGACAAGCATCTGATCTCTAAGCGGTTTCATTCTGAATGCATTACAAGTGAACAATGAAGTGATTGCAAATTAAATGTAGTTAGGCTTTGCAAACGGTTGTGATAGACATATGTTCCTTTAAATTCATAGCATCCAGTAAACATGGATCTCATTCCCTCACCCAACAACGTGACAATGACTCTGTTCACTCTGAGCATTATCCCGACCATTTTCTAGTAGCACTTTGCATCCACAGAATAGAACATGATAGCAGAGAACACAGCTCCTGGTGAACACCAAGTCTGGGTGCCAAATACCTTCCAATGTCTCCAAGCCTCCTTTCACATTACACAAACCTTACAGCCCAGTTCAAATCCCCCCAATGTGGAGACCCACCATACTAATACCTTCTGTCCTCTCAGCCCCCTGAGTCTGACATTCTGCCTTACTGATGCCCATCTTGCTCCTCTACTTTCCCTCTCTGGATGTCATGATGGTGGTCACTTCCACTAACCCTCCCTGTTGTAGCCTCCAATGTTGTTCTGCATATCCCCTATTCACTTTGAGCTTCCCTCAATCGCTTCTGTAAATGTCCCTGCTTGCCCCATCCAGCCTTTAGGCAGTAATCACCACACCTGCCCCTACAGGCACCTTCCTTACCGACTGATGGATTCACCCCCAGGACTAATTAGCCCCAGAGGTCTGACTGACTTCGATGACCCCCGCCCTGCCCCCGCACCGCAACCCCCCCCCCCCCACCCCACCCAGGTCCTAGCTGACCCTAGCTGACCCAATACCTGCAACCCCTGATTGACAGCATCTCCACTTTGATTGAATTGTGGACTCACCACCCACCAGTTTCCAAGGTGGCCATTTGGTTGAATAAAGGAGCAATGTGTTTGCCGTACGGTCAGCTGGCACATGCTGTAGATGTTAGTTTGACATCTTGGGATGCTGCACAGCAAGATAATCCCAGTCAGACCTTTACTGACAAGCAGCCTGAGGGCCTGCACCAAAGACCATAGGCAGTACTTCTGGCTGAAGCACTAACTCTTTAACAGACATGGTAAGGCATAGCAAGGGAAAGCATGGATGCTGCAAGTAAGCAGCTAGTCACTAAGTGAGTGAGTGCTTAGCAAGCAAGTGTGTATTATGATTGTGGTTCACTAGAACCACACATAGAACACAAGGTAGACAGAGGGTAAACTCGAATAGGGAATACTTTATCGTGCTTCCTAGGCTGCTCCTCTCGTTCTTGCCTCTGGGTCACTTGACCTGCTCAATTAAAGAAGCAACACACACACACCAAACCACACACATAACAGTGAGGATCTCTGAGATACAGTCCAGTTCAATCCATAAGTTGGGTGCTAGGCCTGGCAAGCAATGTGTCCTTGCAGCATGAAATAACTGCACAGAGGCTGGTATCCCATCACCTAGTCACCCTTTATTTACAGTGCACAGTCCACTGGCTGAGGTCAGCCTGCTCGGAGTCAGTCCCTGAAGTGAGGAGATTCTGAATCCCTTGTTTATATCGGTCAGCCAGGGCTCCCTGATTGGTCCAGGTTAACATCCCCAATCAAGTATCTCAGTCAGTAATATCCACCTGGTTCCAATCACTACACAACAGGTTTTCAATGCCAGCTACTGGTGCATCCTGTGAAACATCCTGGGTCTGTGCTTCCTGAGTAGGCTGCCAGTGGATTGGAGTGGTGCCAAATGATAGTTGGGAGGGGTTGGCAGATGTTGGATCCATGGATGACAGCTGCATGTGGCTGGTGCTCATGAACAATGCCCTGTAATGCAATTTGGTTGTAAGCAACATGGAGATCCTCCAGAGCAAGTTGTGAGCTGAATCGTCACTCTAACTTCCATTTCAATTTTCTCGACACTAAGCCTGTTTGAGAGATTTGGTAGAATAGGAAGTTGAACATTAATGAGATGACTTGGGCCTTTAACAAGGCGTTTAATGGGTTATACAAACTTTAATTGGCAGCTCACCAGGAAAACCAATAGAACAGTTGTCAACAATACAAAAAATGAAACAAAGACTCTTGTGATGCAGTGATATTGTCCATACCTTTGGGTGAGGAGGTCTGGATTCAAGTCCCATCTGGCCCAGAGATGTGTCATAACATACCTGAACCAGCTGACTAAAAATATCAAAAAGATGGAGTGAGATGCTCCTTGCATCAAGATGGGCATCACCAGTCTTCTCATCTGATTCTGCCACAGACCTTACCATTGTCCATGTCACTCAGGCCCCAAAAACATTCTGCTCTCCAATTTTCCCTTGAGCTCACTAGTTGGTATGTTTTTCCTAATCACTGTACAAACATGTTGAATTTATTAGCTGAGAGAACACTACTGCTTTCTTCTTCCTAAAATCTGTTTCATCAATGATATTATCATGGAGAAAGGTTTAACCCTCCTCATGGACCCAATCTGTTCCTTTTTTTTTTAATCATCATGTAAATACAAGTGTCCTGGAGTTTGTACACGTGTGTGTGATGCAAAACTCCAGAATTAATTGGATGTAAATGAACAAATAAGACAGCATTCACAACAAGCAGTCAATATTTCATGTGTTGATAACAAAGTGACTTGAGAATTTTGAGGTGTAAGTCAAAAGCATGCAGAAAGAAAGATCTGTTTAGATATTTGATTTGGAGTATAAGTAATTCTGTTCATTGTGTTTTAATTATCTGTTATATAAATCCCTATTTAACACAGATTATAGTTATTGTAGTTCTTTGTTCATTGTTATTCATTTTTATGTTATTTAATTTGTGTGTAGGAAAAGTCTTTTGATTAAACAAGAATCCTGTGGTTTCGTTGTTTCTGTAAAACTTTGGTTTTCAGTTTATTAAAAAATAAAATTACTGTTTTCTACTGAGATTATAGCATAACATTAAGCAGTACTCAAGCCTGAACTAGGAATGGCAATTACAGACTAAATGGGTTGCAAAACAAAACAAAGTACAGGGTCTACTTGACCTCTCAGATTTGTTGCTATCTTCAAGACCTGCCTTGTTGCGTTGTAACTCCCATGACAACTGAATGAGGGTAGAGTTTACAAATGGCATGAAAATTAGAGGGTAGCTTAAACTCTGAGGTGGAACTTGGGAGATAACAGAAGGACTTAAATTGATTAACTGACTTGCAAAGAATTGGCAGTGCAGAGAAATGTATAGTAGCATGTTTCATTATTGTTAAGATCAGGTGAAGAAGGGTTAAATTACTCCAATCTTTTCAACAGTTTTATTATGTATGATGATGTGCCTGGCTTCCAGCTGAAATTTGTGGTCCTGGCACTTTCAGCCCCAAGGCAGTTTAAGGGAAGAGCTAAATGATTTATCTGGAGACAGCAGCTACTGGGGTGAGTTATTTTTAAAATCTTGGTTTAGAGCACTTAGATAGGCAAAATCAGTTGGCAGAGTTCAAAATTTGCAAGTTGACTGGAGAGACAGGGAGAGAGAGAAAGTGTGAGTTCACTCAGGATCTTGCTCCTTTAGTGTTAAAGTTGCTTGTTGCATTCTGCAGAGAAAGAAAGTTACTTAAACATATTAAGGGCTAATTTATTGGTTACAACTTCTCATTCTCAATGATTCAGATGAGATGATGGCTGAGCTAATTCCTTTCATAGACTTCCTTTGTCCAAGTGCTTACGTCTACTTGCTTGTCTCCACTTAGCTGAGGACCCAGGTGATTGTCCCAATGCTTTGTTATTGTTTTCGGATACATTCTCCTTTTATACTCCTGAAAGATGAGTGTTGCAGTGGTAATGTCCCTGCATCTGGGACAGAAGGCTCAATGTTTAAGTCCTATCTGCTCCAGTGATGTGTTAAGCAGATTAATAAGAAAATATCTCCTCTTGTAAGATCATAGCTCATGAGGAAGCTTTGCAGACAGGTTGGGCTGAACCTTATGCACATCTGAGTGAAGTGGACAGTGGTGAGGAGTGAGGCACAATCAGCTGACAAATGAATTGATGTCCATCTCACATTGAGATCATCTTGCTCCATTGATTACGTTTTTCACAAGTGGTAGGGTGAGATTAATGATAGGTGGAGGCAAGATACTAATTGACAGGGACTAATACTCATAAAGCACCTTGTTAACACAACAACTCACCCTTATTAATATTCAGCCTCCCATCTTGCCAAACCCACCAAACAAGCTCAATGTCATGAAGACTCGAGAAAGGAACTAAGATCCGTACTGAAGAGATTCAGGTCCTTACTTGTTCTGAGTGATCTCCATTGCTGTTCCTGGACAAAAAAAGAAATCTCAGGTCATGATCCATGGGTGCCAGACGAAAGTACTCCTCCTCCTCCGTGGACATTGTCATCTGGAATCAGTAGACCCATCCTGAACTTACTGGCACTTTGCATTTTCATTTGCAGTGCCCTCTGGAAAGACAGAGTTGCATTGCAGGGTACACCAGCAACTCAGTTCAGCTCAAGTCAAGTCAAGTTGCCATAGTCTTACAAGACTGCAGAAGGGTGACTTTGCACATAAGGACTGACATTCAGCTCAGACTGGGCCAAGCATCATTTCACTTGCTCTCTTAGCTTTCCCTCACTTAGTGCCTACCTCCATGCTTACAGCGTCCATGCCTTATCTTGCCTTGCTGTGCAAATTAGCGCAGTCACACAGCCAGGGAGCTCGCAGTGTGGCTGAGCAGTCTTCAGCTTGTGGGGACGTATATCCTTCTGTACGGCACTGTGCTTTGTCAATCTCCTTGCTGCACTGCTGCTTATGCGGCAGACACACTGCAACAGCAGCAAACAGGCAGCCATACTATAAAGTTTTATGGGACTAGTATTCACCAAAGACCATGGAGGCACCTGTCAGTCCTCAGACATAATTAACCAGGGAGAATGTTACATCTGCTCTCAGCGAGGACATGCTGAAGGACTCATCCACTGAGACAACATGGGTAGAGCTCAAAAATAAGATGGGTGCAATCACTCTGATAGGATTAAATTATAGGCCCCCCAACAGCCACTGACACATTGAGGAACAGATATGTAAGCAGATTATGGAAAAGTGCTAGGACTGAGACTCCCAGCCAGATGCCTGACTGTGGCCTGTGCCTGTGACTACTATGGGAGACTGCAGTTGACAAACTGTACCAGGCCCTGACGACTCCATAGCCTTTGTATCTCATCTAAAGCAACAAAGCCTTGGAATGTTGAGCAGCCAGTCCTGTCCCTTTCTCAACCAAGATTTTGAATGTGTTCTGTACTCTGCCTAGTGTGAACAGCTGCATGGATATGCTGATTAATATGATTCACTCGGACATATGGTCTGCATAGCTGTCATCGCTTCAGCACTGAAATTCATACACCACATTATTCATTTGCAATAAAGGCTGAAACCCCTTTTGACATGACTGAAGCATCCTGTTGTTGGATCATACTATATACCACTTGGGTTGCTATGCAATAACAAATTCTGCCTTGGTGTGTGTGAGATTAAAACCTTCAACAACATGCTTCTTTTATTAGTGATATTCAATTTTTATCTTTCCAGTGCTGGAGGTGAGAGCTCATTAGAGCAAGGCGCAAAGTAAGAGGAATCTGGCACATTGGTGATCAAGGAGAGAAACAGCTTATGAACTTGGGAAATTTAAGGATTTTTGAGAAATAAACAATGAAAGGACTGGCAGGGAGGGTGTATCAGAAACGGTGAATTCAGTGACATATCAGGCACAAAAGGAGAAATAAAGAAAGGCAGAAGAAACTCAAATTAAGTGAAGAAAAAAGAGACACAGAATGAAAAAGAGTACTATTTATAGGAATGAGATGTCAAGGTTTAAACCATTCCCTTTCTGATTTGAAGAGTTTGAGAGACAATGGAGGAACCTGAATCTCCACTTTAAAGAAGATACTTACGCTGTAACATAGCAGCCATAAAATCTCTGGTGTGTTAATTGGCAGTTATTGCACAAATGTAGCAATTTCATGAAACTCTTGTGGGATTGAGGGTGAGTTTGTAAGACTGCTAGGGAACCAGTGCCAATCATCTTGAAACTTGTGGAAATTTGTCATTCACTAGATATTCACTCATGCCACAAGTTGTCGAATAATTTACACATGAAAAATGACATGTTTTATTAAATATTTAGCAACAAAATCAGGGCAACTGTCAAGTTCTGGTCTACTCTCCAATAAACATTCCATCACTGTCACCATGTTGGGATGGAGAAAGTCATCAAGACTGTGGAATTGCTCCCTCTGCAGGGAATGGCTGCAAATTAAGGAATTTTCTCCATTACAATCTATTAAATATAGAAAGATAAAAAGCAGGAACAGGATATTCGGCTCATCAAGGCTTATCCACCACTCAATATGATTATGGCTGATCATCTAACTGCATATTCTTAATCTGTGAACTCTGATTCTAGTCTCCTCAGGCATCTGTAACATCCTTCTTGCGTTTACGCTGCCTAGTCCTGTTAGCCTTTTATAGGTTCCTATGAGGGTCCTCTCATCCTTCTGCGTTCAGAAAGTGCTGTAGAAACTCATGGTGTGGCAGCATCTGTGGATCTCCACAGCACTTTCTGTTTTACTTCAGATCTCCAGTATCCACAGCATTTTGTGTTTTAAACTATGCATATGATTGAACTTCAATGCGAAGAATTGTCAATCCAACAGCTCAAAGAAGGAGGTGTAATTTAGAGTGTGTGAATACAATGTAAAATCAGCTAGAGGACAAGAAATAAAGAGAAGAAAGCAAAGGTTGGAGTAAAAGAAAAAGAGAACAGAAATGAAAAATGAAAAGAGAATTTAATAAGTTTAAATTTTGTACGTATAAAGCCTCCAACAATAACTAAAACCTGAGTGAATGACACTTCATACTTGTATCACTTAATTTTCAGTGGCAGAGAGGTTGTCTGGTTACATGTAAACATTTATTGCACTGTTAAAAGGATATAAACTGAAATCGACAATACTTAACTCAGTTTGGTGAGTTTCAATCAGATGTAACGCACAAACATAACAATTACGTCATTCAATGATGAGGCAGAGAAGGATGCAATTTTGTGTTATTTACATAATTATTGCAAATGGAGAAAAAAATGTTTTATGTTGATTGTATAAAGTTAATTAAAACTGAAAGGAGTCTTCAAAATTATTTAAAAGGTTAATAACAACCTAAGATAAATAATAAAAAAAAACCTTTGGAAAACTGTCATTTAAAAATCAATGAGGGCTTGAAGCTGGTGGTTGCATGTGTTGGTTTCCAGTGGGCTTTCAGTCACTACTTTTACTGGGCTACATGTCTTGTTGAGCCCACATCCCTTACTAACCGGCAGCAACCTTCTTCCTCATTGAGAATGTATAGTCAAAGTTGGTTAATTTTCCCTCAATCAGAATGGTACAGTCCATTAAATGTTCTGACTGCATTTGCCAATAATTATAATAAGAAAGTGACTTCAGGTTGTAAATGATACACAAAGATTTCTGCTTCACGACAATATTTATTAATCAATACTTATGACTATCTATCTCTTGTTTTTTATAGCGTTGGGACGGAATGAATAAGTGAATCAGGTCAACTTCCGGCATCAATGTTTATTGTTTTCCATTGTTGGGGACAGCCTCTGGGCAGTCCAGGGACTTCTCCACCGAATAAAGGGAAACATACTTTTCATACATTTGCTGGTAGCCTGCCTTTGACTGTTACAAACCGATTGAGTTATTAATCGATTACATACACAACTAATTAGGTTAATCATGTGGCTGTGTGATCAATCCATGGATAATTTTAGGTTACTTCATGATCTCCTGATGTCTACCAGATCCCATTATCACTTATGTTTGGCCTTCACAATACATCTTATTCAACCACATTCCAGGCTTAACTCCTGCACTCGTTATTTGATATATTTCCTGCTAATAGCAAGGGGGCTTCTTTAACCTGCCTTACACTGAATATCCACAGACATGCAGTTAAATCCCTTAATGCCTGTATACTTAATATAAATATATAAAATGTGGCCACGATTACCTGGTAGGTCTTTACTAATGTGGGTTAGATTTTTCCCTTCTATCCTACGCTAAATACAAGACTTCGGACTAGCCTGGTATGGAAGCTTCTACTGGTATTTCTCAAGGATGTTCCTCAACAAATTGTCTCTATACAAACAGCAGCTGCATTTTACTTCTATTCAACAGGACTCTTTGTGAGTCTGCCTTTCACAAGACCCTTTGTGTGTTATTTTAATCTTGTTAGCTTGGAGTCTAAAATTACTCTAGTTTATAGTTGAACTTCAAACAGACTATGGAAGCTGCTGTTGCAGCTAAAAATATTCCTCAGCTATTTTATGTCAACTGAGAGCCACTTTCAATCATTTTATTCTGCTTCAGCCTTGGACAGCCCTAATAAGTCCCCACTTTCAGTAAGGACTGGCAAAGGAAAAGGCCCTTTAACTGAACTTACTGCTGTTATTATCGGCACTTTGTCATTCCTTGTGGTTTTTTCTTTCTTTCAAGACCTATCGACTGTTATTTTCCATGTCAGACCTACTACTACCCTGACCTAGGGTGTAAATTAAGACATTCCCCCCCATCCCATACTTCTTTTTAACTATTTCTGTTCCTGAAGGTCCTGTTCTATATTCTTTTGATGAGAATTTGTAGTTTCTTTCAAAACTGGTGGTAGGACTTGACAGTTGAGCCTATTCTTTGTCTAATTTCCCTCAATTGCTTATTTAAGTGATATATAACTGTTGTGCTACTAAGCAGAGCAACAGTGAGTCACCAATCAACGTCATTGCCCATGAAGAATTTTCCAACATCTTGAAGTATTGGAAATAGTCACTTAAATATGAGCCCTTTTAAAAACAAGTTCCCAAGGCACATATTGGAACACCGAATGAAGTTCAAGAATTCAATTTTAGAACCAAAATTACTCTTTGTTAACTCCTGGGATGGTGGTGTGCAGATGCTGACCCTTAAAGCTAAACATGTGCATCTAGAACTTTCCTTTATACAACCAGCACTTGACGCAATGTAACAATATAACTCTAGGCCATTCGTGCGCACTATTACATTCATTTCTTTGTTCTTTGTTCATTTAGTATGATGTTATTGTACAAAGATTTAACACATTCTTATCAAATTCCTTTAAAATAAAATCACTCCAAGAAAGTGGATGGAAAAATGCAATCCAGACATCTTAACTATTCAAATAATGTTGCCCAGCATTATTTCTGGGCCCATAGTCTGGGCACATGCTTCACAGTTACAAGCTATGAGAATCTCTCACTTTGATGCTATGAAGAAAAATCCTTTTCATCTTCTCGGTACTAAAACAGTGTTCTTAAAGTAAATAACAATTCAAATGCACTATATATTTTCAACACCTCCAATGATGAAGGCACAGCCCCCTCATTAACAACTGAAGCGCTTAACAGCAAAGAGAACTACACATCAGCCTTTTTTGGCATTCCAAGCAACGAATGTACTCACTTCTTTATTTCATCCAGTTTACTAAAAATAATAGACAGTGATATGTCTTTAAATACTTTCATTCTTCAAGCTAGAATCTAGTGAAGCTAGTCTATACAGAAAGTAACATGAAATGGTGATGCTTTGCCGAAGGAATCGCATTTTAATTCCATTGACATCCTGTTAGCAGGTTCGTTAAAGGATTTTAATGAAAGTGTAGCTAATCGTAAATTGCCTCCAGTGCACAGGCAGGGCAATAACAAGGCTTCGTAAACATGAGAGATGGATGTATTAAAAATCACAGGCTCAAGGTCACATCTCCCTGTTAAAAAAGTGAATGTGTTTGCTATAATTCCTGGAATATAAACCACACTTGAGAATTGAAACTGATTTTAAACCCTGAAGTACTAGGACACCTGAAGATCAACATGCTTAATTGTACAACTTCTCCCATAATGCAATTGTGGATGGCTTTAATGAACCATTGGGAGGCTGTAAGTGAGATGTTAGCTGTCAACTCAACATTGAATAATGCAGCTTATTGCATTTTGTGTGGGAATAGTTTTCCTAAGATCTGTGATGAAATCATAAGGTTTCTTTTTGCAGTTTATTTATATAAATACAACATTAATTCTACTAATTAATTATAAAGGTGCTGAAATGGTTTGTGGACGTAGACCTGTCTGCTTTAACCTGACAGCTGGTTGGAATTAACAGCAAAGAATTTCAGATATGAGCACCAAAAATGAACTAGTTATTTCCCAAATTTGTCACTTTGCAACTAAAATCAAAATATTCAAGAGACCACACAGAAAGCTTTGTACACAACAATTGTTAGTTTTATCCCTTTGTGATCAATACTATTGACAGAGGACTAATTGGACAAAAATCGCAATCTTGGTAACTTTTTATCTGATTTTTTTTATCAGCTTCAGTTAGCTTCTATTAGGCCTGAGAGAAGCGAAACACAAATAACAAGAATTCAAGCACCCTATAGGTAGGGGAGTGCAAGGCAGTAACAAAGAGACAAGGCCAGAGAGAAAATTGCAATGCTGTTGGCACATATGTTGTTACTCAGGTAATTATGCAGTGTTAGGTATATAGACTGCAAATAGTTAATAGTAACTTGTCAGCAAAATGGGATGGATATTAGATAGACACATTGCAGATGCAGAGAAGTGCTTACCTGCCAGTGTAAAGGTTATACTGAAATATGGTAAACACAAAGAAAAGACATTATCCATTAAACAGCTCTCAGAAACTAATTTTCCTTCGTTGGGAGGCTAGGAATGTTAGATTTGCTTGATCTGGAAACATGGTGCGCTATAAGTGGACCAGATTGTTGAAAAACAAATATGTAAGGGGCTATAAGTCTGACTGCTGAAGCAGGGTAAGGTCTGTATTTGTGGTACAGCTAGATCCTTTCTGATCAACCTGTTCAGAGACATTCTTACAAACTTCTGGAGCGGGTGGGACTTGAACCTGGGTCTCCTGGTCCAGAGTTAGGGACACTAACATCACAGAGTCCTATATGGCTGTTCCATATGAGATAAGTATGATAAATTGCCTTCTTGAATCGCTGCATCCTTGTGCTGTTGGTAGGCCCATGATGCCATTAAGAAGGGAATTCCAATTGTGAATTTAAATGGTGGAAAGGAAACTATGCCACATTTAGAGATGCCTTATTATTTCAGATATTTTAAAGATTATATCACACGTGCATATATGCAGTTACTCAGCAGTTAGAAAAATCTATATTTTACGATTGCCATTGAAATAACTCCACAGAGGCCAGTATCCAATTACCAAGTCACCTTTTACTTACACTTGGAGAGCCCTTGACACTGAACCAGCTCCCTTAGAGCCAGCTCTCAGTGAATGGGACATCTGACATTCCTGTTCTTTTCTGTCAGCCAGGGCTCCCTGATCAGACAAGATTAACAGCCCCAATCAGGGAACTCATATTCTATGAGACAATCTGCCTGACCTTGTTACAATCACTACAGTCATGACCCTATGTTGGTGATCTGATCATTCCCAACACTGAAAGTCCACCAATAAACTACATCTTGTTCATGTATGCATTCCACATTTACAGCTCTTGAATAGCTGTAAAGGGAATCCCAATATTGCAATCACTTTTTTTTTAGCATAACTATCCACTGCCAATTCATTCTATCAAACGTGAATAGGCACCCTTTCTAGTAGGTGGAGTCACTTTATTCCTGTTTTGGTGAAGCAACAATATTGGAAGAATTAAAATATACAAAAAACTCAAGGTAGTCGCCAATCCTTGTCAAGCCCTATCTCAGCAGGCTAACTTTCGTAATTCAGTCAAATTTCCCTTTGATCCAAAAACATAATTTTGTTTTGTAACTGATTAGAACGGTCAAGGACAACAATAACCAACACACATATGTCCCTTTCAATTAATCACAGTCACAGTGGATACAGCAAGTCCTTTCTGCCTGATTAAGGACAATGCAAAGGATGCATTTCCAAATATTACAATTTAGTCCCTATAAACGGGAACTGCCTTGCATTTCACAAATAGTTTATACATTAGTTTGTACATACAAAAGAGACACCTTACTTCGATGTCAGAGTGGGAATGAGTGAGTAAGAATGTTAACTGAAGTAGTTAATAACCATTCTTAGCCTCAGGCTGCATATATATCATTGTTGGCTATGATATTCTTTCTTCACCTATTGGAAGGTGACTAGGTTCATCCGAGCGCAATACCAGTGAGGATTTTACTATTTTTAAACAATTGCATTAAAGGAATAACATATATTTTCATTATCTATTCAATCATAATATCCTCAACTCAACAGTCATGCCACACTTAAAATGATAACATTTTAAACTTCAGGGGAGAATTGAGAGAACACAAGTACTGCCTCAAGTGTCATGATATTTTTAGTCTTATTTTTGTGTATTTCTAATGGATTTCTCTCTTTAGTGAGCTCAGGATATCCATGCTGGAAAATGTAATGCTTTTTGATTGTTTTTGGACTCAATGCCAGCATCAAGTATGTCTGGTTTAACTGTTATATCATGGTTAGAAATCAAAGACTGCTTGCAATCCTTCACTCCAGTAGTGTAACTCCTTCTTATTTACAGAGGAGCACCCCTACCTGCTCCTATGATGCTGCTTGGCCTGCTGTGTTCATCCAGCCCCACACCTTGTTACCCCTATCTCATTTTCCATTTTCGTCATGATCCATTTGGTTGATTTTCAGAATAAAATTGCCAATTCGTCCCTGATTCTAGACAGTTTCTTGGCCCGTTGGGAGTTGAATTTGAACAAGTAAGATAAAAGCTAAACAACTGATAGAGAGGAGATGACTTTCCTATCATGGACCATCAACGCTCATTATGCACAACACCACATAGGTTGAGAAAGGTTTGGAAGAACAGTTTTGCTTAGGCGCACAGCTGGTGTTAGGAGATTGAATCCGAACCAAAGAAAAGCAAGCAAAATGAGCATGTAGCTTTGCCAGGGTACTAAGGTTTCCAATGGTACAAATGAGATTAAAAAAATCATTGACTATATGCATGCAGCTCTAAGGGTGCCGCATCTCAACAGGGAGATGAATCACAGCTACAAATGATACGATCACATCAACATGCAATTGGTGTGATCATGTAGAGAGACGCAGGAGGGCAAATGCCTCAACACGAACATTAGTCCTTTGCCACCTAGCAAAAGCAACAATGTTTTCATCCTGTACCAGTCAGCTGTTCCTTTCATAGACTAGCTACTGTAATAATACAGCTCAATGACAATGGGCTATTCTCTCTGCTCTTGGCTCATGACTCCCTGTGGCACCTGAACATGCATGAACACTTTACCTACCACAAGGACAGTATCGCCCACAGAAGCATTGTAGAGTAAACCATGAACATCTGACAACAATGGTTCTGTACCTTATACCATTCAGCGGAAACTTGACGATACTTGCTGCAGCATGTTTCCAAATTGGCAATGGTTGCTACAAAATATGACTTGCATAACTGCAGAGCCTTTGCCAATGGATTCTCAGCAGAAGGGAGAAAAGGAATAAGAGAGAGTATTTCAGATATGATGTATAATCAGATTCCTCTAAAGTTGTCACCACATCACCACTGCTCATTATTTCTTGCCTTACCTTTCCTCGTCACTGATCATCACAGTATCCTCTTAACTAAAATCTATAAATAAAAGACACCCCAAAGAAAAATAAAGTCCATAGTAACGTTATCCAACACAACTCCAATAAGATAAACAGAATGAACTATTCAGCGCTGTGCATTCCTTTAATCAATGGCTTTGAAGTGCCTTTGCCTGATCTGGTGCTTCTATATAGGCCTGCTCCAGTTGTTCCAAAATGGTTGTCGGAAGGCTATTGACTTTCACAAGTGGAGAATGCAGATGGCCTTGCAATACACTCAAGGGAGCTTTGGGTCTTGATGGTCTGTCTTCAGATTGCACTAATACTGCAATCAGTGAAAGCAGATAGGAGGTCTGCCTTACAAAGTGTCTGCACTACTCCTTCAAGAAGGTATCTCAGCAATCTTAGTATTCTGTCGGAGCACAGACTGCTGGACTGCTGTCAGAGCATACAAGCTGTTTTGAGCACTGGTATTGCCAAACATAACCATGGCAGAATGAGCTTACGTGGCACCAAGCATTGGGCTTATGATCTCAGTTTGAGATTCCCTCAGTGATCGATCATTAGATGGCTTCTCCTTGTGTGGAAAAGGAGGATGTGACCCTAGAAAACATGGGCGACAGGTTTTTCATGAGTTCCTGTGCCAATTTGCACTCTGACTCCTATATGCTTCTTGCCAGTTACAACAGACTTTGTGGAAGGCCACCCCATCAATGTCCCCACCTGATTCCTCCGCAGCAAAACTCATCTACAGCTTTGCTGTGCAGGCAGCTGGTTAAAACGCTATCTTCCTTACTCTTCCTTTGGCTACACCCCACTTGCGCCTTCAGCAAGTACTGATTCTGCCTCTAAACCACACTCTAAAGATTGTGCAGTGCTGGTATCTAGTTAATTGCTGCAAATGTCAGTTTCTCTTCCTTAAACATTTGCCCTTATTTGTACCCGTCATGGTGAAGCTGCTCAGGCTGATCCTAAGTATCTGAAATTATCAATGCTGTAGGATATAATTGGGGTGAGGACAGAGTGAGTTGGGTGGAAAGCAGGTGATCCATGGTTATACCTTGCATCTCATGTCAGAGAGTGGGTTGAAGGTGAAGCAAGATTTGAGAAGATTTGAAAGTCATGAGACTAATCTCTATACTGGCTTCAATACATCACTTAATGTGACACACCACAGCACATTGGCATAGAACGGTTAAAGATATGATGCATACTATTCCATAGTTGTTGTTACTGATACGCTGTGCCACTGACCTTTGCCAAAATGTGTCAGTCTGAAACATTGGTTATTCACACATTGCATTAGCATTCAACTCTTCTCTGTGTTTCTATTTCCGATAAATACATCATCAGCAATTAGACGAGCTTGACTTCAAAACAGCACCTTGCAGGCAAGAATATTAAAGGTTACTAACTTTAACACTGTTATCAACAAGTTCTATCTAATTAGCAACCCAAGAACATAGTCTGTTTTTAAAAGATGCATTTTCTGGTGCTCCAAATCTTATTAATAATTTAATTTCATTAAAGTTTGATGAACCAGATGCTTCCAGAACTCTCAATACTACGATTCTGTTTGAACTTAAGATCAACACAGAAGTTCAAATCTAAAGATTTGAATTTAAATTCATAGTCAATGAAGTTAGTTTTCTCCCAAGGGCTTGAACATGTTATGTTTTTATTTATAAAAAACTGAAAGAACTGCGAATGCTGGAAATCAGAAAAAAAAGACAGAAATTGCTGGAAATGCTCAGCAGGTCTGGCAACATCTGTGGAGAGAAATCAGAGTTAACCTTTCAGGTCCAGTGACCCTTTCTCAGGATTTATTTTTATTTATGTTTCCTCCCATTATTTCTTCTGTCTTTCTTTACTCATATATCTCTGTGCGACATAGACCCCTGATTGAGGAAGCACAGATTATTAAAAAAATCCTTTTTTTTTGAAAGTACCAGAAGTGTTTATTCAATTATGGTTTTGTTTCCTTCCAACGTATTTGTTTTATTTTCTACATGTGAATAATTGATGGCTAAAGAAAGAGAATTGGATTTCAGAGGACGAGTTGCAAATCCACTGAGAAACATTTGCCAATATAGGCATGACTATGTTAAATAAAGTTGATGCATAGGTTCACTGTTTTTCCTATGTATGTGTTGTCATTTTTGATGTTGATAATAGAACGATTTCAGAAATCAACAGTCTGCTCTTGTGAGGAATATTTCACTTCATTCTTGTTTAACAAAATGACTTCTTTTATTTGTTCACAAGGATATGGATGCAGCTTGCACTCCTAACTATCATTGAGAAGGTGAGGGTGAGCCGTCCTCTTAGATAACTGAAGTCCACATATTTTAGGTCAACCCACAATGCTATGAAAGTGTATCAGAGATAAAAGGTACTGCACATGCTGGAGAATCCGAGATAACAAGCATGGGGCTGGATGAACACAGCAGGCCAAGCAGCATCATAGGAGCAGGAAAACTTGACGTTTCGGGCCTAAACCCTTCATCAGAAATGGGGGAGGGGAAGAGGGTTCTGAAATAAATAGGGAGAGAGGGGGAGGCGGATAGAGGAGAGGATAGGTGGAGAGGAGGCAGACAAGTCGAAGAGGCGGGGATGGAGCCAGTAAAGGTGAGTGTAGGTAATTTGTAATTTAGCTGTTTCATTCCTTGCCTCCAGATTGTAATGGGTTCTTCAACAATGGGATTTTCTCATTTTTAAGACCAAATCTTGATAAAGGCATCAAAACCTGTCCAGTGATCTGATTGCTTAGTTTTTACATCAGTGAGAAAGGGATGGAAAGATCTCTTGAGATGGTGTGATGCAGTTAGGTGGGAAGGGCCCAAGAGGAAGATGAACACTGACCTAGTCTATTTTTGGCCTGTTTCAGTGCTATAACATTATCCATGCCATGGAAACTTGCATACTTTAAGCTTGTTGATTTTAATTTAAGAATGTGACTTATGCTTTACCAATTGTAGTATACCAGGAGGTCAGTTTAATATAGTATGAAATATAATATGAAAAGCATATAATTTTTTTTCAATTTTGGAACTTGGAGTGGTTTAAAGAGAAAGGCAGATGGATGTGGGTTACTGCTGGCTTACTGAAAAGTCAGGAAGTCATTAAAGAACAGTGATCTAAACCTAGCACTGCTGAGAAAGGATGTGACTGTAGTGTTAATGGAATAAGATATTTGTACTTTTGGGTATTTGACAGCTGGGTAAATATGTAAAGCCATTTGCTTTGTTTTGAGGCTGCAGGAACAGCAAATCATATTCAGCCTGGGAACCCTGCAGCCCAATGGCATCAATGTGGATTTCACAAGCTTCAAAATCTCCCCTCCCACGACCGCATCCCAAAACCAGCCCAGCTCATCTCCACCTCCCTAACCTGTTTTTCCTCTCACCCCAAGCCACACCCCCATCTCCTATCTACTAACATCATCCCGCCCCCTTGACCTGTCCGTCCTCCCTGGACTGACCTATCTCCTCCCTACCCCCCTACCTACACTCACCTTTACTGGCTCCATCCCCGCCTCTTTGACCTGTCTGCCTCCTCTCCACCTATCCTCTCCTCTATCCATCCTCTATCCACCTCCCCCTCTCTCCCTATTTATTTCAGAACCCTCTTCCCCTCCCCCATTTCTGATGAAGGGTTTAGGCCCGAAACGTCAAGTTTTCCTGCTCCTATGATGCTGCTTGGCCTGCTGTGTTCATCCAGCCCCATGCATGCTATGAAAGTGGGAGTTTCTACTACTTTGACCCAACAACAGGAATATAGTTCCAATCAGCATGACTAGGTGCAGAGCTAGCTAGTGGAATACTTTCAGCTGTTGATTTTCCAGGTGGTAAAAGTTATAGGTTGGAAGGTGCTTATGAAGAAGCCTTGATGAGGTTTTGCAGTGCACCTTACAAAGGGTACACACTAATGCCATTGCTGAGCTGGTGGTGAAGTGGAAGAATGCAGGTGGCTGGGGTACCAAACATGTGGTCTGCTTTGAAGTAACTTCGGTTGAGTTTCTTAAGTGCTGTTGGAGGTACACAAATCCAAGCAGCGGGAAAATAGTCCATCACACTTATAATTTGCATCCTGTAAATGATGGACAGGGTTAAAGGATTCAAAATGTGAGTTACTCACTGCAGAATTCAAAGTTCTTACCAGCTGTTGTAGCTATTATAACTGAGGTGTGGCAGTTATGTTTTTGGTCAATTGTCAGTACCCAGGATGTTGGTGATGGAGCAGTTCAATGATGACAATGTATTTGTATGCAAAAGGAGGTGGTTTGAAGGTATATCTCTCTTGCTGAAAATAGTCAATGTCTGGCACTTCAAATGTGGAAACACTGAAATCAATGGGATACAAGGGGGTCATTAGTTTATCATGTTCATGTTCGACAAAAGAGAGATTTTCAGCTTAATCCCATTTTCAATTTCTTAGTCCATAGCTCAATAGGTAATACCACTTTAAGTTTATGTAGTCATCACTTGACCGGGAAGAGTATACCGATAATTGAGCCCCACTCTTTCACAAGCTGTCACAAAACATGCAGCGTCCCAATGACACCACCAAGTTGATCACTTTTGCCTGATGTACTGCAATTCAGGACAAAAGCAATTCACACCAGGTTTTGTCAATAAGAGGAAATAACTTTATTTGTTGTAATACACTTAGGTCTAACAAATGGTAGAGAAGAAGGGGAATTATATCCTTTAAACCGCAAATTCACACGCACTCTTCCTCGATTAAGATCAGACAAAAACCATATTGATTTGACACATGTATTATGGATGGAAGAAATGTAGACAGGGTAAATAAAATTCCGAGAATCAAAAATTACAGATCATAAGGATGGGTTAAATTGTCTCTCACCGTTCTTTTTGATTTCTGACAATGATGACACAATTGTCTGTGAAGTGATGGTTGTTCTTCACTTCTTTAGTTTACCCAGTCAACTTTGGCCTTTTCTTATATTAGAAATATTTCTTGTAATTTTCTTGTTTTTTTCTGCCTTCTCCCCCACACTGAGAGCAGGGACAGAGTGATGTTTTCTGATTGCTGGCTCTTAAGGTCTCTGGCTGCTCTGCCTCTAAAAATTTTTTACAAACTGCAGTTCAACCAAACTGAGGGCTATCTTCAGGCAGATTTTCTGTAACTCAAAAACACATGTCAGAAATCACACAACACCAGCTTATAGTCTAACACGTTTATTTGAAAACATATGCTTTTGGAGCATCAGTCCTTCTTCAGGTGTTAATGAAAGAAGCAATATCAGACACAGACTTTATAAATAAAAGATCAAAGTTCCACACCATTGATGAGGATGTACTAAATAAAGCTAAGATGCTGTTAAATCTTTAATCTGTGAGAATGTCTTAATTGATTAATACGTATATGTAAATCCCTGAATTCCTTTCAAGTAACCGTCCTGAGAAAACTAAAGGTTTTATCACTGTAAAGAAGAGGTGACATTTTAGGTCAGAGAATGCATGTTAGGTGTGAGACCTTGTTTAGAATCTGTTTGCATTTTAGATTGGAGTCAGACTGGTTTTATTTCTAAAGTAAGAATTTATAAAACGCCATATTGACTGTCTATGAATTGTACGCTTTTGCAAATACATAATCACTGTGTGTGTGTGTGTGTGTGTGTGTGTGTGTGTGTGTGTGTGTTTATTTTTGGTTACAGAAATAATTACAAATTAAATATTAACGTTAGACACACAGAAAACCCATATGATACTAACTAAACGCCAGAAACCCAAGCTTACGATAAATGATATTATGTAAATCTGAAATATCTCGTAGTTTACATCACAATGTGGTTCTGTAGGTGTTTGTGTGAGTTTGTGTGTTTATGCATGTCTGTGTATGTGTGTGTGCTTGTCTGATTGTGTGTCTGTGATTGTACACATATGTGTGTTTGTACGTGTGTGTATATGTTTTTAAGTTTGTGTGTGTGTGTGTCGTTGTGGGCGGATTGTGACGGTGGGTGTTTGACATTTGTTAATGCCTGCAACCCACACAGAGTAGAGCTGGGTGTTGAGCTGTGGACAGAGCTGGAGAATTGGGGCTGACACAGAGGAATTTCCCCTTTATCCTGCCCACCACTCACAGCAAATGGGACTGGAGCTCTGTGTTAGTGCAGATGATGCCAAGATGGAGATAAGATAGACTTGGGAGAAAGAGAGTCTCAGCATAACAGAGTTTGTGGGAGAAACCCTGTCT
>JAHRHZ010000087.1:24671142-24719266 GCA_024137785.1 Ginglymostoma cirratum
TTTTCTGAAGAAGGGTCGAGGCCCGAAATGTCAGCTTTCCTGCTCCTCTGATGCTGCTTGGCCTGCTGTGTTCATCCAGCTCTGCACCTTGTTATCTCAGACTTTCATAATCTTGCCATTACATTTGATCAAGATGAGTTTCTGACCACAAATCTGCAGCACCAGTAAAATTGCTTATTTCAAACTCCTTAGAGTTTCACAATTTTCCCCTGCCTCAACTCACCTGCTGCAGAAATAACCTTGCTGCCTTTAGATTTGACCATTCTAGCACGTGCTTCAATAACGTTTTGCCTTCTAACCTGCGTGAAAGCCAGTAGCTTGTTGTTTTTTAACAAAAAAAAAGCAGACAAACTGATGTTACTTTATGGGAGCTGGCCCAGAAAGATAATTGTAGGCTTAATTATTGTCTTATGGACATGTTAGACATTTTGGCGTAGAACATGGAATACAGAACGTAGAACATTACAACATGGGAATGGGCCCTTTGGCCCATGATATTGTGCCGTACATGATGCCACATTAAACCTGGCCCATATCCCTTCATTACTTGCATATTCATATGTTTATCTAAAAGCCCCTTAAACACCCCTATCGTACCTGCCTCTATCACCAGCCCTGGCAGCACGTTCCAGACACCTAACGCTCCCTGTGTAAAAAATTTACTCATCACGTCTCCTTTGAACTTTTCCCTCTTACCTTAAATTCATGCCCTCTAATATTAAACATTTCAACTCTGGGTAAAAGATTCTGACTTGTCAACCCTGTCTATGCATCTCATAATTTTATAGATTTCTATCAAGTCTCTCCACCGCTTCAGAGAAAACAATCCTCATTTTTCTAGCCTTTCCTTATAGCTCATAACCTCTAATCCAGGCAGCATACTGGATGCTGAGATATTCTAGGCTTTGGATTAGGAAATGGTTGGATGCTAATTGGTCATCAAGAGTTGGTCCCTAATCACAGAGAATTCAGGTGGAAGGTAAAACATATGAACAAATTCTGACTGGGTTTTGAAGCCATGAGTGTGTTTTTAAAAATCTCTGCATTGTGTTGCTAAGTTTTTCTCTCTCTCTGTTTGGTTTTCATTGCAATTGTTGCTTTGTTGATTGTTCAGATAAGAGAATATGTCTCTGTAAGAAGTGGGTGAATAATCCTGGAAGGTACTAAACCTGTTTGTATGAATTGGTGACTTTAGAATTCAAGCCTATCTGCAGTATACTTACCTGTGAACCATTCCATTAAACAAAGGTTTCTGAAGGCTGGTACCCGTCATGAAATTATTGGACTGGCAAACTATATTTACTTTTTCTTCCTTTAACTTATCCCTTAACTGTGTCTGTCTGTTGGTGTGTGAGTGAGAGTTCTGGTTAAAGAACATTGGGCTTAGATCACAGAAATTAAGTAAATTGCCTTGTTATTTATCCATGTTCTACTAAAGTTACATTATCAATAATAAATTGTTAATTTCTGTTTAAGTTATGAGCTTGATGTTGAATATTTGGTATTCCTAAAATCTGGTTAAGAACGATTGGGTAATTTTGAGGATCATTGAATATTGTAATTTCTCTGTGTTGTGAATCCGGTGTTAATGACTCTGATTTGGTCTGGCATGCTATCCTGGTATTGTAAGAAAAACGGTCATCCAGAATTCCATATCTCTGCTCTTACCTGTGTCGAATGTCATTCACCTTTCTGCTCTGCTCTTTCTGACCGACATTGACTTTTGGGCAAAAAAGTGTCTGAATTGTAAAATTTTCACCTTTGTTTTCAAAGACTTTTGTGGTGACATTAGCTCTCTTCTCACTCCACAACGTGATGCATTATCTGAGTTCAATTAATTCCAGATTCTTGGGCATCTCTGATTATAATCATTCCACTATCAGAGCCTATGTTTTCACTGGTTATCCCCTAAAATCTAGAATTCCTCCTCTAAACCCTTGCAACTCTACTTTGCTTCCCATCTTTAAGACCAAATGTTTAACTATCTGAATAAAAACGAAAAGAACTGCAAATGTTGTAAATCAGGAACAAAAACAAATTTGCTGGAAAAGCTCAGCAGGTCTGGCAGCATCTGTGGAACCTTCTGAGGAAGGGTCACCGGACCCAGAAACGTTAACTCTGTTTTCTCCTCCACAGATGCTGCCAGACCTGCTGAGCTTTTCCAGCAACTTTGTTTTTGTTCCTGTTTAACTAAATGCCCTGATATCCCCTCGGGGGTCCAGTATCTAGTTTTTCTTTACAACATTTCCATTAATCATCATGGGGATTTTTATTATATCAAAGTAGTATGGGGAAAAGGATGGTATAATGTTGATATCACTACACTGATAGTTCAGCGTTCTAAGCCAATGCTTTGGAAATAGGGGATCAAATGCCACCACATAAACGGATTAACAAGTCTAGGATATAAAGCTAATAACAGTAACCATGACACCTATTCTCTATTTTTGTAAAAACTCATCTTGTCCTTTTGGGAAGGAGACCTGCCTTCCATATTCAGTCTGCCCTGCATGTGACTCCAGGCCAAATCAATACATTTCTCTGTCAGCCATTCAGTTCAAGGGTAATGAGGAATGGACAACATATGATTGCTCTTCCAATGAAGATCACATCTCTTGTAAAAAGAAAGAATATCTTTGAAGTCCTTATCCACATGCACTTAAGATAAAGGGGAACCAGTAGATGTACTGTATTTGGATTGCTACAAGGCATTTGATGAAGTGCTGCATGAAAGCTTATTGTGGAAAAGAAAGGCTCACCATTGGGGTGGGGGGGAGGCGGTGGGAATAACGTGCCAACATGAATAGAAGACTGACTGGCTGGCAGAAAACAGAGCATAGGCAGTAGTCAAGCTTCGGCTGATTAACAAGATGTGATGAGTGGAGTCCCACAGGATTCTGTGCTGGGACCTCAACATTTTACAATTTACGTCAGATGTAGATGAGAGGCGTGAAGCCATGGTATTTGAATTCACATAAGCTTCCAAGTTAAGAAGGAAGGCATGTTGTAAAGAATTCATAGAGTTGTAAAAAAGGACATGTTGGGTGAGTTAGGGAAAAATATCTGGCAGATGGAGTATAATGTGGGAGAATGTGAAGTTTTTTACTTTGGCAGGAAGACTGAAGTGTACACTGAGAATGTTGAGAATGACTGCAGAATTTTGAGATGCAAATGCACTTAGATGTTCTAGTGCATGAAACATGAAAAGTTCGTACACATGTATAACATATGATCATGAATGCTCATGGGATGCTATTCTTTATTATGAGAAGAACTGAACCTAAACTAAGGACGCTTTGTCTCAATTGTACAGGACTTTGGTGAGACAACATTTCCATTACCGTGTGCGGTTTAGATTATTTTAGGAAACAAGTAAATACATTGGACGTGGTTAAGAGGAGAGAAAAACAGAAGTTGCTGGAAAAGCTCAGCAGGTCTGGCAGTAGCTGTAAAGAGAAATCAAAGTTAACGTTTTGGGTCCAGTCACCGGACTCAAAACGTTAACTCTGATTTTTTTTTTCTTCACAGATGCTGCCATACCTGCTGAGCTTTTCCAGCAACTTCTGATTTTGTTCCTGATTTACAGCATCTACTGTTCTTTCAGTGGTTAAGCGAAGGTTCACTAGATCAATAACTGGAATGAATGCGCTGGCTTATGAGGATATACTTGACTAGATAGGCTTGTTTCCACTGGAGTTTAGAAGTGTGAGAGGTCACTTAATTGAAGTATACAACATCCTGAATGATCTTGAAAAGGTGATCCTTTTGTGGTTCTGTCCAGAACAAAAGAGCACAATGTTAAGATTAGGGGTCACACTTTCAGGAACAGAGATGAGAGAACTCAGAGAGGCATGTGATTATTGAACTCTGCCTCAGAAGGCAGTCGAGGTGGGCTCACAGAATATTTTTAAGGCCGAAAAGAATAGGTTCATAAACAAACAGAAACAGAAGAGGAGTCACTGGACTCAAAACTTTAACTCTGCTGTGTTTACAGATGCCAGCAGGCATCCTGAGTTTCTCCAGAATTTTTTGTTTCAGATCCTCAGCATATGCAGTTCTTTACTTTAGTTTAGTGTTTCATCATTACTTCTCTTCCTGGTATGCTTATTTTGCAGAAATTCTGCTACTCTCTCAGTCAGGATTTCCATTGGTCTAAAGACGGGTCACTGGACTCAAAACATTAACTCTGCGAACTCTTCGCAGCTGCTACCAAAATTGCTGAATTTTTGTTTTTGTTTGTTTCAGATCTCCAGCATCTTCTTTGTATTATTTTAGGAGAGAGATTCTTGTGAGGGAGACATATCAAGGGTCTTTAGGGGTATATAGTAATGTGGAATGCAAAGCACAAATAGATCAGGCGTGACTCTTTTGAATGTGGGGTGGGCTCAGATATCTGAATGGCATACTTCTGCTCTTATTTTGCGTGTTCACAAAGTAATAGTGTTAGTTCTCTGTGGTAAATAGCAAGCAACAGTACGCAAAAAAGGATAAAGGCATGGAAATATTCTGCTCAAGTCTACCAGGCCTTCCAATTTTACAGTGAATTTTAAGTAACTAATTAAAATTCCTGATAGCTGCTGTTATGGAAGCTGCGTAAATAATATATAAACTTATGGAAGATAGCTCTATGGAATGTAGTAAAACTACCCGGTGAAAAAAAAACTTCAATTACAGTGACTGTTTTTAATTCTAAATTGGTTGTATGGAAAAATATCCAGTGCTTCAAATTAAGCTATGTAATTAAAACTAGATTGACTATTCTATGTTAAATAAGAGCCTCTATTAATGGATCTTTGGAATTAAGTGACTGAAGTAAAAGGACTAGACTGCAGATATTCAATTACAAAGAAATTTAATGTAAACCATGTAAGGGGGCATTATCACCTTAATAGCAAATTGTCAAATAGGACTAATTCCTATCATGGTCTCTATGAAAATAAGCCTCGATTGCAATTTTAACTGACTATACCAGATCAGGTGGAGCTGGAATTGTTAACACTTTCTTTGAGATTTCAATTTGCTTTCAACTGTCTTTCCCTGTCAAACAGCTTTTTACCCTGTCTTCAATATTTTTTACAAACAATAAACAAAGCATAGCTACCTGCGGAGCAGATCTTCTGTACTCTCCTCTAACCATAAGGTAACTGCAAACATCAGAGAACAATACCTTATTATACTGTTTCACACACCATAATTTTAGTGACAATTCATACAAAACCCTTGGTGAGATTGTACACTGGTTCTACACTCAACACAGACAGGATAAAGATGAACGAATCCTTTCTCAGAAAACACCCTTTCAGCAACAGCCAGAATATACGTTTTGCTGTTACTCTGGAATAAGTCCCTAAGTCTTATGCGGAGGCATAATTGGATAAAAGTAGGTGCCAGCCCACAGAAGAAGATATTGGATAGTTTGGTCAACATAGAGGATTTTAGAGATAAAAAGCTTGGGGCTGGATGAACACAGCAGGTCAAGCAGCATCATAGGAGCAGGAAAACTCCAGCATCTGCAGTACCTTTTATCTCTAATAGAGGATTTTAGGCAAGTTCATAAAGGAGAAAAGGAAAATGGAGAAACTGAGAGGCTTTGTGAGTGAATTCTACAACATAGGCTGCAAAAATAGCTGTCACCAGTAGGATAAACAAAGGAGGAGAATAAAAAGAGGCAGTTGTAACACTGGAGCAGGTTTCTGATATAGAAAAGAGATAAAGCTCTGAAAGAATTCAAGTATAAGGATGTAAATTTTAAACAAGGAGGTGAGCGATCAACGTTTTGAACTTGATATAGAGTAAAGATGTGGGGAACAGCTGTATAGATGATCATTACATAGCATCAAGGATAGGAGACTAGGTAGTGGAACAAAGAGACACTCAAACCTTGAGGTAACTTGGCCTCTGGAACTCAGCCCTCACCCACTCATCTTGTCTAGAACCTCAGGCCTGGACTCATCTAGGCTTCTGATATGTTCAGTCTCAATAATGTCCACCATTCCCCTCTAGCACGACTGGAAGAGACAGCTGTCAAGGAGTTGGATTGGGTGGCAGGACGTCATCCTAACGAAGCAGTGGAAACGTCACCTTAAAGGAATTAATGTTACCTCTGGCATTAACTTGTTTGTGGGCAGCCATCAGTGAATTGGGTGGTTCAACTATCACCCTGGATGGTTTAGGTTGGTGGCAGCTGTGGTCATCTACACAATCCAGTACTTAGGTACAGAAGCCAGCCATTTAGCCTCTCAAGCTTAACTTCCTTCTGATTGCAGATTGGCACTCCAACTCTTCTTTTATATGAAGGATGGGAGCTCCGCATTTCTGTGAGGAAATTCTACTGAAAGCTTGTTCAGAAATTTGGAGCTGTATTTCTTTTGCAGCACAGAATTGTCGAAGGATAGAGATAGTAGGAACTGCAGATGCTGGAGAATCTGGGATAACAAGGTGTAGAGCTGGATGAACACAGCAGGTCAAGCAGCATCAGAGGAGCAGGAAAGCCGACGTTTCGGGCCTAGACCCTTCTTCAGAAGGGACCTTTCTTCCTCTGACGCTGCTTGGCCTGCTGTGTTCATCCAGCTCTACACCTTGTTACCTCTATTGTCAAAGGATATATTGTTTTGTGGCTCTGTCAACTTTCATCTGATAATAGTGCTGTGAAACTGCTTTTGGACATTCTTCCCATATTAAGTATGCTAAATAAATGCATCAAGGCAAATTCTGTTCTTGGGTTGCGTATCTAGTTCCCCAGAGTTCTACTGCAGGAGATGCCATACTAGTCAATACTCATTTATGATTTTGAACATTATCATATTTAGTTCAAACTTTTCTAAAATGCACATCTCCAGATCCATGATTACACATTTCAAGGTTCTTTAGATATTATCAAATGACATTATGAAAGGCTGCAACACAGATAGTAACCTTACTATGTGAGCAAATAGTATCAGGTCACAGTTACTGGCCTTGAGAGCTGAGGCATTTAAATCCTGCCCTTTTTGTGTTGCTTTCACTTATACTTTGTTACACCTATTTGATATTCTCCCACTAATCTGACTTGATAAATCCTCCAAATATCTGTGATGGGGCATACGAGTGGTGCAGAGAATGATACAGGTCAATGCAAGTAGCTAGCTTTTGAATTCCACATTGAAAAGTAATGGGTTCGTATGATGAGGAAACCCATATTAGAGATGATCTGTCCATGTGTTACTGTGAACGGGAGGGAAAACTTGCAGAATCTCAGAATTATTGCGGTACACAAGGAGACCATTCATCCCGATGTGTCTGCACTTGCTCTCTGAGCATTTTAAGTGAGTGCTCTTTTTCCCCAAATGCTGCACACTGATTTTATTTTAAAGAATTATCCAGGACCATTGTTTGGATTGAAATACAATCATGTAGAAATGTCCTTTGGAGTCTGACATGGTCATGTGATATCTACTATGAGGCAGACCCATGGTAAGCAGACCCCAGAAGCTCACCTCAAGAAAGCCCTTGTGTTGAATGCACTTGATTTTGTGTACACTTGAAACATGGCAAAGCAGGATTGTTGCAAAACTGGAAGAAAGCACGGTCACTGAAAAGGAAATATGGGTACATGCAGAGCTGTGAGCCACCACTGAAATAAACAAAGCCTTGGCTAAAACTATGGCTAAGAGAAAATAGCTGCAGCTTTCCCCGCCAGTTCCTGTTCAAATGGCAGGGGAATAGGAATCAAAACTGGAATTTCTTCTAGGCACAACGGCCAAAGTATGAAATAGCAATGGTTTGTTTAGTAAATCAGAACAATGACAAGTCACTGTTGGATCGAGGTTGTTTCAAAATGTATTCTACCCTAAATCTCTCTGAAGATCAGAAAACACAAATAGGTGAAATTTCAAAGCTTTAGAGGCACCCTTTGAGCCCTAAGTGAATATTATACATTTATGATATGTGTCAATATTAGGAAAATAGGTGAAAATGTCCATTAATCAATGCATAATGCCATTAATTCAGCTTGCAAATGGCAGCTTGAATTTGTACAATTAAAGAATGATATAACTAAATACAGGTTTGTTTGAGGCATAATGACTGAGAAGTGAAAGTAAACCTACTGAAAGAATACAACCTTACACTCAGGAGAGCAATTAACATGAACAAATGTGCTAAGTCGCATTCATGACAGAACAAACCAGGTCCTGAATTTGGCATTATGAAGAAGCAATTTGCCATTATCTGCAAGCCATTACTTCAGCAGGTAAGTTAATTATATCAATTTCCCAACAAAATGAAAATCTCCAGGTCTCGCAAGGGTGGCCCAAGAGCACCAAAACCACACCAGTGCTATAAGAGCATATTGGTCATACAGTGATGTCTTGACAGCCCAAGATGGCATATTGTACAAAGCAAATAGAGCCATTCTCCTGAAGGAGTTTGAAAGATATACATTCTTATAAGCCACCAAGGAATTAAATCAAGTCTGAGGAAGGCCAGAAATATGTCCTACTCACCAAACATGACCAGAAAGTCAACAACAATATCAGACAATGCAGGCTTGTAATGACTCCCAAGCTAAACAAATTAGAGAGCCACTGATGAAGCACTCAGATAGACTAATGGGATAAGCTAGGAGTAGATTACTTTGGACCCACAAGAATGATCATCTCGTCACAGTACGCTACTATTGTGACCACTGGGAACCAGACCATTTTACATCAATGATTACTGCTGATGTTGTCTAATGCCTAAAAGCACACTTCAGCTGTTATGTTATTGCCAACACTGTCATGAGTGACAAATACCATCAGTTCACGAGCAAAGAATTCAGTTGTTTCTTTAAATTTTGAGAAATCCAACACTACACATTACCTCCACTCTATCCCAAGACAAACAATTAAGCTGAGACAGCAGTGAAAAGAAATCATAAAGAAATCAAACTAATCTCACACAGATGTATGCAAGGCAATCCTCATGTAGAGAAACAGACCTATTTAAGGTAATTCGGTCACTTGGATAACATAAGATGTTTGAATTGGAATGTGATCATGTACAAATATGCCTCCTGGTTTGCCATAGTCAAGTGATCTCTACCATGAGGCACACACACTGCAGGCAGACATCTTAAGCTCACTTCTATAAAGTCCTCATATCAAATACACTTCCGTTTTGTATGCTCGAAACAGACCTCCTCAATATTGCAATTGAATCAGCATCCATCACACTTTCAGGCAGTTAATTCTATACCCTAACCACTTGCTTTGTGATTTTATTTTCTCTCACTTCACATTTGTGTTCCTCTTTGCAGAACACTTTACAACTATGACCGTCTGGCTCTGGGGCGATTTACAACTGGGAACAATTTTTCCCTACTGATTCTGCCCATACTCCTCATGATTTTGATTACTTCTTTCAAATCTCTTTTGAACCTTCTCCTCTCTAAGGAAAACAGTCCCAACTTCTCCAGTCATTTTTCATAACAGAAGTGTCTCAGCCTTGGAATCATTCTTGTGACCTCTTCTGCACTTCAATGCATTCATATCCATCCTATGATGTGCCCCCCAGAACTGTACACAATACTCCAGCTGAGGTTTAATCAGCGTCTTGTATGATTTCAACATAACCTCATTGCTATTGTATTCTATGCCACTACTAAGGAAGGCTAGAATATTGTCTGCTTTGTTAACAATTCCCTCTACCTTTCCTACAATCTTTGTTGATTTATGTATATATATACCTAGGTCTCTTTGCTTCTGACCCACCCCACCCTATATTAGAATGTAGCCTTTATTATATACAGCTTCTTCAAGTTTTTTGTACTAAAATACACCACTTCACATTTTTCCACATTGAACTTCATCTGCCGCCTTCTGCCCACTCTCCCAATGTCTCAATATCCTTTCGAAGCTCTATGCGATTGTTTCTATCATTGCGTTGACAATTCTTGAACATGTTGTATTGCTGAAAATGTTGAAACTATTCCTTGCACACCAAGATATACATCATTTATATTTATCAAGAAAAGTAATGGCCCCAATACTGACCCCAGGCGAACTCCATTACAAACTTTCTTCCACCCCAAAAAATAACCATTAACCATTACAAGAGGAATAGGGAAAGAATCTTACCAACTAGAAGTATCACAAAAACATTTGAACTCTCTCTCACCCAATCACTCTCTCTCTCCTTATCACTCTTTGCTCAGGCAATGAATTACAGGTTTATCTCACTTAATTGATCCAGATTGTTGAATTTCACAGGCACCCTTTCAGTCCATACTTGATCAAACCATTAATTTACAAACTTTCATGTAAATAACTGCAAAGCATGCATGCATTATATAATCTATAAAAAGAGCAGACAGGTTCAGATGCTAATACTCTGCCTATGTTGTATTTTGTTTGAATATATTTGTATGTAGTGCGGACGCAGTTTCTGGTGGCTTAGCTTTGGGGCACAAATTCCAAATTTGAATGCAAAATGAGAAATGCTACAATGAAATGAAAAGTTGAGTGAATATGCACTTGTGTGCTACCTTGCTGAAGTTGCAATTGCCTGTTGACTCTTTGTAATTTCCATCTTATGGCTACAAATAGGACAAAACCTTGACTAATGACAGTATGGTAATTTTATTTTCTAACAAAAGATTGAATTCAATTGCTCAACACGTCAACAGGCATTTTGGACTTGATCTCCAATTGGAGAGTTCTTTCAGTCACAAAGAAGTTAAATCCTCCTTTGTTACATTCCCTGAAGCAATTCCCAAGAGTACCAGCATCAAGCCCTTATTTCATCTCCATTCTTCCATCACACTAGAAAAGTGTTGCAGCAAATTTTCCTTGGAATTACCTCTTAAATTTGAGATCAGTGATCATTTAAGAGTTTTGCATGTATCTAGGTCCCTCATTAGAACATTCATTGCATGCATTCCAACTTGCTTGGAGAATTGGGAAGCATTATTCAAATAAGTTGACTTCCAGTTTTCCATTTGATCATACCATATTGTTCTCAAATTTAAGTCCCATGAAAATGGGAATTTCTGCATTGTTCAACCCATGCACTTTCTCCTTTTCAATAAATGTGAATATTGTAGAATTCGTCTTGGTTTGAATTTTACCAAAATAACGAGGGACATAAACGCCTAGAAATTATTGTTGGTGATATTAATAAGTGGCTGTTTAAAATATTAACCTCAATTTTTTCTGCTTGTGATCTTATTAGAGGCATCAATGTGGTTAAATGAAACCTCCAGTGATATATCAGTGGGATGCCACACAATTGTATAAAATGTATATCTAATACCATCAGAATCAGAATTTGAAAGCCAGGAAGTAATTTTAATGGAATTTTACCAAGCTTTCATGTTGATGAGATTTTCTGAATCTCGCACATATCACTATTGCAAAAAAAAAGCGACATAAATGGATATATAGACATGCTATCTCTACACACTATGCACTTTTCTAACATTTTCAACCGGCAACTTGCACTTTGTAAAACCATGCACATGTACCAAATCACTGCTTATAGAACTCAGCAACTCTGCAATTTCACAATGTCTGTTGAGTAAAATGAAGACAAACAAAATCTGACAGGTCCTTTTCTCCGTTTTCTGTCACTTTTTTCCCTTGAGAATTATTTTTCTCTGCCTTTAGATCTCAGCTCCCTGTGAAGTCTTTCAAAAAGTTAAATATATTCTGGTGGGTAATTTCCTTTTCATATTACTAAAGCTGTCTCTAAACTCCCTAGGATAAGTGAGCTGGCAGAAAAAGAAAAGGATATAGAAGGATTTGTCCAATTCTGTTACTAGTCCAAGTTTTAAGGTTATCCAATATATCATTTTAAAAAGGATTCATTTCACACATGATGTGTTAGATTAAATGGACCTTTTTACTCAAGTAGTCTGAATCAGATTTTGCCCAGGAGAGTGAGATCTTTCTTCCACACTCTCCAGCATTGGGATTTAGGTGCAAATTTTATTCATGTAAGCTCAGCTGTCAGCTCACGTTTTATTGATGGGCTATTTTGTGCTTTACCCATTAAAGAATGGCCGCATCTCCTATAAACTGGAATCTCATTTTTTTGGGTGAAAATAACAAGATAAAAATAGAGAAGCTTTTCTTTACAGCACTAAAGCTGCAAACCAGGTAGATTCCCACAGGAAGCATGCACTGAATCTATAGTTATTTCTGTGAGTAAAGAAGCATAAATTAAAATGATTCTTATAGGGCATATGATAAACTGAGTGCCAGCTTTGCTAAGTAGAACAAACTGACTATAAAAGGAGATGCAGGGAAGCAAAAAGATAAGAATGGGTAATGAGAATCTGAACAAAGGCAGCCAGATAACAAAGAGAGAAATTCGAAAGGATTTTGAAAACTCTTAAAATGGAACAAATTAAAGTGTAGGCCAGATTAGAAGTGGCATTTTGCAGGAGACAAATGAAAGGTCCTGATACTACACGAATATCTTGCTTTTGTTTCTACAGATAAATGTAGCGTTGGAAATGACAGAGTATAAGAGTATGAGGGGTAATCCAGTCATGATATATCAAGAAGAGAAATTATTAGAACTCACAGAGATAAAATGCACTGAAGACATAAACATTTATGTCATAATAAAATGATCTCAGAAACTCAAGACAGGAATATTAATGCAATGATCGTATCAAAGATATATAGAAGGCATGAGCTGATCAAAACAAAGAAAAAACAATAGCATACAAACCAGACAAAACCTTTAAAATGAGAAAGCAAAGTGTCAGACAAAGGTGCACCAGTACACAGCAATGCCAAAGTTGACAATTGGATTTCATTCATTTTAATAAGTGGTCTGTCTGAAGGATGGTCCTTGGCTCATCGTCTGCTGATTGCTGCATCTCAAGCAATTTTTATTTTGGCAGCTTTTGTCAGCGGTGGTTTTGCCATTGCCTCCACTCTTAGGGCAGTTTGTTGTAAGAAGCAGGTCCCAAGTTTACCCCATTTGAAATGGCAATTGTACCTGTGCTTCGCTGTTAATTGAAACCATATGCTAGCCATCTAAGCTAACCAGAACCCCCAGAGTATTCTGATAGTAGATGTGATAAGTCAGAAACAGCTGACCTGAATGGTACAAAAAGAACACTGACATAACATGATGAATATGTAAGAATTAGCCCTCAGATACAGAGCAAAGATGGAAAATAATTATACAAAGCATCATAAATAAATGGCATATTAATATAGGCAGGACTTTTTTAAAACATCAGCAGAATGGCTAACGTGGTTGTTGACTTGCATGCTGAATTAATAAGTTTGTTTGTAAATGTTTTGTCACTATGCTAGGTAACATCATCAGTGCACCTCTGGTGAAGTGTCGGTGTTCTGTCCCACTTGCTATTTATAAACCTTTGGGGTGGGTCCATCACTTCCGGATTTGTTTTTTGTTGATTGGTATATGGGGTCCAGCTCTACACGTTTGTTAATGGAATTCCGGTTTGAGTGTCAGACCTCAAGGAGTTCTCATGCATGTCTTTGATTGACTTGTCCTGGGATGACTATATTGTCCCAGTCGAATTGATGTCCCTCTTTGTCTATGTGCATTGGAATGAGTGATAGTTGGTCCTGTCTCATGGTAGCTAGTTGATGTTCATGAATCCTAATGGCTAGTTTCCTTTCGGTTTCCTTTTGTAATGTTTTTGGCAGTCTTTGTATATAAATAACATCGGTTGTGTTAGTTGTGGTTGTCGGATCCTTTATTCTCATCAGTAGCTGTCATAAGGTAGCTGTCGGTTTGTGGGCTACCATGATTCCTAGGGGGTCGAGTAATCTGGTGGTCATTTCAGATATGTCTTTAATGTATGGTAGGTGACTAGTGTCTCTGGATGCGTTGTGTCTTCCGGTTGTGGTCTGTTGTGCAGGTATAGGCAGACTATGCTTTTCGGGTAACCGTTGTCTCTAAAGACGCTGTATAGGTGTTCTTCCTTGGCTTTGCACAGCTCCGGGGTGCTGCAATGTGTTGTGGCTCACTTGAACAGTGCTTTGATGCAGGTCCATTTATGGGTTTTGGGATAATTGCTATTGTCGTTGAATACGTGATCCGTATGGGTGGCCTTCCTATGTATGCTGGTCTGGAGCTCACCATTGTCCTTATGTTCAACTATTACATCCATAAAGGAAAGGCCGTTGTTGTCCTCCTCTTCCCTGATGAATTCAAACCGACATAAACCAACAGCTACACTATGACAGCTACTGACGAGAATATAAGATCTGACAACCACAACTAGCAGAACCAACGTTACCGTGCAAGATACCATGCAAAAACTGCCAGAAACATTACATAGAGCAAACTGGAAGGAAACTAGCCATTAGGATTCATGAACTGGAAATAGCTACCAAGAGATATGACCAACTATCATTAATTTGAATACACATGGACAAAGAGGGACACCAGTTTGACTGGGACAATGTAGCCATCCTAGGACAAGCCAAGCAAAGGCATGCACTAGAATTCCTGGAGGCCTGGCACTCAAACCAGAACTCCATTAACAAACATGTAGAGCTGGACTCCATATACCAATCACTAAAAAACAAATCCAGAAGTGATGCCAGCACTTCAAACCAGCAAACCAAGACACATAAATAGCAAGCAGGACAGAATGCCAACGCTTCACCAGAGGCGCACTGATGATGCTACCAACTGTGGTGACGAAATGTTTGCAAACAAACTTACCAATGCAGTGAGCAAGTCAACAACTACATCAACAACCAAAGCTACAAATCTTCTCAGAAAGCTTGAGAATAGCTCATGTTATCGAACTTATAGGTAAATGCAACTAGAACCTGTACTCATATAACATTTTAAGTGAAATGTGCTAAGCAGAAATGTACACAGGCATTTCATAGGTGCATTAACTATCAAGTAAAATTTACATAAGCTACTTAAATAAGTAACTTAACTTTATAAAAGGCATTTTATGTAACTTGTGTTACATTTGGACTGACAGCCAAAGGTTTTGTCAACAGAGTAGCTTTTCAGAGGTTATTTATATGGACTTCCAGAAGGCTTTTCACAAATGCTGAGACTGTTAGCTCAGTTGGGAGCCCACAGAATTGGCACCTAATTACTGATATGGATAGGAAATTGGTTGGAAAGCAGAAAATCAAGAGCTGGAATAATGGGAGAGTGTTCAACCTGGCAGGATGTAACTGGTGGTATCCCGCAGGGATCTGTGTTGGGGCCTCAATTAGTCACAATAGTTGTAACAACTTGGATAACGACATAAAAAAAAGACCCAAATCTGCTGATGATATGAAATTGGGTGGCATTGTAGACAGGGTTGATGATCGAATTAAGTCAATGGACAGAGTTGTATCAGTAATATAAGCAAATGTGAGGTTATCCATTTCGGCCTGAAAAAGGATAGATTAGGGTATTTTCTGGAAGGCAAAAAGTTAAATACAGTGGATATCCAATGAGATTTCGGGGTTCAGGTGCATAGCTCTTAAAAATGCCATGAACGGATGCAGAAAATAATCAGGAAAGCAATTGTATTCCTGTCATTCCTTTCTAAAGGGCTGGAATGTAAGGACGCAGTTTCTATGCTGCAGTTATACAAAACCCTAATTAGTCCCCACTTCAAGTATTGTGAGCAGATCTGGGCAAAACAACTTAGGAACAATACTTTGACTTTGGAGGAATATCAACAAAGGTTTACAAGGATGATACCCGGACTTCAGGGGTTAAGTTATGACAAGAGATTATTCAAATTAGGGCTTTACTCTCCAGAATTTAGAAGGTTGAGAGGTGATCTAATCAAGATCTTGAGGATATTAATAGGGAAAGACAGGGTAGGTAAAGATAAATTATTTCCACTGGATGAAGATTCTCGAACCCGGGGGCATAGTCTAAGAATTAGGGCCAGGCCATTCAAGAGAGATGTTAAGAAGCACTTCTACACACAAAGTGGACAGAGGTTTGGAACTCTCTTCCTCAAATGGCAGTTGATACTAATTCAAAATCTTAAAAGAGGATGGAGAGGGATTCATTCAGATGAAAGATGTCTACCAAAAAATACCAACATTGTTTTGTTTCCCCCGAGACACTGGCAGACGTGCTGAGAATTTCCATGAATTTTTGTTAAGAGGTTTAGAGAGGAAATTCAAGTTCAGAGCCTGGGCAGATGAGGATACAATAATCTTCCTCCACATTTAGCGCTATGATCAGTTATCCTGTCTAGGTTTAGATTCCAATATCTGATGCTGCTACATTAGCCAATTGCTTCCAAATAGAATTACTATGAATTTTCAGTGAACTCAGAAGCAATAAACAAGTTTTACAACATTAATGATTACTCTGCAAAGGGCTTCAAACTTTTTACAATTTTGCTGACAAGCAAAGTCTGATAGATGAGGTGTATCATGTGGTACACACAGGGGGTTTATAAAGATATATTTATATGTTGAATTTTCTGGAGATTTGCTGATGCTATAGTTATGCTGACCATAGATTCGACCATATATGCAAGTTTTTGCTAGTTTCAGGACCCTGTTCGGCTGAGAAGACAGATATTTTAAGTTATTCTAATGTCAATGTAATTTCATGCTCAGTCAACATGAGGCCACTTTGGACAAATCTGTTGGGGATAGGAAAACAAATTTGATCTTCAATCTCCTTCCAGGAGGATTACCGTGACACTGTCTCTTCTGCTTTTTGGCCTGATTTACATTGTGAAATTTGCATGATAAGTTGCCCAGGTTAATTGCCCATACATTGCACTAATTACAGTTTAAAAGGGAGCAAAATGTAACTGTTCATCCTATTAAGGTGCTTTCACTATCACTGCTCCTTATTTCCCAGGCGAGAACTGATTAAACTCATCAATGTGTGGCTGCAAGGTTCAGGCATTTAGCTGCAGCTACCATTTTGCGTCTTAACCAGAATGTTGCTCATAATGTCACAACAATTTTTGTTTAAATGATGAAGACCAATCTTAGATATATGAATGTAGTGGAAGCCAATTTTGAACATTGTTCCTGCACTTTAGAATACCCAACAATGCAATTAGCATACACAGAAGAAGTAGATTCATTCAAAATGTCAGTTAGATAATTTAAGAAGTCCTTTAGAAATCAGTTTAAATTATTATGCAGAAATTCACCAAAGTTCCTTCGGCAACATCTTCAAACCCACAATCACTTCCATCTGGAAGGACAGGGGGAGCAGATACAAGTGAGCCCCGCCACCTACCTGTTCCCCTCCATGGCACACATCATCCTGACTTAAAAATGTGTTGCCATTCCTTCAGTGTCATTTGGTCAAAATCTTGGCATTCTCTCCCTAACAACAGAGAATCCCTACACTGTGGGAGCAGGCCATTTGGCCCATCGAGTCCACACCAACCCTCTGAAAAGCATCCCACACACACCCAGCCCATCCCTGTAACCTCTGCAATACCCTTGGCTAATCCACTTAGCCTGCACATCCCCAGACACAATGGACAATTCCAATCCACACATCTGTGGACTGTGGGAGAAAACCACAGCACCAGGAGGAAATCCGCACAAACAGAGGAAGAATGTGCAATCACCGCACAGACAGTCACCCAAGGGTAGAGTTGAACCTGGGTCCCTAGTGCTGTGAAGCAGCAGCGCTAACCACTGAGCCACCCAGCTGCCCATTGTGTGGTTACCTACAGCAAATGGATGACTGTAGTTCAAGAGGACAGCTCATCACCATTTTCTCAAGGACAACTTGGGATGGGTAATAAATGTTGGCCTAGCCAGTATTGTTCACATTCCATGAATGCATAATCAAACTTCCCTTATGGCAATAATATCCTTCCTGAGATAAGGAGTTCAAAACTTCACACAATATTCCTGATTTGGTCCGACCACTCTGCTACACAACTGAAATACTCACTTCATTCATACTCAAATCTGTTTATGGTAAAGGCTAACATTCAATTTTTCTCCCTAAAAATCTAGCTGCGCCTGCTTTTAAGTTTTCAGTGATTTATTGATGAGGACATCCAAGTCTCTTTGCACATCTATGCTGTCCAACTTCTCTCCATTTAAGATATACTCTGTACATTTGTTCTTTTTATCAAAGTGAATAACACCATATTATTTCACGTTATATTCTATCTTCCGTGTTTGTGCCCAACCACTGAACCTGTCCAAATGGTCCTGAAAATGATTTACATCTTCCTCACAATGCACCTTCTTGCTGTTAGCTGTGTATCTTATGCAAATTTGGGAATACCATAGTAAGTTCACAAACCTAAACCATCGATAAACAAGCTGAGGCACCAAGTCCTGAGCCTTGTCGTGCCCCATTTGTCCCAATCTTCCAAACTGAGAATGATTCATTTATCCTGACTCTCTATTTTCTGTCCGTTAACTGATCCTTCATAATGCCAGTATATTACTGCCCACATCTTGTGCTTTACTTTGACAACCTCCAGTGAGAGACCTTAACAAAAGCCTTCTGAAAATCCAAGTACATTACACGCACTGACTCCTCTTTTACCAATATTGTTAGTATTATCCTCAAAATATTCCAACAAACTTGTCCAACAAGATTTTCGATTTGTATATCCATGCTGATAATACCCAATTAAATCATATTTATTCAGTTTCCATTTATCACATCCCATCTGATAGAACACAAACGCATAAGAAATAGGAGCTGGAGTAGACCATTCAGCCCCAAGCGTGTCATTATATTCTAACAGGTCATGGCTGATCTGCCACAGGCCTCAGCTCCATTTGGCCTCTAACTCCTCAACATTTCAAATATTGTACTATTTCCTCTTTCAGTGATGTAGTCTCTACAACTCTCCATGGTCGAAAATTCCTGAGAGAAGAAATTCCTTCGAAGCTCAGTTTTAATGAGTGCTTTCCGTAACTATGCCCCCACATTTGAGATTTCTCCACTGGTGGAAACATCTTTTCAACATCTACCCTCAGAATCTTTTATGTTTCAGTAAGATCACCCCTCATTTTGCTAAACTCTATTAACTGGGCCTAATATGTTTTGCCTTCTTGATAGGTCAACCCTTTCACCGCAGGAATCAGTTTGGTGAATCTCTAACTGTCTCCAATGCCAGTATGTCTTTTTATGAATATGGGGACCAAAACTGTATATTGTGCTTGAGATATGAGCTCACCGACACCTTGTAAGAATGCCCTGTTTTTAAACTCCAACAAGTCAGCAATGAAGACCAAAATTCCATTTACCTTCTTGATTATTTGCTGCACCTGTATACTAACCTTTTGCGTTTCATGCACAAGGACACCAAGATCCCTTTGTGTTGCACTTTTTGAAGGTTGTCTCTAGTTAAATATTGGTTTGCTTTTTGATTCTTCCTCTCAAAGTGTATGATCTCACACTTTCCTGCAGTAAAATCTATTTGCCAAGTTTTTGCTCACCCACTCAAACGATCTATATCCCATTGCAAATTCCTTTTTTCCTCATCAGAACATGCCCTCCCACCTATTTTGTGTCATTAGTTTGGATACATTACCTCTGCCCCCTCCTCCACATCAACAATATAGATGGTAAAGATTTGGGACCTTAAGACAGGTCCTGTAGCACTTGTTCAGTCATGTCTTTCTATCCTGAAAAATACTCATTACTCATGATTCATTGTCTTCTGGTATGTTAACCAAAACCTCAATTCTTGCTATTACCATCAAAACCTTCTTATATGATGCAATAACCTTTATGCAGCACCCTATTGTGTGCCTTCTGAAAATCCAAAAACACTATATTACCCGTCAACACTGCTTGTTGTATCTTCAAAGAGCTTGAGCAGATTTGTCAAACATAATTTCCTTTTCTCAAAGACATGTTGATGCTGTTCGATTCAGTTAAGCTTTCCTAAATCTCCTGTTCTTCATGCCTTAATAATGAACTCAACATTTTCCTGCTTTCTGCCTCCCTCCTGCTTGAAATGGGGAATCACATTGCAGTTTTCCAATCTATTGGGACCTCCTGGAATCTATTGAGTTTTGAAAAAAATTGACTGATGCTCCATTATCTCTTCAGCCACTTCCTTTAAAGCTCTTGGATGAAAGTCATCAGGTCCTGGTGACTTATTTGTCTTTTATTTCTATTTGTGTGTAAAATACTTTGTCCCTTGTGATAGAAACTGTTACAAGGTCTTTCCTCCCATTCACTTGCATTGCTTATCCTCTCATTGCTTATCTATTTCCTTTGGGATGTTGAGAGTGTCGTCTACTGTGAAGACTGACACAAAATATTTGCTTATATTATCTGCCATTTTCAAGTTGTCAACTCTCTGGTTACATCTTCCAAAGGTACCTGTCTTATTTTAGCTATTCCCTTTCTTGTTATCATAGAATCATAGAATCCCAAAGTGTGGAAACAGGCCCTTCGGCCCAACCAGTCCACACTGATATTTGTCGGTGATCTTGCTGTTTGGTTTTACATTGCTTACCAATTTATTAATCAATTTTCTCCCTCTTTATTAGCTTTTATGTCATCTGCTTCAGGTTCCTCAAAAAAATCCCAATCCTCTGGCCCAACATTTACATTCACCACTTCGTATGCCTGAGCTTTTGATGAGAAACTTTCCTTGAATGTCTTCATTAACTATGGGTGGTTCATCCTTCTCATCAGGTCCTTCTTTTATACCAATTTTTTTTTTTTTTTGCTGAGCATTATGAAATATCTGTCTAAAGGTCTTTCACGATGCAACCCCCAAGTTTCTCCTCAGTTTATTTTCCCAGCCCACTTTAGCCAACTCCTTCTTCATTCCTCTGTGATTGCCCCTATTTTGGTTCAATTAAGAGGACATTTGTTTGAGACTCAAGTGTCTCTCCCTCAAAATGAATTTGGAATTCTACTATGTTGTGATTGCTACCCTGTAATGTATCCTTAACTATGAGAATTCTTGTTCATCCTAACTCATTACACATTACTAGATCTAAAATAGCCTGTTCCGAGGTAGCTTGCGCATCATACTGCTCTAAGAAGCAATCCCTGATGCACTCTACAAATTCATTTCTATGTAACAATTGCCAAACTGTTTTGTCCAGTCAATATGCAAATTAAAATAATTAATGACAATTGTAATGCCCTTCTTACACTCCTCCATTCGTTATACTTTGATCCTGCAGTGACTCGACTCATTGCAGGCCAATAACCAATTTCCAACACGTGACACCTTTCCCTTGCGATTCCTTATTTCCACTCAAACTGATTATAAGTCATGATCTATTGATCCACCACTCTCCACTACACAGAATCCTTCTTTAATTAACAAAGCTACCCATTTCAGACATACCAATCTTTGAGCTATGTATTTACCTCCCTGATCTTATTTACCCAATGTCAACTTGTATGTAGCTCAGGTAGTCATCCTGAGTGGGGTTGCTACCCTTGTAGTTCTGCATTTTAATGTAGACCTGAGCTGCCCTTTTTCCTAGTCCTACATAAGTTGTGGTTACATATGTGGTCCAGGAAAACTGGATCCTTCCCCTACCACTCAAAGTTACTTTCCAGCCCAGAAGCAACATCCTGTACCTTCGCACCACATAAGCCATACAGCATTTGGGTACTCTGACTCTCTGTCATCCTACCTCTGAGTTATTCGGTTCCAAAATAAAAGCTGGAGCACCAAAAGCTTCAATGCGTGCAGTACAATTGGAATCCACTACTGTTTCTTATATTAAATACTAAATTGATGCCCTTGCCCTCACACAGATGACGCAAATGTTTCAACCACATTATAGAAGAAAATAAATGTTCTTCCTGTTATAAAAAGAGAAAATGCTAAAAATGCTCTTCATTGTGGAGGGAGAAACAGAGTTAACATGTCAAGATAAAGACATTTCGTTACTACTGGTCTCTGGGCATCATCATATGTGAATTCCAATGCTTTCAGCTAACGTCAATGAAGAATAGCATGCAGGTAATAAGTAGGAGGGACTCAAAGATAGACCCTTGGGAGAAAACCAAGGTAATTGTGCTGGATGCAAAGAGAAGCCGTTTCAAGTGGTAATCTGGCTATGTTTAGATAGATAAGATTGGAGCCAGTTGAGAGCAGTCCCATCCAACTGGTTGCCAATGGTAGAGGGTGATATCAAAGGTTGCACAAAGGGACCACATATGTAACCACAAACCATGTCAAAGGTTGCAGACATTGAGAAGAAAAAGGGGGAATGACAGTTACATAGGATGCCATTTGTGACTTTGATAAAAACTGTGTTGGTACTGTGGTAGAGAACCTAAAAGGAAAAGCTAGTTATGTCGTGGTGAGCATGGGATGTTTTTCTTTAGTGCTCCCCCATGAATCTTTGGACTTAGTGGTAATTATGCTTGAACAAGTAGAGAGAGAGCCCAGTCTCCTAACCCTAACTTGCAGCTATTACTGTTACTACCAGTGACAGAAAAGTGTTGAATTCTCCCCCAAGTGGGAACATCTAACCCAGAAATGGAGACAGTTTCAGATCAGTCAAAGCAGAATCTTCGGGGGAGAAGTTGGTAACACACAAAAACAGCTGGGAGGACTACTTATCTGTTCAACCTGGTTCTGTTAATGTCACAGGTGTTAAGTTGGTTCTTTCACAGCTTATGTTTAATGCAGTTTGTATTTTCCATTGGCTGCATCTATGAGGAAGGAGCAATAACAAAGTGTCTGGAAAAGTTCAGCAGCTCTGGCAGCATCTGAGGAAGGGTCACTGGACCTGAAACGTTAGCTCTGTTTTCTCCTTCACAGATGCTGCCAGACCCGCTAAGCTTTTCCAGCATCTTTGTTTTTGTTCCTGATTTGCAGCATCCGCAGTTCTTTTGGTTTCTATAAGGAAGGAGTTTGATATCATAGCAACTTAATGTTACTTGAAGTAGCCTATATCTCTTAAAGGAGAAATAAACGTGGTTTTGTAAAGAAAATTTGAACTTTGAACAGGCAAAGGAATACACACCAAATTTTTCTATTGATGAACTGGAGATTTTGATGAAGAGTTGGGAAGAAGAAGCATCTTGCATGCATAATTAAGGAGGCAGACTTCCAGACAGCTACTCTGGAGGTAGTGTAGATAGTTATTGCTGGAAATCAATATGAAGAGTGCTGTGAAAATACAATGTAGAAAGAAGTTCAATGATCTCACACAAGTTACCAAGGTGAGTTAATCTTCAAGTAGCAAAGCCTTCCATGAGACCAATAATTTCAGCCATTGGTCAAATGGCTATACCCTTATCACTGAACCACCTACAATCTCTTCAATCAGTTTTCCTCTCTAAACTTCATATAACCTCGATCTCATACGTTGGTTTTCAAGCCTCCTACCTTACAATCTCACACGCACTATTCAAAGGAGCTCCCAGGACAACTATGCTGTCCATCATCTGGGCCTCCAATAGACTTTTAAGATGGTGAGATGATCTCAAGATCATTGCTCAAGATCATAGTGCTTATATTATTCACTTCCTGTGTTCATATACCAGCTATTCATTAATGGAATGGAATTTCTTTCCATACATGAAAATGGCAGAGTTCATATAAGGTGCACACATAGTGTGGTGGCTGCAGTTAAAGATAAACTGCATGAAAGGCAAACTTACAATCCTTAAAAATTGTTGTCCTGTCTCTGCTTGCTTGACTCTGGAAAGAAGCAATGAGATAAAATTATTTTTGTGCATGAACTTAGTAGCTATGGCCTCTTTTTAAACTTAAGATCTGCTCCCTCCTCCCTCTTCCAGCAGCTTGTCCAGCTTTACGTGGATTTTCCTCCTTCACTGATTCCAAATGGAAGTTTTCCCAGACCACACATGACTGAGACTGACTCGTTACAGCACAAACTTGTAATTAAAAAAAAAACTTCTTCAGAACCAGTCAGGAAGTAGCTTTTATTTGTTGAGTTACAGTGATCACAGGTGTGTTCATGTGTGAACACACATCTGGAACAAGTTGGGCTTGAACCCAGCCCCTTAGGGCCAGCCGTAGCAACACTAGCTGCAATAGGGTTAGGGTTAGGGTAACCCTAACCACAAGACCCTTAGAATCAGAGGCTGAAACCAGCACTATTAAATATTGTATTCAGCTGAGCAAGGTCAAGGCACGGTATCAGTTGGAGGGTGCGGTTTTCAAAAACACCAGTGCTGGCATTATGTTGGCATGTGGTAATCTGCTGCCATAGCCATGCCAACATGGTGATTCACACTTTCTATTTGAAGTGTGCACATGTCTCAGCCTCCCTTTTTTGACTATTAGGGAGCTATGTAAATGTTAAAATATAGAGACCAAACCTTCCAACCTCCTCCTGAGTGACACCTGTGTTGTATCTGAAGGAAAAAAAACAACCTTTAAGTAAAATTAAAAACTGCAAAAATCATAGAAGAAGTTATCAATAGGCACTTGGATCATTGCAGCCAGTAACAACCATCCTTTTTTGATTATCCTGATGCATTGTACTTGAACTCACAAAACCAAAGGCACAAGAAATCTAATACTTCAAAAGTGTACTTAACAGTAGACTGATGACAAAGCTCTGACCCATAAGATTATTGTGAAAATAAATCTTCCAGAATCATAGCCTTAAAAAGAGAGAAAGAAACATGCATTTTGTATTGTGCCTTTCACAAACAAAGGATGCCCTGAAGCATTTTACAGTCAGTGGAATGTGGTAATTTTCTAATGTAGGCAACACAGCAGGTAATTTTGTGCACACCAAGGTCACCCAAAAAACAATGAGATGACAGCAAGATAATCTGTTTCTAGCTGTTGGTTGAGAGCTAAAATTTGGTCATGATACCAGGGAGAACTCCCCTTCCTTTGAAAGCAGTATTATGGGATCTTTTGATTAACATACCTGTTATAGATAAGATTTATATAGCAAGTCATGGAGAAAATCATGTTTCTGCAGCATTACCAGCAACAACTCTGAATAGTGAGAACTCTTTTAATTCCCTTCTGTCACGTAAACAGCAAGTGACAGATGAATCTTCATATTGCAATACTGAGGGGAGATGAAATATTCAGGGCATTTCCATTTAATCTGGCTTTGTCTACTCCACTTAATTTCTAATATACTTTGGATCATTCTTGCCCAATTCTAGCAGCCTTTTCACTGGATAGGTTTGTATTAAATCTCTGTGGAATAGAATAAACTTGTATTAAGCTTTGTGGTTTTTGGTCAGATCGGCATCTCTTAGACGTTTGTTTCAAACCATTAATTCAATAAAAATGGTTTTAGCATTTTGAGTATTTAATTAAATGAAGTCAGATACCACTATGGAACATTCTGTAAAGACCAGTGAAGTAATATTTTCATCCTTTTCTTTTGAAAGCTGATGCTCTGTTTGCTTTTTGCGGGTGTCAACGTTCAGTGTCTTTACAAAATGACATTTTTCATCAGTTTTGACTAAACAGTCTGTGTTTGACCATGGTAGGGTAAGGCCCAATTTCTTCATCTAGACGTAACTGGCATTCAGCAGCTTTTGGGAAGGAGACATAATGCCAATGGGACACCAAGGAATTTGAGTGTACAAGTTACAAAAATGTAGATCATATGACTAAGAAGGCTAATGAATTGCAATCCATTATTATGAATAAAAAACATAAAAATAAAGAGCTTATGCTTCAGCTATACATGGTATTGGCAAGACCATATCTCAAAAAAAGTATGCAGCTTTGATCTCCTTAGGATGTCAGTGCATCGGAGGTGGTTCTGAGTAACTTGTTGCATTGATATTAGAATGAGCAGGTTGTCTTATGAGTAAAGGTTAGACTGGTTGGGTGTGTTTTCACTGGAGTTTAGAAGAAGGAGGATTGATTTAATTGAAAGTACAAAATCCTGAAAGTTTTAACAATTTGTTGTAGAATGGTTGATTCCCGTTGTGACCGAGAACAGAATTAATGGACACTGTTTTAAAATTATCCATTATCCTTCTAGAACAATGATGATCGGAAATTACTTCTGATGCCTTTGAACTGTCTGTCTCAAAAGGTGATAGAGGCAAGAGAGTTGAATATTTTAAATTTGGACATAGGTGGATTCTTGTTAATCAAACAAATCAGAGGTTAACAGGAATAGATAGGAAAACAAACAGATCAGCAATGATCTTATCGAAATGCAGAGCAGGCTTGAAAGGTCAAATGGCCTACTTCTGTTTGTGATTTTTATGCTCAGCTCAGAGCAGCCAGACAGCTGGAATTGTGCTGATGATAAGAAGCTGAATGCAGATTTCTGATGTTCAATGGATACAGTTTAGGGATAAGAGATTGAGTAGCTGACAGCTACCATGAGAAACAGGAACAGGAGTAGGCAGTTCCACCCCGCGAGTCTGCACTGCTGTTCAAAAAGATCATGGCTGAACCAACATTCCTGACATCCACTTTCCAGCCCTTTCTTCATAACCTTTGAAAAGGACTCTACCTCCACAGCTCACTGTGGCAAAGAGTTCCAAAGACTCATAACACTCTGAGAGAAGAAATTCCTCCTCATCTCAGTCTTACATTGTCGTCCCTTTATTCTGAGACTGTTCCCTTTTTCCCAAGACTCTCCCATGAGGAGAAACATTCTCTACATTTTTTAAACTGTGAAGCCTCTCAAGAATCCTAAAAGTTTCAATGAGATCACCTCTTATCCCTCTAAGTTCCAATGGATAGGATTCCAATCTTTTCTCATAAGACAATCCCTCCATACTGGGGATTATCCGAGTGAACAGTCTCTGAACTACCTCTAATTAAACAATACATTACCGTAATTAAGTGGACCAGAACAATTCTAAGTACACCAGATATATTTTCAACAGAATCTTGTACAGTTGCAATAAGACTTCTCCGCTCTTGTTATTGGCAGCTGCATCGTTGAGTTTTTGGGGCTATTTCTGTGATTTGATGCTGGATTTTCACGTGGCCAAAACAGTCTAAATCTGGGATCTTAGGGAAATTCCTAGTCAGTGCCAGCTTGGTGAAGCTAGCTGTATGATAAAGTGTTAAAATTGTGCCAGTAATTAGGTATTTGTAAACAGTTTCAGGAATCCTGAGGTATTTAGTTTTGGGAGAGGGGATTCAACAGGAGCTGATGTTGAGGAAGTTCCAAGTTTCTTTGAAATCAAAGAATTGGAAGCTGTTCTGAAGGAAGCAAAGCTTGAATAAGGTTTGGTTCCCTACCATGTCAATAATATTTGGGTGTTTGCAGTGAAACCCATGGGGACTACAGTTTGTTGCGCTCTGTTGAGTGTTTGACTATAGTCTGTCTCTTAACCCATATTTATCTCATGTTAAGTCTGGATGTGAGAGTATAACTTGTATATATTTTATAGATTGTTTTACTTTGTAACACAAAATCAATTCTATTTGTTTAAAATCATGAACAATTAAGGCTTTATTTTCTAGGCAAGGACTTTGGATTTCAAACATTGCCAGATAAAAACATTAACAGCAGCAGGAATCCAGGCAAGTGAGGAGTTTACAAAAGACTGTTCAAAGCTCTGAGAGGACTTAGAGGATTTTTCTCCTCATGGGAAAGCTTAGTACCAAAGCGCCTAATCTCAGAATGAAGGAACAACAGTTTTCTGAACTCGTATGTGGGTTCAATTTTGAAATTAATGTTTAAAATTAAGATTATTCCACATATGTTTCAGCTATTCTGGCAAGCAGACCAGTCCAATACACTGAGACTGTCTCAGAATGATGTATATGCCAAGCATGCCAATTAATTTTAGCAGCTAAGTGTTTGCTGTTTTGTTCCCGATGCCATGTTGAACACAAGGGTTGAATTTCTTTGCACGACCCTGGTTCACAGTTTAAGTCTCACATTGTAGAGCAGAGTGATCAAGATTGCTTTTCAATGGACTTTTAATTTGCTAAGTAGGCTTATTCCTCTTCATTTCCAGGCTGTTGTTTGGAATCTGCAGGAAGCTACATCTGCATTGTGAATGTAGACACTGTGGAAGACATCGGAAAACATATCTGGGGAAAACCATGCTGAAGAAGGTTTAAGCTGACATGCAAGCCCGTTTGACTAAAAAAGAGTCTGGGAATGGGTCAGAACACTAACCATCATTGAGGACACATGAGAATGCATCGTTATGGGCCTATCAAACAATTGTGATGAATTTCTGAGGGTGACTTTCCAAAGGCCTTGGTGAGATCAACAAATGTGGTGTAAAAGCCAGTGTTCTATTCTTGTTGTTTCTCTTAGAGTTAACTGTAAACAACAAATCAGTGGTTTTGCAACCTCTTCTGAAACCAGACTGACACTCAGGCAGTAGATCCTGCTTGAGGTGTTGTGCTAAGCAATTCTGCCAAAGATATTGCCATTCCAATTGTTCAATGAGCTGCTTTTTAGTGCAGCACGGTGGGTCAGTGGTTAGCACTGCTGCCTCACAGCACCATGGACCCAGATTTGATTTCACTCGCTGGTGACTGCACAAACTCCACACAGACATTTTGCCTATGTCTGTATGGGTTTCCTCCTTGGGCTTCAGTTTCCTCCCACAGTCCAAAGATGTGCTGGCAGGTGGATTGGCTGTGCTAAATTGCCCATGATGTCCAAGGATGTGCAGGCTAAATGGGTTAGCTATGGCAAATGCAGAGTTACAGGAATAGGGAAGGGGTTTGGATCTGGATAGAATGCTTTTCAGAGGGTAAATGAGACTCAATGGGCCAAATGGCCTGCTTCCACACAGTAGACATTCTATGATTCTTGCCTGCAGGAGATACTATCCCTCTCTTACCTTCCTTATGTCCCTATATGTCCCTAAGGAATGTTGTGGAAAAGGCAAATGCAAAAGTGTCAAAAGTTGGGTGAATAAAATCACAAAAATTCTGGAAAAACTTTGTAAAGTTACCATGTGTGATTTGGAGAACCCTCACAGAAATTAATGGTGTGTGTGCTTTGCTCTGAAATAATCTGTGCACAGCAGATGTAATTGGACCATTGGTTTCAACCAGTATCTGCTCTAAAATCGTTCATGTTTCAGTGGAAACGGTGCATTGTTCATTCACATTAATAATTGAAGGAGTTCACACTGTACAGTTTTTAATGTTTATTTGTCTTTGCCCTTCATAACACTTTACATTGTTGTTAGGTTTTGTAGCCAATTTCAATCAGCCGTAGACACCCTGGCTTTTTGCAATCCATTTACAATAAATAAGAAAGCCTGCTGCTTTCGCTTAAAAGACACAAAAAATACCTCACAGGCCTCTGGAAGTTGTTAACTGCTTCCTAATGTTTTTCTCTTCACGTATTTCCCATATTTTTCTGCTGGTGTTTTGCTGCCTTAATTGGCTCTTTTGTCCTCCAGGATGTGGTTCCCAAAGGACATAGTTGCCGCCAGCTCAACCTTATCTGCCTCCCTCTTGAACCAGGGATAGCTGAGAGTACAGGTTCTGCACAGATAAGTTTGAATTAATGACACTGGGTGGGTAGAAGATGCATATCAAACAAGCACAGAAAAGGACCTGCTGCAGAGTCTCCTATGCATTACACGAGCTTGGTGTGACAGATAACATAAACACCTGTACTACCACTGGAATTTCTAACCCCGAGTGTGCTTCATTAAGGAACACACCTCATCCTACTAATTAGCTTATATATACTGTGAACAATGATAGAGGGCTTAGTTAAAGACTTTGGGGTGAATTAAATTCCACATGGACTCAAGCAATACAATTATTTCTTTTCACCACATGTATGAAAATAAATTAACAATGGAAATGAGTTCTTTGTTGCTCTTAGCGCAAATGAGGTTTTATTGTTTTTGGAACTTTAATTATTTCTGCCATCAGTAAAATCATCAGAATTGTTACAGAGGGTGTGGAAAGCTTTTTGTAGAAGGTCGCTGAAACATTAATACACATTTAACTCGTTCCTGCTTAATTCATCGAGACTGTGCAAAGCAAGCATTGTAATTTGCAGAGTACAAGCAATAATAAATTGAAAAAAGTTCTGCCAACTACAACTAAGAGCTGCAATTTCCATTCCACTATATATAAACAAACTGTACGTATGTTCCTCTTGAAATGATCCCTGTCTCTTGTCATATCTGATGATAAATATCTGTCTGCTAAAATACACTCTCAGCCTGGGCATAAATACATCTACTCAATACACAGATGTGTTCATTTATTTTTATGGAACTTTCCAACTATCTATTTTCTCTTTCCCAACTTGCTTTTTTAAACGTGCTTTACAAATACTCTAGCATGATCGTGTGAGTGAGCTTAGAGTGTGCTGGTGGGATAGTAGGCGATCAATGGGCTCTGCAATTCTGCTCCAGAACGAGCCACTAGGAGAGAGACAATGGAGTTGTTCTGATCTGAAATATAATGAGAAACTGCTGGAACATAAAAGTAAAATACTGTGGATTCTGGAAATTTAAAACAAACACGGAGAATGCTGGAGAAACTCAATAGATTTGGCGGCATCTGTGGAGGCAGGAACAGTTACTGTTTTGACTCTGGTATGATAGTTCTTCTGTCACTGGACTCGAAACATTAATCCTGTTTCTCTCCCCACAGATGCTGCCAGACCTGCTGTGTTTTTCCAGCATTCTCTATGCTTACTGGAAACACTCAGCAGATTAAGCAGTAATAATGGAGAGAGGAAGAGAAGGGCTAAAGTTTTAAATTGATAACTGTGATTGTAATGAAGGATCAATGATCTGAAATCTTTGTCCCATCTTCTGTTCTCCACATTTCCTGTCAGACCTGCTGTGAGTTTCCAGTATTTGTTGTGCTTAACCTTCACTTGTCTTCTTCTGTTGGGAAGATATGAAGTACCTATGTTTTCTGACTCCTTCCAATTGTTCAGCTGGGATTAGATACAAATGTGGCAGATTATCAATGCATCAAAACAGTATTTATCCCGCTTTGGTTCACTAGCAACTTGATCACTCCTTTTCTCTGAAATTTCCACAAACAGACTCTTTGCTGATTTTTCATAATTATGAATAGTTGCTGCAATAATCATGAAAATTATGAAATGTATTCCAATTGCTCATTTACCATAACTGGGGCCAAAATTCTCATGGTTGCCCTAAAAGTGACAGATGTTTTTGAACTTAAGTAACTTGGGCATATCATTATATTTTTACCAATTTCTTCTAGACATTCTGTACCTATGTCATCCAACCATGTTGTCTCCAAACTTGCATGTGAAGTACAGAACAAGACTGTCCTAGCAGTTTGTCAATATCCTGATGTCCTCTGCCATTATATCTCATTCCTTCTCTTTTTACCTTTTGTTGAGCACACCCTCCTAAGTCCTTCATCTCCCAGTTATTCGTACATTTTGCTGTTTGATTTACAAGTCTGCATTGTTTCAATGATTTTTGATATTGGTTACCCAAGTTTTATTAGGTAATTTGCAGGTCATCTGCGGCATCAATCCTCTCCCCAGTCTGAATTTTGCCATGAGTGCCCATATCTCAACATCAGATTTGTTTCTGGAACGATAAACATAGGTTGGCGTTGTGCTTCCAGGCTGAATGTGACTTGAGGCAACCAGTTCGTAGATCACCTCCACGTCCTCTTTGCAATCAGGGGCAGTGTGCAGGTTCTGGAGGTAGGAACTGCAGGCAATGCAGCACACTGCAAGTGAGGCCACTGCACACACTGCCTGACCAGGTGGAATACAGCTGAGCCCAAGCAGTGGTGAAGATGTGGAGCAGCTATCAGAGAGTGGCTGAGAGCTCACTTGGTCCATGATGATAGGAAATGTCTATCTCCAAGAATCCACGCTCTATAGCAAGGTAGTGACATGTGAAGGCAGCAGCACTGTTAGTTTCTGCCAGAATCATAGACGTCCCCTTCAGCTCAAATCTAGCCATCTTGTCCCATGGTGTAGGTACCTCTTCTCACTATATAAGGAGTCAGGAATGTTGCCTCCACTGCTGCATATTTGCCTTAGGAAAACCATTGGGAGGTGGAAGATGATTGGGTAATATAATAGGTCTGATAATGCTTTTTGTTGCAATTTTCCTGCCTCTTTTCCTCCACACCAGCACACCTAACCATCACTGGCTCCAAATTTGCCTGCACAGCAGCTGCCCTGTGTATCAATAATGTCATAGTCATTGATAGACTTTAAAGCAAGGCGACATCAGTTCTCTCTAGTGGTTGAAAATATTGTTTGATGTTATTTAGAACTGGGGAGCTCCCTTAATAATCGAGGCCAATATTTGTCACTGAGTTCCAACTGAAATGAGTGATCAGGTTATTAATTTAATAATTGTTTGTGGGTTGTCCACATGTTGGTTGCTGTGCCATTAACATGGAACAATAATAAATGCCAGTCACACTTCTTTGGGTTATGGTGTTCTGAATTGTTCAGCAGTTGAGATGAGGAAGGTGACTACATTTGAGACACCTATTAACCACCCACAGGAAGTGGGTGAGGAGCCCCTTTGCAATTGTCCAACAGATTCAAGGTTGTCACAGCCTATTTTGTGCCAAAAGTCATGTGATTTATACATCTATTAATATTATTTTTAGAATTTGGATTTCAAATTGGTGGCATATGACTGTTGGCCACTTTCTGAAGGTTTAAATAAAAACAAAGTTATGGAGTCCTTCTGAAACATTTTCTAATTCAGAAAGCATCAGAGAGAAGATGACTGCAAACCCCTGGAGCATTAGTGGAAGATTTCTGATACTGTAGGGTTTATTGGCAGCGGGAGTAAACACTGAGAGGCATTAACAAAAACAGAAATTGCTGGAGAAACTCAGCAGGCCTGGCAGCATCTGGAGACAAAACAGAGTTAATAAAACTTTAATTCTGTTTTCTGCCCCAATACTGCCAAATCTGCTGAGTTTCTCCAGCAATTTCTTTTTTTAGTTTCAGACCTTCAGCATCCATAGTTCTTTGGCATATTAAAAGGCATTAGCTTGCTTTTCGTTCGTAATAATCTGGGATTGATATTGTCTTAAAAAAATCCGCAGTCTGAAAGCTTTTAGGCAGTTTTGGAGGAGACCTGACTGTTCATAGACAAATACAATTTCTCTCCTAGAATGTCTGGCGCAGTTCAAGGAAAACCCACTTACTGGAGCTAAAAGTTTAGCTTGTGAAACTGCCACACTGTAGAAATGGGCACATCATTAACAGACTGAGAAAACCACTTTCAGTTTCCAGGGAACATGGAACCTGTACAAGAGAACAAGTGTGGCAAGGCGTGATAAGTTGAATCGAGAAGAAAAGGCATCAGAGCAAGTTAGTGATAAGGGAAATGATTACCAGAGTGTGGTGGGAAGTGACAGAGCATGCAGACCTAGGGGTGTGCCAATAAATAAGGCTAGAAGGTTACAACAAATAGTAAAAGGACTAAGAACTAAGGACTCTGTATTTGAATGCACATCTCATTCATAACAAAACAAATAAATTGCCAGCACAAATAGAAATAAATATATATGATTTGGTAGCTGTTAGGGAAACAGGATTGTTGACAAAGACTAAAGATTCAAGAGTACATGAAATTTAGGAAGGACAGGTAGTGAACTAAAGGTGGCAAGGCAACTCAGTTTGTTAAGTACACTAGAGAGAGGTGACCAGAATTCTGGTGTTTTGGTAGAGATGAGAAATTGTAAAGGTTAGAAGTTGCTTATGAGTGTAGGACTTGGACTTTCTAACAGTAAACATATTGTGCGAAGGGTATACAGGAAGAAATGATGGGGGAATTGTCAACATATAGCAATGGGCACGGTTGATGATAAGATACATATCGATTGCTTGAATCAGATTGGCAAATGTAACCTGGACAATGAGTTCATGGATTGTTTTCAGGGCAATTTCTTACAGCAGCATTTTCCAGGGTCATGCAGTCAATAGGTTCTTCCATCAATAACAGAAAGTACTGGAGAAACTCAGCAGGTCTGCAACATCTATAGAGAGAAACACAGAATTAATGTTTCAAGGCCAGTGACTCTTCATCTGAAGGGCAATGAGGGATGGGCAATAAATGCCTGCCTTGACAAAGATCTCAGTAATGTATAAAAATGTCACTAAAAGAGATAATTTTGTTTCTGTTGGTGGCAGCTTACTGTGTACCTGCACTTTTTGCCAGTATTAAACTGTGACAGCATGTTATTTTTTATATATAACATTTTTCTGTTGTGACAATTATCAATTTAAAACAACTAACAAATTTGCATTTCACAAGTTACAGCACATTCAGTCGCGGAAATGTAATGATCTCACAAATCAATCATTTCCTGCTCTCATGATTTCAAACGATGAGAAGACCTGTTTGGATATCAAAACAAATACGTATCTCCACCTAACTCAATTAAATTAATGTTGAGTGAACTGCCATTCATCAAAATTTCTCGCGGTCAACCTATTTTACGTTGCGTGATTTTTTTGAAACCACTCACCCTACTGAACACCAATACACTGAGCCTCACTTTATTCTGATTGAGTTTGGCAAAACTTCTTTAATCGGAGTTAAATCCAGGCCCTCGGTGGCACCTCCTGACGGTGTAGCAGTAGAAGACTCTCCCAATAATTAAATGTAAGAACATCGCCATGTAATATAGCCCCAAATAAGTCAGAAATGTCCTGGGTTTGATCTTCACTGCTCTCAACCAAGGTCAGTTGTATGGATGATATAATTACCTCTGTTTTTTGTGGACTGTGAATAAATAAAAATGCAGGTCTGGCTGTCCTTTCTGCTCACTATTTAATGACCTTTGCTGGAATGAACAGGTCTGTGACTATGAACCAAGGAGAATGTGAGATTTTATTCTAAATAGATTGCTTTCCTGGCATTAAACCCTGCTCATGAGTTATCATGTCATACCATTCATAGTATGCAATAATATATTATCCACCAGCATCAGACAGCTCAATAACATTATCTCGTTACTGATCACACTGATCAAGTGTTATTCATTTTATACATTCAAAAATAATAAGCTTATGACTCAAACCACTTCACAAAAGATCATGATCCAATCCATAACACAGTTCTGTTTTGGGAAATATGAACATGTTCATTAGGTTCAGGGATATGCTTTTTCACCAAATGCTAATGGCTCTCAATAAACAAAACAGCCTGACTCAAATACATAATTATTTGAGTAATTTTAAAACATAGAAGATATTCACTGAATCATTTCTGTTCCATTCTAATGAAGGATTATGCCTGAAACATTAGCCTGTCTGATACTAATAGGGCTATTTCCAACATGCTAGTTGGAACCTTATCAGCTGCATGGAGGTAGCTTTGAAGGTGGGAGGGCAGGGAAGTTTTGACGTTTCCTAGCTGGGACTTCTAGCGAAGGTGATCTCACCTCTGAGTGATTGTGTTGATGGAAGGGTGAAGCAAGCATCAGTTTCCTGACTATTAATGGCGTGATGATAATGTAAAATCAAAATAATCTTAGCAGAACATTGAGCTGCTCTCTCATTAGAGAGACAGAGACGGACGACTGGTGATGGTTTAACCTGAAGGTCACCACGTCACAGGTGAGGGAAGACATTCAGAAGGAGAGTCCTTCATGATAACCTCAGCCTGTGTAGGAATTGAGCCCATGCTTCTGACATTACACTGTATTGCAAACCAGTTGTCTAGCCAACTGAGCTAATTTTTGCACCTCATGAGAGTGTAATGATAAACAATTTCTGCCCATTTGGTTCAAAAATGGTGATGTTGTTGGAGTCTTGCTAAAGGATGGGCCTGGCACTATTGAGTCCAAAGCCTGGCAGATGACTGGAGGTGGTCTGCCAATGGCAGGTGAGGCCAATGAAACCTCCTTTAATCTTTTATTTTCCCCCACAGTCAAGGACATCACAGTTAAGGGCCCTCCTCAGGAAGGATCCCACTCCACAGTGAAAGTGTGGAATCAAAGATCCCACTCCACAGTGAAGGTGTGGAATCTTGTGGAGTTTCCATAAGTGGGAAATGACAGATGTGGAGGAGTCGCAATTGAACAAAAAGCATAATATCAGTTTTCAGATGGTCAGATAAATTCTGGGCACAAATTTGGTGGCAGCAGAATGAAGAATGAGAATGTACCACATTTCTCAATGGCAAGCATTGGGAAATTTTTTTAAAAATATATTAGCATGTCAAGCATACTCATCACATTGTAAATTCACCAGAATTAAGTGTACCTTTGGATGTAAGTAGTCAGGAAAAGAATAACAAGTGCCTTTGGATTTACAATGTTTTAAAGTGGAATGCAGCAGGCAAGATGATCCTCCTGGTAAATTTGAACCAAACAGGAGTTGCTTTATCAGGAATGTAGAGGATGACTGAAACTGGGCAGAGAAGGTTTTGATGATTAAGATTGGGTGGTGACTGGGATAGTGCTGTCTAATTTGTAATGTCATTACTCAATGGGTTATGGGGCAAGTCCACACTGTTATTTGAACAAGGACCCATTTTCTGTCCCTGTTCCCTCCTCTTGATCTTAGACTTCTACTTTCCACCATGTCCTATTGGCCCCAGCATTTGGATCTCCATCTGCCAAATCATGTGCTGGTTCTGCACTCTCTCATCTTTCATTCCTCCAAAACAATTTGACAAAGAGGGAATAATTGGACCAAGTGAGAAAGATAAATTGTTCAGAGCACATCATGTATTGAACCCATAGGCCAAGATCTGACTATTCTTGCTATTCTCTGTCATGGTCTAAGTCTTGTGAATTTGCCTTCAACATCAGGACATCCAGTTGGTACTCTGACTGATTTGCTGATGATTAAACATGACAAAATGTTACACATTAATTGTTTGTAAAATGTTCACTTGTTTGGAAACACTGAAAGCCACCCTATACACTTCAGCCGAGCTGATTACTGTAAAGGGCATCAGAGAGTTATGTTATTTATTTATTTTCAACTGATAAGTCAGATATTATATGTAAGAAAGCAACACAAAGGTTGTAAGGTAAAGTAGGGCATTGTTAATAACTTAGCAGCAGCCTGGCTCATTGACAGGATCTATCACTGGAGTTTGAGTTACGTTACACTCAGTGTAGGCTAATGTTAAAAGTACTATCCTGAGGGTAAAGTGGTCATTAGTGGACATGCAACAAAAATTTCATTAGCACCGGCAAGTTGTAATGTGTAAACTGTTTAAACTTTAGCAGTATTTCTATCTCCTTTTGGGTGCTGCTATGGAGGTCATCAGCTTGCTAACTTAGGGAAAAATCCCCAGCACAGAAATAGGTCACAGAATCTGTCATGAGAAACATCAGGCAAAAAGACAGTCTAATTAAGTATTTCAACACTTTGAGCTGACGATTATTGAAATTAGCTATTATAATTGATTAACAACAAAAACAAATCTTGCTGCTGTATTTTGAGAAAAGTAGATTCAAACCTGAAAAAATCTAAAATTTATTTAAGATGATCTGAAGTTAAAAGACCATTTGTTCCATTGTGATTATCTTTTACTATTTAAAAATGACACAAGGGATATTTTATGACACCTTGGCCATCCTACACCATGTGAAATTATATTGCAGTGCAGGAAAATCTCATCTGAAAAAGGTAATGTTAATCAGATCTGAAATTCTCATCATTGAATTTGCCCTGAAGCTATAGGGTCAAATGAAAAACATTGCATACTTTAATTGTCACCCAATTGAAACTGCAACTCTGTCAGGCAGGTAAATGATTAAGAGTGTGCAGCATAGTACTCTTACCATTTCTCTTTTATGACTGGCTTTTATTGTCTAATTGCCCACAGTTTAGTTTAAAAGGTTTAATGGAATTGTTGATTGAACCACCGAAATGTCCAAAGGAGGGTGTACACATTTGCACAGTCCATTCAGATAAGTCTTCCACCTCATCATCATCATCATCATCATCATCATCATCATCATCATCATCATCATCATATTAAAAAAAGGAAGCAATTTTACAGCAGCAGTAACAAGAAATAGATCATTACAAAAGTGGGCACTGAATAGACTGCAGGTAAGATTTAATGGTCGGTCTCTGTGTAAATGTTGAATCTCAGAATTGTCCTTTATTTACATTTAATTCCTCCCATTGGAAGAGGATCACTCTCTTAATCTGTTATTGTTATTCCACTGATAACCTTTATGGGCTTAGTTGTGACCAAACATAATCTAAATTATTTATCAAACCACGTGCAGAGGAAAACTACTTGCATATTCATACTTCAGTTTCAAGTATGACCTATCATTTGCCTGATATGACAACATCTAATAAAAAATGTTGCCCAGAATGTTACTCAAAATGTCAATTTTTAAGTGTGACAATGAAATGTAGATGTATCTATACTTTTATTTAATGGCAAAACATCGTTACTGTGTCTTTAAGCTCAGTCCTTGAGTTTAGGAAGTCTAAAAGTCATCTAAATTCAAATCTTCTAATGAACTTATACTGATACGGTGGACTGGGCTTTGTCGGCACCAACAAAAGTGCCCACACAGGTCTATTACTTTAAAGATAAATAATGTTTAATTATATGTATATTTTATGATTTGTTGGCTTGTCTCAATAGTTGTAATTTCAAAAATTATCAAGTGTGACACTGCTGAAAAAGGCATTCCACTTGCTGCCCACCTACTCCCATAAATATATATCAAATCCAGCAGGGCACACTCCCTATAGCAATTCTTTGATATTTTTTATTCATCCACAACATGTGGGTGTCACTAGCTAGGCATTTAAAACTCAACTGCATTGTTCTGAGTCTGGAATTACATATAGGCCAAACAAGGTAGATTACAAGCATGGGGCTGGATGAACACAGCAGGTCAAGCAGCATCATAGGAGCAGGAAAACTTGACGTTTCGGGCCTAAACCCTTCATCAGAAAATTCCTTCCCTAAAAGACTTGAGTGAATAATCTGGATTTTCCATGACAATAGCCAATGGTTTCAGGGTCATCAATGGACAATTAATTTCAGATTTGTTTTTAATTATTGAATTCAAATTCCATTTGAATACAGATCCTGAAAAATTGCCTGGTTTTCTGGAATAATAGTTTAGTGTTACTACCACTAGGCCATGGCCTCCCCATTTGCTATCAGCACTTTTCAACACATAACCCCTATCAAATAAGGACAATTTAGCAGAGAAAGTGCGGAGGAATGTCATCATTCTAAGCTCCCTCCAAGTCACATACTACCCTGACTTGGACATAGAACATAGAACAGTACAGCACAGTACAGGCCCTTCGGCCCACGATGTTGTGCCGACCTATTATCCTACTAAGGTCAATCTACCCTGCATACCCTACATTCTACTGTCCTCAATGTTCCTATCCAAGAATCATTTAAAAGCCTCTAAAGTATCTGACTCCACTACCACTGCCGGCAGAACATTCATTAGAGTTTAGAAGGTTGAGGGGAGATCTAATAGAAACTTACAAGATAATGCATGGCTTAGAAAGGGTGGATGCTGGGAAGTTGTTTCCGTTAGGTGGAGATACTAGGACCCGTGGGCACAGCCTTAGAATTAGAGGGGGTCAATTCAGAACGGAGATGAGGAGACATTTCTTCAGCCAGAGAGTGGTGGGCCTGTGGAATTCATTGCCGCGGAGCGCAGTGGAGGCCGGGACGTTGAATGTCTTCAAGGCAGAGATTGATAAATTCTTGATCTCGCAAGGAATCAAGGGCTATGGGGAGAGTGCGGGTAAGTGGAGTTGAAATGTCCATCAGCCATGATTAAATGGCAGAGTGGACTCAATGGGCCGAATGGCCTTACTTCCACTCCTATGTCTTATGGTCTTATGGTCTAACATTCCACACGCCCACCACTCTCTGTGTGAAGAACCTACCTCTGACATCTCCCCTATACTGTCCTCCAATCACCTTAAAATTATGCCCCCTCGTAATAGTCATTTCCACCCTGGGAAAAAGTCTCTGACTATCCACTCTATCTATGCCTCTCACCATCTTACAAACTTCTATCAAGTCACCTCTCATCCTTCTTCGCTCCAATGAGAATAGGCCTTGCTCCCTCAATCATTCCTCATAAGACCTGTCCTCCAGTCCAGGCAGCACCCTGGTAAATCTCCTCTGCACCCTCTCTAAAGCTTCCACATCTTTCCTGTAATGAGGTGACCAGAACCGAACACAATATTCCAAATGTGGTCTAACCAGAGTTTATAGAGCTGCAACATAACCTCATGGCTCTTAAACTCAATTCCCCTGCCAATGAAAGCCAACACACCATACTCCTTCTTTACAACCCGATCAACTTGGGTGACAACTTTGAGGGATCTATGGACATGGACCCCAAGATCCCTCTGTTCCTCCACACTGCTGAGAATCCTGCCATTAGCCCTGTATTCTGCATTCAAATTCAGCCTTCCAAAATGAATCACTTCACAGTTATCTGGGTTGAATTCCATCTGCCACCTCTTTGCCCAGCTCTGAAATCTATCAATGTCCTGTTGCAACCTCCAACAGCCCTCCACGCTGTCCACAACTCCATCAACCTTCGTGTCATCAGCAAACTTACTAACTCACCCTTTCACTTGCTCATCCTAGTCATTTATGAAGATCACAAAGACCAGAGGTCCCAGAACAGATCCCTGTGGCACACCACTGGTCACCGAGTTCCAGGTTGAAGACTTTCCATCTATTACTTTCTCAGAGCCTTTCCAATAGGAATGAAGGAAAACAAATCAAACCTTGTAATTGTATACCTACCCAGTGGTAACAGCTGGAGAATGAATGCACATTGGTTGAAATTAGGACCAGGATTGTCTGTTAACCTTTGCTGCCTGAAAGTTTACTGTCAGGTTTACATATGAGGAAAGGCCATTTTATATGGAGTGTCAGAATGTTACAGTTGTCTTTGGTACAATACCCTACATGAATTTGGAAAGACTATCTTTTTTAATTTTCCTGGATGGTTAATTGTGGATTGAAATGGAAAGGACTGTTTTTTTAAAAAAACAAAGATTGTGGAAAGGATGGCTGGTCTTTTAAAATGCAGGTTGCTAATTACATTCTTGTTTGTTCAAGGAGTTGAGGGGTGGAGCGTTAGTTGCAGAGAAGCTGGAACCAGGGAATATGTACAAATGAAATTCGGCGGGCAACAAATAGCTAACTAATCTGTGGAATTGTGCTAGTTGTCAATCACAAAGGCTTTTGCCTGCCACCAAGTATATGATTGGTTTCTGGCTAACTGAACAGCTTATGGGCATGAATGTTTGATCAGTAACCACTTAACCTCTGAAACAGAAGGTGCCTTACTTCCATCTGTGATTTAAAAAAACACTTCTAGCCTGAAGTAAACTAATTTGTTTCCCCTTGTCATTTGCTGTAGGCGGTGGCTTTTAAGCAGTAAATCAGAAATTTTATAAATGTGAACCTGTAGCCCTATGCCTTTTGTAAGCATGTGAAAACACCTGTGAAAGATTGCTCAGCAGCAATTTCTTACAAACCCATCATGATTGCTTCATCATCACTGGATCAAAACTCTTACTCTTATTTATCAGCTTTGCAGGAGCACCATCGCTGATGTATGTCCTGCAAAACCAACAGCCATCAGTTAATCGTTGGATTAGAGAACAGCTACCAATTTCCCTTCCTAGCTATTTTCTTATCAACTTATTCAGAGATGTTACTACACACCTCTGGAACAGGGTATGACTTGAGCCTGGGACTCCTGGCTCACAGATAGGGACACAGCCTTCTCTGTCAATCATTCAGGAAGGCAAAGCTCCTCCTTTGCACCACTCTATCTACCAAGACTTCCAGGTTCTCGTTGGAGAAACACCGTTCCATTTTCCCCTTCTCCACTATGTTCCAGCTCAGTCCACCAACAAGCAGGACACTTCAGATTGCCAATGCTCATCTGGCTGCACGGTGGCAATGTAAAGATAGCTTGGATGCAAGGGATGCTAGTTTTTGGGTGAAGATTCAGAGTGGCAAGTTGTTGTGGGAACCGATATTGGAATTGAGCATGGAATAGCAGAAGTAATTAATGAAGCAAGTTTGATAAGGCAGAATGAGGAAACCCAACAGCCTCATGATGAAAAACCCTCTAAAAACCACAATCCAATTTGTGGCTGCAGAGTGAGGTGATGGCCTTCCAATATTCCTGCCTCCCACCTCCCGTTTCTGTGAATACACCAAGCCACTCCTACCTTCACTGTAATAACATGCAGGAACCTAATTATATTCTACTGCGAACATTGCAATTAAGCAGCACAAGTGCAGGGCATGCAGGAATCTCCAATAAACTTAAAAGCCTTTTTGACCTCTCTGCTCAATAGTTTGCAGCTTACTCCGGAGTTCGAAGCTGGTTTTACATTTAGCCAAAAAGTAGCATTCAGCCCTTCACTTTCACATACTGCAAGAAATACTTTCCTTTCACCGCATGCCCCCCTGACCCAACACATAATGTAATATTGAACTAAGTAAATATATCATTCTCCAAAGGTATATCATTTATTATGCAACAGCCTTTCTGTATTCATGTACAGTACAAAAGTAATTGCCTTTTGGTTATGATTTATCGCTATAATATGCAAACTTATTCGCCAGAAATCTGCCTGTTTTTCTTGTCTGTGATAGCTTGCATTAACCTTGACTATCTTTAGAAATATCTAATAATTACATTTTTGCAGTACTAATGAAATAATGGTTGGATTTAACACCTTACAATTTAAACAGAAATAAAACAAAGGGTTTGCTAGTCTGGGGCAGATGATGAGGGAACAAAGCTCGGTGAAAACATTCTCATCCTGAATTGTGATCGAGCCTAGCATGAATGTTAAAGGAACCGAATTGTCTGAAAGCATCTTAATCCAAAAAAAATGTCAAGTCGATGAGCTTCCCTGGTTTCCGACTGAGTTTTCTGTCATCACAGAAATTAGTGTGCAGTCAATTTAGTTCACTCCATGTGGTTAGTAAGAGTAACTCAACACAACAGCAAAAGCTGATACCCCCTGACTGAATCCTGGCTGTAAGTTCTGAAAAATTATCCAGCTAAATCCTATCCCTACAAAGTAAGGCATAGTGTACAATGTGAATAGGAGCAGTCTGGAACAGATAATGCTTTCTACTCAAGGTTTAATGCAATAATGCAATTATCATTTTTTCTTGTAATTAGTAACTGAAATACTATATCTGTTAAGTCTTATCTTTGCATAAACATGACAACTGTTATCAATATGCCATCAGCTTTGAACTCTGGAGTCAATTGAGCAAACAGACCAAAGGGACTTTCAGTTTATTGGTGATTCCTAAATGTTTTGCACTTGTGCTGCTTGATTGCAATGTTCATAGTGGAGTATAAGTCAAAACCTTGCACCTCATTGCAAGGTTTTGTGCACTGCTTCATAACACATTGCAGGATGGTTCAGGGTTGAAGGGGGAAAGTGTACAGGTTCCCAAGTATGGCACCGGAGATCCTACTGGAGGACAGATGTCTTGTATTACTTTGGAAGGACACCACCTCACTCCACAGTTCCTTTTTTGCTGCAGAAGTTGATGCCACTCTGACTGACCTCACATTAGTTTCCTATTTCTTGTCCAGGTCATGAGGCCTTCCTTCAAAGAACATAACCACTCACTCACTATCTCCTGGTGACTCCTAGGAGGTGTTCAATAACATGATTTATTCTGAAACCATAGCAGTAGTTTTCAGGAGAGGTCATTAATGATTTTCAGAATAAATGTCATTAGAGCTGGTGAAGTGTCCCAGAAAATCACCCACTGTATTTTAGAGTTCCTGTTCACTGCTCCAGCGACAAATGAACATGAAACAATAAGTATTGCTTGAAGTTGTGCTTGAAATCTACATCAATGTCTTGTTTACTCCCAGTTAGCTGATTGCTGTGAGGAAAGGACATTAGGTCAAGAGCTAACCATCAAAATGCCAAGCAACCTCCTAAATGAGCACCAGCAGGCAATTTAAGTGACAATCAGTTGCTTAACAATCCTCTGGGTAGCCATTCTAAGCACAAGCTTTAAATCCTTTATTGGTGTTGCAGTTTTAGAGCCCATGTTCCCCACCTTGGAGACGCTTTCATGCCTAGATTCTCTGGAAAATCACTGCTGCGGTTTCAGGATATGGATCCTCAGCTGAAGAGAGACATCAGTGAATTCAAAGGAACTTATAGAAGCCTCAATGCCAAAATCAGCATTGTTGGTTAACCCCTCTTTCATCTCTCTCATGAGCTTCCTGAGTGGAGAGTTACGACAATGATCTAATTGCTACTTATGCTTTTAAAGTTCTACTTGATTTGAAGTACAAACTGTGTTACAACCTGACCATGCTGCTCATAACTTTGAGATATAACAGGTTTCTGCTTTTCACTGCTTCAGTTTCTTCCTTATTACACAAAAAAACTTAGCCATGCCTGACATAGCTGAAGTACTGTATAACGTGAATAGTTCTACTTCAATTTACAATTGATTTTATATTCATTTACCCTTTCCCTGTCAGATGATATATAGACTTCAATTAGAATTAAACTTGAAATTACCTCCACTTCTCCCAGACTCTCCAACCCAATTAGTTCAGACTGATTCAAGCGTTTTTTTTTCCATTCCTGTTGAAATCTTTCCATTTCCCTTCTGCCAATGAAGTTGATTTGAGCAATGTGTGTGGAAGGGCCTACATGATTCTTTGAATCATTCTGGCAGTTTAGAATATTGCTTGTGGGCATAAGAGGACCTATAAAAAGACTGGGGGATATTTCTAGTCATATTCAGATGGAATCTGATACATAATTCAAAGAAAAGCTACAAGGCTTTTTTCTTCTTTCTGCAGAGGACTAGAGAATCCAAAAAAATCTCAAAATACTTTTATGGCAAAATTTCCAAATACTATAAAATACATGATTAATTTTCCCTCTGTCGATGGTGGCTATCTGTCCTTTTCTATTTGGCGTTAGGTATTTTCTATATTTATCTAGAAAGATGTATTTCACTGTCTTCTTTTGTCCTCTAATCTTTGCTAAATTTTCTATGCTATGCATTTCACTTGCCTCAATGCTTCTGCCCTCTTTTACTTCATCTACTTGTATTCTCACTGACAAAATTCTCATTAGGTTCCACGTAGTATTGGTCGCACCAAGACAGTTTTAGCTATTTTCAATCAAAGTTATCTCAACTGCTTCTCAATGAAGGATGAGACGGCTTATAATGAGCTCCTTTGTGAGCTGACTTTCATTTTCTGCTTTCACATCTCATTGAATTGTTCTCACCATGGTTGAGGAACTAAAAGCACTGTTGTGTGTGATAGTGATGGGACTAAACTGAAAAATCCATGAAAACGCAATTGGTGATCGCAATGCGTAATGTTAACAATATAGGGAAATGACAACTCCATGATGCCTGCTTTTTTGAATGACCTCTGCATCCAGCAAGCACTAATCATGTTGCTCATTGACCAGAGATATCAGCTGGGAGCCGATACTGTGCACGGCAAACACAGATTAAAGATAACTCTTCCTCTTAAAGGGAGATGTTCTCATAAAGAATCTGAAATGTGAAAGAGTAAAGAATGGCAAACCTGAGGAGAAAATCAACCGTAAAGCTTTTGAGTGCTGCGTTGGAGTTCTCTGTGGAAGAAACTGAAAGGGAGAGAAATGTCCTGTATCTGCAGAGAGAACAGCAAAGTCAGACAGGAATGAGAACAGATGACCGCGGACGTTAATGTCAGGTGTGAAGTCCTGAGGATCTCGGTGCAGAGCCAGAAAAGGTTCAATCAAGCCACTTGTGTATCTTTGAAAAGTATAAAATTTACATATTGCTTATCTCTGCTAGGACTCATGCAACATGGTTGGGAATCACAATGCCCATATCCAAGTCACAGCACAATCCAATTTGTAGCTCCTGGGTCTTTTATCTGTTGAAATTCATTTCAAATCAAATGTTCAGTCAATTGAAAGCTAGAAATGTAACAGAAAAGATATGCAGCTGCAACACCAAGGTCAATCTTTGTCTTATCTTTTATAAACTATCACATATATAAAATATCAAAGAGACTTTGGTCAAAGGTCACCTCAGGGCTCAACAAAAATACAATGAGTGAATTTTTTTGCTATGTTGAGTGGTGCAAATAGTTTGATCGCTTTATACAATTTATATACTTTCCATTTAAGATTACACTGATACAGGTTGTAGTTCTTACGTGATTGTTATGTTGGATGCATTCGCCCAATAATGAAGCTGCAGTTAGAAAACATTCACCTGCCAATGGACAAATTTCAGTTGACTCATACGGAAAAGTAAGATGCAAATGTTTGGGCTCGTTTTAGACATATTTTCACAGGCAGTGAAGTACAATTTACATTTCTTTAACCCATTTTTATATCTTGCTCATACTTCAGCATATTACATTTTCCACCGGTCAAAGGCACCCTCAAGCTGCTGTGACCCATGGATGATAGTATATTGATCTTCCAAGAGCTTGTCAATGAGGTCTTGGAATCAATCCTTCCCCTCAAACTTAATAAAACATTGACAACTGAAAGAAACTGCCAAGTTAGCAGAAAATTACAAATGAGGTTATGGTCATTCTGTTAACCTTACGCTAGGTGCCTTGTAAAATCCACTTATTGCTATGCTGCTTTGGTGAATGGCTCTCCCACCATATTAAAACAAAAAAAAATGTAAGTACAATGTAGAATAGAATGTTACTGACTGATTGATCAATTTTACACTATTCATAAAACTAAAGGCCAAAGAGTAACCTAATCAATTTCTTCTTAATCCCGTCCTCACTTCCTTCTTCACTGATCCAAAAAAGAAGTAAACCAGCTGAATGTAACAGTGTACTGAGCTATATCAAAGAAACAAAATCCTTGAATTGTTTGTTATTTGGGTCAAAACTGATTAAATGATGTGGTACTAACCACCTGTAGCTTATAGTTAGGCTCTTTCTAACAAAATTATTACTTTTTATTCAATCTTTTGGGGCTTGTTATGAAATATCTCTGTGATAGGTGGGACTTGAATATAGATACCGGGAACAGACGACTAGGATTAGGAAGACAAGGGAGTTGGATAATTCATCTTTGTTTTAGTTTGTTCATAATGGGATGTGGATGCCACTGAGAGATCAACATTTATTGCCCATCCCTAATTGCCCTGGACAAGGTGGTAGTAGGCTGCCTTCTTGAACCTCTGCAGTCCCTGATTCTCCAAGCAGAGTCCAGGATTTTGATCCAACAACAGTGATGTTCAAGATGTGTGACCTGAAGGGGAACTTGCAGGAGGCAGTCTTTTCATCTTGTCCTTTTAGATGATAGTGGCCACAAGTTTGGAAGGTGTTGTTGAAAAAGCCTTGGTAATGTAGTACTGTGCATCTTGTGAATAGTACATACTGCTGCTCCTGTGTGTCAATGGTCAATGGAGTAAGTATTGGAGGTGATAGATGGGCTGTCAATCAAGTGGGCTTCTTGTCCTAAATAATGTCAAGCTTCTTGAGTGTTGTTGGAGCATCAATTCCCCCGCTATGCACCACTCCAGACAAGTGAAGAATATTCCATCATACTTCTGACTTGTGCCTTGTAGATGGTGAACAGACTTTGGAGAAACAAGACTGAGATTCCTGCTGCAGAATTTCTAATTTTTGACCTGCTCTGTAGCCAGAGTACTTACATAGCTAGTTCAGTTCAGTTTCTGATCAATGGTAACCTTCAATGATTTTAATAGTGATGGATTCAATGTTGGTGATGCCATTGAATGCCAAGAGTTGATGTTTGGGTAGGTTTTTTTGGAGATTCATGCCAGGCATTTGTATGGTGTGAATGTTATTTGCCCCTTATTGGCAAAGCCTGCATATTGCCTACATCTTGCTACATATAGGCTTTCAGTATCTGAAGATTTGTCAATGGTGCTGAGCATTGTGAATTTCCCCACTTCTGATCTTATGATGGAAAGTAGGTCATTGATGAGGACCTGAAGATGGTTGAGCCTATGGTACTACCCTAGTAAATCTTCGCAGTCATATCCTGAGGCTGAGATGATTGACCTTATGATCCTACATTTTCAAAAAGAACATCTTTCATTCTTCTAAATTTCAGTGGATATATTGTATGCTTTAACAACTGCCCAATGTACATTATTACCAGAGATTAATATCACCTCTGCCTTTTTTTTTTTGCTTCCAAAACTAAAATAGGTTAAGATGTCTGCTTGCAATGGCAGTTGTTAAAAACATCAATTTATACAAGAGATAAAAGGTACTGCAGATGATGGAGAATCCGAGATAACAAGCATGGGGCTGGATGAACACAGCAGGTCAAGCAGCATC
>JAHRHZ010000087.1:24719666-24788367 GCA_024137785.1 Ginglymostoma cirratum
AGCAGGAAAACTTTACGTTTCGGGCCTAAACCCTTCATCAGAAAAATCCTGGTCCTATGATGCTGCTTGACCTGCTGTGTTCATCCAGCCCCATGCTTGTTATCATCCATTTATACAAGGAGAGTTGAATATTTGAAGTATATATCAAAATACAAATGGTATGTATATATCACTTGTGAAATCAGATCTCAAGACTTGTTCATATGTCATCACTATTCTGTAGGTATTTTCCATTTTTACAACGTGCGCGAGAGAGCCCATTCCCTTTTAACTGTTTTCTTATCATGGGGTTCTTTTCATTCTTCTGAGCACCTTTCGTCAAGCCTGGCACTTGACGTTCATTTTTCTTGGTAAAGTTAAATCCACTAACACTGGCAGAATACTTTGCGGCACTTAATAGTTTCACAATGAGAATATTGAATAGTCACCTTTGAAAAAATAAATTAGAACACTGCCACTGCTGTAAATCTGAAAGAAAATAAAAAAAATACTCAAAATACTCAGCAGAGAGGGAGGACCCTGAACCTTTCTCTTTCCACAAAAACTACCTGACCTCTTGAGTGTTGCATTTTATATAACCAAAGTGTTATTTCCATCAATGAGACAAGCATAAAATCTATTCCCAGTCCAAATAACTAGGCTGTCCAAACATGGAAACATTACAAGCAATTCCACAAGAAAATTAACATCGAGGACCTTGAAGACCCTACCAGGGTAGCAGTTCCAGTCAATGGCTCACTGACAATCTTCTGACATCAGGAGCTACTTTATGCCCACAGGGCCAGGATGATCCTAAAATTTGACATTATCTACATCTGTGAGCATCTCTGCCGGAAATCATGTTTGTACAAAACAATCATGATTGACCTCTGGATATTTATGGGAAATGATGACTAGAAACCATACTAGTGCAACCTAATGAATTTAGTACAGAATCACATCTAGTGTTGCCCGTGGTATTCTGAGGCGTGCAAGCACAGGCTGGCTGAACACAATCTGTATGCTGCTCACTGTGTACGGTCAACAGGACACGTCATTTCATATGATTGGCCAGTCATTTGGGCGTACAACCTGCAAACCTGGTATCGCACCAGTACTTAAGCTCAGAGCTAGTTACATCACTTACAGAGACATCGTTCAGCAGGACTTCATTAGAAGCTAGGATAAAGGCAAAATACTACGACGCTGAAAATCTGAACCCATTTTGCTATAATTATGACTGGTTTGGAGTAGGAATAAATCGTGCATAGAAAGACTGCAGGAAACCTGTATAAATGGCTTCTTCAGGAATATCATTCTATGGCTTCAGTATGTAAAGCCCGCACAAGTGATAGCCAACCCTGGAGGGGAGCCCATCCCCTAAAACAAAGCAGGCAGTGTTCACGTGAAGAGAATGTTTTGAAGAACTCATCATCCAAGACTCTCCGGACTTGCATGCCCTCAGTTAATTTCCAGAGGAACCCACCAGGCACCAACACCGTCTGGAACAAAAGCCATATGACAGTTAAAAACCAGTGGCTCAGATCTTCCAGTTTATTGATAGTTAGAGATGGGATCTATGACCCAAAGTATGTGTTGAAACTCCGCATAAGTCCTTACAGACTGAAACCAAAGGAATTGCCTCAGAAGTTTGAATGTTCATTGGGAAATTCCCCTGCTTCTTGGGACCATCCAATAAAGCCTTTGGCTTTCAGTTAAACTCAAAGACTTTGGGCAATTCCAAATTACCTACCTTGATAGTTACCAAGAAAGGTTAGACGGAAAAATTTCCAGTCTAAATACTGGTAACTACACAACTGACACCATTTCTGATTCTCCCCAACCCTCCTAAATCCTGTTTGAAGTCCCAACTCCTGTTCTTCGCTGTCTGACTCCTCCTCCGTACGCCAAGCTGACCTGACAACTCTTCCTGACTCAACACAACTGCCCACCTATCACCCAGTCCTGCTGCCACCCTAGCCATTTGCCATCCCAACTCCTTCCTCATTTACCCCATCTACCCTACCCCATAATCCATTTACCTCTCTCATCATCCCGACTTACACTCACCCATTCACTCACATGTTGCAAATCTCCAAAATCACCAATCAGTTTAAAAAACAATGAATCCCTATTATGACACACCTCTGGACTTGAACCTGGATATTTTGGTCCAGTGATAGGGCACTGCCATTTACACTACAATCACTTCTTGCCAATCCCAGTGTGCTAGGACCATCAGTGAATGTCCAGTAAATTCATACAATCTGAAAAGTGTTATACTTCTGGTTAATATCCAATTAACATTTCTGTACGTTTCAGAAGCCTGGAGACACATAAAGAAACTAGAGACCTTTAAAATATAGATCCAAAGACGTTTATTAAAATTTTCACACACAAAACCAAAGACAAATTAAATGTTATTTGAAATTACAAGGTCAATAAAGAACTCTTAAAGAGTGATGCCCAGGAAAGAAAACATCATTGTTGTAGTGATTACATCAGACCTGAAAGGATACAGAGATCTCTTCTCGAGAGCAACACAGACGGCAGTGGAAAGAAGTGTTGACCTGGACACTTTGACAGAGAGTGGTCGCAGATGAGCTACTGTACATCTGTAAGTATGGCACCAGACAACGTAGTGGGGCATGGCATGACAGCAGTTCTGCTGGTAGGAGTGACTACAAACAGATGCAGTAGCAAGTGCCACCACTAATCTCACACATTTTTCAATGGATTGCTTAGAATTTCTGGCCAATAGTGCATCAACTTCACATTCAGAAGCAGCACCTCAATTTTGCTCACTATCATTGCTGCACATTTCATAGCTTCAGGCACTGCCAGTTGTTCTGCAATGACAAGCACATCAGCCTGGCACATTACAATGCAATCACTGATACTCTTCCTTCTGTCTTGCAGGGCAAGGGTGCACAAAACAGAAAGGAGTAGTGAAAGGATGAGGTGGAGTCAGGCGCATCTTCATATCCTCTCCTTTGTTGAATATTTGAATGGCCAATCTTGAAAACTCTGAAGCAACAGTAATGGAATAAACCAAAGAGTTACATTATATACCTTTTCAAACCTAACTTCACCTTCATTGTGCTTTCTGGTTTGAAGTCTTAACTGCAAATTATTTATTCACAAGATCAGGGCACTGCTGGCTAGGCCAGCACTTATTGCCCAGAGGGCAGTTAAGTGTCCATCACATTGTTGTGGGTTTGGAGTCACATGTAGGCCAGAACAGGTAAGGATGGTAGATTTCCTTTCCCTTAAGGGACATTAGTGAACCAGATATTTGTGACATTTGACAATGGATTCGGAGTCAGCATTCAACTCTCAATTCCAGATTTTATTGAATTCAAATTGAACCAGCTGCCATGGTGGGGCTCAAACCCAAGTCCCCAGAACATTAGAGATAACAAGGTGTGGATCTGGATGAACACAGCAGGCCAAGCAGCATCATATGAGCAGGAAAGCTTGACGTTTCGGGGGATTCTCCAGCATCTGCAGTACCTATTATCCCCAGAACATTAGTTGAGTTTTGTGGGGTTAATAGTCTTTGGATAACACCACTAGGCCATTGCCTCACCCTTGAAATGATCTGCCCACACACTTTTTGGTCTCTAACCAACATCCCCTTCAGTCACATTTGTACAATTGTGCTTTCAGAAAGCCCAGATCTCTCATCTGACCAGTCACTACTGTGTGGCAATGAAGAGTGAGGAGAAACGCAGATGTCTGGGAAATCACTTGATCTGTTACTTCCTGACTTCCGTCCATGTTGTGACTGTCAAAGGGACATTGATGAATCTGGTGCCAGATTTCACACAGAACATAGAGCCTATCCTTCTACTGTGAACATAGTGACCAAATGCATAATAACACTTATGGACCCAGTCGTTCTGCAATGACAGATGACATATGTCTCAGATTCCATTGCAGCATCCAGTGTCTAAGTGCAAAACTGGAAGCTCAGACCTACATCATGAGATTTCTGCTTGTTCCCATAAGCTTCGCTTGGTGTCCAACAGGTTCAGATTACTGCAAGACCATGTGCAATCTGCTACATTGAAACCTAGCAACTTATCACCAGCCATGCTGCAGTCACTGGAGTAGCATTGGGTCGGAGAACCTGCAGAAACAGCAGTACGTGGAAGATAGGCACTCAGTGAAAGTGGGTGAATATTTAAACACATGTCTATTATTGGAAGCATTGGTTTGATAAAGTTGGCATGGATTAGTTGATTTGTAATGGCTTTTATTCCATGATGTTGGCCAAGGGGATACAATGATTCTTTGTGACAGATTGATGGTGAGGTGAAGATACGTGGAAAAATAGTAACCTGGAGATTTTTGATGCCCTAAATTCTTCCTTCTTTCCTGCTCTTTTTGCTCCTCCTGAGGTGGTTATGGAAATCCAATGGCTTCACCCTCACGATTGCTATGTCATAGAGGCTGCAGTAGACTAAGGTAGAGGAGACACAACCTAGTGGGGACAGACAGCATTTTCCCTGTGCAGCCTGGGCAGCAGAATTGTGATTTTGAGGATGTCAGTGGTCTCCTCCACAATATTCCTGCTTGGCTACATGGCTGTCAATGTAGCGATTACAGAAAAAAGGCATTGTTGAGCAGGAAGCTTTCCTTATTAACAACTCTCTAGTTTGACATGCTGACTGAAACATGGCAGGAATGGCTCCCTGGCACACAATGTAAGCAGTGTGAAAGTTTCCTGAATGAAGGGTATTCACCAACATGATAAACTCTGTCTGGTTGCAAATCAACTTCGGGCTCAAGGAACACTACTGCATTCTGACTGAGAATTTCTGTCAACTCCTCCAGCAATATAGAATGAAATATTCCTGCCAATCCTGTAGCAGGTAAAGAAATTCAAAAATGTCTCACATACAAGTTGAAAGATGGGGTTCTGTAATAAGTGTGGGTCTTCATGGGCTTCTGGTTCAAAATGGCAGCTTTGGTATCAAACCAATGTTAAATGCTGATAACTGTTGCAATCTGGAAACTCTGCTGGATTCCAGTGTACATATGGCACTTCCACGTTATCACCCTTCCAAGCTTGGCAATCAGTGTGAGACACAGATGACATAGTTAGGAATGGATCCACCATCATCTTATTCAGCTGGCCACCATTATCAAGTAATGCTATGGAAGCCAATTTTACTGACTATTATATTTTAAAGTTTCCTGAAACTTTGTCACTGACAAAACCACAAAACTGAATTTTATTTGAAGAGTCAGTTTAATAAGCATCTAAAGGTGATTTATATTCAATAGTATCAAAATAACCATGAGTGAAATCCTCAATATACTTTTTCATTGAAGGCATTAAATAATGTTGCATGTTTATGCTTATTTTCTGAATAAGATGAAAAAGACTGCAAATATGATTTATTTAACGTAAACTAACTGATAGTCAATCACGTATCATAATATTGTGCATATAAAGGCAACCTGCAAAATATTCAGCAGATACAAATATAAAAGAACTATTTGATAAATATAATGGCGTATTAAAAGTTTCCGACACTAATATACTTCAAATCAAATATTTACGAAACAATAATCACATTACATGCACAATGTTTAAAAAATACTACCCATACGAAAACAATTCAAAATCTATTAAAACCCATTTTAATAATTTAGAACTGGAATTTAATCGATTTATCACATATACATTCTGAAGGCTAATCTAATTTCACAGTAAAGTGATTCACTATTACCAGCGTACTCAAGCTATATCCACTAAAGTTCACTCGAATGTTTTTTTCATTAGTAATAAACACAAACAACGCACAATTCAGACAGAAAGAATTAAACTGATCCTTAATGTAATAAAAGAGACTCAGTATCTATCTACATATCACTGAAGCAAAAAAACCTTCACCAAAATAGTCCCTACTACAGGGCAAAGTCCTTTCTAGTAAAGAATGGGTGGGTTTCTTTTGTTCTTTCGCAGGTGGTCAGCAGAACTGGATAGGTCAGCATTTGTTGTCTATGTTTAGCGCCATTGAGTAAGGTGGTGATCTGATTTCTTGAACTATTACAGTTCACGTGGTGTAGGGACATCCACACTGCTGTTAGTGAGGGAGTTCCAGAACTTTGACAGCTATTTGGGACAACTAAGGAACGGTAATACAGATCTAAGTCAGGATAGTGCATAGGTTCAAGGGAAAAGTAACAGATAGTGGTGTTCCAATATAAGTTCTGCCCTCTTCCTTCCAGAGATATAGTTAACAACAACCATGGAGCAAGAACAGACAGATAGAAAGCCATGAATTTGGCCTAAGGACATAATTAAAACCATAGGGCAAGCAGAAAGAGGAAGCAGAGCTTAATGTTGAGTAATCCTCCTAAAAAAAAACCCAGAATGGCATCATTGAAGTTGATGAAATGATCAGGGGAATGATTTGCTGATGTTGCTAAAATATAAGCAAAATTAATCATGGACTGATAGTGTTCAATTTTCAGTGGGACAAGAATCAGAGTGATTCTGGAGTTGAAAATGCTTCACACCTTCAGGTTACTGCCCAGGCAGAACAGCTGAAAAATACCAGTGGAATCTTGTTACTTCCTATGTTTCCCTTTTTTGGCTAACCATGCTGAAATTCTGATGCAGCTAACTCTATGGGATTTGCCCAGAAATTCGAAAAGTCCAGTGGGCCATTACCTATTGCTTAGGGACTTTTGATGAAGTTCCAAACCCTGAGTTGGAGTACCAGACTTCAGAAGATTTTGACTTCGTTACCTGAATAGTAAGCATGGAAATTTTAGAGAAATTAAACCTGCTCTAACAGCCGAATAGTTATAAAACCGGCCTCCCACATTCAACACATCACTGATCCCCTATCCTTCCTGGCTCCCATGCCTAGGTTACCCCTGCATTCTCTCGGGACACACCCCTCTGACATCCAATCCCTATGGACACTGCTTAACACCTCTGTGTCCCCTACCAACATCATCCTGGATCTGACACCCCTTCACCTTACGCTGAGCCCAACACTACTCCAAAACGACCTCCTGAAACATGATTCTCCCCTGATCCTCCACTCCCAATGATTCCCCTGACTTGACCTGATCTGATAGTCCCAAGTTTCCAACACTGACCCAACCCCCCAAGGTATCCTAAACCTGCAACGCCTTACCTGGAACCTTACCCATTCGCCTACCAGCTGCACAACCAGCTCCACCTGGCACCTCACCCATTTGTGATATTACCAAGCCCTACCTGCCTCCTGTACACCTCACTTACATTACACACTGACCTTTGCTCAGCAGCAGTTAAAGTGGCCTAAGGACCTTAAAACTACAGAACACAGCATCTACTGCCGTAAAAGGAGGTGTGGTTTCAACAGTGATCCCCTCCACTGCTGGTTGTGAAGAGTCTTGGTTTCATGCATGCTGTTTCAGTTGGAAAGGCCCCTGGTCCACATGCTCACCTAAAAGTCTGCAGCAAGAATGAGTAGGCAATTTTTAGTCCGATCTCGGATGAAAATTGGGATTTCAACACAGTTTGGATGATGTGGCCCATTGAGTATTGCATATTGTGTTCAGTAATACATGGATCATTCAGCACATAAAGATAAAAGAATAGTGTCAAATCAAATAGATTTACATGACCACAGATTAACTGGGCATTTTAAGCAGTTAAAAAAAAACACTCCTACAATGAACGAGAATTGTCCTAATTTTTGCAAGGAGCTTTCATAGCATTTTGAAGGCTATTTCAGAATCCACTGCAACATTCCAGCATGTTCCAAATAAAATTGAACAATCATCATTTCACAAAATGATGATTAAAATTTTTCTTGAGGTTCAGGTCCGATTCTGCAAAGTTATTGCTGTGCAATGTAATGAATATGAAAGGGTTAACCTTTTACCAGACCTGATGCTCCATCACCATTGATATATAATGCAGTTACTGGGTGAGATATTTGATAGTTTGGGCAACATTATTGACTCTGACATGGTCCACAGATGAAGACATAAGTGCTTTTTTCGTCTCTTGTTAATAATAGTTAATATACCTAAGAGTTACTGTAACCTGTATGTAGTAAGTGAAATGTAATAAACCACTGTATTATTAAAGACCAAAGGCTCTTCTTCTGAAAATTAATTATTGTTTATTCTGCTAGAGAGCCCTTACATTAGCCTAGGATGAAGAATTGGTCACAGTATTGTACCCCAGATATAACAAGGGATAGACAGACAGCCTCTTCCTAAGATGTAGATTCAGAACACTGAAATTTTAATAAGGCTGATAGCCTCTGGTTTAATTTTCTTTGCTGGTCGTTGGGAAATGTGATACCTAGATGGAAATCAGCTTCTTGGAGAAAGTAAGTTACTTCACAGCACTGTTTGAGAGCCAGAAAAGTCAGGGGTACTGGACCGCTCACGAGTTTAAATACTCTCTGGGATTTTCTGCCCCAGACCCCTTTCTGACCATTGTTGCAGCCCACCACAGTCAGACCCTCCTGTGATTGGGAGAGCCATCTGCGATAGAACACCAAATCTCACAATCGGAAACCTGTGATTAAACAGCCCACTCCCTTTACTGAATTAGCAGCCCCAAATACTGTTCCACCACACCCCACCCTGGTTTCCCACACACCCCCAGTCAATATAGCTTTTCTTTTTATAAAGATCATAAGACCATAAGAAATAGGAACAAGGGTAGGCTGTTCAGCCCCTTGAGCTTGTTCCACCATTCAATAGGACCATGGCTGATCTGACATTCCTCACATCCACGATCCTGTAATCCTTGATTTCCTTATTGATCAAGAATCTATCTCAGCCTTAAATGTACACAAGGACTCGGTCCCTACTACTCTCTGTGGCACTGAGTTCTAAAACCTCACAACCCTCTGAGAAAGGATATTCCTCTACATCTTAGTCTGAAATTGGTGGCCTTTTATTCTGAGAGCGTACCCTCTGGCTGTACCCCCCTCATAAGGGGAGACATTCTCTCAGCAATTACTGTTTAGCCCCTTACGTGTCCTATATGTTTCAATGAGATTACCTCTAAACTCCAGTGAGTAGAGTCCCAACCTGTTTAACTTTTGCTTATAAACAGTCACTCCACTCTGGGGGTCATATCAGTGAACCTTCTCTGAACTGGGTCCAATGGAATAATGTATTTTCTTAGATAAGGGGACCAAAACCTCTCAAAGTACTCCAGATACAGTCATACAGCATTTTGTACAGTTACAGTAAAACTCCCATACTCTTATACTCCAACCCCCTTGAAACAAGAGCCAACATTCTATTAGCCTTCCTGATTACCTGCTGCAGCTGTGCACAAGATTTCTGTGTTTCATGCACAAGTATCTCCAAGCCCCCTTGTGTTGTATCTTTCTGCAATTTTTCTCCATTTAAATAATGCTCTGTTCTCTTGTTCTTCCTTCCAAAATGAACAACTTTGCTTCTTCCCGCATTAAACTTTATTCGCCAATTTTCTGCCCCTTTACTTAATCCAGTTCAAATGCAACCATGTGCCACAGAATTACCTGCCTGGCAGGGTTCTAATCTGCCAATCATGCTGACTATTGATGGAAACCTACAGAAAACAATTTAAATGCACCTGCCACTTTCTTGCGGGAGGATTCCTATCTGTGGGTTTCCTGATCTTGAAACAGACCCCCAACTCCTCACTTCTATCCCACACGAGGTTAATGTCAACCCCAACTGTTTTCCCTGTAAGTCATTTACTTCAATTGCATTCTGCTAACTTGCACATGCTCTGAGATTTTATATATATATATATATATATTCATAGTGGTCTACCATTATCCACATTTCCATATCCCTTGTTGTCTAAGCAAAGAATGTGCAAACATCAGGCTTTGAGCTATTGACTGAAAATGCCAACTCCATTGCCTGGAAAGTATGCTAATAAATGCTAAAATAAACCTTTGGAGCTCAAATCTGAAATAGGATGGAGGAGAGTAAGAAAATAATTTCAGATTCTTTAATCGTAGAACTATAGTCACAGGCCATCTGACAGAAGGGACACGCTCTGATAACTATTGTACCGTACAACTCGTTTAAGACCTCCTAGCTTCCAGCCTGCAATAGCAAAGAATCTGCAATAAAACTGAATTTTGGCATCAGGCCATGGAGCTGAAAATATGGCTCTTGAATTTAAGGTGGAGGAAGATTAAATTACATTCATTTGTGAAAGCCTTTTTTTAAGTTTAGAAATAAAATTCCTCATAAGGAGAAAAACGAGACCTTTTTTTTCTGATTGGAGTTGGGACCTTTAATTCAAATGCAGAATGATGTACTGTTCTTAACAATTGTTACTCCTTACTTAAATAAACATTATTATACCCTCAATTTGCAAGGAGCTCAAGAAGGGTTTAAAGCTGACATTTAGCAGTTGGAAAACCTGGAAATAGAAAAAAAGTGGAGTTCATGCTAAGTGACAAAAACAGGGTACCATTAAATCTTGAACAAACGTTAAGACTAAAAGAATGCTGATCATGCCAAGGTAGCTGGGGGAGAACATTCTCACCTGAACCACAAGCAGTGCTAGAAAAGTAGCGTAGTACTTTCTGATCTGGCTAGTTTCCTGAGCTCTGGAACTTGAGTCACTAATCCACATAACTAATAAAAGCTGAAGCACAAAGCTTGTTAGAATGTTAGAATTCCTGCCCCCACTCTTTAAAGCAGGTTCTTCACTCAACATCTCTGATTTTTCCCTCATTAAATCTGAAGTAAAGTCATCTAGTTCTGAGGAAGAGTTACTGGACCTGAAACATTAACTCTGATTTTTGCTTCACAGATGCTGCCAGACCTGCTGAGCTTTTCCAGTAACTTCTGTTTTTGTTACCTGATTTACAGCATCCGCAATTCTTTTGATTTTTATTTCGTAAAGTTATCCATGCCTGTCTGGGGTCTGGTTTCCCATTTTTATAAATTTAATTCTCTCCCCTGTTTTCTATTGGCGTGAGGAATTCAAACACATTACATTGCTCCCCAACCCCAGGCACATATCCTCTGAGATTTGATGTTGTAAAAATAGAGGAAAAAAATGTTTCTTTCTGCCCTTTACATAGTAAACAAAATTGCATCTTTGCTCTTGTCCTGAAATAAAAATGAGTTATTTTTCAAGCCAATATGAGTCACATTTGATAGGGTCAGGGGATGCGGTTAATCTCCCTAAATGCCATGCTCACTTCATTTCTACCGCAAATAATTAACACATATATTAATGGAGTTAAAAATTGTTGTGAATTAGCCCTGAGGCACACACATTGAGAAGGCAACTACATATGTTGCTGGTAGTCATAGTAAGAACTGCCGATGCTGGAGTCAGAGATAACACAGTGTGGAGCTGGAGGAACACAGCAGGCTAGGCAGCATCAGAAGAGCAGGAAAGCTGACGTTTTTGGGTCGGGACCCTTCTTCAGAAATGGAGGAGGGGGAAGGGAGCTCTGAAATAAATCGAGAGAGGAGGGGTGGGGCTGGGGAAGGTAGGTGAGACGGTGGTAGGTGAGTGCAAGTAGGGAGTGGTGGGGATTGGTAGGTGAGGTGGGACAATTCGTTGGCCCCCAAAATAGCCTGTTTTACTTCTTCACATTCTCTTGACACCTCCCCTGGCAGCACTGCAAACTCCTCACTAGCCCCGCCTACCAACTTGGTCTGAATTAACATTACCCGCATATCTTCTGGCCAGTTCATCATTTTAGGCAATTTCTCAAAGAAAATGGAAAAGGCATCTATATCTTTATCATTGAATTTTGGTAATGTTTTGACGTATTTATATATATATATGTACCCCTATTAGGTCTTTGGTTCTGAGGAAGGGTCACCGGACCCGAAACGTTAACTCTGTTTTTACCTTCACAGATGCTGCCAGACGTGCTGAACTTCTCCAGCAACTTTGTTTTTGCTTTAGCTACATTAGGCCTGCTCATCATCACTCCTCATTAAGCCTAACTCTACCTTCAATTCCATCATTTTAAGTTGGCTATCCTGTTCAGTTTGCAACTTCTGAAATTCAAACTGTATCTCTTTCTCCCTTTCTTCTCTCCCCTTTTCTTTTTGTCTTTCCTCTGCTTGTAACCATAATGTAAACTATTCCCTTTCCTGTTCACGTTGCTTCAACTGTAATTGAATTCTAGCCATTTCCAAAGATTCTGATGGCCTTCCTGGCAAAATTTAAATGTTGCTGTAAATTGCTGTAATTACTGCCTCCTTTCTTACAGACAAAGGCAACCCCAGCTCCAGCTTATCTGCCAATTTCAGCAGCTTTTCCTTGCTTATCTTTCGTAAAATCCCCAATGTCACTTCTTCCACGCCAAAAAACTCTTAGTGACTGAAAAAGCCATTACCTTACTTGTGACTTAACCAACCACAAGTAACCAAAATTAAACAGATTTTATTTAAAGATCTAGGACACTGATCCTCAAGTCTGTTCAAATCTGCTGGGACCTTTCGTACCCCAAATCTGTCCAAATCCATTCAGATCCATTCAAGCCCCATACAAAACCAGCCAGATCCCAGACTCGAGCCGGCAATTTCTGACAGAGGTGATGGTTAAATGAAATGAACACCCTGATGCACACTTTATAAGAAACAAGTAGCAGTTTATTTATCTAATCTAACAGTGATCAAATTAACAGAACTACTAACAAACTGAACAATTCCCTCCAACTACTAACTATTCCTGAATAAAACAACATTCTAATGGTATGTTATTCCAATAAATACAAGTCCCACTTACGTATATATATCAAAGTAAAAAGAAAAAAAATTCTTAGACTCTTGAAACTATAGTCTGGATGCATCTTCTGGAATATTCCTTGTCTTTTCCGCTATTCTTCAGTCAGGAATTTTTTTTTTGTCGAATCATTGTGTCATGAATATTAACCAAGAGTGCCATGGTACCTATTAGATGCTGCTTAATCAGAATCGTAAAGATTTCTGTCAGAACCAGCGCTTTACTCTTCTAATAGCAGCATGCTCTCACAAAAACCCTCTTCATATATACCCTTGATGACCTGTCAATTTTCTTATAATAGGATTGGTCCTAGGTTGTCAACACCATCAGATTTAAATTCAATTGGTTTTCAGTTTCTAAGTGCCTGGTTTAAATTAATTGGCTGATATTCAAGTTAGTTATCTTAACATCAAAACATGCCTAGGTTACCAACTCATAGCCAATTGATACACATGTTTTAATTTCAGAACTGTCTATGCAGCTGTAGCTGCCTGCAGACCTTTTTTTATCTCCAGGCTTAGAAAAGCACATCACCTCTTAAAGGGACCATCATTCCCCTCGTATAATTTTTACAAACAAATTCTAACATTCTACCTTCCAATTCACAAGTGCTCTACCCAACTTTGCAAAACCACACCCCCACTACCATAACCATTGTAGTCTAAAGGGCTCTTGTCAACACCTCCAGTATTAACTCAGTGACAGATTAATTCAGAGTAAGTGCCTGATTAACTCACTTAATTCAGCAAGACTTCCTGAAAAGTCATAACGTGGGTCTCATGCAATCTGCCCAACTTTTGGAAGACATACCATCACTTTGCTAAATCCAGCACATCAATTCTGTTTCTCTCTCCAAACATGCTGCCAGACTTCTTGAATGTGTCCAACGTTTTATTTTTTATTTCACTAATGTTGATTATAAAAGCAAAGAATTAATGTTAGATTTGTTCAAGGCATTGGTGTAAATTTGGGGCAATGGATGAACTTCCTAGGATCCCCTTTCAGGAACAATTTTAGAGGCATGGAAAATGTGCAGAGAGGTTCATGGGAAAGGCAGCAGGAACGAAAGGTAATAGTGTGATGAAAGTAAAGAACAAAATTGGGACACTTATCACTTGGACATAGAGGATGAGAAGTTTGAAAGGAGGAAATGTTTCAAGTTAACGTACAGCGACGTATGGTTTCCATGGTTGCTGACTCATCTACATAGGATCAGTAACTCAGGACAACAGGGTGGAAATTTCGAAGAATTTTCACAAACAGAAGATTATTTGAACATGGAATTCTTTATTACAAGTGATATGTGAGGTGAAGTCTAAAGATTAGGCATAATAGGCATTAAAAACAAGAAATTTTTTTTAGAAGTGAAAGCAGAAGGAAACTTGATTACGCCTAGTTAAAGGAGTAACATATGATGGACTGGATTTACTTGTTTGTGCTGTAAATTCTATAAGAATATTATGTTTAATATCATGTCATGGTTAGGCACTTGAATTTTAAGTTTTTTTTAATGGAGGTAGGAGAAGACTTAAGCAACTGGCCCTGAGGAGAACAGGGTCTTGCTCTCATTCTGATGACCTTTAATTCAATTAAGATGTAGGACCCACCATATTCAGCTTTTCCTGATTTCCCTACATTCAGAAGTTGAGTGGCGCCATTTTCTTCTCTGATTTTATTAAGTAATGGACTATTATGATCAAGAACAAAGGTGAAATTTAATGGCATGTGGGAATGTTTGTTGAATTATAAACCCAGAGACCCAGGTTAATGCTCTGAGGATTTGAGTTCCAATCCCATTGTGGCAGCTGGTGGATTTTAAATTCCATTAAATATGTCTGGAAAACAAAGCTAGTTCCAGGAATGGTGGCATCAAACTATCAATTGTAGTAGAATCTCATCTGGTTTATCAATGTTTCTTAAAGAAGAAAATCCACCATCCTTAATTGGTCTGGCCCTCATGTCACTCCAGGTCTATAGTAATTTGGTTGCCTCTGAACTCCATTGAATGAACAACAAATGCTGGCTGTGGCCACATCTGATGAAAGAATTAAATAAAACGTTCAGCTTCACGCAAGTAAGATTTTGAAGCAAATTTGGTAAATGTGAGAACTGCACAAAATCTCTATCCACAGTGCATTTGACTAATTCTACTTTATGGCTTGAAACTATCTGGTTACTGCTACAAAATATGGCACAAGTTTTAACTATTAATAGCACTTTCTTCAAATCTTAAGGAGTACACAGGTCAAAATTGTTGTCATGCTGAAGAATGATTAACAGCTACAATTGTTTTTATTCCTTCTTGAGGTATGAGCAATGAAGGCAAGGCCAGCATTTATTGTCCACCCCTAATTTTCCTTGAACTGATTGTGGTGAGCCATTGTCTTTGAACTGTTGGAGTCAAACTGGGACTACATGTTTTTATGAGAGAGTGCTAGATTTTGGCCTCATGCTGGTGAAGGAACAGTGATACAATCCCAATCAATTTTGTGACTTAAGGGGAACTGGCAGGCATCGGTGTTTCCACACATCTGCTGACTTTGTCCATCAAGATGATAGAAATTTCAGGCTTGGAAGGAGCTGCCAATGGGGCCTTGGAAAGTTGCTGCAGTTCATTGAGCAGGTAGTACACATTAACTGCTATTATACTAGAGAGAGTGAACGCCTAGGTGCTGGATGGAGTGCTGATCAAGTGTGTTGTTTTGTCTTGGACTTTCTGCGCTTCTTGGGTGTTTTTGGAACTACACTCATCTGGGCATGTGAACAGTATTCCAACACACTCTTCCCTGCAGATGGCGAACAAGCTGTGGTTGTCTGAGTCTCACTCCCATAAAATTCCAAATCTCTTAACTATGCTGTAGCCTATTATTTATATGGCACATCAAGTTCTTGCGGTCTTATGGTCTTTTTTCCTGATTCCCATGATATTTAAGTGGGCTATGACTCCTTGATGCCACACTCAGTCAAATTGAGATTAGTCACTCTCACCTCACTTCGGAAGTTCAGCCCTTTAGTCCATGTTTGAACCCAGGCTGTAATGAGGTCAGGAACTGAGCAGTCCTGGAAAAATAAGAATTTTCTCAAAACTTATGTCTCCTTAATTTTCCATCAAAACTTGCCCAGAAGCAGTGAGAATTCTTTTGCAAATTAGTTTAGGGATAATCATGGTAACCTGGAAATGACAGAGGAAAGCTCAGTAGCTATAGAAAGTTGTCAATGGTGGAGAACTAAACAATGATTTCTAAATCCTGGATCATTCCATATAAGATTTTTTAAGTGGTCACAACCACCTCCTCTCACCTTTTAACCCTGAATCTGACTTCCTGTTGGAGTTCAGTTCCAGAAAAGCTGGTCAAAGTTCACTACCTCATCTGAGGGTTAGGAATCCAAGCATGTGTCCCAGTACTGACAATCAGTAGACCATTCAATAACAGGGACATGGGAAGAATAGCTGAAATATTGTTTTGTTGACAGTCTTGAGATGCAGTGATCATTAAGTCAGCAAAAACAATGGACAGCAAAGTAAAATCCCACAATTAACATTGCTGTGAATAATCAGTTAATTTGTTCTTGGTGCCTTCGGTTATGTTGGGATAATTATGCTACGGATTCCTTCCATAAAGAGGAGGGCAAGGCCCACAGTTTTGTCTGTAGTTGACACTTGACACTTTGTAACCCTCCTTCAGTACTACTTTTCAGCACTAGCCTAGATTATGTAGAAATCCAGTGTTACAGAGCAACCCCACAGCTTGCTGATTTTAGAGTGCTACAAACTGAGCCAAGCTGACATGATTTATAATGGTGATGGCAAGGTATCTCATTATTTGTTACCATCTCTGTTCTATTTTATTCTTAGAAGTTTGGTTATTAGACACACTCTGCTGTGTCCATGTATTTCAGTAAAGCAAGAACGATTGCTTACTTCCAATGGCTTTCAAAGAAATCCTCCAGAGGATTTGTCGAGTTTCATTCAGTTTTCGGTAAATGCATTCTGAAAAGGATGATCCTCATTAGCTTTTGATGCTAAGCTAACTGCGCAAGTACCTACATTTTTGCATTATTCACAGCTCCATTATGCCACTAGAATCAGCAATTCTATTAAATATTGAGGCCAGCATAATGTGAAAATATATTCTGCTTGGCAGTGTAGAATAGGATAATGTCCTGCTGCAGGATGTTATAACTTCCGTTTATTTATCTTTTTAAGCTTCCTTCACCACAGCATCATTTTATTCCAGTGCCTTGGCATTAGACCGAAATCATTAGAGTGAGTCACCATTTAAAAGCCACTGTCATTTCATGGAATTTTCAAAAACATTGGCTTTTGCAGCATTTACATAACAGGTTTTGCTGGCACACTCCAAGAATGAAATAATGCATTCAGCTCATTATCTTTGTGCTAGTTCATTGTTATACTCAATAATTCCATTCCCCTTCTCTTTCTCTGTGGACCTGGTAATATTTTCAGTTTGGACATTGACTTAATTTGCTTTCAAATGTTGAGTTTGCTTCCACTCCACTTTCAAACAAAGTATTCCAGATCGCAACAACCCTTTCTGTAAAAATATAGTTTTTCATGTCACTTCTGGTTCTTTTGCTCATTGGCTTAAATCTGTATTTGCTGGTCACTGACCATTCTTCTTTTGATTATTTATTCCATTCCTAATTTGATATCCCTGTCAAAGCACCCCATACCTTCTGTAATTATAAACTCCAGCTTCTCTAGTCTCTCAGTGCATTTTTAAAGGAAATTCAAAAAGGCATTTCAAATAACTTAGATTAGTTCAATTTGATTGAGCATGACCTAATTAAAAGTCTCAAAGTAACCTCTTCAAATTGTTTAGTTTAAATGCTTTAAGATCAACAGATATATACCACCAGGCAAGGCCAGGCCACAGTAACGAATAATATTAAATTGTTTTAAGCTTTATCTAGGGAGATGGTACATTCATCTGGCAACTAAAGACCATTGAAGGAACAAACAAAAGGGTCAGATGTTTATCAGAAATACAAGACAGACTGCAAACTAAATATCCAAAGTCTGGCTCTTGGTTGGAAACCTCTTTCTCCCTGGAAACAAAGCATCACACTATCAGAAAGGTCCCTGACTAATTGTGAAAACTGCTAACCCCAGTTGATAAATAGGAAACTCTTTCTTCCCTTGAGGTAACATACCTCAAGTTTTCAATCTGACAGGAAATTCCTGATTAACTGCTCCTGAAAACTGACAGCACTTTTAGATGCAGCTCCAAATGATGCGGGCCATGCCTCAATACCGTCTGTTTATCTGGAGGAGTTTCGCTACACACACACAGACACACAGACAGACACACAGACACATCCACATGCACAGACACAGACAACACATGCAGAAACACATCCAGAGACACACACCTGCATTGACATACATATGTACAGACACGCATGCATAGACACTAAAAATATGGGACTCAGAACACTTACTTTAAATCCCATTTGGGATCAAACTTCTTAATTAAATGTTGTTAAAATCCAATTTGTTAATAATGTGGTGCTTGTTAATTTAGTTGGATCCTTCCATGTATAGATGATCTTACACTGGAAGGCACTGGAGTACTTACTATCGTAAAAAGAACAAGCCGTTATTCATGAGTGTCCCTATAGCTTTAGTGACAAGAGCAGGGTAATGACAAGAAACTCAAGATTTTTTTTCTCAGTTCTTTTCCACAGCCTGTTCTTACAATGATAGTAGGAACTGCTTTCTGAAGGAGGATCTAGGCCCGAAACGTCAGCCTTTCTGCTCCTCTGATGCTGCTTGGCCTGCTGTGTTCATCCAGCTCCACACCTTGTTATCTCTGTTCTTACAATGTTTTTTTAAGTACAGTATTCTATTAATTCAATTGGTATAAATGAATAAAAAAGACACTTGTTTAATGATTATTAATTATTCTTCAATTACAGTACAATCGAAGTGCTTCTTCTGATTAATCACCATTTGCAAACTGATAACAATTCATAAATGTAGTTTGCTAGTGTTTTGAAATTAAGTGTACCATAGTCAGCACTATTTCTGTATTAGTTAAAAAAAAGCCCCCTTTATTAGACTAGAACATCTGTAAAACGTCTCTAAAAATAATTGAATAAACTTACAGGAACATCAAAAACCCAGATTTACCTACATGTCCCATCTCCAAGTATCTAAAGATCTTGATACCTAATATCATAGTGAATCTCTTCTTTAAGGCATTGACTTTCTTCCTAAGATAACAAGATGTAGAGCTGGATGAACACAGCAGGCCAAGCAGCACCAGAGGAGCAGGAAAGCTGATGTTTTGGGTCTAGATCCTTCTTCAGAATTTTCATTTTCTGAAGAAGGGTCTAGGCCCGAAACATCAGCTTTCCTGCTCATCTGATGCTGCTTGGCCTGTTGTGTTCATCCAGCTCTACACCTTGTTATCTCAGATTCTCCAGCATCTGCAATTCCTACTATCTCTGAAATGACTTTCTCCGTAAAGTGTTGTATGTATGTATTGCCACATTCCTGTTAAACAGAGTTTTACAAGGTTTACCATTACTCCCTCACAGTTGCTTTGGCCCCCAGGTCCTACTCTTCTTTAACCCCTTTAAAAGTGCACCATTTCATTCATATCTCCTCTCTTTGTTCCTCCTACTGAAATGTATTAATGCTCAGCAGAAATTCACCAAAGCTCCTTAGAAAGCATCTTCTGCAACCACTTCCATCTCGAAGGATAAGGGCAGCGGATAACACCACCATCTGCAAATTCCCCTCCAAGCCACTAAGCATCCTGATGAGGATATCTACCACCATTCCTTCAGTGTCACTGGGTCAAAACCTCGCAATTCCCTCCCTAAGTGCATTGTGGATCAATCTACAGCTCATGGACTGCAGTAGCTCAAGAAGGCAGCTCACCACCACTTTCTCAAGGGCAACTAGGGCTGGGCAATAAATACTGGCCAGCCAAAGACATCCATGTACCACAAGTAAATGAAAAAAATTACATTTTATCTGCTATGTGTCTATCCATTTTACCAATCTCTCGGTATCCTGCTTAGGTTTGATATTCTCCTTCTTAGAGCATTTCTGAGCTTTGTGCCAAGAGGAAGATGTGAAATTATGCTGTGCATGTTCCAATGCAAGGATTTATTGAAATCTTTTCTCATTCTGGGGCCATTTGCAAAGTCAACATTTGTCACCCCTAACTGTACCATAGAGGGTGGTGATGAACTGCCTTTTTGAGCTACTGCAGTTCACGAGCTGGAAATTGATCCACAATGGTGTGGTGTGGTCAAGGAGGAAGTTCCAGGATTGTGATCTAGCAAGAAGGAACAACAATATGATTCAAGTCAAGGTGTGTGATTTGGAGAGGAACTTGACAGTGCCAATGTTCCCATTTGTTTATTGTTCTTGACCTTCTAGCTGGTAGAGGTCTTGAATTTATGATCAGACCAGCCCTGAGTAAGGAATCCCAATCATTATAGTTTCAGAGAGATACTCCAAATCATTAACTTTTCAGATGATGAGTGTAATGAACTGACTTGCTTTTATTCATCTGCACCCTCAGTTTGTCAGAACAAAGTCTATTTACAAAGGATCCTCAGTCTTGTGAATGCCTTTCTCCCAGAACAAATGAATTTATCTTTTAAAAGACACCAAATTAACTATGCATTTTTTTGAAATAGCAAGGGACTGAGTCAATTAGTAACTAAAAGTGATAATAAATAACAATGCAGTACACTAAACATATAGATTAGGAATAAGAAGGAAGTGTACAAAAAGATTAAAATATACATGAATCAGTCTTTCTCTGGGATAGCAAGAACTGCAGATGATGGAGTCAGAGTCAATACAGCGTGGAGCTGGAGGAACACAGCAGGTCAGGCAGCATCAGAGGAGCAGGAAAGTTGACGTTTTGGGTTTTCTGGATTTTCATGAAGGGACTGTAAGGGAATTTTAATACTTGAACAATTGATTCTGGATTGTTAGCTTTTATAGATAGTCGAAATTTTTTCATTCTGTTTCCTTCAGATGTTACTTGGTTGCTATGACTTAAGGCAAGAGAATTCATCTTGTCCTGTTTGCTCACAACGACATCCAACATTCTGAATGATAGATTCCTTTTACGTGCCACAGAGGAGAGACGAGTGACTGGTACTTCGAATGTGACTTACACTGCACACTAGTCAAAGTCAGTCCACCCTTAGCCGAACTCGTCCTCACCCTCAACAACTTCTCTTTCAATTCCTCCCATTTCCTACAGACAAAGGGGGTGGCCATGGGTACCCGCATGGGCCCAAGCTATGCCTGCCTTTTTGTAGGTTACGTGGAACAATCCCTCTTCCGTACCTACACTGGCCCTAAACCCCATCTCTTTCTCCGTTACATTGATGGCTGTATTGGCGCCGCCTCGTGCTCCCACGAGGAGCTCGAACACTTCATCCACTTCACCAACACCTTCCACCCCAACCTTAAGTTCACCTGGACCATCTCCAACACTTCTCTCTCCTTTCTGGACCTGTCTGTCTCCGTCTCGGGTAACCACCTAGAAACCGATATCCATTTCAAGCCCACCGACTCCCACAGTTACCTAGAATACACCTCCTCCCACCCACCTTCCTGCAAAAATGCCATCCCCTATTCCCAATTCCTTCGCCTCCATCGCATCTGCTCCCAGGATGAGGCATTCCACTCCCGTACATCTCCGATGTCCTCATTCTTCAAGGACTGCAACTTCCCCCCAGCAGTGGTCGAGAATGCCCTTGACCGTGTCTCCTGCATTTCCCGCAACTCATCCGTCACACCCCGTCCCCGCAATAACAACCAAAAAAGAATCCCCCTCGTCCTCACGTACCACCCCACCAACCTCCGGATCCAACACATCATCCTCCGACACTTCCGCCATCTGCAATCCGACCCCACCACCAAAGACATTTTTCCCTCCCTACCCTTGTTTGCTTTCCGGAGGGACCACTCCCTCCGGGACTCCCTTGTCCGCTCTACACTCCCCTCCAGCCCCACCACACCTGGCACTTTCCCTGCAACCGCAGGAAGTGCTACACCTGCCGCCACACCTCCTCCCTCACCCCAATCCCAGGCCCCAAGAAGACTTTCCACATCAAGCAGATGTTCACCTGCACATCTGCCAATGTGGTATACTGCATCCGCTGTACCCGTTGTGGCTTCCTCTACATCGGGGAAACCAAGCGGAGGCTTGGGGACCGCTTTGCAGAACACCTGCGCTTAGTTCGCACTAAACAACTGCACTTCCCAGTCGCAAACCATTTCAACTCCCCCTCCCATTCCTCAGACGACATGTCCATCCTGGGCCTCCTGCAGTACCACAATGATGCCACCCAAAGGCTGCAGGAACAGCAAATCGTATTCAGCCTGGGAACCATGCAGCCCAATGGTATCAATGTGGATTTCACAAGCTTCAAAATCTCCCCTCCCACAACCGCATCCCAAAACCAGCCCAGCTCATCCCCATCTTCCTAACCTGTTCTTCCTCTCACCTATCCCCTCCTCCCACTTCAAGCTGCACCCCCATCTCCTATCTACTAACCTCATCCCGCCCCCTTGACCTGTCTGTCCTCCCTGGACTGACCTATCTCCTCTCTACCCCCCCACCTACACTCATATTTACTGGCTCCATCCCCGCCTCTTTGACTTGTCTGTCTCCTCTCCACCTATCCTCTCCTCTATCCATCTTCTATCTGCCTCCCCCTCTCTCCCTATTTATTTCAGAACCCTCTTCCCCTCCCCCATTTCTGATGAAGGGTCTAGGCCCGAAACATCAAGTTTTCCTGCTCCTATGATGCTGCTTGGCCTGCTGCGTTCGTCCAGCTCCACACCTTGTTATCCCACACTTTCTTCCACTCGTACATAGAGATAGGGATTGCTGTCAGTTTTGAACTGTTTCTTGTTGCACGTTCCTGGAAGTGCAGAACACAAACAAAAATGCAAGATGTGAATTTCTGCTGAAAATGAGGTGTGGGAGTTTGTGGTGAATAGGAAGAGACCGTTCCCTTGTTATCTCTCTTATTATATCTCTCACTCTGGGTGTGAGATTTCCCTGACAATGCACAGGTGTGAGATTCCATGGGTCCCACTCTGGACATTGCTGAACAGCAATAGGATAATATCTGCAGTCAATTTTTATTTGTAGCAGTTCTCTTTTTAAAAAAAACCCATTTTGAACTTAAAATGAGGGGAAAAAAAACATAGTGCATCAGGAGATCTGATCCTACCAAAATAAATCATTCCAGTTTTGAGCCTTGGAGAACACAATGGTATACTTAACTCTAGTCTAGAAATAACCGTTAATTACTACCCTGCTATATTATTCTTTGTTAATGTTATATTCATGCTGTGTTGTACTTTATTTTAAAGTTTAATCTTTCTACCAAGCCCATTATTTGTTATTTTATCAATTATCCATCTGTACAACATCAGCAATGCCACACAAACCATCTCTTGCCAATTTGTCAAAAAGTTCAGACATTATCTCTCAGTATAATACACAAGGTACTTCACTTCGCTTGCCATCACACGTTATTTTTTACAAAATATATTTATTTTCATGTCAAACATGCTCGGGTTCTGAAAGCCTCCAAAGGGTTGTACGTGTCTTTCAATATCTCAGTATGCAATGGTTGATAGGATAGACTGTGTTCTTTCCCGACTCTGCACTTGTAGCAGTTGCTTCAAATATCCCTCTGGATCTTGAAATGTGTCTGTCTGCAATACTCAGTCATGGACTGCTGTTTGCTCAGGAAGACCAGAAAATTTCAGATAGACCAAAGAGTGCCTTCGAATGTGTTGAAGGTCCTCGACCAGCGGATGAATTTTATCTCAGTGCTATCCTTGGGGCTAGCCAATAGAAAGACCTCTACATTATGGATCTGCTCAGCATGGACTTTGACAAAAACCATTGCAATGCTTTCACACCTCCTTTGGGACAGTTTACTGTTTTGTAGATGTTGCATAAATACAAATTGTCGTTGCTGCTTTCAGTACCCTTGACCTGTTTACATAGGTAGAGACAAAATATGAGGAACCATACCAAGGGAGGTCACAGTTCAACATCTATCTTATGAATCCCTGTCTAGTGCAGTCATGGAAACACAGAAAATAAGTGTAGGAAAGGGCCATTCAGCCATTTAACATCATTGTAGCTGATTTTCCATCCTAATGCCATATGCCTGTTCTGTCCTCATTCCCCTTGACACCTTTAGATATTTATCTATTTCTCAAATGTATTCAATGCCTTGGCTTCCACAGTCTTCTGTGGTGGAGAAATCTACAGATTCACTACTCTCTGTGAGAAAAAAAATTATCCTGATCTCAGTCCAAAATGTTTTATCCTGTATCCTGAGACCATGACTCCTTCCACTCAAGGTCCTAACACTTGCAGTTCCTTAGGGTCTCAACAAATATTTACAGTTGTACTTCTGGTCTTTAATGGCCTAGAAACTGGAATATCATGGCTAAGCTTCCAGTGGAGTAAAACTCAGTGTTTTACAAAGGTCTATCAGAATTTCTTGACTTTTACACTCTGCATTTCTACTCATTAACCCCAGAATTTCATACACATTTTCAATTACTTCCTCCATTTATCATGCCACCTTGAACATGTGCGAAGGTGGTCCTCTGGGGCTTTTGTTCATATGACTATTCTGTTGTTCTTTTGTTCATTGTGTTACGAGATGTGCCTTTAAGAGAGATGTGTTCTGTCATGTTTCTTTTGAAAGCAAGTGTTGTAACTTGGAGCCGCGCTGTTCGCTCTAAGCCCAGCTAGCTTTGGTTTCTTTAAATGTTGGAGCAAAAGAACCAGCATGAAAGGTTGGGGGTCAAGCTCCCACAGACCCTGATTTTAGTTTTACCTCCTAGCACTTTCTGGGGTCTTGAAGCTGGATATGGAAGCTATTATTCCTCTCTCTCTGTTACAGCTAAAAGTTGGGGTTATCTTTCTGCAGCTGGAAAGGCATGTGAGACAATCTATTTTACTGAATTTACCTTTGCCTATGTTTATGGGATCTTGCTATATTGGAACAGCTGCTGTTTGGTAGGTAAATGATCTATTATTCAGTTAAATTTTCCAATAGGGTTAAGTTATTCCAATTCTTCTTCCTTTGTATTTTAACTATTCTGTGTAAATAATATGTGTCTTGCATCAAGCCTGGTAGCTTAACCAATCGAATTGCATCCAGAACTCAATGCCTTACTCTCACCTTTAAAAACAAGTAAAAGTTGGGGTCTAGGCTGTTTTTCAAATATATGTTGAAGGGGTTTGGTCTGGTCCACAGCAATTGCAGTTCACTGTTTGAAGAAATGTTTCACCTAGGATCTACAATATCTAAGCCATATATTTTACAGGAAAGGAACTGATTTTATTTCCAGTTTTTGCTGAATTATTTGATCTCAGTTATGTTGGGTTTAGAAGCTGGGCATTGATATTGGACAAAATCAATCAATCTTTTCCTCTCAAGTATAATCCTCCAACTCCAACTGGGAAGTGCGGGCGCTGAATATTTAGCGAGTGTAGCTTTGGTGATCATCTCGATGCTGTAATAAGCTCTGTATGGACGCATATAATAAAACTCTGATTGATTGAGATCCTGGAGAATGGATAACTCTCAAGAAACAGTATTCAAGAATGAATCGACTCTCTCAGGGGATGAGGGGATGAATATGTGTGGAGAAGCGCAGATAACTGCATTCATGACAATAATACATTATTACATTTGTGTTAAACCAAACTTTCATCTACTGCAGTCATGTATTTCCGTAGGCGATCAATGCTGAACACAAGAAGCCTGCCAGGCCAGTGAGTTCAATATGAGGAGTGACCACACAACTAACCTTCCCAAATCAGCCGGGATGGTGTGGATATTGTGTCAGTAACTGTGAGAGAGCTGTGCGAGGAGCACAATAGGAACAGGCTCCATCTTCAACTCTCAGCCATCTGAATGTAATTTCACCCTTTCACACTTCACTAATATCTCATTAACACCGGCAGCCTGATGATCATTTAACGATATGATTATTCATGAATATCACCTGAAGGCAAAGAAAGATGGAATCAAATAATTGCACTGTCATCACTGAAGGAAAGGATCCATAAAATGTGCAGGTCCGTGTGAAATCATCTGCAGTTATTCCTCCCACTTCTGCTGCATTGACTTGAGACTGAGTAATATTGAATACCCACTCGCTTTAAATGACGTCTTCCCTTGAAAATGAATTGATGACTGTAAATTAAGAAAAATGCAATGTACTTTTTAAAATGAAAAGTGGTTTGCCTCACTTTTGTTGTTTGCCTATACACCAGAAGACAGTAAATTCAATGATATGTGAGCTCTGCATCATTTACTATATAAGCAATTATCTTACTGCTAAAGCTATCAGCTTTGCTCATTGGAAATACTCTGACTTCGAATCAGAAGGTCATATGTTCAATCCATACCTCAGACCATAATAACTGCTGAATACTGCGGTACACATTATGGAGGTGCCCTTGTTGGAAGTGATGCCTTTGAGTGAGATGTTCAATTTAAGGCCTGTCTTTCAGGTAGTCTAACAATTCCCTTATACTATTACAAAGGTGTCCTGGACATTATTTAACCTAAATAACTAAAGCAGTTAATCTCCATGTCCTTTGTTTTTTTTGTAGGACTTTGATTAATGCACATTCAATGTGCCACAGTTGCATGACGGTGACTTAACTTGAAATGCATTTCAATTATTGTAAACCACTTTGGGGTATCTTGAAGTGGTGAATTTTTTATATGAAAACATATTTTTACTTTCTAAAGTTATCTTTAATGTAGTATGTCTCCTTTATATATTACAACAAACAACCTGGACATAAGTTAATCGTATCATGCTTTATTATAGTAAAATGGCCACAGATGTATCTAAATGAAAACCAAAAGAACTGCGGATGCTGTAAATCAGGAACAAAAACAAAGTTGCAGGGAAAGCTCAGCAGGTCTGGCAGCATCTGTGAAGGACAAAACAGAGTTAACGTTTCGGGCCTGGTGACCCTTCCTCAGAACGGAGGAAGGGTCACCGGATCTGAAATGTTAACACTGTTTTCTCCTCCACAGATGCTGCCAGACCTGCTGAGCTTTCCCTGCAACTTTGTTTTTGCTACAGATGTATCTAATATAGCAGCTCACCATATATGTGCACATTCCACATCATCAGTGCACACACATAACATATGGTACAGAAGATCAGGATATCTAAGGCAAGCAAAACAGGCAAATGCAGAGAAGGAGCCGAATGCTTGTTTGGGCTCCCCAATCCCTTGCAAACTTGATCTGCCCTCAATTAAGCCTATGATGGTCTATGTGTCCTAACCAGTGGTGCCTTAACTATTGCTGCATGCTATTAAAAGGATGACTATACTAAAAGAATACTTACATCAACATGAAGCTGGTAGGAGTTGTTTTTAAGCAATACAAGAGAGATGGACACCCACTCACTACTCTTCCAATCATCTCTACCTCTTCCAAGACTCACCTGAGGACTGCTTCTGAGAATGTGTATTGAGTATAGGAGTTGGGAGGTCATGTTGCGGCTGTACAGGACATTGGTTAGGTCATTTTTGGAATACTGCATTCAGTTCTGGTCTCCCTGCTATAAGAGAGATATTATGAAACTCAAAAGAGCTCAGAAAAGATTTACAAGGATGTTGCAAGGATTGGAGGGTTTGAGCTATAGGAAGAGGCTGAATAGGCTGGGACTATTTTCCCTGGAGTGTTGGAGGCTGAGAGGTGACCTTAAAAATGTTTATAAAATCATGAGGGGCAGGGTAGGGGAGTCTTAAAACTAGACAGGTTTAAGGTGAGAGGAGAAAGATTTAAAAGCGACCCAAAGGGCAACGTTTTCATGCATAGGGTGGGGCGTGTATGGAATGAGCTGCCAGACAAAGTGATGGAGGCAGGTACAATTACAACATTTAAAAGGCATCTGGATGGGTAAATGAATAGGCAGAGTTTATAGGGATATGGACCAAATGATGGTAAATGGGACTAGATTAATTTAGACTATTTGGTTGGCAAGGATGAGTTGGATTGAAGGGTCTGTGTCTGTGCTGTGCAACTCTATGACTCTATGTGAGGTCTGAGATCCATATCTATACACATGGATACCCAGAAAGTGACTCTGTTTACAAACTCATTTTAATTAAAATACTTGAATTTGTGTAGCTACCTTGTTTTTGGACATCCCAAAGTATCTGTCAATGAAGTTATTTTATTGTCAACGAAATACTTCTGAAGAGTAGAGACTGCCAAAATAGAGGAAATTGTGTATACAAGGTCCAGCATTGGGTGTGCTACAAGTTTACCTGCACCGGTGCAGAGATGCAGTTACAGAAAGTAAACACATCTTGAGGTCAAATAATATCTCCAGAGCAGGGCTGTTCTGGGTGGTCTTTCTAGCAACATAGTGTACAAGTTAAATATATCTCTGAGTCAGAGCACAACTGACTTTCTGAGGTTTTCTGGAACCAAGGGAAAGATGCCTTTGCAAACAGGGCAATCTTACTGGTGCTGCAGCAGGAAGGTTAATAGCAGCAGAAGATCTGTTGAAGGAATAGAATAAGAAGGAACTTTCCTAAATGTGTCTAAGAAACCTGAGAATATTACATTAGGCTTCTGACTTGTACCTTGTGTCATGATCATGGATCATGACTCTGGATCACCTATGGGCATTTTAGTTTTGATACTTTTTTTATAAAGAGAACTGATGCAGCCAAAATGACAGCATGCTAGAGTCAGAGATAACACAGTGTGGAGCTGGAGGAACACAGCAGGCCAGGCAGCATCAGAGGAGCAGGAAAGATGATGTTTCGGGTCGGGACCCTTCTTCAGAAAAAAAACGTGTTTGCATCTGCCTCTTTCAAGAATACACAAGAACAGGAGGGAAAAAGGCAGTTCCACTCTGCTCTGTGTATGCTTGTAGAAGAAGGTGTGCTGTTAAATTGAAGTATTCATGTGTGCTGGTGGGCTGAGGTAAGTAAGAACATAAACTTGAGCACAAGTGTGTCATAAAGGTCGCAGTCAAAGAACCACATGTTAGTCACCCCTGCACTTCAGCTAAATGAACTTTTCACTCTGAGTGCAAGAAGCAAACCATCAAAAGGAAACAGGACAAAAGAATTGTAACTAGCCTGCAAAGCAAAGAATTCCAAAATTGATTGTTCAACTATTAATGTTCCATTCTACATGAATGATAATAAGTACAAATCCATATATCTTTTAATTTTTTTGGACCTAATTCTCATTTAAATCTGTATGTAACTAATAATCGCACTGTTCTTAACTCAAACAAAAATCCTGATTAAATGGCTATTTTTAAAACATAAATTTATTTGGCCTTGAAGAAAGGTATTCATAAAGGCGGGATCGTTTGTAAATTCAGCTTGATTGACCAGTTGAGGGAGCAGGTGAACAAAGGAGGGTGTCCAGTTCATCCCTCGTCATCCAGGAGCTTAACGATTTGGAGTATCCTGACTGGAACCATAATAACTTGGAAAACCTTACATGGGGTCTGAATGTAGCACTTGCAGTTGTGGAAAAGATTTGGCGTATCAAGAGTGGACTCACTCACCACAGAATACTCGCCCTCTGACCAACTGTAGTAATTACAGCATCCACAGAATTGTAGAATGGCAAAGCACTGAAGGAGGCCACTAGTCCTATTATGTCTACGTTGTCTCTCTGCAAGAGTATCTCATTTAGTCCCAGTCCCCTACCTTTTCTGCAGAGCTATGCCAATATTTTCTGTTCAGATAATTGTCAAATTCTCTTTTGAAAGCCATGAATGAATCTACCATTACAGAGTCTCTTGCAGCACTTTCCAGATCATAACCACTTGCTGCATAAAAATGGTTTCTTCATGATGCCATTGCCTCGTTTGTCAATCTCCTCCAATCAATACTGCCTGTTTCTTGTCACCTGGAACACCTTTTCCCTATCTATGCCACTCAGAAATGTCATGGTTTCGAACACCTCTATCAAATTTTCTTATCTTCTCCAAGGAGAACAACCTTAGTTTTTCCAATCTGCCAATGTAATTGAATTTATTAAAAGCAAAACATCGTGGATGCTGGAGATCTGAAATTTAAACAGTAAGTGCTGGAGAACTCTGTGGAGAGAAAAACAGAGTTAGTGTTTTGAGTCCACCGCAAATTCCTATTGCGCTAGGTATGGTTCTGACCAGCAGAGAGCTTCCCCCTTAATTCCTACTGATTCCCATTTTGCTCAGGTTCCTTGATGCCACACTTAGTTAAATGTGATTTTGATATCAAAGATAGATACTGTCACCTCACCTGTGGAGTTCAGATATTTTGTCTATGTTTCAGCCAAGACTGTAATTAGCTCAGCAGCTGAGTAGCATTGGTGAAACCCAAACTGAGAATCCACACAATACCTCATAGTTGCCATAATTTGATTCACTAGAACTGCCCATTTAGCATGGTGATAGACACAATGGAGAGCATCCTCAAAGTGAATATAGGCCTTTGCCTCCACCAGGGCCATGAATTGGTCACTCCTACTGTCACAAATAAATGCATCTTTATTAGGTAGTTTAATGAGGATGAGGTCAAGTAGGTTTTTGCTTCTTGTTTGTTCCATGATCACTTGTTGCAGAGCCAGTCTAGCAACTATGTCCTTTAGGACATGGACAGATTTCTAATTAGTGCCAGCCTTGTTGATGGGAATTAAAGTTCCCTACCCAGAGTATTCTGTGTCTTTGCCATCTTCAGCGCATCCTCCAAGTGGTGTTCAGCATAAACACCTGATTCGTCAGCTGACGTGGTAATCTGCAGGAGGTTTTCTTATTCATGTTTGACCCAGTACCATAAGGCTTCATAGGTTCAAGAGTAAACATTAAAGACTCTCAGGGACATTCCTTCCTGATTATATATCACTGTGCTGCCACCTCTCTGTCCCACCGGTGTAACACACCCAGGATGGTAATGGTGCTGACTGAACATCATCTGTAAGGTATAATCGTGTGAGTATGACTGTATTTGGGGCAGTTGTTAGACTAGTCTGTAACTCTCTTAATTTTGACACAGGGCCTATATGATAGTTAGGAGGACTTTGCAATATTGACAGGGCTGGTCCTGTTGTTGTCATTTCCACACCTAGGTTAATGCCAGACAATCATCTAGTTTATACCAGTGTGATACAACTACGGGTTGATATGTCTATTTCAGAAGACATTTGTGTTTAAACCACATATTTCAGGGTCTGTAGGCCAAACCAGGTAAGGGTGGTAGATTTCCTTTCCTGAAGGACATACTTAACTGAAAGCATCTTTCTACCAGTTTCATCAATTTGAATCTTAATGTTGAACATTAAATTAAACTTAAAAACATGGCAACGTCCTACATTTGAAGACCTTAGCAGTATTCAGTAGTTACCACCAGCAAATAAGAAATTAGAGACTACTTTTGAATGTGTCCTGACTGTTTGCAAAAGAATTGGAGAAATCAGACGGTTACAGTGTTGGCTTTGGGTAAATATGGGGAAAGATCTTGGGTTGCAACTTGGTTTCAAAGTTCCTTGGCAAAACTTTCCAAGGACTTGCCTAATTGATAATGCTGTGATGTAACAGTTTCAAAGCCTGTATTTGTTGAGTTAGTCCCTGGCTGGAAACAGAGACAAAAGATCTTGTTTTGGGGAAAGTGTTAGGCATATTCTTGACTGTGATGTCAGACTTCTAAAAAAAAAAATCAGTCTGTGGCTTTAGGTTGCTAGGGGAATGCAAGCTGATTAGAAAATATACTTATGTGGCTCACAGAATTCAGTTTTCAGCAGGGATTTTGTGATTGAGACAACTGAGATGGAATTAAAAACTGAAAGCTAGGTTTAGTGCAGGCATAACAAAATAAAATAGTACCTCATTTTTACCAGAACTAGCCATACCATAGTAAAGGTGTTGGTGTGTAGTCAGATAAAGGTGACTCTGGGACAATCTGTAACATTGGGTGTGTCATGAATTTAGCTATGAAGCTTCTGCCACCTTCCTGATGGTAACCATATCTGTGGACTTCAAGTGGAGTAAAGCAGAGATGCCTTGACAAACAAATCCTGCATGAGGATAAACAAGTCAAACCCTTACCAGAGAAACAAAATTATTAAGGACTTTGGGTCAGACTGAAGAGAGCTTCCAGGAAATCTATGAGATCTATATTTGTTGTATCAGCTGTTTGAAGTGTAATTTATAGTTTCTCCGAAATGAAACTTGTGTGTTAATTCATGTTTAATTTATGTTAATTCAAGTTTGATTGTTAAAATTATAAAATAGTAAAATAATGCCCATTGATTTCTGTCATTGGGGTCATTTGTTATGTTCAGTTATTTTAGGTTATTGGTCTCCATGGGGATCGTAGCAATGCAAACGGATGAAAATTATGGGCAACGTATTTATGATATTCCAATAAATTGCCCACCATGTGAAAGAGCTCTTAGATTCATAGAAATTTACAGCATGGAAGGTGGTCAGTTAATTATTTGTATCCATATTGCATGGCAAATAGCTATCCATCCTAAACCCACTGGTCCATAACATTGGTTCTGGCATGTCAAGTGTATATCATTATACATTTTAAATGTCATGAAGGCTTCTGGCTTTCTGATAGTAATTCCAAATCCTGAAATTTCTCTGGGCAAAAGGTTTTCCCTCAAATTCTCTCTAAAGTTCCTGCTTCTTAGCCTAAATCTATGACTGCTGGTTATGGACCCAGCAACCAAAAGGACCTTCCTATTCATTCTATTTGGAGGTTTATTGACTGGAATAAAAAGGACAACTAGCAAGCTGAAGCTTCACCAAAAATTTTCCTTTTTTTTTAACAAGCAAGTCACAAGACATTCTCTCCATTACTATTTTATTAAAGTTTTGAACTGAAATGTTCGTCTCTATTGTTGTGACACTGACGAATCTGCAAAGTGTTTTTAATACTTGTTAAATTCTAGGTAAGATCTGATAAAACATAAATGGGAGAAATATTAATTATTGACAGTTATTTCAGTTACAGTGATGAAAATTCACATGCATTGAAGTAAAAAGCATTATCGAACATATTTTCTTCTCTCTCCCTGACTTATATTCTCTATGCTAATCTACAACTTCATGTACAAAGAGCCCACATAGTTCTTTGCTGCTAAGGGTAAGGGTATTCACTCAGCATGCAGTTTAATGGAATAACACTAAAAATTGTGCAAGTCTATAAAGGAAGCAAACTAGCCCTGAATTTATTTTGTGAGGGATAAAATTGCAAAGTAGGGAAGTCATGCAAAACCTGTACTGAATATTGATTAGACAGCGCAGAGCATTGTATGCAGTTCTGGCTGCCATATTATAAAAAGAGACAGAAACACTGCAGGGAGTGCATAGATGATAAACAAGGCTGTTATCAGAAATGCAACAGTTTACATATCAGGAATGGATGGACAGACTCAGTCGATTTTTCATCAAAATAGAAGGCTGAGGAGTGACCTCATCAATTTCTTTACAATTATGGAGTGGATGGTGGGACAATGCTATCCTTTGTGGGAAAAAGCAACTATAAAAGTTAGTGATGGATAGTCACAAAGAAATCCAATAGGGAATTCAGAAGATGTCTCTTAAAAAGTGGTTAGAACTTGCTACCAAGGGAATGACTGGAGTACTAATATAGATACATTTCATGGAAAGCTAGACCACAAGGGAGAAACTATGGGGGAGAAGGGAATCAAGGGTTACACCAAGAGGTTTTTCTTCCTTTAACCTGTTCATCTCATGTATATCTTCAGGGATGAATATGTCTCATCTTTGAGTAGAGTGGACTCCGGCCTGGAACGTGATCTTGGAAGCCGCAACAGCTGAGACCAAATTCTCATTTCACCTCTGGGAGATCTTTCTTGACATTGACATTCTCATATTGTATAGCCTCGCATCTTTTGCTGTTTTTCTCAGGAGTTTAGTTGCAGCTCTCAGTTTGCTGTTGACCCTGCCAGCTAATTGTATAGAATCATCAATGATTCAGTAGAAGTTGCTACAATGACTTCTCTGAACTTCCCTAGCAGCAGAGGAATGGTCAGTCTCTCTCTGCTTTGAGCCATGGTGTACCTACTGATTAATCAGAGTGGATCTTTTTATTACCATATATTTACTACAAACTTCCAAATTTTACTTGCTCCGTCATCCATCTATGTGCTTTCAGCTGTCTAGACCCCAAGCTCTGGGCTATGCTCGTAAACTACTCTTACCTCACTCTCTCTTTCCTCTTTTAAGATGTCCCCTAAAGCTTGCCTTTTAAAATAAACTCTTGGCTATCTGTCTTTATTATCTTATGTGACTCAGTGTCAAATTTTACTTCTCATGTTTTACAACAGTAAAGGTCCTGCATAAAAAGAAATTGTTATTAGATGAAACTGCCTAGTATCTCCATCACACAAATGGTGGGGGTGGAGGGTAGCAGGCAACATTTTTTTTACCATTTGTTTGATAAACTTCACTACATTTAAAATTAGGAAACAGCTGAAAACACTGTTAAAATTTATACCTGTAATATTTGTTCTAAGTGGCTGAAAATGAACCTGGTGAACTGAAACCTAACTGTGCTCTGACTCACTCTAACTCCCTGAACAACATAAAATACACAGCAACAAAATCAAAAATTGATTTTGTTTCTGATTTCCAGTGCCCATAGTTCCTTATCTTTTTCATAAAATGTGTCGCCGTTTTTCATCTGCTGAAACCACGGGTCAAAAGTTCAGGAGTTATTTGGTTTTAATCATTGAAGGTTATCAAATCATCAGAGGGAAAAGTTCTTAAATTCCTCAGATGAATAGACATTGATTACAGAATGATCACATTTAATATAGATCATTAACTCCAACATTCATCTGTTTTGTGCTTAATCTTGAAAGCTGTTCTCCGCATGCTTGAGTATTGTCAAAATGGACACAAAGAAAAGAAGTATTAGGATACATTTAATGGTCCAAACATGAGCAGTTTTCAGGATGATATTGGCCATTGCTTAATGTCTGCTTCCGACATTTGCATCTTAGTGATTATTTGTATTTACACTCTCAGGATATCTCATGAAAAGAGCATGCCCTGTGCAATTCCACCTTATTGGACACCCCTTCAGAGCTACTAGTCGAACAGAAGTCCTTGGTAAAGGACATTTCTTAGAAGTCCTCTTTGATCTGGACAAGGAATCGGAGGAAGAATTGAGACAAGCTAGTGCAGTACATGGTACTGGAGTAAACGTGGTGACGAAGATGAAGTTGTGTCCTCCTATTCTGCAGGTACAGGCCATCTGCCATTCTCCTAGCGTCTTCTACTAAATCATTTACTGCTATGTCTGAGAGCCTACCATTCCTTGGTACTTGAGCCATACTGCAATCTGCCATTGTGTGACAGTCAGCATGCTCGACATCTGGATGAGTGAAGCCACATATATGATCCATGAAAATGCAGTTTCATCAGCTTTTCAGGTGCTAAATCTGCAGATGTCTGGAAATCTTGAGAAAAGTCCAACTTATGAGAATCAGCACATAGGATCAGAATTATATGATAAGTCCAGACTATTAAACAACTGTATTATTACATCGTGTTCACCCAGAAAGAATACACAGTAAATTTGTGATATGACTGGGCTGACTTGGCTTCAATTCAAAATGGAAGACCAGGACAATTATTTCTTAGAACTACTGGCTTTCACTTTTTTCTTCCTATCTGCACATTTAGCATCTGATTTCACCATTTGATCCGAACAACACTTTAGCCATCCAAGGTTTCTGTGCTCCTCCAATTTTGGCCTCTAGCATGTCACTGATAGCTGATGTGCCTTCAGATGTCTAGGTGCTAAGTTCTGGAATTCACCCCCTAAATCTCTCAACCTCTCTCACTCCCTCTTCTCATTGAAGACATTCTTTGCAATTAACCTCCTTGACTCAACTTTTTCTCAGCTGTGCTGATGTCTCCTTCAATATTTCACCTGGGAAGCAACCTGGAATGTTTTACTACATGCACATCCTCATATACATGTAAGTTTTTGTTTCTATCATATTCATCCAAGGCTCCAACTTGAGACAAGGTTAAGTAATATAAAATTCACGTATAAAAATTCTATGGATGCCCATTTATGCTTTCAAATGAGTGCCCAAGCAGCATACCAAATATGAATTGCAAAAAACCATGCAAAATAGACCAAATAATTTATTTTTGTGAGTCCAAGAGAGTAATTCACAAGCCCGTTTTAAAAAAAAGACTCCAGCTCTATATTAGCACATCAAAGGCTCCTGAGATTGTTCAATTCCTCAGACCTAGCTTGTTTTTCACATTGCATGATGATTGACAAATTGTCTAATCGCTACAATCAATCAATTGTCTACCTTCCCCTGTGAATAATTGCCTGATTTCTCTAGCCCAATGACTACCTACTCTCCCCAATCTGCTATAAGTGTGCCCTCCTGATCCAACTGATTGATCTTCCCATCCAATTAGTTCTTGTCCAGTGTTTGTTTGGTGTCCCAGACTACAGCAAACATTTAAATGCATCTCAAAGTCAGCTTGTCTCATGTTGCTGCTATGAGCATATTGTACCACTGAATTCACACCCAGAGGAGTGAGTCAAACTTCTTTCCCCTTGTTTCCAGTTATGGGTAACATGGAGAACATCTCACTTACACAGTTATTCCAGAACATTGCTGCACTCTCAGGGTTAAATCAGAATCTAATTTCCTAGAATGACAAACTATTTTATTCACTGGCCAATTGAGGTTGCAGGGTCAATAAAAACTGGTTGAGAAATAATGTTTTGTGGAATATTTTGCAAGAATAGGAGCCCTGGAAGAAGTTCTACAAAAATTATGGAAATAATTATTTAGTAGCCATTTGTTGCTGGAGACGTTGCATGTATTTTTGATGTGAGCCTCCAACTGGATGTGTTATAACTGGAAATGAGAAACGTTAAATGCTGTTATCCCCTGTGATGTTTCAATTTCTATCCTGTGGTTGCTAATAAATGGCAGCGTATACTGCCAAGAATAAATCCTTTGCTTCAGGTAATGTCTGGCCGTTGCAAAAATTCCAATATGAAGCCAATCAATGGGGAACAAAAGCCTATGCAGCAGATTTAAGGAAAATAACGTGCAGCGTGCAATCAGGTGAGATTCAAACTGGACGGTCTGGATATCTTTTAAAAAGAACTGCTGACACAAACCTGCACAATGTCAAACTTGTTTCTCATGAACTTATATTTGAGAATTTATCATTGTTCCTTCTTACCTGCTCAATCAGGTCCCCACTCAATAGCATTGTCAGTGTGTGGACTGCAGTGCTTCAAGAAGGCACCTCACCACCATCTTCTGGAGGTCAGATGGGGATTTTCCAGATGTAACAGGTGAAGTGTCACAGGGATCAGTGCTGGGGTCACAATCAGTTGTGATATATATTAATGCCTTGGAAAAGATAAGTGAATGTGCTGCAGTTAAGTTTGCAAATGTCACAAAAACAAATGGGAAAGATAGTGGTGAAGGTGACACAAAGAGTGTACAGAGGGATTTAGATACACTAAGCAAGTGAACAAAAAACTTGGCACAAAATCTTGCACTTTGGCAGCAAAAATAGAGGACCTGAATATTATTTTGAGAAAGTCTGCAGTGAGCTAAAGCACAGAGGGATATGGGTGTCCTCATACATAAATCACAAAAAAAAACTGTCATACAAGCTCAGCAGGTGGCAAATGGAATGTTTGCATTTATTTCAAAAGGGAATGGAGTATAAAAAAAGGGAAGTTTCACTAAAACTACACAAGGTACCAGTTAGACCACAGCTGGAATACGTGAACAGTTTTGAGCTCCTTATCTAATGAAAGGTATACCGCCATTGGGAGCAGTGTAGAAGTGGTTCACTCAGTTGATCTAGACATGGAGGGCTGTCTCATGAATTTCAAAGTATACAATGCAGATAAAAGTATTTACTAAATTGTGTACACACGTCATATTCATCTTAGTCAGGTACTCAAATTGATACAATCGATAGAAAGTCAGCTCTACCTGACCTTTCTGGCAGTGAAAGAACTGATTCGGACTGTTAATGTAAATGGGAAGGCTTGGGGTTCAAAAACAGATAATATAGATAAGACTAGCTAAGCTTAATTAGAATTATCAGGTAATTTTCAGGTTATAAATGTTTGTAAATGTAAAGTGTGCAGGGTTACATTTTTTTTTCACTTCTCTCTCAAAGCCCAATTAACAGCATTGAAATCTCTGAAGTAAATGGAAATAAAGGTTAATAAAAACCTAACAAACTTTTAAAAATGAAAAAAAAAATACAGGTGTAAAGAAAAAAATGTTACATAATATAGAAAACAACTGTTACATAAAGCAAAATTTTTTCTCAGTTTTAAAATCAGCTTTATATTGCACATTTGTATGTGTATTTTAAAACAATTGGAGTTGAGCATGTAAAGTAGGAATTTATCATTCATCAGCAGACACTCTCTGGTATCAATACCACTGAGACTAAATAGATTTGAAAATAAATTTAACAGAAAATTAACAAAGATAAATTAAATGAACCACAAAGTAATCAAAAATATATTCTTTGGTAGCAGATTTAACTGAAATTGTGTCATCTCACCAAGGAGTGAAATCCTTTGCTTCATAAACTCCTACTTCCCGCTTCCATACATAGATTATTCAGGATATGTGGCAGAGAAATAGTCCCCTTGGACTAAAGATGTAACATTCTGTCCATGTCCACTCTGAAGCCTTTCATGATTTTAAAGATTAGATCACTCAACTGTCATCATTCAAGAGGAAGGAGACCCAACCTAGTCAGGTTTTCCTAGTATGTGTAATCTCACATTTTTCCTTTTTCCTTATATATTTTCTCTATACTCACACTAATACCTTTACAACCTATTTTTATAATATGTGCAATGCTTTATCAGTATGGTGTAATCAAGTTTCAATACATGATCAGCGTATCTTTTAATTCTACCTCTCGAAAGCTTAGTGCCTTTTTTTTAATGGCCTTGTTAAACTGATCATGTAAAGACTTTTTTTTTATAAATGTAACTTGCTATTTGTTGATCATAGCAAAACAATGTGTTTAAGTCGGCAGCATTGCTAAATGTCAGAATTTTATTCCCAGACTGAATTTGTGCACATCGAGTCCGTAAGGATTAATCTTTGAGTTTTTCTGAATGATCCTGCTTTGATTTCACTCTCAGTTGCCATGTGTGGACTGATGCTGTGAAAAGGATCTAATGCGCGAGTATGAATTTACTTGCACCACCGGTTCTTCCTTCACTGAGCTACACGTTATTAAATTAATGACAAATTATGCTGTCAGATGAGTAAATGGGCAAGAATCATTGTCACAGGCAAGAAATTGATTGGAGCCGCACCTCAGCGTGAACTTTGATTTGTGTACTACTAGCCCAGTCAGAGCTACCATCAGCTGGCATTAAGTTGAAGATCAAGGCAAGCTCTATCATTGTCGTTGCCCTTACCCCTGCAGTATGGCACAAAATCCTGGGCCTGCCATTGGTCCCAGTCAAGACCTCTGGAGTGCTTCCACCGAAAGCACTTGAGATCTATCATGAGAATTCGATGGTAGGACAGCGAGGTCTTTCACCATACCAGACTCAACTGCTTGGCACATTTCAACTTCGAAGACCAGACCATAGGGCAGAGCCAGTCTCCAGAAGTAATATCAGGAACAGACTCAAAAGAGCTGTCAGGCGATCCACAGCAAAGCCAGAGCTCCTAATAAGTGCTGTTGGGACTGCAATTGGTCACAAAAAGAAGACTCAATGGAACCTCAAATGCACATAAATGAAGGGCATTAGGCAGAGAGAATTTGGAGAGTTTATGCATTGGTGAGGAACTTCAGGGTGCAGTGATACGTTTTAAACTCCATAAAGGGAGGAAGGAAAAGTGTTGTACTATCTTCCAGGGAACACTACTCTCTCAAACAGGGCATCCCCTCAAAGATAGTAGCCACTTTACTTTCCATGATAAAGAAAATACATTACCCACTCTCACCTACCTGCCCATGGTTCTGCTGGGGTAAAATGAACATGTTCAGTGAAATATGGCGCAGCTTAACATCGGCATTTGGAAAAATAATGGGATCCTGTATTTTTTCTAATACAGGTGTCAAACTAATTGTATAAGAATTCCCTGAACATGCTGGTGCAAAGCACAGGACTGTGGCTGTTACTGGAAGGATCATGGAGAATCAATGTGCAAGTTACGTGATTTGTGGCAGAGGTGGGGAATTCTGCAGTTGTTGGAGTGGAGCAGACAGACGTTCAGAAACTTTCTCGCTTTATATGTGAGCTCCCCCTGCCATGGAAAACCTGACTCACACTTTTTACATCCATGTGGTTGAGGCATGTGACCTCAATCAAACATTATAATTGACAACCAACTTCTTGAGCGCAGGATCTGGCACCAAACCCACCCAGGTGAAACGTATGTTGACATATTTGCAAGGGATTAGGTTTCCAATTCAAAGAATTTAGACATGATCCCTGGCTCTGTACCTCAAGCTCTGTAGGATTAAAATAGCCCATAGTGTTTCTGTTCATGCAACAGGTAAATACAATCTAAAATGTCTTTAGAATTTTGTACATTAGAATATTGTTGAGGATGGAAGGATATTGTCAATTAGTTGAAGAGCTGATGACAGACCCAGACTGACTCCTTAAGGCAAGGCCCATTGAATCTAGTGCTAATCAGGCAATGGAGAAGCCACCTACATGCCATGCCTTCATCTTAAGACCCTGGGGACAGAGGTCCCACCTAGCATGAGCTGCTGGACAATCAGAGGCTCTCGCACTCAGTGGTGTAAAGCAGGAGACTGGGATCGTTACTAGAAGATTGCCCAGGGTCATGGAGAACCAATACGTGAGATAAATGAGTTGTGGTGGGGCAAGGGGATTCTGGAGCTGGGGGGGATCAAGCAGAGGATGGGCAGAAAAGAAAGAAAAACATGAGGCTTTCAGTGGAAGCTTTCCTTTCCTATAACTAGAATTAAAGGTGTACCTTGCCTTTAAGAGAGTTCGCTTTTAAGGACTCCATGTGTTGTGTGGATTCAAGTTGCAACTCTGCCAGGCCGTTATGTCTGTTGTGCTTTTTCAAGTTGCATGTACACATGGAAATTGATTGGTTGATGTAAGGACTGCCTCAGAACTTATAATGTGTTTTACTGCTTTACATAAAATAAACTACACAGTTAATCAATCTCTGATGAGCGATTGATAATTAGACAATTTTCACGAATGTGACATCCAGCTCCCCTCCTGGCAGTTTGATTGAGGGCTGTCCAACGTCTCAGCTGTCTAGCTGCCCAGGTAAACCTGTTGTGTACATCATGTGACAACAGAGGGTATAACATCCATAGCTGCACAAAGCAGTTCAGAGACATTTGGAGGGTTAAATCAGGATAGGCCCTGAAAATGGGTAAAATCTAGTGGCTGCAGGCCTTAAAATATCCTTAATTAGATACTTAAGGGTGATGAGGCTTGGGTATGCTATCACACCCACAATCTAATTAAGTGATCTTCCCAGTTTCTTGCTTCAAGCACATCTGGGAACATAAGATTCTGCCCATAGTTACAACAGTGTTGCAGAGTGATCACTGGAATAGTTACACCAATGTTCTATCCATGAATGTTTTCCGTTCCAAATCTTACTATATTTTGACACACATTTCAGACTAGAATGGGAAAGAAGCTGTGATGCTTACATTTAGTCAGAAATGCTGAAATGATTCAGTATAGCAGTTTTGTGATTGGTGATCAGTGCTCTGTGTGTTTGATGCCATACTAATTCAGAGATGTGCAGCGGTGGCTATCTTGCAGTGGAGCAGGCAGTATGATGGAGTGTCATGTCAACGCATACACAGATAACATAGAAACCCAGCAGACAAGGTCACATTGTACTTCACTCCCAGCTACTATGTCTACAAGGATTTACTTGTACAGTGGAGATGTGGCCAAGTAGCAATCAGATTGGACGTCACACAAAGCCAAATTCTTTCAGGTTGTCAAGCAAAGGGATTGAAATAGCAAGAAGGAAGGCTCATTTGTCGAGCAGTGTGGTGCGTAAAGTGCTGCTTTTGGTCAAAGCTGGAGTTACTGCTGAGTGTTATTTTAGTGTAAATACTGCCAAAATGTTAGCAACTTTAACAATTTGAATAATATACAGAATTCCTCCTCTATTGCTGAATTCATTTTAATTGAGGCATTCTTTCTCAGTAAAAAGAGAGATGAAGATCTGCACCTGCACAAATCAGTTCTAAGACATTTAGGAGATGAAATCAGGATGGGCCCTGAAAATAGGTACAAGGATCACAAACAAAATTATTCCATGAACATCAGTTTGCAATGCAAGCAGATGTTTTTATACCTGCTCATCTAAATTACCATTAAATCAACCGTAACCACACATTGTGCATTTCATAGAATCCCTACAGAGTGGAAGCAGGCCATTCAGCCCACACCATCTTGCCAAACAGCACCCCACCCAGACACAGCCCCAGGCCCCTACTCTATTCCTGAAACCCTGCATTTCTCATGGCTAATCAACCTAACCTGAACATTATGGGCAATTTAGCAAAGACAATCCACTTAACATGCACATCTTTGGGCTGTCGGGGAAAAACAGAGCACCAGACACAGGAAGAATGTGTAAACTCCACACAGACAGCTACCGAAAGCTGGAATTGAACCTGGGCAGCTGGCGCTGTGAAGCAGCAGTGCAAACCACTGAGCCACCGTGCCACATTTATTTGTATTATTAATAGGTGGCTGATATTGTGAGGTGCTAGCACCACTTAAAACTAGCCGGCTTTAAGTCAGCTTGCATCTCTTAAAGAGAAGGTTCACTGAGGATGAAGAAAGTGCTAGGAGTTATGGATGAAGTAGATCCTCATTATTAATGTTCCTTCTCACACTCCATTTTTTCGTCACTCTATATTGCTGTCTTATCTACAAGTTGAATTTTATGTAGTGAGATACCTCTTACTTTCGCTCAGCCCTATCCCTGATCGGAATATGCTCAGGAAATTCGAGGAGCTTGAGAAATAAACTGATTGAACACAAGGCAAGTGTAAACTATTAGTATTTATTGTCTATAACTATATATAAATAACTATGATAATGCCGATCTTCACTTGTGCCTTCTTCCATCAGATCTCTATACTATATGATTTGATATCATTATACCATAGCCACTTATGCACACGTTCAGTAGCTATTTCCAGAGTGTTGGTGCAGGCTAAGCATTTATCTTATACCTCCACCATCTCAAGCAAGTTCACTCTTCCCACAATCTGTTTCCATCTAACTTTTATTCCTCACCTCTCCCAGTTTTGTTTTCTTTCCTTTCTGAAGATGTCAATTTCTGATTGTGTTCTTCGGTCTCTTGGTGAGTGTGTGCATATGCGTTCCCAGATCGCCCATCAAACAGATGGGTGCAGTGAAATGACAGCTTCTCACAATAGCTATGATCTGGGATGTGACATTTATGATGACCTGGACGAAAGGCAGTGAAGGCCAATCAAGGAAAATCTTCAGCTTTTCATTTACCAGTTTCCTTTCGGTATTGAGGCTTTTCTAATTCTCATTTATTTTTAATACTTTTAAGCTCCATTTGAGCTTTTCTAAGGAATTCCTTAATTCAGATCTGAATGTCTCATTCTCCCTGGATGGGTTTTCACTGGCTACTTACAGTTATTGAAATATCTCTTAGTGGTCTAATTCCAAGGCTTGAAGTTTCTCTGTGAATGTATCAATTTCATCTTAAATTTTTTTGGATATTATTGTAAGTTTATCTCACATACGGTTGAATTCTGCCAATAGAGGTGAGGTCCTGTGCACACTGCCTGAATGTTCACTGTTTATGAATCTATGTCAATGATCTCAGACTTACTTCATGCGTGACCAAAGATCTGCTCTAACTCCATAATCCAAGACCTCTCAGACACTGTGGCCCCCTTGTCACTTCTAGAAAGTTGTAAAGCTGTGCTAGTGTTTGTTCATGATTCAAATAACTGTAGATCTTTTTCAGCTGCTATTAACATATTTCTCATTTTTATCTGTTCATTGTACTTACTGGCTGGCCTGTGCCATCTGTTGAGTTTTTTTGACACTTTACCAAAATCTCACCCATCCCTAATGGGTTTTGAGTTGTGGCTTATAGCAGCTGAGATTGTAGGATGTCTGTCTCTTTTCCTATAGTGCTCCAGCCTTCATCGCAGGAAGGCTTTTCTATGTGTGAGAGTGGTTGATAATGCTGCTGCTCCTGAAATGGCTGTACCGAGATTGATGAATACTGGACACTATTTGGATAATGTGAACTTTCCACTGTACAGTATAGCAATTTCCCTATAATGCAATTTTCTATGGCGATTTTCTATAGTGCACAAGAACATAACTATCGTGTTATAGGAGAAATACCCGTATCCCTCGGAGGTTCAGTGGAATAAGCAGAACAATTCACCTCTTTATCACCATTTCTTCGAAAGAGACAACAAAGACTTCATCATCATTGGCACAGTAGTCAAAAAGTGCAGCTACTCCAGGACTTCTTATATCAACAAATTGTCTGCCTTTGTGATGGCTTCATTCTCTTCCATTCGTTTCTGAAAGAGCAAATTAAGAATCAGAATGGCATTTTGTGGCCTGTCGCCATCATCCTGGGGTCTGTCCATTACACCTCTTCTAGGCTTTCCTTAATGAGAAATAAAAGATCCAGAACATCCTGTTGTGATCCTAGGGAATAAGCTTCTTCAATGAAGACTGATTTACAGCATGATGAGTCATCCTCAATATCTGCTGATAATGCATTGGAGCTCAATGACTGAGCTTAGAATGACTTTAGTTTTGAAGTGAAGATGGTATAGGATGAACAGTTTCTCATTGGTCCTTTAAGTTATCTCCAAGTCTGTGGGTAATTTACTGAGAGGTGAACTGTATTATTGCAGCGAGAAAAGTGAGGGAGTGTTGGTGCAATGGCTCAACCATTTTTTGGCCTCAGTATTTACTGCGATAGGATTTGTCATGACTTCCATTGTTGAAGACCGTGGCTAACATATCATCAGGAAAAGGACAGAGGATGGTGATAAATTTCTGAACGCGGCCAAATTGGAGGAAGACACTTCATCAGCCTTTGCAATTGTCAGAATCTAAGCCTCTTGTAATGTTGTAAATGGCCATATACAGTGGTTGGTGCTACTCATTGCCTGTTCCTGGTTTTTGCTGCAATATGAAGATCACGTCTTTGATGCCTCTTGATGGCAAAAAAAAATCATAATATGATTCCAGAAGGAGTTCTGCAGCCATTGGGTGAAAATGCTTATGAAGGATCTTTGCAATTATTTTCCTGTGGAGACTCCTCTATACTTTTTGCAATCAGCTTTGTCTCCCTGCTTGACTATAAACATAATCACACAGAATAGAGTTGAGAACATTCAAACTAAAGACATAGTGAGTTCTTCAGAACACTCTCTCCAGTCAGCACTACTGTCTCACTGCCCTTGATGAGCTCCCTTCCATGGCTCTCAGCAGGGTGGGCTCTTGAGTACTTGAGCCATAGATCATCCTGACAACTTTGAAACATCACATACCATAGGTGTCTACAATCTGCTCAATTTCCTCTACTCTTTCTGCCCACATTTGTTCATTATGTCATGGGCTTATGCTTAACCATTCATCTTCAGCCAACTGTAGGACTGCACCTTTTCTCTTGATGTTTCCAATCTGTGAAAGCTCAATTAAACCTTGTATCTCTTGATTATTGTCATTGAACTAGTCACAATGTTTCCAAAGACCTCTTTGCAGGTGTAACTTAATAACATAATTACCATATATTAACTTAGACCACAAGGTAACAGCCACAGTTCAAACACTGTCATGATTTGAGAAAAAAAAAATGTAAGTAAGAACTGCCGATGCTGGTCAACCCAAAATGTCAACTTCCCTGCTCCTCTGATGCTGCCCGGCCTGCTGTGTTCCTACAGCTCTGTACTCTGTAATCCTATCGCAGTTATCTCTGATTCCAGCATCGGCAGTTCTTACTATCTCACAATGTGGACTGAAACTATTTCAGCTGACCTTGTCAAGCTATCAAGTTTTGCATTCCACAGCAAAATTGCCACTTTGTTCTTTATTTCTTACTGGACAAATGTTTATTTTCTCCTAGTTTCCAGTTGCTTCTACCATCACAATCTGAAACTCTGAACTGCAACATGCATGTAAAATTGCATTTTGCCACAGCAATCCGGACTGTTTGGGTGGTTCACTTGGCTGGGCAGTCTGCACAGACCAGACTGGTGCCAGGGGTATAGGGTTTGATTATGTTGAATTTAGGACCTGCCTCTTTGCCCTTACCTCTGGTGTAATTTGTGGTACTGTGGAGCTGATCTGTCTTCAAGCATAGAACTGACAGAGGTTATTGCAGAATCAGTTGGAGAATAATTGGGACCTGAAACGTCAACTTTCCTGTTCCTCTGATGTTGCCTGGCCTGCTGTGTTCCTCCAGCTCCACATGGGTGTTATGTCAGTCCATATTGTACCCTGTTTCTCTTAGTCACATTTATTTTGGTTATCGACTTACCTTTTCATTTGCATTGCGATCAGTTTCCTTGCTTCTGGTAACCAAGCCTAATATTGAGGCGTATAAATTCATGAGGGGCATAGATAAGATGTGTTGTATCTGTGCATATAAGCATACAGTCTTTTTCCCAAGGATGAGGAATTGAAAACTAGAAGGCACAGGTTAAAGGTGAGAGGAGATAGATTTAAGAAGGAACTGAGGGGTAATTTCTTCACACAGAGAGTAGTGCATAGATAGAATGGCCTGCCAGAGAAAGTGGTTGAAGCAGATACAATAACAACATTTAAAAAACATTTGGATAGGTACATGGATGAGAAGGGTTTAGAGGGATATGGATCAAATGCGGGCAATTGGAACTTGCTGACTGGGCACCATGGTGAGTTTGGACCAGTTTGGACTGAAGGGCCTGTTTCCATGCTGTATTACTCTATGACTCTTTGGCTCTAACAAGATCATTTTGGAGTATAGCCATATTATAAAAACTAATCAACCCTGCTTCTACCATTCCAAAACTTGGCTTTAAAAATGTCATTTTATCATATATTGTACATTATGTAATAAAGGGCTAAGTGATTTTTCAGTCGATTTGTTTGTTTGGCATACAACTTACCTGAATACATCACCAACTCAATGTAACAGATCAGTACAACTAATTATTAAGTGCTCTCATGCTTCACAAGAAAAATTGCCTTGTCAGAATGAGACTTGGATGCATTTGGTTTCAGCATAAATAATGCTTACGGATTTTTAACTGCTGGTGTGTCAGCTTTATTGGATTTTCAGAAAAACTGTTGGAAAGATATTGATAGATTTTAACATGCAAACTGCGGAAAAGTGCAACAAATGCATGTTGGACTGTAACCTCTGCAATTTCCTATTTTGCTGGATGACAGATTGTTACATTCCTGTGAAGTCTCGCAAACCCCTTTTCACACTGTGATGCAGTTCACAATGTCAGCAGTCTGAGCTTCCATTACAGCACCCAGATATTGAATGGCTTTTTTTAATGAAAGCTGAGACATTGACCATCAGACACTGCACCACGTTGTGACTGCAAAGATGCTAGTAGCATTGGCCACTACTTCCACACTGGAAGGATGTTAGCCAAACTTTGCAAAAATAAAATTGAATATAGCGTTGATGTTGAACTAGTCTGTGGTCACTTGCCTTTACACACAAGCTTTTTAGTAGACCTACCTAGTGTATGAAGCATTTCACTGTGCAAAGCCTTCAGCCGTCATCTGTAGCACACTGGTTGCAGTACTAACCCAAATGCTCTGCAGCAGTACAACTTACTGAAACTTTAACTCTTGCCCCGGTTGCATTGCTCATTTTCCCAGTGCCTCACCAGATGCAGATCCTGTTTCTAAACTGTCCCCAGAAGTACACGCTGTATTAGGATCTGAGCAAATGGGTTCTGAGACTGAGAATGAGTGGCATTATTTTTCTACCATCACTGTTCTTTGTCTTTCAGCGGTGGCTGTTTCACCATTGTCTACCCCGTTCAAAGTTCTTGGATATCTGAAAAGAGAAAGCCCAACAAAGTTTTGAGGTGATGGAAAGAAAGCAAGAGGTGCCATCCACACAACTGAGAAGAGGATATGGGTATATAGGGGAAAATCAGGTGTATGATGTGAGAAGAAGGTTTTGATGTCAGGGTAAGTCATCAAAACCCTTCAGGTAACCAGGCCTGCCATGTGGGAGACCAGAGATCATAAACGACATACTGAGTTAAATGAGTGTACTGCCTTTACCTGTAACCAATCTTAATGTATGTGTGTCCATATGAGAAAGAGTGAGTGAAAATTATGTGCAAGATGCCACACTTAATTCAAAGTAATCATGCGGGAATACATAACTGCTTTGATTTATGTGCATTTCCTGGATAATGGAAGTATCTCAATCTTCAACTTGTGCAAACCCAATTTATATTTTAGTTTGCTTAAAAAGAAATTGATAGTTTTTAAATTCTGTAGTTAGGAGCTTTGAGTGGGTTTATTTTCAATGGGTGCATTGAGAGGGTAGCCTGATTAATAACCGAATGAAACTGGAACCTTATTTCCTAGGTGAGTTAGGCCTTTGTTTTTGAAACATATCTAAATATCCCACCCAATGTGACTGAGCACTTAAATGTGGCTTTCAATAGAGTACAGGGGTTAAGCCAATGGCTGCAGCTTAAGATAGGGTATAGAAGTTAAACATCTCTCGGAGTATGACTTACAATGAAGTGCAAGAAATAGCATCTCAGTGAGTTCAGTGGAGATGAGAGAGCGATATTTGATTTATTTCTGCCTCAATAAAGCAGCTAATTGGTAAATATTTCAAGTATTTAATGTGACAGCATGTTCTTCAGTTTATGTTCAGGTCTCAAGTCTATTTCTTCACTTTTTTAAAAAATAGCTGGTGAGGTATAAGATCAATATTAGTGTGCTTTAAAAAAGGAAAATAACACAATAAAGTTTAAAGAGCACTAGACTGGTATTAATGAATAACTTAAATATGAAAACAATGGTAGGTGGGATGATGTGTTATTGTTGCAGCTGCTGGTCCCCAATGCAATCCAGAGCAAACACATCTTTGGTAGGTTTTTTTCCTTTATTCATTTACGAGATGAGGGTGTCACTGACCAGGCAATATTTATTGTTTATCCCTAATTGCCCAAAGGCAGTTTAGAGTCAACCACATTGCTGTGGGTCTAGAGTCACATGTAGGCCAGACCAGGTAAGAATGGCAGTTTCCTTCCCTAAAGGACATTAGTGAACCAGATGGATTTTTCATGGTCATCATTAGATTCTTAACTCCAGATATTTTGTTGAATTCAAATTCCACCATCTGCCATGGCGGGATTCAAACCCAGGTTCCCAGAACACTATCTGGGTGTCTGGATTAGCAGTCCAGCAATAATACCACCAGGCCATTGCCTTTCTGTGTTTGCAGTTTGAGCTGTTTTGGATCTGAGCTGAGGCTCCGGAGTCTGAGCTACTGAAAATTGCACTGCATCAGGTAGGGAAAAGTTACCTGGAAACTTTGCTTCAGGATGCAGTCAGCCCTTAAATTAGGTAATTCAAACTTAGTCTGCGATCAAGGACAAAAAGGTGTGATTGTTGATGAGGCAAATATGAAGATACAAGGGAAATCTCGTAAGGAGTCTCAATCACTTCATTTGCACAACAGTGAGGTATTTTCAACTTGTGAGAATGAGGGTGGGGACTGTAGAGAGTGACTAGACAATGACACTGTGGTACAGAGAATCATTTAAGTTGGGGAAGGAAATGGGAACATAGTAGCGGTAGGGGACAGTCTAATTAGGGGAATAGTCACTGTTCTTGGCAACTGTGAGCATGAGTCCCAAACTTTATGTCACCTGCCTAGTTTCAGGGTTAAGACATCATCCCTTTAGTGCTAGAGAAAGACATCTCTTTGGGGCTGGAGAAGAAGCTGGAGTGGGATGGAGGGGATCCAGTTGTTGTCATCCATGTTGGTACTAATGACATTGACAGGATTGTTAAGGAACTTCTGCTGAAAGGTTTTGAACAGTTAAGAGTTAAACTAAAACGTGATAATCTCAGGACTACAATCTGACACACAAGCAAATTGGCATATATTAAATAACGTAAAGGAGCAAAAAGCATAACCTAATGTTTGGTATAAGACAAATGGGTTTCCAATTATGGGGCACTGGCAGCAATACTGGTGTATTAAATAACAGACCAGTCAGGTGGGCTTCACTTGAACCATTTTGGGACTAGTGTCTTGGCAACTTAAATAACCAGGGCTGTGGACAGGACTTCAAAGTAATTGGGGTGAGGGGGAAATGAAAGCTTGCCAATCAAAAAGGATACGGCAGCGTTACAAGGCAACTATTTCTTTAATCATACCCTGACTGGAACAAGAAGACATAGAAGCAAAAAAAAGTGGCAAATAGGGAGAAAGACGGCACAAAAGTTAATGCTGCAAAATTAATGGTTCTTTATTTAAATGCATATAGTATTCACAACAAAATAAATGAATGAGAGGTGCAAATAGAGGCTAATAGGTATGTTCTTATTGCTATTGCTATGGTTACAAATAGATCAAAACTGGGAACTAAATATTCAGACTATGTGACTTTTCAAGAAGACAGGAGGAGGAGAAGGGTGTGGGAGCGGTTTATCATTACACCATGGAATTTGTATGTTAGTAAGAACTGATTTTGGATCAGATTATGAAAAATCCATATGGGTCGAGGTAAGAAATAACAAGGGAAAGAAGACACTGGTGGATGTCATCTATAGTTTGCCTGACAGTAGTTGTTCTGTACCACAGAGAATAAATCAGAACATAATTAGGACATGTAAAAAAAGGCAGTACATTAATTATGGGTGACCCGAATCTTCATACAGATTGGAAAAATCAAATTGGCAGAGGTAGCTGCCAGGAAGGATTCATAGCGTGCATTTCTCGGGATAGTTTCCTAGGACAATATGTTATAGATTTAAAGAGGAATCAGTCTATTTTAAATCTGGTAATATGTAATGAGTCTGGTTTAATAAATGATCTCATAATAAAACATCCCGAAGGAACAATGACCATAACATGGTAGAATTCAGCATTCAGCTAGAGGACTAGGAAGTTGTGTTCGAAAGAACTCTGCCAGACTTAAAAAGGGATAATTACAACGGGAATGAGGCCAAAGTTGATTGGAGTCCACTGAGAAAGGGGTTTGGAGAAAAAATAGTTGATGAACAATGGCAGATGTTTTAAAAATAGTTCATAACCCAAAGCAAAGATATACCACAATAAGGAAGAAGCATTCTAAGAAGGGGATAAAGTGTTTATGGTTAACCAGGGAAGTTAAGGTCCCTGTTAAATTTTTTAAAAAAAGCACATGCACTATGGCAAAGGTTTGTGAAAATCAGAATATTAGATATGTTTTATAAGCCAACATAAGATGCTCAAAAAGAAAGCAACAAAAATTAAGTTTGAGAATTAACCAGTAATTAACTTAAAAATAAACAGCAAGAGCTTCTGTGAATATATAAAACATAGAGAGAGGCAATAGTGAATAACCTGGGAGAAGTAAAGATGGGGAGCTAGGAAATGGTAGGGGATTGAACTAATACTTTGCATCAGTCTTCATGGTAAATGATACGAATAGTGTAGAAAATTATTAGATAATTAAGGAGCTGGGGGAGTCGGGGACATGGATATAAACAAAATAACTATTATTAGACAAGAAAAGTAATACAGAAGCTAATGGGGCTAAGGCTAATAAATATCCTAGAGCTGGTTGGTTGCATTCCAAGATTTTGACAGAAGTAGCTACAGACTCCCAGAGAAGTGGAAAATCGCCAATGTTTCTTATTCCCTATTTAAAAAGGTAGGGAGACAAAGAAATAAGTAATCATCGGCCAGTTAGCTTAAGATCTTGAGCATCAAGAGATTTTCTTATGAGGAGGGGTTGAGTAGGTTGGACTTGGACTTATTGGAATTTAGGAGAATGAGAGGCGACTGAAACATATAAGATTCTTAGGGGGGCTTGACAGGGTATATATGGAGAGGTTGAATCCTCCTTGTGTAAAAATATAGTTCCACAGGGCATAATCTCAGAGTAAGCACTTGCCCATTTGTAGTGTTGGGCTTAAAAGTAATATCTTCAAAGGGTTAATTGGACATGTCAATGAGCAATTGAAAATAAAAGTGGAAAAGAAACATGAAAAAACAGGCCTAATGTGAAAACAGCCTGTTTGGACCGGTGAAGTGGGAACAGTCTGAGATTGAGAATCAGTGGGAAGCATCTGCTTGTGCAGTCTACATGGGACCATCTGAATTTGTTTTCCATCTGGTTTTGAGGGATGGAGAAGTACTGAAGTTATTACAAAGTGGGGATTCAGGATGTAACCTTAGAGTTAGTATAGTATTAATATCAGGGACTTTGGCCAACTTATTGGACTTTTCACCATCAGGTTGGGGTTCACATAACCTGTGCCAGGGATTCTGAGACAGAGCTCTGACTGCCACCATCACCAAATTCAATAATGGATAGAAAGGCAGCATGAGGTCCACTTCTTTATCTCAGTTGTTTAACCCAGTTATATAACTTTATAATATATATGCATCAGTAGGATAAACTAACAATTATTAACTCATTTATGTATTAAGTATTTTAACCCAATAAATTAGCTACATATTGAAGTGCATGTGTCTTCACACAATCATTTTGATCAGGCCTGAAAGGGTTATTTCAGCCTGACAATACTCCATCCAAGACAGAGAAAGGAAGGATATTTATCTCTGAGAGAGTGGTGAATCTGTGGAATTCTTCAACACAAAGGGCCCACCCTAATAATCCTTAATTAATATGTCCATCACTTGTTCCCTCACTCCATGAGCTCTCAGATGACATAGTGACAGATTCACCTTTTCTCTTTTCAAATTAATCAGAATTTATATAATAAATCCATACATAATAAAAAAACCCAAAAACATAATAAATGTTATAGCAACATATTATGTTCCCATTTTGTTTTCTTTGCACATGAAAGTTCCAAATATCCTTTTTCCAGTAAGTTTCTTGTAGCTTTCTCCTTTCTTTATGAACAATCAGATTGTTGGCTGCTGCGATCTATCCAGTTAAATTTGAAAATTTCTTCATTTTCCGTCACCTGTTTGAAAACTGCAAAAGCAATCCTCAGTCTTTTGTCAATCACACATTTCATTGAATCCTAATTGTCCCACAGTGACTTACTCCATGGATATCGCTACTGAATCCCCTTTTAGACATTTTCCAATATTTTTGCCAAGAAAAATACCCTGCATAGTGCCTCACCTTGAGTTAGTGTTTCTGCCAATGAGGTTCTTTTTATTACTCTTCTAATCTTTTCAGCTTCTCTTTCCCCAAGAAAAATTATAAACCCTCCTGAACCTGAGTACCTACCACACAATTCTGCATATGAAGCATTACAAAAAAATAACAAAAGTCATGTTTCTAGTATCTCCCAATAGAAATTTCAAAACACAATGTACCATTTTTAATTTTCTTAAGGAGTTCTTCACCTGAATAATATCTTCCACCTTGGCGTTTTTCAACTCCAGTGCTTCAAAACTGGCATTTGGTCTCCTTTGTGTACCCAGCCAATTCTGCTGTCAAATTAGATTTTGCAATTCTTCCATTTCAGATTGGGAGCCCCTGCTCACTACTTTTCTCATGGGCCGCGATTCGGACTAATAGCAATGAGGCTAGCATTTTCCAATTAAGATTGCTAATGCAAAGTGACACGTTATAAATCGCAAAATCTCTTCACATCTCAGCACTGTTCGTAATGTTTTTGTCCCCATTCCTCACATTGCAGTAACCCTTTCGTAACTACCTGTCAGAATTAGAAATCTGTTTATATTTGATGCTTTGGCATGGTCAAATAACTTAAACTTTCAGCATAGATTAGGGAATTTCCAAATGAAATTTCTGCAGTCATTCAGGGAACCTATTGAATTCCAGTATGTACCTTTCTGTAGTGCTATCCTGACCTTTCTAAAAATTGACAAAATCTGATCATGTCTTACAAGATGTCAGTAGATAATTTTTTGATAAATTTTATCTAATATTATGCCACTTTGGGGTAGCATGCGGAAAATCAATCCCTGCTATTTTTGGAGATGTCAGAAATGTTAAACGTTTTAAAAGAAATGTAGAATTCCCCAGTTCACCTGTCCTTTAGACCCAGGTTAGCAGAAAGCAAGGCCTGGGCTTCCAAACTTACCAAGAATTGCTATTTATTATGAAAAATAGATTCTAGATGTACAATTATGAGCCATCAGCATAGAACTGTGCTAGTTAAAATGTTAACCACCTTATAAACTCCCTTACAGACACTGACAAGAAAAAAAGGCATGACTGTAAAGGGCAGAAGGAAGGATTGGAAAGGGTCCTGTCCACAAGATTTGCTGGGACCATCCTTGTGCTAAAGAGAATGCTGCTTCTCAATACACCGTCTCCAGATGCTTCCATCTATTTGCAGAAGGCACAAGGTGACTCGTTATCACTTATACAAGTCTTTGACTTATCAATTAAAATCACAGCTTACAGCAACTGGAAAAGGGAAATAAACTGACTATAGTCAGGCTTGAGATGCTTTTTTACTGCAGAGCAAAAATAGCTCCTTATTCTTCAAAGACCTAATGACACTGCCAAAACAGAAATCGCTCCCTACTAACTCCCACCACCGTCTCAACCCTATCCCCCACCAAAAAAAGCTGATCAATTATCTGGGAGCCAAATACATAATTGCTGATAGGAAGAGGGACTTCATCATGAATATCTGGTCAGTAGTCCACAGGCCAATCAGCTACTTATTACTAGCCAAAATTCTATTCATACATATCCCTTGGCTCCTGCTCATCTGCAAACGAGGTTCCATACTACTGCGTGTGCAACAGCTATGTAAATACTGCTTGGAATAAGTTTCAGGATAATTGCTTTTAAAAAATACAGGAATCCTTTCATAATCTTTTTGTTTTTAAAATAATTATTTCCTCATTTCAGTCCAAAATCAAAAATGTTGAAAAAAAGGTCTTTGGATACTTTACACCATGGAAATTAGCACCCTGTCCAAACGTTGAATCATGTTCAAATCATTAGGTTCTTATTCTGAAAGAATGTTGCTTTCTTATCCTGCATCTGTGTAGAGCTATAATTCCAAGGCTGTACCTTACCTCCTCGTTGCTTAGGAAGTTACCCAGGTTTACTTTGTAACTTCAATCTTCTATTAGACATAAGGCTCATTTTCAGAAAACAGAGGTAGGTAATCACACTCTGAAACTTTACATTGTGACTCAAATGTTCTCTGCCATTAGATCTCAGGCATCTTTTCAGACCGTATTAGATGCTAACATGTGAGACCACAAGACCAACCCAGGCATACACATGCTTAAATCCAAAAAATGATCTCAAATTGTCATCCTTAACAACTATGACTATATCACAAGATACATGCATTAATTAATGGTAGGTCCGTATCTGTATCCATTGGACTTAGTGCACAGCATGGCTGTACAGCCTAACTTGAAAGCAAGTTTAAAAATTGTTTGGTGGACTTGTGTAAAATCAATGCACTGCTGGCTGATGTATAAGATTGGGTTTGTCCTCGTAGCTCACTCTGTCTGTCTGTGTAGGACTGCCCAAGGTAATTATCAGCGATGTTCCTCCAAGTCTGATCTTATCTATGACTGCTTGTGCACAACATAAACCAGCCAAATGACTCAGTGAATTGCTATGACTGGTTTTGAACAAGTTGTCAAATTACATGGTGAAGGATTCCTTCATATTTGCAAAGACTGTACAGGACTTGCATCCCAATTACAATACAGTGTCCAAGGGCTCATTTGACATTGCTAGCCAATTCAGCAATGAAGAATCCATGTACATCTGCACTGTATCATAATGATCTGAATTTGGCACCATCGTGCAAATCAGTATTCATTTAATTTGACCCAACAAATCGCATAATTGAGTTCAATTTCAATGACACCATACATGACTAAATAAACACTGAGCCCAGCTCTCTTTGTTGGATTCCCTGTGTCTTAGATAATATGACAAATAATGTCTTCCCCTTGCATATTTCCAATACATAGATGATATGTTTGTTGTATTTGAAACCGCAGTTATACATCGAAATAAGCTCTATCCTTCACTCAATTTGATACCAGGTGTATAGGCCAGGCATCCCAAAAACGGGCAGATCATAATAGAACATCCCCTTTGGCTGCTTGTACCAAGCAAGCTACTGACTGTAGCCTACCAGTCCATGCATGCAAAAGTCACGGCACAGTGTCCGACGTTACATGCGAGAATGCAATGAGACCACACTTGCTGGATAACCCTGAATGTGTGAGGAAGCACATTGACAATCAATTTAGGATAGTCAGTAGGGCTCATAGTGTGACTAATTTGCTTATTTTGCAAACTACATAAATTAATACATAAGGCTCTAATCTTTGCAGACAGAAAGAACACATACATGCGCTATGTCTACTGCAGCTCAACAAAATAGATGTCAGCCATTCACCAGTTCATTTCCTGAGATAATTCCCTGAGAAAAGATGAGAAAAATTGCTTACTATAAATGGAGACAACCCCATGGCTATTAACTATCAATCAGCATTATTGGTAAAACAACACTCAAGAAGCTTGACACCATCCAAGACAAAGCAGCCAACTTGATTGGCACCACATTTATAAATATCCATTCTTTCCAAGGCTGATGCTCAGTAGCAGCAATATGTACCATCTACAAGATGCACTGCAAAAATTCACCAAACGTCCTTGTACAGAATTTTCCAAACCCAAGAATACTTCCATCTAGAAGGACAAGGGCAGTAGATACATGTCACTGCAAGTTCACCACCAAACCACTCGCCATCCTGTTTTGGAAATATATTACTGTTCCTTCAATGTCACTAGGTCAAAATCCTGGAACTGCCTCCCTAAGGGCATTGTGGATATACCTACCGTACATGGACAGCTGCAGCTCAAAAAGGCTGCTTACCAGCACCTTCTTAAGGGCAATTAGGGATGGACAATAAATGTTGGCCAAGCCTGTGACCCTCACAGTCCATGAGAGAATAAAAATAAGTTGTCATAGCAATGCCTTTACCAATCAGAATCCCTTTGCCAATCAATCAGCACTCTCCTCTCATGTGCTAAAAATGTTGGTTTTCTGCTTGAACTAGCATTCTTGAGAAATGTCCTGAGAACAGCTGAGACAAAATGTGTCTTTTTTCAGCAATATAAGATTTTACATAGGAACCTCCAGCATAATATTTTAACTAAATGTTTGCACAGGATAATTATATAGATGTATATTCATAGTTTTCATTTAAGATTCTATTAGCACGATAGTTTGTTGCTAAGGTCATTAAAGTAATTTATGTCACTAATATGTCAAAGTAAAAGAACCAGCACATCAACATCAGCACCATAGCAAAGTGACCTCTGCATTGTAGCAAATTAGGAAGGTGGATTTTTCAAAATAATGCCCAATAGGCAATTCTAATATTCTAATTGTTTAAACTATTGAGAAACATTTTTAGAGAAATGTCATTACACTGGTGTTTTTAATTCTGTGCATGCATAAATCAATAAAGCAACTATTAAAGGACGCTAAATTAAACTACTGCTCCAAATAAATACTAAAAAAATTGGGAGGTAGATTTCTTGATTTAAAGGCTGCAAATGACAAAGGGCTTCACAATTCAATATTATTTTAAAATTATTTATCAAGCAAACTTAATTATTATTCCATTATTATTACCCAAGTGAAGTCTTCTCAATGCAAACTTTCATTTACTCCAGTGAACGGTTTATCAGTCACACTCAAAAATTTTCACTGCCAGTTATGATCCGGTATTAAAATTCATGTGATGCTTTGCTGTGTTCAATAAGGACAGTCCTCAATATTAATTGAAACTGATAGGTTTTTCCAGTTATCGTGCATTGTGTGCCGATGCAGCAAAGTAGCTACACTCATCTGCACATCTCTAACAGCCAAACTGCAAAAGGCAGTCATTTTCCACAATTTACTGTCAGCCCAGGTTATTGGGGTGTGGATGGCACAGTGGTTAGAAACTCAACAGAACTTTCTGTTGTTTAAGCTACAAACTATGAATCTTTCTCCATTCCCATAATTGTTAAGGTCTGGTGAGCTCTGCAGCTTTGACATAGTTAGGCCAGCTTTATGTGACTGACTAGCTATCTTTCTTTTCGTGACAGCTTGTTGCCAGGTGCCTTCTGAACACTACATAAATTGCACATTAGTTTAAAAATGTGCAATGTAAAGTGTTGTCCCTTCACTCTGAGGCTGTGACCTTGGGTCCTAATCTTTCCTACTAGTGGAAACACCTTCTCCACATCCACTCTATCCAGGCCTCTGAGTATTCTGTAAGTTTCAATGATATCCCCCCTCATCCTTCTAACCTCCATTAAATACAGAACCAGAGTCTTCAACCGTCCATTTGATAAGCCCTTCAGACCCGAGATAATTTTTGGAAACATCCTTTAGAGTAACACATGCCAACATATCCTTCCGGAGATACGGGGCCCAAAACCACTCACAATATCCCAAATGTGGTCTGTCCAGAGCCTTATACAGCCCCAGCAATACATCTCTGCCGTTGTATCCAAACCTTTTGAAATGAATGCTAACAGTTCATTCCAGGCACTTACCACCCTCTGTGTAAAAAAAAATCTTGCCTCTCACATTTCCTTTAAACTTTCCCCCTTTATCTTAAATCTATGTCCCCGAGTAACTGACATTTCCACTCAAGGAAAATGAGTCTAATCCATTCAATTCATGCTTCTCATAATTTTGTAAACTTCTATCAGGTCCCCCCCTTAGCCTCTGATGTTCAAGTGAAGCAAACTAAGTTTGTCCAATCTCTCCTCAAAGTTAATGCTCTCCAAGCCAGGCAACATTCTGGTAAACCATTTCTGTACCCTATCCAAAGCCTTTACATCCTTCTGGAAGTATGGCAACCACAACTGTGCACAATATTCCAAATGTGGCCTAACTAAGTTGTAACATGATTTGCTAACTTTTGTACTTTATGTTCCAACTGATGAAGGCAAATATGCCATATGCCTCTCATGAAATCAAATTTTTCCACCACCTTTCATCTTTACGGTCTTGCAAAAATGATTATAATTGCTCAGGTAAAGGTAAAGCGGGTAGAATTGTATATTTTGGTTACAAAACAATATTCTAACCTTTTGATAGCATGCTAGGGTAGATCAGTAGCTTGAAATCAGTTACCTTACTGATAATCCATATTGTCTCTTGCAATTTTCAGCCAAGTTAGAAACTTTCCCATTCATGACATGTCACCACTCCATTGGCACGCAAAGCCTCTTAGGGCAGTGGATGATGGAAAATAAAATCAGCTTCCTGTTTGAAACAATTTTTGCAAGGCTGACACTAGAGGTTCATGGAACAGATTTGTGTCAAGCAACCTGAGATTTGCTGTTAAGGCCTTCTGTTTTTGATTCTGCAGGGAATATCACCACCGCCTGTCCAACTATTTTGTTGCAAAGGATGAATGCAGTGTAGTTATTAATGCTCTGCTTCCCAAATTAATTCTGTGCCAACTAACACTGGTCCTGTGGGGACTGCAAAGATCTTTCAGTTTAATATTGGGCTCACAGCCAAATGGTCCTACACATCAGGCAGATTTCAAAGACTCACTATAGCACAGACATAAATGAATACAATGCTTGGCTTTAAATTCCAGTGCTACTTTAAGTTACAAAGAAGCATGTAAAAGCCCTGCATATTTCTTAATAGAGAATATATTCCTGGAGAGAATTTATTTTGGTTTTTCACCAGAAGTGCCTTACACATTCATTTTGAATGCACACAATGCTTGCTTGTGGAGAGGATCTGTAGGTGTTGTTTAGAAGAGTGACTAAACCTGGAGACAGTTCAATTATTATCAGGGAGTTTTGTTAAGCCTTTGTGGCTGATTGTAAAGACAGCAACGACTCACTTCAAGAATAGAACAATAAATGCAGCTCATGTTCTGGATGGTTGTGCCTGATTACGGTAGCTGCTAGTTACCATTGGTTCAATACCTCTCTAATGTCTCGGAACAGTTTTAGTTTCTGTCGTATCATTTGAGTCTAGAAATATTCTATGACTCTTTGCGATTCATTATTTTCCTCCCTAAGGGAATTCTCTCCCTAAGGACATTGTGTGTCAACCCACAGCACACGGACTGCAGTGGTTCAAAAAGGCAGCTCACTACTTCCTTCTCGGAGGCAACAAGGAACAGGCAATAAAATGCTAACTCCTGCCAGCAATGTCCATGTCCCATGAGTGAATAAAGCAAAAATTCTCTGAGTTGTTGAATTCATATTTATATTCCAATACAGTTTGAAGGATTAGGGGCTAAAATATGTGAGATGGCTATGAGAAATTAACTTAGAAGTTGTTCTTTTTTAGTGAAACCTCAAAGCAAGATACGTCCCTCTAATGTAGGACATGGTTAACACCCTTCACAACGATGTTTCACAGACCAAAAGCCACTATCCTGAGAATCCGTTTGATGACAACTAGCAATGTTCAGATGCAATGCTAGTCAACAAGTAAAACCACAATTTGAGAAAGGAACACTTGGCCCCAAGTCTTATTATTTTATGAAATGCAGTACCTTGACCAAAATAATTGCCACCCAGATGAATGTTTTTAGAATAGTGTTCAAGAAAGGGACAAATTATTTTTTAGATTTTAAAGATATCAAGAAGTATGTTAAGAAGGCAAGAGTATAGGGTGGCACTGTGGCACAGTGGCGAGCAATGCTGCCCCAGGAGCCTGGGTTCAATTCCAGCCTCGGGTGACTGTGTGGAGTTTGCACATTCTCCCTGTGTCTGTGTGGGTTTCTGCTGGGTGCTCTGGTTTCCTCTCACAATCCAAAGGTGTGCAGGTTAGCTGGATCAGCCATGCTAAATTGCTCTATAGTGTCCAGAGATATACAGGCTAGGTGAATGTTGGAGGGGCAGTGGGAATCTGGGTCGGATGGTCTTTCAAGGATTAGTGCAGACTTGATGGGCTGAATGACCTCTTTCTGCACTGTAGGGATTCTATGAATATGTCATGGTGATAGAGTATCAGCCATAATCATATCAAATAGTGGATGAAGCTCAAAGAGCCAAATGACTGACTTCTGCTTCTAGTTTTTATGTTGCAATAAACTTTTAAAAGTTATAATTTGAATGGACAATCTAATTTAATGGGAAAGCTCTCACTTAATCTGGTTTACTAATGTTTAGTCATGGTCAATTATTAATTAAATGGCCATCTTCCATGCAGCTTTTTAAGTAACAACGGCAAAACGTTCATTATAATATCTGAATAGAACTTAAGAGATTTGATTTGCTAGGATGAGATGCAGGTATCCATGCCCTCCATTTCAGACTTATTCTGAAATTAATGGGTATCTCATTCTAGGGGATCAACGCAATGTTGTTTGAAGCTTGATGCACGTCCTTGCTTTCTTTAAAAGTCCTTTATTTGGATTAAGAAAAAGGTGAGGTTTGGATTTGTGAAATTATAAACTAGTTTTTTTCTTTCAGTACACTGTTTAGCTTTATGACTTATACTCTTTGCATAGCCATTAAATTTGCATGCTTTCTTATTGTGTTAAATTTATATATTTACTTAAAATTTACCTTCTGTATCAAATCATCAGTGAAACCGACTCTATTCCATTTTGTGGTGGAATATTTTCTGAGTAGTTTCACCTGACCTTTACAGCATCTGGGAAAATTACCAGCCAGCTATAAAAACAATTGTGTTTTTGATGATTGGAATTGATGTAACACCCTGGACTGATTTTCTTCCTTTGAGTGGTAGTTGGTCCAATTTATGCGTCTTAAAGTGTAGCTACTTTTGCTGGAGTCGAGTCAAGTTAATTTAGAGCTACTCCTGGTACCAATGGCTCCAAGTGAAGTCTTGTAATTGTGAAAACATCACAGCAGTGCTGTGGGAGGTGTTCTCTCTTGGATGAGAATTTAAACCATGAGCCCGTCTGCTCTCTTCAGTGGTGTAAAAGATTCCATGGTACAATTTTACAGAAGTCTGAGGTGGGTGGGCAGGTGCTCACACACGATATTGAAACAGTCGTATGTTGCCATTCTTTTATTGTCAATGGATCAAAATTCTGCAACTCTATCCATGCCTTGGAATGGTTAACAAAGTTAATTTGAAGACTGTTGCTGAGAAATCAGGGTCAACTTGTTATTAGGAGCTAGGGAAACAGAGATTGTTCAACCATTTGGCACTTGAAGCTAAAGGAAGAAATGTGGTCAAAGTTTAAAGAGAGAAATGAAAGAGACAAGCTCCAAAAGGCAGAAGTGAGAACAATGTTAAAGCCTGTATTAAAGTTAGAAAGGGTAACTCAGAGTCAACATTTCATCCTTTTGATTTGGCAAAGAATATTCTCTTGACACTTAAAGGAACAGATATGGTACTTCATCTCATTTGAGAAAATTTCTACAAAGCTGAAATAGCCTGATTAAGATCAGACTGAATGCTTTTATAAGGGAAGCTTTGTAACTATAGTCATCTCTCTCAGAAAAGCAGTCAAATGACTATGTAGAAGAAAGCTGCCCTCAATTCCTATGATTTAGTATGAGAAGCCTTCAATCTGAAATTTAGAAATTTCTTCATTGACAAATTCTTCACTTAATGAAGCTTTTAAAGCAGCTCGCGAGGACCTGGCAGAGAAAAAAAATGATCCTGCATTGAAACAGAGTTTGGTGAATTCAATTGCCTGCCACAACAGCTTGAATGTTATTTTGGCTGACAATATTTTCAGACTTGGACGTTAAAACCCTGCAGGTTGAGAAGAAATGGAGATCAGAAGTTGCAATCTGAACAGAATGGTTCTGAGCCTGTTTTGAGGCTTAAATCTCCAAAGGTTGCATATAAGAAAGCTGTAAAGGTCGTTATATGTCTGGCTTTGAAGGAAAACAAGGGAATTTGCTGAACTTAGAATTTTTCTTAAGTTCCAGTTCACAACACCCAGTGTCCAAAAGCCAGACACATTGCCAGTGATGAGTAATATGGTTCACAGCAACATTAACCAAACTATACAAACATACATTCTGTGGGAAGTGATTAGGTTACTGGTCTGGGAGTATTTCACTGTTTTCTGGAAGGCTTGTGCAGAAACAAGTTTCTTCCAGATACGTGTGGCAGGGTAGGCCTTTCCTGTGGAGTTGAGCATGACTGGGAAAATGACGTGGATCATGTAGAGCAGGACAAGCTATTCAAGGAGACAGCAAGAGGAGGAGAACGGGAAGGGGTGGATGATGAAGGGGAAGTGAGCTCACATACACAGCCTCTATCTATTATTTCTGTATAAACAAATAATTCATGCAAAGTACCTGTAATTTCAAACATACCACTCCAATTCACAAATAATTCCAGATTCTTCATCTTTCCTATCTCACTGTCCTGTTTGATGTGCATTTTACATGTCCTGGTGCACTACAAAGTGCTTCCTCACTGATTGTGGTATTGCTAATGATGCAGTCTGGCCTTCGGTTGAGGAGACTGCAGAGGGTGATATTGAGTACTAGTTTAAGATTGCATCATTGCAGCCTGGTTGGATGGCTGCCAGCCAAGAGCAATGGAGCAGTGGCATCGGTGAAAAAAGGAATGTTATCATCGTATGAGGATAGGGCAGGTTCCTGTTCTGTACTGCTGTCTCTCTCTGAAGGTGGAACAAAAACAAAGTTGCTGGAAAAGCTCAGCAGGTCTGGCAGCATCTGTAGAGGAGAAAACAGAGTTAACGTTTCGGGTCCAGTGGCCCTTCCTCAGAACTGATGGAGGCTGGGGAAACGTCAGTTTATAAACTGACTTTTTCCCAGCTACCATCAGTTCTGAGCAAGTGGTCACTGGACCCGAAACGTTAACTCAGTTTTCTCCTCCACGGATGCTGCCAGACCTGCTGAGCTTTTCCAGCAACTTTGTTTTTGTTCCTGATTTACAGCATCCGCAGTTCTTTTGGTTTTTACTCCCTGAAGGTGTTCTGAAATCCCACACTCTTACTCTATTTGAGACACAACTATTACAAATAATTATTTCTGAGCAACTGTCTTCCAACTGTGAATTTATTAACCTTCACTGCAATGATTGATATGAGGAACAAGGAGAACTCGTCAAATGTTAGCATTTCAGATTTTGAGCACTAAGTTTAGTTTGATAAGGGATTGTAATTTGAGATGGGTCTGCACTCTGAGCACAGTTTCCAAATTTCTATGAATCTCTCTATCCAAAATTCAAGTTGAACTCACCAATGATTCGTCCCAAATCATTTTTTTTCTAATACAATTCCTCAAATAATAATAAATATTAAAACAGAATATATTCAGGCACTGAGTTTAATCAATGGATATATTTTCTCTTAAGTGTGTAAAGGAGGATAGCATGGCAAGATTGTTTAGGAGCATAACAAGGTGTGGAGCTGGATGAACACAGCAGGCCAAGCAGCATCATAGGAGCAGGAAAGCTGCGTTCATTCAGCTCCACACCTTACTATTTCGGATTCTCCAGCATCTGCAGTACCTATTATCTCTTGTTTAGGAGCATGTTCAATTGTACCAAATGCATCATTACAGCTTGTTTTTCAGAGAAGAAAGAACAATGAGTGCATGTCCCACCTTTGGTTACAGCATTCTGGTGAATGCAATTCATGGTGTCTACTGCGCCATAGCTCAGAATGACTTTTTTCAAGCAATCTTCCTCCCTTCAATTCATTAATTAAATGAACATGCTTGTGGGTGTATTCCCAGTGAATGTCATAACTCAAGAAGTGTAAGAGTTTACCACTGCTGGCACCATGCACCATTTACTTCAATGCTTCCACACTTAAAGTCAAATTGCACAACAATTCAGATGCTACAGGGCAGGATCTGGTCCTCACACTATGGTGCTCAAACATTATGGCCCTGAGGAAAGGAGAGCTTGCAACCCTCTTCATGGACAGGGACCAGCAGCTGCTGGAGGATGCGGTGGTGGAGAGGAGTGCTATGCTTTTTCCAGCTGATTGCCGCAGGACGCCATGCCACCAGACTAAGCAAGCCTGGATTCATGCGAAATATCCAGCAATGTGGAACAATCTGGTGTGTTGTGCAGTGGTAAGGGGGTACCATCTTCTGTCAGCTACCTCACTTTCATCAGGTGACGACTCACACTAACTGTTCCACCGCACACACCTCTCACCGAGACTCACAAGTGAAAATATTCCCTATTGCATGTAGCCTGGCCACTCATCAGCTCTCACCCATCATCTTCTCCCAAATAGTTATCCTTCCTGCCCTCTATGTTTTCTACCCACTCACTGGAAAAACCTCACCAACCCTACTGCTCCTATGTCTCCTACGCTTCTACTCCAGTTCAACATATTCAATCCCTTCCCTTTATCTCATCGCAGGAAAGACTCTCCCTAATGAGGGAGAAAGAGCGATTGCTGACAGTGGTGGGTTGGGAGTGTGGGGGGAGAATGGGAGCTGGGGGCTTGAGAAAAGCAAACAAGATGCAATATGATGAGCTTGACATTGAGATGGGCTCAGTGAACCTCTCGTCTGTTTCTACCACTCATCTCACATAACTCAGAGCCTGGTAAGATTATCTCCACAATTTTTTTTTTCAACTTTAAATGGCTTTTTAACATGTCTAGAATGTCACTGCCCTGTCAATACCAGGCAGCAGCTCTGAGCATTGTGCTAGGCTTCTAATCAGTTAATTTCACCTGAATTAAATGGAAATCTAATGCAGACCTGGCAACCCAGCTCCCTGGGGATGGACACAGTGAGTTAGGTGCAGAATCGACAAGAATCAAAAACAATTATTGATCTAAAAACATAAAATTGCTCAGCTCTGTAAACCTCAGGCAACGTGAAGACTGGGACAAAAAAAATACGTATGACTAAAAGTAATTAACTACGCTAATGCTTGTGTTTCAAATCATTAAGCATTGCTTTAAAAACTATTTTTAAATTCATTATTCCACACAGGTTCTGTGGGGGTAAAATTCTTGTATGTGATGGTCTGTGTGAAATGGATAAACAGGAATTCATAAACTTTGGGTAATGCTGTGTGAAGCAATAACAACACTGCTTTTTAAAATATTTGATTGAATACAAAACAGAATGCTGTTAAAGTGAAGGAAGGTTCATTCCTTTGTGTCCTGCTTTACAGTAATAAAGCCAGCAAGGCTGTCAGTTGTGGGGCTACTGCATGTGTCAGTCAATGCTCTGATTGCTCCAAAGATCTCTGCGTGCAACTAGTTGAATGGCAGCTTGAGATGTCTTTGGAACTGAAATCTGACCATCTTTGTCAGGCAATTTGTTCCTGTATTTTCTCTTTACAGCTGCTAACTGACCGTCTGTGTATTCTAGACTTATCTTTAACATTTTTGTTAAAATTAAAATCCATTAGCACTTGTACTTCATTCAACTTGTGGTACACGTTTCTTCTTTGTCACATTTGAATAACTAGAAACCAGTTCTAGCAATTAACCCAATCGACAGTAGACTTTTTGCCGTAGAATATCTGTGAGACTCATCTTTTCTCCTTGGTTCAAGACAATGGGAAATATTACATTGTTACAGGTTACATAACTATCCAGACATTTTAAAACCAAAATTGTTAAGTGTAATACAACGATATCCAAGCAACATGAGAACAAAAAACAATTTACAAGCAAGGGTAGTACCCAGCAGTGCGGAGGAGAGAGTGTGCCCAGCTATTCAAGATGGTAGCACTTGCACAGTAGGCCCATCCACTCCAAGCTGGCCGCATTTCTTTTTCTCTCTTCTTTTCATTTTTTAAATTTCTTTTCTTCATCTTCTTGACATCGTGAGGTGGGCAGAGCAGTGTTGGTGGTGACCAGAGAGGGGACTCCTGGCTTTGTAGGCCCAATGTGTGGACCTCCTCCATTTGGTGGCGAGGTGTTGGCTGCTGCAACGGCAGAGCACGGACACCTAGCTGCAGCAGGCCCGGAGCAGGGACCTTGCAGAGACCTTGCATAAGTCCTGGAGCTGTGCTTGGAACTTCAGCTGATGGAGTACTTACGTACTTATTTTTTATTCTTTTATAACTCAAAATGGCACCAGACTGTGGCGACAGAACACTTTTCGCTGTATCTCCCTAGATATGTGTGACAATAAGTCAGTCATTAATCCATTCAAATTACTTCCTTTGAACAAAATGACAGTATCTTCCTTTCTCTGGTCTCATTACTCACTGTGCACCTTTGGGTGTATATTATCAATGGTGATGAATCATAATCCGTTAGTATGTGCTTTAAATATGTATGAAATTGTCATGTTTGTAGGCAATACAATCATGACAGAGGTTCGTCACACCTCACAGTGGATCATACAATTTTGTCCCCAAAAGTTTGGCGCTAGTGTTGATTATTATAATCTCAAAACTATCTGGAATGTAACGTTTTAGATTTGGGGGTGGTCAGGATTGTGTATTACTGGTGGATGGAATCCTTTTCGGTGACCGGTGCAAGGACAAAACTTTCTTTTCAAAAGTCTACAGTGGAATGTTGGGACAGGTACTCCCATTTTCTCCACCACGTTCTGGATAGTTTTCAAAAGTTTCAGCAGCGAGATTAAACAAGAACAGAGAATGTTGTAAACACTCGGCAAGTTTGGTATCACCTGTGGAGAGAGAAGCAAAGTTTCAGGTTGACTTTTCACCACGAACAGAGGTAAAATGAGGCAAGATGGGGGCAGAGTAAGTCGCTCCATTTGGATCTCCACTCTGCTCGCCAGTTTCCTTTCCTTTTCCTTTCTTTTTCTCTTCTTCTTCTCTCTCCTCGCTGCAGTAATTCTATTCCCCCACACTCGCCGTCCTTTTAACTACTTACCTAAGGATTCGGGAAGGAGTCCGGTCACAACCGGGAGCCGCATGGCGAGAGCCGAATGCTTAGACCGTGTTCTGTATTAACGGCAAATCAAGGGTGGGGCGGAGCAATGGCGGCAGATCATGCGCGGGCCGGTTCGGCGGTGAGAGGGGGCCGGTTTGGCGTTGAGAGACAGCCGGTTCGACGGTGAGAGCAGGCTGGTTCAGCGGTGAGAGCGGGACGATGCGGTGTGAGAGGGGGACGGTTTGGTGGTGAGAGGAGGCTGGTGTGGCGGTGAGAGGGGGCTGGTTCGGTGTGACAGGGGAACGGTTCGGCGGTGAGAGCAGGCCGGTGAAACAGTGGTAGCAAGAGCAGGCCAGTGAGGTGCCATGAGCCAGCAGTGATGGCAGTGAGTGCGAGCCTTTCACGTGGTGGCAGCGGCCTCCTGGGTGGCCTAACAATTGGAGCAGTGCCTGCACCATTTGAGGGGATGGGACATGGGAAGCTGAGATCTGGCCTTTGCTTTCTTTTCTTGCTTACCTTTTGGCTCTGTTGAATCTTTTAATTCTGGTTTTTGCAACCAAGGGGGTGCCAATGAATGGCTACTTTGTCCACTTTTCTCTGTACTTATGTGTTCCTATACTTAGTGCATGTGACAAATAAATAAATCTAAATCTAAAATTTCAAGGTCCATTGTTCCCAACTACCAACAACAGTTTATATCAGAGATAGTAGGAACTGCCGATGCTGCAGAATCTGAGAAAACAAGGTGTAGAGCTGGATGAACACAGCAGGCCAAGCAGCATCAGAAGAGCAGGAAAGCTGACGTTTGTGCCTAGATCCTCTGGGTCTAGGCCCGAAACATCGGCTTTCCTGCTCCTCTGATGCGGCTTGGCCTGCTGTGTTCATCCAGCTCTACACCTTGTTGTGACAGTT
>JAHRHZ010000087.1:24788467-24831632 GCA_024137785.1 Ginglymostoma cirratum
GCTTGGCCTGCTGTGTTCATCCAGCTCTACACCTTGTTGTGACAGTTTATATCACTCAGCCAATATCACTGTGCCAAATGCATTGTGAGCAAATTTGTGGCAAACATCTTCCAACAGAATGCATTTGGCCAAGTGACATTAGGGAGCATGTTGTTGGGTGCGGTGTGTGGTTGGGGAGTTGGAGGAAGTGCGAAGAAATTTAAATTGATGTTACTTGTATTGAACTGACAATTTTCTTCATTTCTTTAAATTCTTATTAAAAGTGTACACGTTAAAAGAATGCTGACTTGAAATCATAAGCATATTTATATCACAAATGATTCACACGTGACAAGCTGCTAGTCTTCTGTCCTTCAAATAGTAAACACCACAGCTACAGCACTCCAATGGCACTGAGAAGCTTATCTCATTATTTCCAGAAATGTAGTGATTTTCTTCAGCCTCATTGTTCCCCAAACAGTGATTTTTATCAGCCCATTAGCAAGCTCATTATCAGCACGTTAATACAGTTAAACTCCTTTGAGTCGGATCCTCAGCAGCTAAAACACTTCCATTTTTGTTTTGTAAATTCCAATCTGATCAATTGTGAAAACACTTATGGTTGAAGCAATCTCTGCGTGATTATGCAGAGCAGCAACAGTAAGGGGAAAAAAAGACTTGAATTTATAGTTTTCAAAACCACTGTACAGTCAGCAAAGTACTTTAGAGTTGTGTCCACTATGTTAGAGCAGGAAGAGCATTTTCCAATTTGCGCACAGCAAAATCCCTTAAGCAGCACTGTGATAATAACCAGATAACCTGTTTTAGAGATGTAGGCTGAAGAATAAGTGTTGACCAATACAACAGGGGGAAATTTCTGCTCTTTTTCAAATAATTGTCCAAGATCATTCTCGTCCATCTGAAAAAAACATACAAGGCTTTAGTTTAAGGTCTCCTTCGAAAGTCATAGTGTCAGAGTTTTACAGGACTGAAAGAGGCCCCTTCAGCTGGCCATCATCAAGCATGTACCTAATCTATTTTCAGGAGTTAGATACAGTTCTTAAGGTTAAAGAGATGAAAGGGAGAGCATGTGAACAGGATAATGAGCTGGATGATCAGCCATCAGTATATTGAATGGTGGAGCAGACTCAAAAGGCTATATGGTCTACTCTTGCTCCTATTTTCTATGTTTTTAAGACTCCATTACTTGTCCCGTAACTTTGTATGTTAAGGTGTCCTTCCAAATACTACTTAAATGTAGTGAGGGCTCCCACCCCTACCATCCTTTCAGGCAGTAAGTTCCAGGTGCCTCCGGGTGAAAAACAATTTCCTCAATTCAGCTCTAAACCTCCTGTTCCTTACCTTAAACCTGCATCCCCTGGTCATTGGCCCCTCTGTCTATTCTTTCTATTTCCCTTATAACATTTTACAACTCAGTCAGGTCTATGGCCTTCTCCGCTCTAAGAAGAACAACCACAATCTATCTTATCCCTTTTCTTAGCAGAATCCCTCCAGTCCAGGCATCAATCTCATGAAACTCCTTTGAATCCTTTCCAGTGCAATCACGTCTCTCCTGTCGTATGGTAACCAGAACTACAGCTGTGGCCCAACTGACATTATATTGGAGCAAGTGGGATCAGAGGTTATAGGGAGAGAGCAGGATGAAGCTATTGACTTGAACGATCAGCCATGATCATAAAGAATGGCGGAGCAGGCTTGAAGGACCAAATGGCCTCCTCCTGGTCCTATCTTCTATGTTTCTATAAACTCCATTATAAACTCCAGGCTCTTGTACAAATGAAGGCAAGTATCACTTTAACAATTTATAGACATGCACACTAAGGTTGCTTTTATCCTTTATATCTCCTAGGGTCCTACTAATCATCTTGCAGTCCCTTGCCTTGTTAATCCTCCAAAGGTGCTTCACTTTTCAGGATTAAATTATAATTGCTATTGTGTCATCTGTGAACTTACTGATCAAATCTCCTACATTCATGTCCAGATCAGTAATGTGCACTACAAACAGCAAGGGGTCCAGCAGAGAATCCTGCAGTAAACCACTAGACACAGATATCCAGAAAGATAAACAGACATTGACCTTGACCATCACCTTCTGCTTCCCGCTATTAAGCCAAATTTGGGTCCAAATTGCCTAACTGCTCTGGATCCTGTAGGCTTTTACCTTCTTGACTTGCCCTCCCTGTGAGACCCTGTCAAAAGTCTTACAGAAATCCACATAGACTAGACCATGGTGACCTTTGGCGATGTCATAGGCAAAGGGAAATGCAGTTAATTTAAATTATGATTGCTTTTCCCCTCTTAAGCCCGAGACAGCAAAGTATTGTTTGATTTAATCCTTTCCACTTTTACTCCTGTCCCTTAGAGGAGCAAAAAGAGTGTTCCCCAAAGTCAGATTTTCAGATTCCAATTTTTAAAACAACCTACAGCATATTCCTTTAAGACAAAATCAAAGACATGGAGAATTCCTTTGTTAATTCATGTACATACGCACACATGATAGAAGAAAGAGCAAAGGAAGTTACAGCTTATGAATTTCGTCCAAAAATCAAAATGTTAGTATTAGTTGATGTGAGTCCAGTGAGTCAGCGTCCAGTTGGGAATCTCTCAGTTGTCAGAGCTTGTGGCAATTATTTTTTGGAACCTGGATGAGATGGAATGCAACAATATTTGTTGTACTCAGAGAATTAGTTCAATTTGTCAGGCAAGTCTAAAATTCTTTCTGGATATGAGAATTTTGAGAGTGAGATAAAGAACAGGTCTCGAAGTTGCTAAGCCCTGGAGCAGCTCTTCTCGTAACTTTAAGTCAGCAACTGAAGTTAGAAGTCAAAACTTCATGCTTAAATAATTCAACAAGCAGAGGTTCCAGTCACACAATGGTTGTTTCTGCTCAGCAATTTAGAGGAACAGGCACTTTGATCACCTTCATCAAAATGGCTATTATGAGGTGAAGAGAAGCAGATGATTCATATGAGTGGCTCAGTGAAATGTCACTCCCAACTTGGTATGGGACAGTAGTAATGTGCAATTCTATGTGCATGGTCTTCATGAGAGTCGGAGCATATCTCTGCAGCTTAGTCACAATAAGTAGCAGGTCAAGTCTCCAGGAGTTAAAGGAGGGATTAATTGACCAAAAAGCTCTGGGGGATTCCAGTTATGTGATTGCAGCAATCGCCTTAACAGTTCAGAAATGCCGACAATTTGTTTTAAAGAAAGGAGTTAAAGAGGAGACTATGAAGAGAATGTAGTTTTACAAAATAAAGTTAAAATTTCACTTCATGTCCACTAGGTATTACAGACAGGTAAGGTAACTGTTTGGATTTGATTCAGGGACAAATTTAGAGGAAGATACCCTTTGGGATTGTGAAAAATAAGCATGTTTGGGTATGATAAAATGGATGTTTTATTTTTATTTGTTCATGAGATGCGGCTACAATTTCCTGCCTCAATTCCAGCTCCGGGCCTTCAACATGTGGAACCACTTGCAGTCCCAGCTGTAACCATTGCAGCTGGTGGCAGTGCTGAGACTAAAGAACTGCTTGCTACGATGATTGGTTAGCAGCTGTCTGAGGCAGCACTTCTGCTTGAGTAAAGGGCAATTATCTCATCTTCAGCTAGTCAGATAGCTGAGGAACAGTTGGTGTCAGCGGAGATGCATTCCTTACTGGCTCTTCAGGGGCTGGAAATCCCGTTACTCATTAAATTCTTCTTAATGTCTGCCTAGTGGGTTTCCAATCCCCTGTGAACCACAAATGTTTCTCCTCCTATCAAGATTTTCAATGTTGAACCAAGGAACTTGGGGTGGCACGGTGGCTCAGTGGTTAGCACTGCTGCCTCACAGCGCCAGGGACCCAGGTTTGATTCCAGCCTCGGGCATCCATCTGTGTGGAGTTTGCACATTCTCCCCGTGTGTGCATGGGTTTCCCCGGGGTGCTCCGGTTTCCTCCCACAGCCCAAAGGTGTGCAGGTTAGGTGGATTGGCCGTGCTAAATTGCCCATAGTGTTTGGGGGGGTGGGTCTGGGTGAGATGCTCTGAGGTTCAGTGTGGACTTGTTGGGCCGAAGGGTCTCTTTCCACACTGTAGGGATTCTATGAACTTTGGAAGAAGCTCTTTGCTCTGTTATGACAAATTCAGTCACCTTCCTGCTCAGAGATCCTTCCCTAGCCATTTTAAGTATCTGCATAGTCAGAATGTATTTTTATATTTCAAAAAGTAAGTTAGTGAAAGATGGAGCTGGAACCATCTTTTGATTATGTTCATTAATATAATTACACACTAAAGGCACATACCTCCTAACTCAATAGCCTGTAGTTTTGGTGTTTATTTATATCTCCTTTAAGAACTCATAACTGATTAAGTGCTCCCGTTGAAAGGGGGACTACCACCCTAACTCCTGCAACAAAAAGAAACCAAACTTCAAAAAAGAACGTAAAAAGTCAACTGAGCTGGCATTCCTGAGATTCACCCTGCAGTATAGTTGTCTATTGCCTCACCACATATCCCTCCCCAACTCTACCATCTATTGACCTTCCAAGTTGCAGTCTGTCTGTAGGGGAAAGCTGAAGTGAATGCCTGGCTAAAACCTGTCACTAGTCTATAATCAAAGATAATTAATATATAATGAACATGTACCTTCCCTGTAAGAGATGCAGACTGCCTTAATACTAGGCAAGGCAGCTTTAAATGGTGCTAGTCTTGCACAAACTTGTGCTCCTCCTTTTGTGTGTAGCCATTCTGAAATGTCCTTCGAATGGAATTGTACTACACTTTCATTTAATTAGCAGGCAGCCTGAATTTTGCATGCTGTCTGCATTGCAATGAAGAGGCATGTGTTAATTGTGGCTCACAATGTGCTCATCCGATTACCAGCCTTTTCAAATCTTTCTCCCTTTATCTTTGACTTCAAAAAACAGTTTTTTTGCAAAAAGGTTTGAAATTTCTGTTGGTGTAATTTGATTGTGTTCACTGTGAATTTCATTGCCTGATTGATATTTAAAGTCAGTGGTGGAAGTTGCTTTTGATTAGTAATTTAATGCAATGTTGTTGAAAATGGAACTTCACAATGACACAAAGGATTTGATCATAAATTTGATCATTTATTAGGACCAATATGCATATGACGGTATTTGACTGTTTGCAGCAATAGAACAGCAAATAGTCTATTTGCTCAGGTTAACAGGGGAAATAGCAACAAGGAAACAAGAACTGAGAGAGATTATACCCACCATAACAGACCAAGAAATTGATGGGGTTTTTTTCTGGGGCAACCTGGCAGACTCCTCTAAGATTACAGAAGGCCATAAAGCATATGTAACTTTTTTTCATTTGTGCAGGAATCCAAAACCAGGGACAACTAAAATAAGCCAGCCATTAACAACTCCACTAAAATTTCAGAACCTTCTTTGGAGAATTTGTAGAATAGCTTGTTATTACAAGGGTTATGAAGTTATCCATATGGAAGCATTTCATGAAAAGTTAAACATATACACGATGTGGAGAAGAATGACCGCCTTTTCAATAGGATTATTTGAAGAATCATGAAAAGAGGTTCATATGAAGCATAAACGCCAACTAGAACCATTTGGGCTAACTAGCCCGTTTATGTATACTTTGAATAATTCTGACAAGTGTAGATATCTTGAGAAAAGTTGTATTTAGTCATGTAATGATCATATTTGGACTGTTCCACCAATGAATGATTGCAGACTGTATATTTTCATTTGTCCTGATTTAATTTACTGGTAGCTGCTGACCTGAATAGTCTTGATCATAAAAAGCAACAGAAGTGTCACAATAGAGATAAAAGGTACTGCAGATGCTGGAGAATCCGAGATAACAAGGTGTGGGGCTGGATGAACACAGCAGGCCAAGCAGCATCATAGGAGCAGGAAAACTTGACGTTTCGGGCCTAGACCTTTCATCAGAAGTGTCACAATTATCCTTTGTTCCCCTAGATGATTAAATTGGGGGAAGCAACAACGGGATTCCTAGTGAATTCTAAGCTTTCAATGGGCTGGCAGATAAGGTTATCCTTGGTCTTAGCTATGGTGAACGAATACATTGTCAACTTTTAGTTGGTAGTAGACTGTTACATTGAAAGCAAACACATGCCATCACATGTCGTGCTTTTAATTAAATAAAATGCCCAAAGGTGGTGTGAGTTTGCTTCCAATGGGGTGTTTTAAGTGGTGTGGAAAAGTTTATACTATCACCAGTAGCCAAATCACTGCATGGACATTTGATATTGAATAATCAAACAGGCATTTATTACAAGTAACTATTATATTCAAATATAATCAGAGATAAAAGGTACTGCAGATGCTGGAGAATCTGAGATAACAAGCATGGGGCTGGATGAACGCAGCAGGTCAAGCAGCATCACAGGAGCCGGAAAACTTGACGTTTCGGGCCTAAACCCTTTTCTGATGAAGGGTTTAGTTCTCATTATATTCAAATACTCCAGATACAAAAGAGCAGCATGTTTTGAGTTAACTGTCATGCTTCTTGTAATTTAAAGTAAAATGGAGTATGAGATCTTAACGCCCTCGGATCACATACTATTAAATAGTAATGGCATCAAATGAATGTCTTCTAAAGTTTGTCGAGGACGAACGGAAGGGTTAAAATTGTTGATGATATTCGACAGCTGCATGACCTTGAATGAGTCCTATGAACATTCCTGTACATGGCACAATCAACGTATTTTTCTGTAGTCATTTTCAAGTACTTGCTGTTTGTTACTCTGTATAAGAGAGAGAGTTTTATCTCGGATCATTGGACTTCACCTCGAATTGGAATCGTAAACAGTGCCAGGAACAACCTAAGCCTCTAGACCAGCCATTGATCGAATGATTCCCAACAGGCAGAGGGCATGAGGCTTTTTTTTTCATTCTTTTTAGAAACTTTATCAATGTTTTTTATTTTGTCTTTTATTATTACTCCATAAATGTTCATATTTAAGCAAATTGCCATTGTTGAGTCTTCTCTGAAATACATTTAAACAAATTGAAAAAGAACTGCTTGGATATACTTTGTGATCCAAGACATTTTTGGGATGAGGATGGGATTCAGGAAAATGTTTTAAGAGAAGGGAAAAGCAGCCTGATGCTACAGAGACCTTCCGTATGGCAGGGTGGGATGCAGCAGACTCTGGATTCAGGTATGTAGCTGATATGACAGCATAATTAGAATCCCTAAAAGGATGGGGGATGGTTACAACCGAAAAAAGAGAGAACTGGAGGCCAGATTTCTGTGCTGTACAACTGCACTGAACCTTGTAGAGGTGTTAAGTCTTTGTGGTCTGGTTTAAATGTACCTTCGTTTGTTGCTTGCTAAATGACTTTTTGTACAATTTGTGTGTGTTTTGTTCCCTAGACCTTGAGATCTGGGGATACTTTGAAGTTAGTTTACATTTTAGGAATATATAGTGATTTGAAAGAGTGATGTGTGCTTGTATCAATGTGGCACAAATATGGTTAGTGTAATGACCTTTTAAGAAACCATCAGTGATTGTGTAAAACAAAAATCTATGATGAAAGAGGTTGTAGGAACTGCAGATGCTAGAGAATCTGAGATAACAAGGTGGAGAGCTGGATGAACACAGCAGGCCAAGCAGTATCAGAGGAGCAGGAAAGCTGACGTTTCGGGCCTAGACCCTAAATATTGATTTCAAAAATTTGGTTTGTAAAGTTTCGTAAAAAAATTACCTTTTGGAATTGGCTTGCTGTTGTGTTTGGACTGAGAAGAGAATCACAGGTAAATTTTAATCCCAGAAATTACCATGTTTGGAATTCCATTTTTAGCCAGAGTGAACTTCCAAACATTGTTTTAACATGAGTGAATCTTTAATTCTGGAGATAACATTGGCTCCTTGTAAATGTGCTTTGGTATAAAACTCCTCACAAGAGGAGTAGAGACAGCTGGTGTAATTACATGCAGGAGATTACACCCAACAGCCTTTTTGAATCTGTAGTATATTAATACTGATTAATCCATTCTGCTTGATGCGGACTGGAGGGAGTTTGGTTGTTTTTTTTCAGAAATTGGAGACACGAAATGCGGAACCCGTTTGCAGCCTTCCAAGGTTGCAACACAGTGACAGATGAGGCACCCTCAACTCATCGAGCCATTCATCTATAACACAATTCAGTGTTGGGAAAATACCGTGGAAACATTAATTGTATTGAACGTCAGGAGCCTCAAAACCATTGAGCCTGGGTACACTTAAGCCTATCATGTCAAGAACTATATTAAGACTCACATGTTGTGGTAGTTTAAAATATTTAAATGGAATAGTTATCTCAAAATTTAAAGGGATTCCAGGAAATAATAAAGAGCATGCATAAAGTTTCAATGGTTTCAACGCATGAAAATAGTTAGAATATTGAATTTGGACAGATTTTCACAGAGACATATCAAATATCTAGAATGAGTTATCAAGTAACTTTTAAAAAAAAAAGGGTCATCTTAGAGAAAGAACAAAGAAAGTTGTGCCTGAATCAAACAGAAATATTGTAAGATTATGTTCCATGGGCTACAAATCTCTACAGATCTCTGGGAATTAGATATGATGGCAAAATTGGATAAGACAAAGTAATTACAGGTGGAGACTGGTGGCAGAAGACAAAGAAATGCGTTGAAATGGTAATTGAGGTTAAAATGCATCATAGCGAAAAGGAGATTTAGATGACAGCACCAAACTGATAGCTTTATCTTTGTGATGTTTCTGTCCTTGTCCTTTTTTAAGAAAGACTGAGTTGGTGATCAAGCCACTTCCCAAGGCATCGGGACCATACGTGAAGAGGTAAGTAAAACCTCATAGATCATTTAGTAAGATCATGCGGGAGTCAAGAATGCATGACATGGGCATGGGACACTGACATAAATGTGCAAAAGTAAATGTTACCTCGGAGGTAACAAACATGAGACGGTAAAAAGCATGCACTGAAGAACAGGTCTCAGACATATACACCTACTTGATAAAAGGATTCATGTGCCTTGGAAGAGCACAAAGATATAGTTTAAACGATAAGATGCTGACACAAAAGCCATAGAGAAACTGACTTTAAAACAATGAAAGCAGTATTAGTGAAAGGGATTTAAAAAGAATTACAATCAAAATAAAAAGTGTGATCGGCTGTTATGTCAAAATGTTACAGAAATGAAAGAATATAGACTCTGGGAGGAGTAATAGTGGACTGAGTGGAAGGGTCCATCGGGTGACGTACAGACACCCCATCTTGAACAGTTGTATGACGCTCCATGTGTTTAAACCAGCAGGTGAAATTGTAATGTGTTAGGACAGTTAGTGTATGTGAACGAAGGCTGAGCTAAGGCTCAGGTGGTGTAGGCGTCTGTGGTAAGGGAACGCTGGGAAAAATAAAAGGTAGGAACCATAAGTTGAAGGTAAAGCCTGATGAACATTAGAGCTGTACTGTTTGATACCGTGTATATTGTAGCTCAAAGTGGGTACCTGCATTTGGAGGTAGTTACCACTCAGTGATACAATCATTCATAAAAATGACAAGGAAGGAAACATATGGAAGAAGTATCCTCGAGACGGATACAGATGAAGAGAGCTGGAGAAATTTCGAGTCCGTGCGTGATGTTACTTTACTGTTATTGGGCGAAGTGACCTGTGCATAGGGGACTGGAGGATAAAAAAGATACAAGTTAAGAAACCTGAATCTGGACTATACGGGATTTTAGAGCAAATTATGTAATTAGATTGACTGAAAAAAATGCAGGCCATATTCTTGTCTCCTACGTCATGTAGCATTATCGGAAACGAAAATAACAGTAACTGTTAAAGGGATAAGACAAGTCTTAGGACTTTTTAAATGTTCCAAGAACTTTGTAGAAAATACAGTGAACTAGCTGGACCCCTGCAAGACCTTACAAACGGAGGGCGAGCTAGCTCAGTGAAAATTGAATGGGGACCTGAGCAGGAAACGGCCTTTTTCAAAATCAGACAGTGGCCTCTGCGCCAGCACTAGAACTCCCTGACCTGAAAAAGCCTTCTCACCTCTTTTGCAGTGAAAGCAAGGGCAATCAGTCTGCAGTAGTGCTACAGAGGCATGGAGACAGCTTCAAACTTGTGGGATACTACTCAGGCAAAATGGATCTGGTCATGATGGGACAACACTGGTGTGTTCGAGCCATCCAATGTGCTACCTGTGCGCTAACACCATCCTTCCCCTTGACACAACTAGGGAAAGTGATGTAACACTCCCCACATAGTATAACCCAGCTATCAGAAGCTGGCAAATTGAGATGTGTTACAGATAGTCGGCGAGCCAAATGGGAAGCCACACTGTTGCCAGGAGACAAGCACATGGAAGTGGTTAAAAATATTAGAGAGAATCCAGCAAGCTATGTGAATCAGGGAGGAGAGACGCATGAATGTATCCCCCTCATGGAACAGCAAGAAGGGAGACAGGGTCAAGTTAAGGAAGAACCATAAGAGGGGGCATATATGAAATGGATGTTTGTAAATGGTGAGGCTATGGTTAACTTGAAAGGGGAACTTGTGGCAGGAGAGAGGATAGAAGGATGTCAGACCACTCAGGTAGCTGAACTAAAAGCACTTTCAGCCGTTCTCCAGCTAGGCAAAAGATGAAGGATTAGTATGATTAATATGATTTAGGATTAGTGAAAATGCTTTTGGTATGGTCTATGACTACATGATAGCACATGAGAGAAGAGGCTATGTTACCTCGAGTGATAGTACAATTCAATGAGACCCTGGTCATGCACACGGTGGCAGCAGTAATTAAAATTCAAGCATACAGAAAGATCCAAATGCCAGAACAGAAAGGAATTGACTGACAGCCAGCTAGTCTGGCACTCTCCATTTTTGTGCTGTCTCCCTCTTGGAGGGTTTGAAGGCCCTTAGCAGGAATGAAATCCTTGACCCCAGGATGGGAGCAGGAATAGAGTAAGTTGCATGTATACATGCAACGCGTTTGTGTGACACCTGTAATTAAGGATATTACTGTAAGCATGAAAATGCTAATCGTCTGTGGTGTCCTTTTCAATTTTGATCCCATCAGAGGCAGACAGGCACGTGGCGAAACAGGAAATTAATGTAAACATGACTTGCTGATTACATCACGGCCTTGACCATACATCACTGGCAGGAGATATTTAAGGATTGGTCCCCAAAGGCCACTGCAATCATTAATTTGATAACACACCCTTTTGGTGTACTATTTGGTTGGTGATTGTTATTTTCCCTGTAGTTTTAATCTTCTAGTATAGGTTACATACTACATTTTCACACACCTGTCACTGAATTGTGTCTGTATTTGCAATTGTAACATGTCCTGTCAAATACCATCGGGGTGGATTTTATAGGATGGGCTGAAGGGCTAAAATTGTTGATGATATTCAATATCTGCATGACCTTGAATGAATCCCGTGAACATTCCTGTACGTGCAAAGGCGACACAATCAACATGTTTTTCTGTACTTGCTGTTTGTTACACTGCACGAGAGAGAGTTTTGTCCTGGATTGTTGGACTTTACATCAGATCGAGATTGCGAACCGCGCCAGGAACAACCTAAGCCTCCAGACCAGTCCATCGTTCGAGGGGTCCCTAATGGGCAGAATGGCGTGAGGCTTATTGTTTGTTTCCTTTCTTTTTTATTCTTTTTATTTACTTAATGAATGTTCCTTTCTTCCTTTGTCTTTTATTATTACACAATAAATGTTCATATTTAAGCAAATTGCTGCTGTTGAGTCTTCTCTTAATTACATATAACCAAATCCGAACAGAACCGTTTGGATACACTCTGTGATCCAAGACAAAGACATATTGATGTATTGACTGACTGAGTGATATTACATCATAAAAAGTCATTTCACTGTTGCTTCATCAAACAGAATTTGACGCTGAGGTGCATCAAGAGATATTATGGATTTTAGATACAAGGAGATAGTAAAAAGTTTGATCAAAGTGGCAAGGTGTATCTTTTTGATTTGGCTTGATTTATTGTTATCATATGTATCTAAGTACAGTGAAAAGTTTTATTTTGCATGCAGTACAGGTAGACCACAACATACAAGGACATATAGGTTATAGGGTGATTGAAACACGTACCAACATCTTAAAGCAGTCAAGAGTGATAGAAAGGGGACTTTTAGGGAGGTGGTTTCTAGAATTAGGGTCTTAACAGAGCAAAGCATTATCAACAATGGTGAAGCAGATAAAATTGGCGATGCCTGATCAGCTAAATTTCATGGGGTACAGATACTTCAGCAAATTCTGGTGCTGAAGGAGATTGCAGAGGTATGAAGAGGTGAGGCCGTGGGGGCTATGAAATGTGGATGAGAACTGGCCAAGAAAATATTGCTCTGGTTGCTTTCTTCAGTTTTAGGAGAAAATTACAGGGAAAGTTATCGTGATCATGCACTTAATGTTCTTATGGAACATTGCTAATGTATTATAAAATATATTTTGTTGATAATTAATTGCCTGCGCATATTTTATTTCCTTACACTCCAGGGAGTAAGTTTGCCAAGGAATTAATTCTAGTAGTCACATTGCCAAAGTTTAATGCTAATTTGTGCATGCAACAGTTAATGTTACAGTACTTTCTCCTGCTATACTACAAAAGCCATTTATTTATGAATAGGTAAACCTCCGTGAATTATTATTCATCATGATTTATGAGCAGATTGTCAGGTTGCTGGGCACCATAACAAGCTCACTGCTTTTGAATTATCTTTTTTTTGTTTCATTGAATACATTTAATAAGTGTGCTTACACTGCTTCTGGGACTTCATTCCAATCTGCATTTTGTGTTTTTACAACTGAATTTCTGATTAAAACTAGTGTACATCTTCCTTGAACTCAGACTGACTTGATTGAAGTACATCTCAAGTGACTAGGAAATTAAATGTCTATCACTGAGCTGGGTGATAGAGCTTTTGCATTAAATCAGATCTTTGTTCTTTGTACTTTCTGCAATGCATGACAGTTGCTGTATTTTTAAGTAAAAGTGAAACTGTGTTTAAAAAGTAACATTATTTCTATCTTATGGCAGTGCAAAACCTTGTATAATTTCTTAAGAACTATGAAGTTTTCCAAGCTGTTAAGAATGTAGGCTTTGTTCTAGAAGTTACTTAGTAAATTAGGAATAGAAATTATGAATTAGAATATTTATAAACCTAAACTCCAGACTTTGATATGCAGAGTCTTAATATACACTAAAACATGATTCCTTCTAAACTGTTGGGAACATGAAGGTAAAATGTCAATGGACAGAAACATTCAAGAAGCAATAGGATGTAAAGTCAGAAACATATTCTGGTGTCTTGATCACCTTGCTTCGTGGAGGATCAGTTATGGAATCAATGGAATAGCTTTATAGCTTTAATTTGTTCAAATTGCTTTTGTACAACCTTCTCATATGAGAATCTCATGCTTGTGGTATCTGAATGGTCCACTACACATTTATATTGTTCTCATTATAAAGCATAGGTCGCCCAGTTGGCCCAATGCATTGCCTCAATGAATATATTGCCTATATTTGTGTTTTCAGAATAATACACTTACTGTAAGTTTACATTAAATGACTCAAAATACATAAATTTATTGAGAGTAGGGTACAAAGTCACAAAGCAAAGCCAAGTTTTGAACAGAATATTCTGTGCCACAAGCTCAACAATCACTGAGACAAAAACAGAAATTGCTGGAAAAGCTCAGCAGGTCTGGCAGCATGCATGGAGAGAAATCAGAGTTAATGTTTCAGGTCGAGCGACCCTTCTTCAGAACTCTGAGTTCTTTCGGTTTTTAATCACTTTGACAAACCTTGTTGAAAAATGCAATAATCATGTTAAGTATAAAAATTGATCGCATGAACTAGTTATCAACACTATTGTATTTTTGTAATACTCCGGCTACATTGTAGTGATCAGGGGTGACTGTAAGTAAGATCACCACATCAAGACTTTCAGTGCCCAGTCTAGGACTTAGACCAAGGTCTGAGTTTTTTTTGAGAGTGTAGTTGCTGAGGTGTCATTATGACATGCTCCAGCTGCTTGATACAATACTTAATCCATTACAATTTTTAAAGACAACAACTCTTTAGCAGTTTCTGAATTAGGAGGTAAGAAATAGTTTGCAGCTTAAATCAATAGGCATTATGAGAAAACCATTTCCTAGTGATCACAACAAAGATTTCCTTCATGAAAATAAATGCATTTCATAGATAGTGTTTTTCCATAAGGCTGCTCTCAAGCGTTAGCCATGAGTGTTATAGCCAGAGATCTCCTGTTACAGATCCACATGTATTACTCTGGAAGCCAAAAAGACTTGTTCTTCTTCAGATTGTACTTTTTCTTGACAAAGAAACAGCAAAGAACTGCTGATGTTGGAAATCAGAAACAAAAACAGAAATTGCTGGAAAAAATCTCAGCAGATCTGACAGTATCTGAGGAGAGAAAGCAGTTTAATGTTTTGGGTTGTCCCTTTTTCAGAACCGTTCCAGCAATTTCTGTTCTTGTTACACCTTCTCTTAGTCCTGATGGGACCTTTTAGAGAAGGGAAATTTATGTAAAATGTAGACTCCACTAAGATCTTTGATCCAGTCTCCATGTACTCTAGAAGGATGCACCTAACCTGGCCCAGACATCTTTCCCAAGTCCTTAAAAGTCAACATGTACATTCAGTGATGATTCCAGTGAACAAAAGAACCTCATGATTGTGCTTACGGTCGATCCTGACTTGGAACTATGTCGTAGTTTGCACTACTTGAAGGGGATGAGCATTGTGCCAGGACCAATTCATAGAATCATAGAATCCCTATAGTGTGGATGGAGGCCATTTGGCCCTTCGAGTCAGCACTGACTCTGAAAAGCATTCCATCCAGGCCTAATCCTCTACTATATCCTTTGCCCCACATTTACCATAGCGAACCAACCAAGCCTACCCTGAACACTATGGACAAAACCAGCAAATCCAATCAACCTAACCTGCACATCTTTGGACTGTGGGACGAAACCGGAGCCCCCGGAGGAAACCTACACAGATATAGGGAGATTTCTGAAGAAGGGTCTCAATCCGAAAAGTCAGCTTTCCTGCTCCTCTGACGCTGATTGGCCTGCTGTGTTCGTTCAGCTCTACACCTTGTTATCTTAGATATAGGGAGGATGTGCAAACTCCACACAATCACCCAAGGCTGGAATCGAACCCGAGTCCCTAGCACTGTGAGACAGCAGTGCTAATCACTGATCCACCATATCACTGTGGAACTCCTTGCACAGGTCACTTTGACATTAGAAAAAGACAAAATTATGGTGCAATATAGCATGATGTAAGGGTCTTAGACATTGGACTGGAGGTTTTGTTTGAGGTACTGTGGAGGATAATTGATATACTCTATCCACAGAGTGTTAGACAAGTGATGCAAAGAAGGTAATATTGAGTACTGCAATGAAAACTTAAGCTTCTGTTACACTAAGCCAGTTTACCACCATTTTTAAAAAGCTTCTGATAAAGTTCCACTTATGTGGTTATTGTGCTAAATCAAAGCACATGACCTTGGGGTAATACACTCTCATAGATTGAGAATTGGGTTGCAGGCAGGAAACAGAGCAGGAATTAACGGGTCATTTTCAGAGTAGAGAGCAGTAACAAGTGGGGTATTGCAAGGATCAGTGCTTGGGCCCTACCCACTGTAATGATTGCCACTGATGTGTCTGAAGAACTCAATTGTGATATTTCAATGTTTGTAAATGTAAAAAAAAACCAGATGTGATAGGGAGTGGTGAAAAGGACGTGAGGAACCTTCAAGGCAATTTCAGTAAGTTGAATGAATGTACAAGGCATGGCAGAGACAGTAAAATATGGATAAGTGTAAAGTTGTCCACTTTGGTAGTATAATCAGATTTGGGGGTTATTGTTTAAATGGTCATAGTTTGCAAAATATTGATGCACAAAGAGCTTTATATACCAGCCACTGAAAGAAAGAGTGCAGGTGCAGAAAGCTGGCAGGAAGGTGAATCGTACGTTGCCCTTCATTTCATGTGCAGCCGTCCATCTGTAGTCTCCCCGCTGAAAATCAGAGGCATTTCATCTCTGCGAGCAGCAACTGGGGTAATCATTCACTGGAGGATTCGGACAGCAAACGTACATAGGCACTGAAACAAAACATAAGAGTGATTGTATCTGCAGCAGGAGGATAGCATTGGTTTATACATTTTATTTTGGAATGGTTATTCTGCGTTCACTTTTATTTTGTAGCGTGGTTAAAATGGGTTATGCAATGGTCCGTGAGAGGGAGTAGCTGAGGTGTGCAACTGTTGGTGATGGGCTCACACCCGCAAGTTGGAATTGCTCCAATCGAGTTGTCGGATCTTGTAATACATCACACAGGTGACTCACTGCTGACCTCTCCTTTTAAGCTGAGGAAGTGACAATGAAGTTCAATCAAAATGATTGGTTACAGTTAAGCATGTGTTAGTATTTCTCAGTGTATGTACAACAGATGTAATGTTTACAGGCGGCTCAGGCTGAACCAGGTTATCTGGATTGCCTCCTACCTTTATTTATTTTCGCCCCTCTGTTGTGCAAGGATGTAAGGGTCAATAATCAGGAGTGTTTAGGCACCCTCTGCTATGATGATGTCATTACGGGTCTGGGAAGAGAACAGCTCCAGCTCTTAAAGCAGTCAAACCTATCATCCAGGTCCTCCTCATATATTCTGTACTAATAAATACCGTATGAGTATAACTTGTGCTTAGTTATTAACATGCAATAAACTAAATCTTGTTTAATTCTAGACCATTTCTTTTTAAACTTATTTTTCTTCTGCTACACTAGATCAGACAGGTCCCAGTGATCCCTACCATAAGGGAGGAAAATGGCAACAAACACGTCCCGTAATGAGCGATAGTCCAGACAGCATCAATTTTATTTTAGTACATCTCAGAGTTAATATGCAGTGCTGCAAACAGAGGTATTTATAACCATTGGCACCCTGCAGAATGGAGAAGTCTGCAATCCTCACAAAGTCGTGTTCTTGCTCTGTATGCTGGTCTGTGGCTAGAGAGCATGAAAAGTTGTAATGTCTCAAAAGAGTCTCAGTAACATCCCTCACTGGTATATACCAAACTGTGAGGTGTTACAATATCTCCTGTTCTGGTCTTGAAGAAGGCAGATGCATAATAGTTAATTGCCACAATCAGCTGAACAACGTGAATGTGGTCCTTACCCTATGATGAAGTCGTATTTGTGGCTGCAGCATGTGGCAGATTTCAGTGGGCACATTTTAAGAGCACAGTTGTCTCAAATACTGTTCCTCGATGAGGTTCAGGTAGGATAATTACTCCATGAGCCCACTGGGCAAACATGACCTCCTGCTAAGAATGCTTTACCTCCTCCTGGAATCACAGAATCCCTACAGTGGAGATAGAGGCTATTTGGCCCGTCAAGTCTGCACCAATACTCAACAGCATCCCACCTGGACTCAGCCTCAACCCTATCCCCGTAACCCCACATTTAGCACGGCTAATCCAACTAGCCTGCAGATCTTTGGACTGTGGGAGGAAACTCGAATACCCGGTAGGAAGGATGCACAAATTGCACACACATAGTTAACCAAGGCTGGAATGGAACCTGAGTCCCTGGCGGAGTGAGGCAGCAGTGCTAATCACTGAACCACTATGCTGCCCTCCTACTTTCAGGAGCTTGTTCCAATTTGCCTGGCCTTTGCTCATTCTCCCAGACATTCCTTATGGAATACCTAACAAACTCTCAAAGTATCAAACATTTCTGAGAAGACAAGAACCCATGAAAATTTTTAGCAATACCTGTGCGTAGATAATCTTAAAAAGCACTGGTGGGGATGGGGTGTGGTGGTGGGGTGCGTTAGCAGGGGGACTTCATTCCTGCTGCCAAATGCTTGTTTAGTCATGCATGATTAACAGAGGGATTAGCTGAAGTATTGTGCTCTAACATCACATGGCCATTATCGAAACTGTGTTACACTTTGACAGCTAAGACTACACTCACGATACTTGGCTGCATTAGTCAAAGCGCTGGAAAGTTACACTTGAACTATATATAAAACTCTAGTTTGTTCACAGCAGCAATTACTGTGTTGGAAGATAGATGCAATTGCACTACAACAGCTACAGGGGAAATTTATGAAGATGTTACCGGGTCTGTAGAATTGTTAAGTGGAAAGATTTGATATGCTGGGATTGCTTTCTTTGGAACTGAACAGGCTGAAGGGTGACCAAATATGAATGTTTAAAATTATGAAACATCTTTACAGAGTGGATAGGGAGACCTTTTTTCCCCTTGGTGTGGGGATTGAGAACCAGAGGCATAGATTTAAAGTGGGGGCTAAAAGGAGAAGATGGGTATCTGAAACTCATTGCCTGAAAGAGTGGTAGATGCAGAAACACCTCTTAAAAAGTACTTGAATATCCACTGGAAAGATGTAATCTATAAGGCTACTGACTAAAAACTAAAAATTGTATTAGGCTGGATGGCTACATATCAGATTGTATGGACATGCTGAACAAAATGGGTCTGTGCTGTAAATTGCAATGTATTCTATGATTTTACATCATTGTTTGCTTATTCTGTATATTTGTGGTGCATGCTTGCTGCACACTCACAGAAATAACATTTGGCATAACTCAAACCAAAAGCAGACAAATGTGCTGAAGATGCCATTTTGGACATCAAATGAGTGTAACAGATACAAATTTTGCGCCAATGGTATTTTATTACAATGCAGCAATGAGGTTGACTACTCACTTCCTCAAACGTAACTTACTTTTAACCTGTGTTGCAAGGGTTGAATATAACAAACTAATTCTTTGAACATTGAATAGAACAGGATTCAATTATAAACTTCAGCTCTAAACCATTTTTCTTTCGCAGCAAGCTACTGTCCAATAGGGCAGCTGCCTTCACAGCTGTAGAAACATATACAGATATAAATCCATCAATGATTGCGGACCTTTCAGTTTCCATTTTCATGTAATATGTATCATTAAGCAGATTCTGCATGTGATCACTGACATCACGGAATTATTTTTGAACTGTCTCTGGTAATTGCCCCTACACAAGGAACGTCTGTCAGTATGTTGTAGATTTGTTGCATGTTATAGTACATTGGGATCGATTTAGTAGATTCATCACTTTACAGCCTCTCAATTAGCATCGAACATCTGTCTACACCATTAATGTTTGTTTGCCTTCTGCAGGCCCACTGGAAGACACCATTCAGGATGTGTATCAATTGAAACAACAGCATCCTATGCACGCTTTTTATGGGAATGTATGAGTGCTGTACTCATATGTTTAGTCTACTGTAGTAACATCTGTAAGCAGATAACAAGAAGCAGAAAATTGATCCAAAATGATTCCAGTCAATGCCCTTCAAAAGACGAGATTATTCCTGCAGAAACCTTTCTTCATTGTGCTGCTTGCCCTGAAGTATCTGCCACAGAGGAGTTGGACCCATACAATTTATTGGCAAATCAATCTAGTGATTTTCCATTCCATGTGTCAGTAGCGATTCCCAAATATTCCCATTAGAAATAGCACAATGGATCTGACAATAGAGGTGATGTTAATTTCCTATTATCATTTACAATTGTGAATGCAACCAATTCATTTACAGGTGGACTAACTAAACCAACAAAAATGCTTGGCAGTTATTACAGTTTAGATTTTGTCACAGTTTTACAGTTTTTCATAAGGGAATGCAGAATCCCACATGCAGTGTAAAAATAATGAAATATCAATTTTGAAGAATGACAAGTGTAGGCTGGAATGTAAATGATTTACCTCATAGACAGATGGTTCCTGGTGAAGTGCTGCAATGTCATGAGACTTTGAAGGAAATATGGTCACTTCACATCACTCATATGTATGTGTGGAGCAACAGGTACAGCACATGGAAGGAGCATTAATAAAGAAACATCCTGCAATCACATAGCACTTGTCATAACTCAGGACATTTCAAAGCCCTTAATGGCCAGCTAAGTGTTTTTCAGTTGCTATTGTAGTGAAGGATACACAACCTGATGAACATCAATGTGGTAATGACCAGGTAAGACAAACAAACATTAATGATGTAGTCAGATGCTTGATGTTAGGTGAGAGGCTTTACAGTGATGAGTCTACTAAGTCGATCCCAATGTACATTCTACAACATACTTCCAAACATTCATCATGTAGGGGCTACTACCAAAGACAGCTCAGAAATAATTCTGTGATGCCAGTGATCAGGAGATCAGGACAAACACTACAGCTAATCTTCACAACAGTATCATGGGATTGTTTATGTTTGCAAAGCCTTTTCTGATCCTGACATAGTTTAGAGTTCTGACCCAAAAATGAGAACATGCCTCAAATACTTCAGTTAACCATCAAAGTACTTGCCTGTATTTTTGCATGTAAAAACTTCCAATTCATTCTCAGTTGAGCAGTAAAATTTGCAGAAACATAAATTTATGAGGAAGATGTAACTCAAGTCATCATGACTAAATCAGGACCATGCTCACTGTGGGCTACAGCGATTGAATGGATCACCTCTGTCTGTCTCTGTCTCTGTCTCTCCGTCTGTATCTCTCTCTCTCTACCACACACGCTCTCACTCTCTCCAGCTTGACTGCAGGACTCAAATTCAAAAGTTACTGCTTTATCAGTTGAAATAGACATGTGCTAATGATGCAGATCCTCACTTTTGATGGTATTTGGCAGGATTTGTACAGACGAATTGAAGCTGCCGGTTGTTCAGGGTAGTCGTAATTGTCAACTCTCAGGGACGTTGTGGGACATACATGTGCACATGTCTTTCCAGAATTAACACTCATTTCAAAGACCTTTTAGTCAGCCTGTCTTGTGTGAGTCGAGGTTTGACTGACTAAACCAACAAAACTACTCGGCAGTTATTACAGTTTAGATTTTGTCACAGTTTTACAGCTTTTTATGAGAACAAGCCCATTCTCATGTTTTAGCAATATTTTTTGAGAAAAACAATCTCTCTCTCCCATCAGTCCTGCTGCTGTCAATATTTCAAGGCATGATGAATGGGCTGGTCTAACTTATGCAATTAAGACATGGGTAATGTATATGCCTTGTTCGGATAATCTACACAAGTCTCAATTTAAGACGTAATTCTTAATTCTGCATGATCCATGTTCAATGCACCCAAGAGGTTTTATTTAATATTTCACCTGAAAGATGGTATCTACAACAGTGGAACAGATTTAATGATGCACCTAGGTTCTTAGTTAGTAAGAGGATCACAGGTTACGGGAAGAAGACAGGACAATAAGGTTGAGAAATATACAAGCCATGATCCAATGGTGGAGCACACTTGATGCCTAGTTCTTCTGCAATATCTTATGGTCCTATGGTTTAGCAGCTTATTATATTTGTGTGACAATAGGTACTGATTCCATCTGGTGTTGCGTTTTATATCATCCTTCATAGTGGCAGCATTACTTTAGATATGACACAATTGCAGTGGTCTGTTCATGCGACACATCCACGTATTGTTCTCTGCTTTCTGAGACAGTCAAACTAAAATATTCCCTCCTCCCTATGGAAAGTAAATTTCAGATATTTCACAATTTTCTTTCAAAGTCAATGAATAAATATTTTAAGAATTTATTGGCAGACAGCTCAGTCTTTACAGATTAGTAATATCAAATCAAAACTGAATGACATCAAAAACTGTGCTAAGGCTCTTTTGACAGCATTATCTTAATTCTTCATGAAGAATTAATTTCTAATCCATTACATTGTCATACTTTTTCATTGGAATGACATTATCAATGTGAGCAGAAAATAGGATCCAGGATAATGTGTGTGGGTTGCACATGGTGTACTGTGGAATCGTTTCACGAACACAAAAGCCCAATGATTAACAGATACCTCGGGATTATGAAGGTAATTTATCTAATAGAAGCGATAGGGCCTGCACAATGCCTAATCAACAATTACTTTGAGTTTCCCTTTAAAGAATTGTGAATATCAGTAATAGAATGTCCTATTATGTGCGAACAGAACAATGCAAGCAACAATCATGTCTGAGAAAGTTCAGCTTTTACGTCAAATTTCCCATGGTTACTGAAATTAACTATTGACATTACAAACTCTATGTCTGCAACATCAGAGCACTGAGATAAAGCACCTGGTATACACAGCTCCACTCTTTCAAATTTACATCTCCTAATTAACCATGTTTTACATTAAATATACTTAAAATGAGGATAATAACCATGTCCTTCAACATCTGTCATCTGTACATGAACCAATTATATACTTTGTATTTTCTTTTAGCAATATCATGAGCCTGTAACACTGTTAATTGTTTTATGTGAACAGTCTCACACCGCAGACCAATCAGAATTCAATACTGGCCCAGGGTATCCATGTTGAATCTCAATTTTTACAGATTAGTAATATCAAATCAAAACTAAATGACATCAAAAACTGTGCAAACGTCCTTTTGACATCATTATTATCAATGCTTCATGAAGAATTAGCTTCCAATCCATTATATTGTCATACTTTTTCATTGGAATGACATTATCAGTGTGAGCAGAAAATAGAATCCGGGATAATGTATGTGGGTTGCACATGGTGTATTGTGGAATCGTTTCGTAAGCACAGAAACCCAATGATTAACAGCTACCTCGGGATGAAGCAACAGGCATAGCAGCTATATTAAATATTGCTTCCAACTCAGGCTGGAAGAGGAAAAATAATTAAATTGACAAATTCACTAAAAAAAAATTGCCCCATTAGAAACAAAATAAACCATGATTAATGAGCACCTTCCAGGTGTCTTCATGCGCAGTCAACAGAAATTACATACTTATGAACATTCACATGAAATAGGAGTAGTAAGCCATTCAGCCCCTCAAACCATCTCTGCTATTTAATAAGGTCATGTATAATCTGATTACTTTGCAACCACACTTACTCTCCATAATTGTTCACACCCTTTTACTCATTCAGGATCTACCTAAATCCACCTTAAAAATATTCAAGCACTGCCTTTTGAGGAAGAGTTGCAAAGTCTCACAACCCTCTGAAAAACAATTTCTCCTTATCTCTTTCTTAAATAGGTGACACATTTATTTTATATATAATATAACAAGGTGTAGAGCTGGATGAACACAGCAGGCCAAGCAGCATCAGAGGAGCAGGAAAGCTGACGTTTCGGGTCTAGATGCTTCTTCAGAAGAAGGGTCTAGACACGAAACATCAGCTTTCCTGCTCCTCTGGTGCTGCTTGGTCCGCTGTGTTCATCCAGCTCTACACCTTGTTATCTCAGATTCTCCAGCCTCGGCAGTTCCTACTATCTCTGGAACACATTTATTTTAAATCCTTTGTCTAAGCCCTCCCATAAGAGGAAACATTCTGTCCTCAGTATCTTACATGCTTCAATCTTACTCTCTAAAATGTTAGTAGATGTATGCTTAGTCTATCCAACGTTTCCTCACAAGACAACCCATCAATTCTTGAAAAAAAACAGAAATTGTTGGAAAAGCTCAGCAGGTCTAGCAGTATTTGTAGAGAGAAATTAGAGTTAACGTTTTGGATCAAGTGACTCAGAGAAAGGGTCCCTATGAGGAAGGGCAACTCAGCCCAAAACGTTAACCTTGATTTCTCTCCACAGATGCTGCCAGACCTGCTGAGCTTTTTCAGCAATTTCTGTTTTTGTTCCTGATTTATAGTATCCACAGTTCTTTCGATTTTTATTCATCATCAATTCTTGATATTAGTCTGGTAAACCTTTTCTAAGGTTCCAACATGTTTATATTATTCCTTACATTAAGAAACGAATACTGTGCACAACATTGCAGATATAGTCTCACCAGTGTCCTGTGTAACTGAAACATAACCTCCTGATTTTTGTGTACAGTTCCCCTCACTGTAAATGATAATGTTCTATGAAGTTTCTGAATTACTTTCTATACCTGAATACTCAACTGTGGTGGTTTATGCACAAGGTCACACAGATCATTTGCATTTCAGAGCTCTTCAACATTTAGATAATATGCTTTGCTTTAATTCTTCTTGTCAAAATTGTCAATATTGAATTTTCCCACATTATACTTCATTACTGCATTGTTGTCCACTCACTTAATATATCCACATCCATTTGTTGCCTCATTATGTCCACTTCACAGCTAACTTTCCTCTCTATCTCTGCGTCATCAGCAAGTTTAGCAACAATACCTTCAGTCCCTTCGTTTCCTGTCATTTATAAAAGTTGTAAAAGATTGAGGCCCCAGCATCGAGCTCTGTGACACCCTACTCATGGCATCTTGCCAACCAGAAAATTATCTATTTATGATGACTGTCTGCTTCTTTTTAGCTAACTAGTTTTCTATCTATGCTAATATTTACCTTCTAGACCATGAGTTTTTATTTTTCACAATAACCTTTGATGCGGTACATTTATCAAATACATCCTGTATGTTTCTGGTCGATCTACAATGTAATAGTAACGAGTTTTGATAGTCTGTTGCTTTTACTGCAAAATCTAGCCCAATTTCTCCTGTATCATATGGCAGAATGGGAGCTGAATAATGCATAAGTAAACAGTAATTCTGTTAGAAGCCCACTCTTGTAATGGTTCTGATTGAGTTAATGTTCACGTTACATTCAGCTCCACCCAATATGATAATATCACACAATTTTTGTCCGGAGAGGGTTGAGTTCCGCGTGAGTACCTGGAGGAGCAGATATATGCTGCACAGCTCCTGAGAATATTGGTAACAATCAGAGTCCCTACAGTGTGGAAGCAGGCCCTTTGGCCCATCAGTTCCACATTGACACTCTGACCACTCAGACCCTCCCACCCCTATAAATCTGCACTTTCTATAGCCAATCCAACTAGCCTGCACATTCCTGGACACTGCAGGGCAATTTAGCATGGCTAATCCACCTAACCTGCACATCTTGGGACTGTGGGAGGAAACCAGGGCACCTGGAGAAACCCCATGCAGACATGGGGCGAATGCGCAAGTTCCACACAGACAGTAGCCTGAGGGTGGAATCAAATCTGGGTCCCTGGCACTATGAGGTAACTTTGCTAACCACTGAGTCACTGCACTGCCCACTGTCTGGTTAATAATGTAAACTTTATCTATTGCTGTCATGTAACAAAACACCTTGTCTCCTCTGTGTCTCCTTTGTTTACAGTCAACAGTGGTCTATGCCTGACCACTGATACGCAGACAAGGCGCTAACCTCAGCTTGGCGAAAGTAGGATTGGTAACAATGAGCTACTCAAACAAGAATGCAACATGCTGATGGCAGTAGTATCTGAAAACATGATCTTCAACTTTTGCTATATCTACATGGAATAGCTTATTGTTCTTTAAGTCAATCCACGTTCTTTTTTCTTAACGTGCAGTCTGTGTATGTTATTGGCTCAATTCATGTTTGGTATTGAGAAACAATTCCGTTGAAATTTATACTTTGTTAAGATAATCAATAATGGCTGTTAATGATGCAGGTATGAAAGGTATGAAAGTCTGAAGAGCATCATTGAAGGGAATTGTATAATAAGACTGTTTTTCAGTGGACTAGGTGAAGCATGAACAGAGTCAGTCTGCACTTTAGATGCAGCAACCAATCCCATGGCCTCTTGTTTTCTACACAGACCGGTGGCTAGAAATAAATTTACGAGGAATCTTTAACAAAGTCCCGTTGTTTGATGTGAATCACTAACCATCTCACCAGTGGCAGTATCAATTGGACATAAAAAAGATCATAATTGAGACCTGAACCATAAATCTAAAGGCCTTTTATTCATGACATTACATACATTTACGCGAGAGAATGATATGGACTGATATATAGTAGCACTGAGATAAATTCACTATTTAAAGAACATCTGGAATATGTGCAACTCTGTAAACCTATTAAAATACCACAGTAACCTTGACCAGGAATGCCTCATAACTGTATTCATATACTTTTGTGTAAGTTCATAAATTAAGCTCCTTTCAGAATTGCTATTGCGTTCTTGGCTAAATTTATAAGCCCCACTTGCTAACTTTATGGCTAACCTAGGATATCAAAGAGAATAGGGTATAGATTTTTTTTTAAATTCAGTCTGTGAAGGTCAATAAAAGTGTTAGGATCTCTGTGATGATTATCATAAATCCTATCTACATATGTCTTGCATGTGCTTCAGCTTTTTCTCAATGTTCTTCATTTGTTATATATCTAATAGAGCTTAATCACCATGGATAGCATTCATAATACAGAAGCATCTGTTTTTTTTTGTCATTGAATGACAATGGAGTCCTCTTTTAATAATCTTCTTCAGTTCTCAGTCTGAAGGCAAGACTGATGCAGAGTTCTGCGATCTCTTCCTTGGGTAAGGAAAGGAGGCAGTTCCTGAATCCGCCCCAGGCAGAACGGAAAATTGAATCCTGTGCTCTTGGCATCAGTCTGAACCACACTAAGTGTCTTGACAAATGAGCCAATCAGGCCACCAAATTAATTCGAGTTACTGTGACAATGTACATTGTACTTGCAAGTTGTACCTGGAGCATTGGAGAATGGTAGTTGAGGCTCTCATTTCTCTCTATGACACGGCTGAGTGGGAATCTCTCCTGCTTTTATCAACTGTCATTGGCATATGTTGGGAAGGATTAATAGGTTGATACCAAAGTTGTTTAGCTACATAATGGAGCACCTTCCTTGGCCAACAAGTCCTTGAATGGGACTTGAACTCAGAGTTTCAGGCTCAGAGACAGGAGACACTACTTACAGCACCATAAAATCTCTTTCCAATCATAATAACAATGAAAATAAATATGTTTGTCAACGTAAATAACGAAGCTGCTATGGAAAAATATTATTCAGCACTTGTTGACTTCTGTGTATTAAAATCTACTAATCCAATTGAGTGACCTGTGCCAATATATTTCTTCCAGAGTATAATGTTTGTATTCTTCAATTCCATGTTCTGGTATTAATGGCAGGATTAACCCAGTTGGAGCATATGTTATCAATGCTAAGATAGGGTGCCACCATTAACAATGACAGCTGTGATTCATCTGCTCATACATAGCTGCACCCACAATGCAGTTGCAACAGCAAGCGATGGGAAGAGAGATTTGGCAAAATTGTAGTTGTATCTTGCAATGAATACAGTAAGGAGATGAATACATGGTCAAGCATATATTTAATCAAAGCAAAATAGTGAGGATACTCGAGATCTGAAACAAATATCTTTTTTTCAAGCATACATTGCTTTTGCTTTCTGAAATTTTACAGAGCTGTATTTTAGTTTTGTATTCTTAATACATGGTTGGAAACCTTCTTAATAATAAATAGCCACCAAGGCTCATAGAGAACAAACTCTTTCTTTTATGGATTTTAGCAAGAATGATCAATCATTTCTGTTGATTGGATTCACTTTTATTGCGGGAGTTATTAAAGCATTTGCTGTATCAAGTTCAAAGCAACATTGATATGTTTGAGGGCAAGGGAACAGGAGTCAGGGTCTAGGTTAAGTTAGAGGTGCATGTAAGGCTGTGTTTATTCCAGTGATGGGGCAGAGAAGGGCTGGGTGGTGGATGGATCTGACAGCATGGTGGTGGGGGAGGGTGAGGTGATATTGTCCTGGACTGCAAAGAGTCTATGGATCTTGGGGGAGTTGGGATTTGGGTTTGCCAATGGAGGTGAGGTCCAGTGACAGTGTAGGGGGCTAGAGTTCTGGACAGGAGAGATTGTTGGATTATGGGGGTGGTGTGAAAAATATCAGGGTCTGATGGCAGTAAACTTAGCATGTGAGGGAAATTAGAGGTATTTTAATTTGTTATTCAAGAGTTAGACTAAACTTTAATAGTCTAAATTTTCCTGGGTAACAATGAATTAAATGTGGCAAAATCCTCCATTTTAAATGGATAGAGGGTTGAAAGTGCAGGGGAATTTTGAAAGGAAATTCATACATGGAACTGGTCAGCAATTATTGCACATCTCTTATTCATCCTGAGAAGGTGGTAATGAGCTACCTTCCTAACAGCTGCAGGCTATGTGATGTAGATAGACCCACGAAGCTGTTAGAGGAGGAGTTCCAAGATTTTGACCCAATGAGGCTGAAGAAATGGCAATATATTTACAAGTCAGGATGGTGAGTGGTTTGGAGGGGAACTTGCTGGTGATGGTGTTCACATGTCTCTGCTGCCCCTGACCTTCTAGATTTGTGGTGATTGTGAAGATTCTGTCAAAGAAACCTTGTGATATTTCTGCAATGCATCTTGTTAATGACATACATTTCTGTATCTATGCATTGGTGGTAGAGGGTGTGGATGTTGTGGATGTGGTACCAATCAAACTCCGGGATGGTGTCAAACTTCCTTAGTGCCGTTGGAGCTGCACCCAGCCAGGAAAGAAGAGAGTATTCCATCACACTCTGAACTGGAATTTTTAATTTTCTGAGTAATTCCTTTGGAGTCTGATATGAGGATTCTGCAGGGTCCCCGTGTACAACATCCATCAACACTTATTTCGGAAACATTTATCTGGCCTCAACTTTGAAAACCTAGCCTTTATTACCGAGTCTGGCCTCACAAAATCACTCACCTGACTACCGGACTACCTGATCAGATCCAAACACTGCCTCGATCACTCAACTAAACTGCCATTAGATCAACTACCCATCCTCAGCAATGTTCCTGACCACCCAAGAATACCCAGCTCTAGGGGCACAAGATGGCTTCCTTTCATTAGCTGGAGCACAGAATAGAAGAGCAAGGAATTCTTGTTACAACTCTACCAAACATTGCTGAGGCCATGTTGGAATGTTGAGCGCAGTTCTGGTTGCCACACTATCGGAAGGATGTGATTGTGCTGGAGAGGGTGCAGAGCAGATTCACCAGGATGTTGCCTGGAATGAAAAATGTCAGTTATGGGGAGAGACTGGATAGTCTGGGTTTGTCCTTCCTTTGAGCAGAAGAGGCGGAGGGATTTTCTGATTGAGAGAGACAAAATTAAGAGAGGGAGGATAGATTGTGAGAACTTTCTACACACCATGGAGGGGTCTAAGACCAGAGTGTACAAGTTTAAGCTGAGGAGGAAGTGGTTTAGAAGGGATCTGAGGAAAGATTTTTTTTTACCCAAGTGTGTCATAGAAATTTGGAATGTGTCTCAGAGGCTGGTGGGGCCAGGTACTCACGCAACATTAGATGCACTCAGAGATACAGTTTCACCAGATCTCTGTTGGGGAGTGGCCAATACCTGACTCCTCCTTCACCCACATCCAATATCTTGATTGACACCATATTCTGAAGAGAATATAAAAGTAACCAGTTGTTCCCTTCTGATAAGCTGACATGCTCTGCAGCCTCCAATAAATAAACCCTGTTCACCTTCTCCAACCTTTTTTATTTTCAACATTATTGCACATAGGAAGCATGTTATCACAGTCCAGCTATAATCCTCATTGTAATAAAAAAAAGCCAAGATGTTAACTCCTCTACAAAAGGCTCTTTGCAGCTTATCAACACTTGCTTGGTCTGTGACAGGCTTGGTAAGTTCATTGATTCTTGTTTGTCTACAAAATTCATCAGTTGCATAATGTTACAAAGGGAAGCAGCAGCACAGACAATAATAAATTCAAATGCTTTACCAATCATGGAACTCCAATGGATGACTGTCATAGAATCATAGAGTCATAGAGCTGTACAGCATGGAAACAGACTCTTTGGTTCAACTTGCTCATGCCAACAAGATACCTAAATTTATCTAGTCCCATTGGCCAGCATTTGGCTCATATCTCTCTAAAACTTTCCAGTCCTCATATACCCATCCAGATGCCTTTTAAGAGTTGCATTTTACCAGCCTCTACCACCTCCTCTGGCAGCTTATTTCATTCACATACCACCCTCTATGTGAAAAAGATGCCCCTTAGGTCCCTTTTAAACCTTTCCCCTCTCACCTTAAACCAATGTCCCCTAGTTTTGGATTCCCTTACCTTGGGGGAAAGACCTTGACTATTCACTCTATTCATGCCCCTCATATAAACCTCTATAAGGTCACCCCTTAGCCTTTGACACTCTAGGGGAAATATCCCCAGCCTATTCAGCCTCTCTCTACAGCTCAAACCCTTCAATCCTGGCAACACATCTGTAATTTTTTTCTGAACCCTTTCAAGTTTCACAACATCCTTCCTATAGCAGGCAGACCAGAATTGCATGCAGTATTCTAAAAGTGGCCTAACCAATGTCCTGTACAGCTGCAACATGACCTCCTATACTCAATGCACTGAATGTCAATTGAAAAACGCTGCTAGATAGATCAATTGAAGGTGTAGAGTTTAAATTGCAAGGACTTATGAATTGTTTGACTTTACAATAGGTAGAAAATCAGAAAATTTACTCATAACTGGAAAAAGAAGCTAGGTCATACAATGTACAAATGTGGAAGGGATATGAATCCCTTGATTATTTTTGAACAAGTGTTCCATCAGCTTTCCTTAATTGGATATTTTCTAATCTCCAGACAGTTCTTCTCAGTTTGTTCTTTTAATTGCTTTTCAAATATTTCTATAAAAAACATCTATTGAGTTTTTCACATTGTACAAATCTTCAAGATATTTTTCCAATGCTTGTTACTTGTAAATTTAAACTGAATTGCCAGATAGTTGTTGTTTTTCACAATGTAAGTTTGTCAACTTCGCTTGAATCTTACAGTTAAAACAAAGAACTGCAAATGCTGGAAATCAGAAACAAAAAGAGAGATTTCTGGGAAAACTCAGCAGGTTTGTCAACATCCATGAAGAGAAATCAGAGTTAATGTTTCAGGTCTGTTGACTCTTCTTCAGAATTGAACCAATCTGTTAAAGGGCACTACAGGTTATTAGAACTAAAAACAGACAAGTCTCAAGGTCTCAATGGACTCACTCCAGGGTCTTAAAAGAAGTGGCTGCTAAAACGGTAGATTATAGAATCCCTACACTGCAGAAAGAGGCCATTTGGTCCATCGAATCTGCACCGACCCTATGAACAGCATTCTACCTAAGCCCCATACCCTATTCCCATATCCCTGCATTTACCATAGCTACTCCACCCTGATAATTATTAAGAAGATTTAATAGTATAATTGCTGAATGGATGTTTTGTTCTTTTGATGGAGACAACTAGAGTACACAGTTTAAAAACAATCAACAAAATAAGAAATCTCCCATTAAGATAAAAATTAGTAGAATTATTTTCTTTCAAATGGTCATGAGTCGTTGGAACTTCCTTCCTCAGACAAGGGTGGAGGCAGGTCATTGAATATTTTAAAGGCAGAATCAGACTGATTTTTGACTAACATTTACAGCATCAAAGGTTATCAGGGGTAACCAGGAATATGACTTTGGTCACAATCAAATCAGCCGTGACCTTATTGAGCAGCAGAAAAGGTTCAAGGGGCCAACTGGCTTACTCTAGCTTTTAACATTAGTCCTTGTAAACTATAAATGGAAATCATTACTTTACCTTCCAAGAAATATAGTGTCAATGCCTTTCTCTTGAACAGGACAGTATTACCAGAATCAGTTCATCTATTGAGCTTTGTACATTGTACAAATCTTCAAAATATTTTTCGAAGGCTTATTACTGGTATATTTGACCTGAATTGACTGATAATTGTTGGCTTCCATGTTATAAGTTTGTAAACTTCACTTGGATGTTCCATATTCTGTCATCGTCCATGTGCTTCATCTCTTTTGGCCTAATTGTCTAACACTAATCAGTTGTTCTTACCTCCGTGAGCTTTAAGTTTTGTTTCTTAATTAAGAAATGAAAAACGAGCATAAATCAGCTTCCTATGTAGTAACCAAGAATGTGAGGTGTTGCTTAATTTAAGGACTTCTTCTGTTATCCATTTATGTTCCTCCGTGTTGTTTCTGAGATTCAACATTTGTTTCAGCAATTGTTAATATTCCAGTTTGGCAGTCCACTTTCTACAACTTCCATTCCTTCAGTTATTACCAATCCAATGGATGGAAATTAATTTCAGCAGTATCTGGATCCCCTCATCAGTGGAAGAGCTGGTGAGTAAGCCACTTCTGTACTGGAGGCCTGATGTTACTTGAACACACTCAGTTGTTGGAGGAGGGCATCTAGAGTTCAGGTAACAATATGAATGAATCTAACTGATTTCTCAAGAGAAAGCATTACACACCAAAAGATGTTTATTTTTTATGGGGCTTTTACACTCAGGCATTGTGTAATTCTCGTTCAAAATATTGAACATCTCGCTGTCTATATGATGACTTAAGAAAGAACAATATTGTGCATTTGGATTGGTTGATTTCTTGATTGTTTACTCCAATATGGCAAAACTATCTTCAGGAAAATTTCCCTCATTGAAAATGGTAATCAATCAAACTACAGAAACAAAATAATGAAAGTGCACTATTCCAGAAGAAAAAACAATATGATCTTTAGAGTCAATAAGATTTTTAAGTCTTTTTATCTAGTGTTTACTTTGGTAAGCAAAACATCAGTACAGCAGAAGGTGGATTATTCAGTATTTAATCAAGATCAGTGCATATTGTTGGCCAAATCCCAAAACTAATCAGTGCCAAAAAAGCTGTTTCTGTTTATGGAGTTGGCAAATCCTACAAGCTACTCATTAAACTAACTCACAAATTGTGTTTGTGACAGATGTTTGTCGATATTTTTTCTGGCTACATTGAAATGCCAGGTGTTAGTTCATTTTAAAAATTATTCCAAAATTATCGGATTCCAAAAACTAACGGTCAAAAATTTTAACAGGTTAAGTAAACAGCCTCTTATTTTGTAAGTTACAGTTGACGGTATCTGGCAATAGCACCACAATCAGCATGACCTTCCTTTCCACACAACAGTCATCCATAAGTGGTAATGTTTTTTTAACTTTCTTCTTAGTACTATAATCTGCCTCATACTTTCAATTAACTACAAGATTCAGCCAAAGGTAGTTAAAAGCAACAATTCTTATTCATCGCAGATGTGATTTTGTTGAGACCATACTCCATGACAGATGGATGAGTACACTTTCACAATTCCCATTTTTTTCAGCAAAACAAAATGGTTCCATTCTGAAGAAGAAGTTCCTATTATCTCTGTTCCTATTATGCAGTTCCTATTATCTCTGTTCCTATTATGCAGTTCCTATTATCTCTGATACCATTCTGAAGAAGGGTCACTGAACCCAAAACGTTTACTCTCTCCACAGATGTTGCCTGACCTGTTGAGTTTTCCAGCGATTTCTGATTTTGTTTCTAATTTCCAGCATCCACAGTGCTTTGGATTTTTGTTGTAAATGGTTGCATTCTCTGTAACACCCTCTAATGGACAGATAGTGATATGTGAGTCATCACTACCTGTGATACCCAGCTTAAAAGACAGTGAGCCTGTGCATCTTGCCTTGTTTCACTGCATTATACTTTATGGAAGCTTCAGCCAGGTGGCCGTGACCCTGTTGTATTTCTGTTTATGGGGTCTCAGTTTCCCAGGCAGTATCCAATAACTTCATTAAACTGCCTTCAGGATCCCTTTGAAATTTCTTTCACTAACTTGCTTATGAATGTCCTGACAGTAGCTGTATTCTAATCACGGTATATACATTTGTATGCACAGAGGCAAACCAGTTTATTTGTCTATCATTTGTGTTTTTCTTGACTTATAATTTCCCTTCAATCCCATGTTTTGCTCAGCTAAGAAATAAATTTGCAAGTGTTGTTTTAGCTCATAGTTGTGATCATCTGTGTGTCTGGCAATGTATCAGAGAAAAAAACCTGCATAATTGTTCATCTGCTTAAAGGGGAAGGAATAGTTTTCAAATTTTGGTGTTATCTTTCAGATACTCCAAGTGGAAACTCACTGCTCTGCATCCACTGTCCATCATTACTGAGTGTGAAGCAAGAGCAGCCAGCAGTAGCAAACTGTTAATGAGAAACTATCAGAAGTTTGCTTCGCTGCAGTCTGCAATTTAGCCTGCTGAGTTAGTCTGTATTCCACTTCCCAGAGTTCAGCTCTAATCAGCTCTCAACTCTTTTGAGCTGGCACATCTCACTTTGCTTCAATCTGCCAGCTTTACAGCTGAGTGCTGATTAGGATCAAGCAGCCAATGTGCTTGAGTACTCTCCTGTAACATTCTGCCAAGGTCTGTGAGGCATTAGCATCTTGCTGTGTTTGCATGTGTCGTGCCTGCTGGTTACAATCCTGCTGTCTGTGTGTAACAATACACTTTGCATTGAGAAGAAGCTTTCTGGAATACCCCACAACTTGTCGCCATGATAACTCTATTTTGGTTCGACTCCGGATGCTGTACCAATGAGAATTCCCTGTGGTTACATATTACCAAACATTTGGAGAATAAGACAGCAGAAGGTATCCTGAGAGAGTTCATTGGTATAATAGACCTAGACGTGCTATACTATTTTGCATAAAACACCCATACAAGCAGCAATGACACATCACTTACATGCACACATTAGATGGACAATAGGTCCTATGTCACTATCAAAGCAAGTCTGGGAAATTCCCACAAAGTGCCAGCAGAAACTAATTCCAATATTTAAAACAAACAATTTGCTCATTTGCTGTTTGTGGAACTTTTGCAGGACATAGACTAGCAGCCATTTATAATATTGACTGTACTTAAAAATTATCCAATTTACTGTAAAACCAATTGAGATTCTCTGAGGTCATGACTGTTGCTAAATAAATGCAAGTTCCTTTTCTTCTCCTCCTAGTAACACTGATCATAACTAAAGTGATAACGATTGTCTCTCTACCAATGGATGTACTGAAAAGTATTTTGAAGTGTGCAGGAAAGCCTTGGCATATTGTTCAAGTGGTCATCACTCATGAAATGAGTTTGGCCATCTAGTCAACTGCAGCGGCATCACAGCTGATTCCTAACATGTTGGAGCCTGAAATCCAAAGGTAACATCATCTGATTTTCAGGCAGCAGAAATTCTGAGCGGGACCAATGGTTTGGATGAGGGATTCATGGAGCAGTTCTTAACCTGTGTGTGCTTGAAGGATTCACAGTGGTGAAATTGTACTTGCATCCATAAGCTGGTTTCAATGGAGCATCTTCTGGGTTAATGCAGGCCTTTTGACATTGCATGTATGTTCCCTGAAAAGTATAGTTTGTAATTACTCAGCTGCACTAACATTACAATTCCAATGAATGATTTATGCGCATGTTCCCTGAGTTGCCTGAAAATTACTGTTGGAACCAATGCAAGATGTGAATGGCAATTCAAGGGATTGTTAGGCCCAGGTGAGGTACAGTGGTTCAGTTCCCCTGTCTCAAATCTCCTCTCACTTATTTGCAACAAGTATTTTTATTTTGTTTTTAGCATACACCTTTTACATACCAATTGAAATGGTAGCGAACAAGATTGGAATGAATGACCCAAATACAAGATTTTCTTGGGTGAAAGGAAAGGAGAAGTTTATTAATCTACTAACACCCAGAAAAAAGTCATAAAATGCAACATCAAACACATGCACAAACATAGGCGATAATTTTAAAAGAGAGAGAGTCTGATACAGTCAAAAATCATAAAGGCTGTACCATTATGCACTTTGGTTGGAAGAATAAAGGCATAGACTATTTTCTAAGTTGGGAAAGGCTTTGGAAATTTGAAGCACAAAGGAATTTAGGAGTTCTAGCTCAGGATTTTCTTAAGGTTAACAATGCAGATTCAATTGGCAGTTAGGAAGGCAAACACAAAGCTAGCATTCATATCAAGCCCAGAATATAACAGCAGCGATGTACTGCTGACGGTATATAAGGCTCTGGTCAAACTGCAGTTTTAGGCCTCATATCGAAGGAAGAATGTGCTGCCATTGGAAGGGGTCCAAAGGACATTCACAAGAATGATGCTGGAATGGAAAGCGTGTCATTTGAGGAATGGTTGAGGACCCTGGGTCTGTACTCAATGGTGTTTAAAAGGATAAGGAGAGATTTCATTGAAACTTACAGAATACTGAGAGACCTGAATAAGGTACAAGAACAAGGAACAATACAGCACAGGAACAGGCTCTTCGGCCCTCCAAGCTTGTACTGACACATTTTACCCTTCCATACTAAAACTGTCTTCACTTACAGGATCCGCATCCCTCTATTCTCTTCTTATTCATGTATTCATCCAGGTGTTTCTTGAATGCTGCTGTTGTGTTTGCTTCCACCATCTCTTCTGGTAGCGCGTTCCAGACACTCACACATTTTGAGTGAAAAACGTGCCGAGTACATGTCTTTTAAACTTCCTCGCCCACACCTTGAAGCTGTGTCCCTAATAACTGACTCTTTCACCTGGGAAAAAGCGTCATATTTTCCACTCTATCCATGCCATTCACAATCTCATAAATTTCTATCAGATCACCCATTATCCTTCTACGTTCCAGTGAAAATAAACCCAGTCTTATCCAACCTTTCTTCACAGGTAAAATCCCCCATACCAGGCAACATCCTGGTAAACCTTTTCTGTACCCTCTCCAAAGCATCCACATCCTCTGATAGTGTGGTGCCCAGAACTGTACTCAATATTCCAAGTGTGGCTTAAATAAAGTTCTCTCACGCTGCAGAGTAACATGTCTATCCCTATACTCAATGCCCCTTCCAATGAAGGCAAGCATGCCATAGGCCTTTTTTACTACCTTATCTACCTGCACTGCCACCTTCAGTGATATGTGACCTCAGATCCCTCTGCATGTCAATATTTCTTAGGGTTCTGCCATTTACTGTTTAATTTTCCACCTGTACTTGACCTTCCAAAATACATCACCTCGCATTTATCTGTATTAAACTCCATCTGCCATTTTTCTGCCCATGGCTCCAGGTGATCTATATATTGCTGTATCCTTTGACAATCCTCCTCACTATTAGCAACTCCATGAACCTTCGTATCGTCCACAAACTTACTAATTCAACCAGCTACATTTTCATTCAAATCATTTATGTAGAGTGGACATGGAGAAGATGTTTCCACTAGTAGGAGAGACCGGGACCCAAGGGCACAGCCTCAGAGTGATGAGATAACCCTTTGAAAATGAGATGATGGGGAATTTCTTCAGCCAGAGGCTGGTTAATCTGTGCAACTCATTGTCATAGAAGTTTATGGGGGGTGGAGGGCAAGTCATTGAGTGTAGGTTAGAAAAAGATTGATATGTCCTTGCTTAGTAAGGGGATCAAAGGTTATAGGGAAAAGGTAGGAGAGTGGGTTTGAGAAGCATATCGGCCATGATCGAACAATGGAACAGACTGGATGAGTCAAATGGCCTATTTCTGTTCCTATGTCTTATGTCTTTAAAGATTTTTGGGTTGGTAAAGTGTTAGACTTTAACTTGAGACTAGAGTTGTTTAATTGTTTAATTATATTTTATTCTTTTCTCCATTCCGCTCTTTTCTGCCGAGCAACTATAGAAATGTATTTCAATATGAACTGCTGAGCCTGGCTTCATTGTTTTTTAAAGCTGAATAATTGCAGGTAAGCCTTCCATCCCAAAATGTAAATTACTATACAAGTACAAATTAAACAGAAGAAATGAGTTTCTTGATACTGATTCAGATTTTGTTTTTGGTTTTGGTGTCTATTTTGATTTCAGTGCAAACAATTTTGCTTATTCTACATTGGTGCCATAAATTTGCCTAAACCTCTGGTCAGGTGATCAAGGCAACCATTTTAAACACTGATCGTCCATTTTAAGAAAAAAAACATTTTGGCCCCTAAGAGGTCTCAGGTATAACAATCAGATGACTGAAGTTAAAATTTGATAGTCTTCACCATTATCATAATAACACTCATTAAAAGTGATGAACATACAGTGATCAGTACTTAGTGTTTGCAGCTGTTTTCCTATTCGAGGGAAGGGTTGCTGCAAATGCTTTTAAGGAGAGGTTATTTTTCTCCACTTTGGCCATTTTAAAATTTGGATTTTAATTGGTGTGTTACAGCTGCCAGTGACTGGACCTCAGACAAAGAACAGGGCTACTATCAGCAGCTATATGAGTTGCTGTGTAGAGACCTGCAAAAGATCAGAAGACAGGAGAGCAGCAGACATGGGTGCAGCAGAGAGGGAAATGGTAGGGAGGGGAATAATGAAGACTAGCAGTAGAGAGTGTTGCTGAGGGAGGGAAGAGAGTATATAGGGGTGCTGCAGAAAGGGGAGTAATAACAAGGGGATCTGCAGAAAGGGATGTGTCAGCAAGAGGTCCATTTGAGATGGGGGGAAGCAGGGAATAGGTATTACTGTGTAATAAGATAGACAGAGGGGAGATCATAACTACTGTCCCCATTTTGTATTGCATTTTTGGTTTTGTTTTTGGACAGCAGCTATTGGTAATGCTGCTTTCCTATTCACATACTTTCTAGACACATCTTTTGGTTCCTGTCCCATTGTCCCTTTTTGCTTGACACTGTTGTCATTTATTTTTTTCCCCTGTAATCTCACCTATCTTCAATCACCTTCCTTCAGTTATGTTCCATCCCTGGCTCCTTTTGCCACATGTGCATTTCTTTCAGAGGTTTCTACTTTCCTAAGGATGGTGGAAGATTATTGAGCTGAAACTTTAATCTGTTTTTTTCTGCACAGTTGCTTCATTACTTGCAGGACATTTCCAGCAGTTTTTGTTTTGGTTTAAAATTTCCAGCACGAGCAGGATATTTTACTTTAGCTCTTGCAGAGTCACAGTTTCCGGAGTGTTTGAGTTTATGTCTCTTACTGGTTTCCCACTGTCACGACACACCATGAACAGCGTGTGTAGCTATCTGCACAATCCAATCCCTCCGGGTAAACCAGGAGTCTTCATCAACAGCAAGGGGTTCCATCCCATCAATATGCAGCACATAGCAACCATGAAAGAAACACAGATGCAGATGTGTACCAGACATATGGGGAGCTGGTTTCATACTTTGAGCCAGCAGCAGTTCCAGTAGTGTAAATGCTGTGAACACGCGAGCGAAACAAATTCCCTAACTCAGCTAATGACACTGCTGTGAAACCCAACCAATGACACTGGAAATCAACACAACAAAAGCCAGCTGACATAGAATACAATAGTGCGTTATTGTCACTTGTATTTAGGAAAGTACAATAAAAAGTGTTTAAATCGCCGTTTACCATCACCATTTTAATTACAGAAAACATAAACAATGAAGTAATTAAGACAAAGTTAATTCTTTTGTTCCCTTCATGTCCCCTGGGGCTGTGAAGGGACTCCGTGACACCATCGCCGAAGCCATTGCATCACTGCCATAGCAAGGTGGAATGGACCAGACCCACCACCTGTAGCGTCTGCAGAAGCTGCACCATCACTGCCATGGCCAGGAGGAACAAACCGGATCCGCCACGCCACTGCAACAGCCCCTTGCAACCACCTTCATTCACCATAGTCGCAGAAAGAGGATAAGATGAGGTTTTGTTGGAAAGATGAATGAAATAATAAAAAAAAGGAAAGATACGGCTGGCCTGTTGATCAGGAGTGGATGGGCCCAGATACCTGAACAACCCCTACCTGCTACCACCGCTATCGAAGTGTAAAGACAAGCAGATGCATTGTGAAGTAAGTAATCCAAAGGTTCAAGATACAGCAAGGAGAGGCAATGGCCTATTGGTACTATCGCTGGACTTTTAATCCAAAGACCCAGGTAATATTCTGGGGGCCCGGCTTTGAATCCTGCCTCAGCAGATGATTGAATTTGAATTCAATATACAAAATAAATTTGGAGTTAGGTGGTTAAGGGCGCCCATGAATCCATTGCCGATTGTCGGAAAAACCCACCTGGTTCACTAATGTCCTTTCAGGAAGGAAATTGCCATCTTTACCTGGTTTGGCCTACATGTGAATCCTACTCCACTGTGATGTGGTTGACTGTTAATTGCCTTCTGGGCAATTAGAAATGGACAGTTAATACTGGCCTAGCCAGTGGCATCCTCATCCTATGACTGAATAAAAAAAAATTCAGCCCGGTTCAGACCAGTCAGTGGCTTGAGAGCAAATCATCTGCATTCTGAGAAAAATCAAAGGGTGAGGTCACAGGAAAATAAGTACGTGATTGTTTGATTAATAATTTTCTCATTTTTCCTTCAGAACTTGATTAATTTTTGTAATTTTAAGGTTTCATTATGAGTTTTAATATTTACTAATATTAATAAAGCTTATTAGATTGGCTGATGAATATTTCCTGTATACCTTAATGAGGGAATTTCAACTGGGGTAAGGCTGAATATTTATTGAAATGTTTAGGATATAAGCAAAGCACAACAAGAGAAATTAATTATAATTCAGTCAGCAAGTTAATTAGTGAAATACTGTAAATATGGCAGAGCAGGTGACGTGTGACGGCTGCAGAATGTAAGACAGATCCAAGGATCAAAAGAAAGGCAGATCTAAGGCAAAAACATCTGCAGCAAATGTTTGCAGCTGGACAAACATCGGCTCAGATTCATTGAGAAGTAGATATGATGACAAAATAAGGAGGGAATGTACCTGAATACTTCATTCCTGGTGGCGGTCATTTTCCTCAGGGTAGGATTATCTGATTTGTTGCATAATCAGGAATAGAAGGATATGTTGAACCAGTGAAAAAGGTATGGGAAGTGAGAAGGTAGAAGAGGAGGACACTCAGCTCTTGCAATTTCTGACAGTTTTGAACTTCCTGCAGTCTGCATGAATGAGAATGGGGCTGCAGGATGGATGACCATTCCACCATGGTACAGGAAGCCATTTGAGCAGGGTGTCTTACCAGGGCTAACAGATGATGATACAATCAGGTGGATAGACATAGTTGTCTGCAGCCCAGGGCTATTGTCCAGAGACTGTATTTGCTGCCCAGTGACGGAATTTGGGATATTTGCACAAAGCTGAAGGGGATCTTGCAGAATGGGGAGTGAGGTGAGAGGTGAGTAGAATCCAGTTGTCGTGGACTGTGTGGGTATAATGACATAGATATGACTAGGAGAGGAATTATGCTTGGGGAGTATGGACATGATGATGGTAAAGTAGAAAACATAACCTCAAAGTTAATAACCTCTAGATAATTATCTGAGACACATGCAAATCAAAGTAGAGTGTATTAGGTTAGAAAATCAAATGCATGTCTGAAACATACACAGACAGTGGATGTATTCGTTGTAATTTTCCAAAAATCCTAGGATTCTGGAGAGGTACCTAGAGGATTGGAAAACTGTTAATGTGACACCCCTATTCAAAAAGGGAGGGAGGCAAAACTCACTAATTATCGGCCAATTAGCCTGACATCTGTTGGAAAAGTATTAGAATCAATTAGTAAGGACGTAATTATAGAACATTTGGAAAATCATAATTTAATCAAACATATTCAGTATGGTTTCATGAAGGGGAAATCATGTCTGAAATTTATTGGAGGTTTTTGAGGAAGTCTCAAACAGAGCGGATAGAGGGTAACCACTAGATGTGTTGTACTTGGACTTCAAGAAGGCGTTGACAAGGTACCTCACAAAAGGTTAAGTCACAAGAACCCAAGGTATTGGAGGCAGTATATTAGCATGGATAGACAATTGGCTCATAGGCAGGAAAGAGCAGGTGGGGATAAGGGGTTCTTTTCCAGGATGGCGGCCTATGACCAGTGGGGTTCCACAGAGATCAATGCTGGAACCACAACTGTTTACAATATATATTAATGAATTGGAGGAAGGAAGTGGATGTTCTGTAGCCAAATCCGCAGAAAAATAGATGGAAAGACAAGTTATGAGGGGAATGCAAACAGGTTACAGAGAGATATTTATAGGTTAAGTAAGTAGGCAAAAAGTTGGCAAATGGAGTGTAATATGGAAAACTGTGACCTTGTTCATTTTGGAAGGGAAAGCAAAAGAACAGTACTGTTTAAATGGAGAAAAACTGCAGAAAGCTGCAACACATAAGGACTTCGAGGTTCACATGCATGAAACACAGAAAGCTAGCACAACAACGCAACAGGTAATCAGGAAGGCTAATGGCATGTTGCCCCTTATTTCAAAGGGGTTGGAGTACGAGTGAGGAAGTTTTACTGCAACTGTAACGGTGCCGGTGAGACCACATCTAAAGTACTGTGAGTAATTTTGGTCTCCTTTTTTACCGAAAGATGTTATTTCATTAGAGACAGTTAAGAGAAGGTTCACTAGGATGATCCCTGGTATGGAGGGATTGTCTTAACGACAAAGGCTAAACAGGTCAAAACAAATAGAATTCTTAAGGGGCTCAGTAGGGTAAATGTTGAGAGGATGTTTATCCTCATGGGAGAGTCTAGAACCAAAGGGCATAGTCTCAGAATTAAGGGGTTTCAATTTAAGACTGAAATGAGGAAGAATTTCTTCAACTTGAGTCTTTAAAATTCCTTGCCATTGAGAACTGTGGGAGCAAAGTCCTTTTGTATATTTAAGGTTGAGATAGATAGATTCTTGATCATTAGGAGAATCAAGGGTTATGGGGAAAAGGCAGGAGAGTGAACGTGAGGAGTTTCAGATCATCCATGATCCTATTGAATGTTAGCGCAGGCTCGAGGGGCCAAAGGGCCTACTCTTGTTCTCATTTCTTATGGACATATAATCTAAAGATTAGTGTGGGAGAAATGCATCTCAACTCATAGTTTAATCAAGCACCAGTGCAGAAGTAAGTTGGATCAATGTTTTTGTGTCAGAGATAAAAGGTACTGCAGATGCTGGAGAATCCGAGATAACAAGCATGGGGCTGGATGAACACAGCAGGCCAAGCAGCATCATAGGAGCAGGAAAACTTGACGTTTCGGGCCTAAACCCTTCATCAGAAATGGGGGAGGGGAGGAGGGTTCTGAAATAAATAGGGAGAGAGGGGGAGGCGGATAGAGGATGGATAGAGGAGAGGATAGGTGGAGAGGAGGCAGACAAGTTGAAGAGGCGGGGATGGAGCCAGTAAAGGTGAGTGTAGGTAGGGGGGTAGGGAGGAGATAGGTCAGTCCAGGGAGGACGGACAGGTCAAGGGGGCGGGAAGATGTTAGTAGATAGGAGATGGGGGTGTGGCTTGGGGTGAGAGGAAAAACAGGTTAGGGAGGTGGAGATGAGCTGGGCTGGTTTTGGGATGTGGTTGGGGGAGGGGAGATTTTGAAGCTTGTGAAATCCACATTGATGCCATTGGGCTGCAGGGTTCCCAGGCTAAATATGATTTGCTGTTC
>JAHRHZ010000087.1:24836632-24877415 GCA_024137785.1 Ginglymostoma cirratum
TAACCCTTGAAGGGTTTAGGCCCGAAACGTCAAGTTTTCCTGCTCCTGTGATGGAATATTGTCCAGTTGGCAGGATCGGTACAACTCCAACAACATTCAAGAGTCTCCTCATGATCCAGGACAAAGCAGCCTCTTGATTGGTACCACATCTACCACTTTAACATTTATACCCTTCGCCACTGAAGTGAAATGGCAGCAGTGTGTCTTTTCTACAAGATGCACCATAGTAATGTCCAAAAGCTCACCTGGCTGTACCTTTCAAAACCACCGCCTCTATCATCTAGAAGGGCAAGAGCACCAGAGGCATGATGACATGCATGTTAGATCTTCGTCAGGTTACACATCAGTCTGACGTGTAACTATATAACTGTTCCTTACTATTGCTCTGTCAAAATACTGGAAATCTCTTCCTAACAGAATTGTGGGTGTTCCAACATCCAAGGATCACAATGGTTAAAGAAGGCAGCTCACCATCATCTTGTCCAGGGAAATTAGGGATGGGCAATAAATATTGGCCTAAATTGAAATCCTACATTCTATGAACATATAAAAGAATTCTGCAAGATTACAGATCCCCTGAATGATGTTCAGATGCTGCTACCTAAGTAATCAGAGAAGAATTCCTCTGGGAAGGAAATTCAGGAGATGAAGGCACCTCCAAGTAAAACAATGGATTAACAATGACTTCTACATGTAACAGCGTTCTCTGCATTTTCAAATGATCGCTCAGCAGACATATGATCCACAGATCAGAACAATGGTAAGCAGTCCTCAAGCGAAATGGCCACCACACTGTCATGTCTTAAGGCAATGGATTCTGAGAGAAGTGTGAAATATAGAAAACACCTGCATTTTTGAAGGTAGAAGATTGAAGGAAACAGCCCGTTGTTAAATATTACTAAGTTATATACGTGATTGCATAATGGATTAACTATGGGGAAAACAAATTTTGGGGGAAGATGTTGTATGAGGTAATGTTTCTGAAGGAGCCATCATTCATGTTATATTCACTCCACTCATTCTACTGATGCCACGCACAATCTGAAGTTAGAGTCAAGGAGTTCCAGTTTAACCTTTGGAGGGAGCAGACGTACCTGTACCAGTTCCTGAGGCCCTAGAGATTATTCTTGACCAAATGTAATTATGTTTGTTCTTATCATGCAATAAATGTTCTTACTATTTAAGACCACTGCCTCTATTCTAGATACAGTAGAGTTTCATGACTTCCACTAGTAATCTCTTGATGGGCCCAAGTCAAAGCAAAGATGGAGCAGGATTGGTGAACTATCTTTATCAAACTAAATCCAGTAGCACATACTGATAGAAGTGGCAAATATCATGAGCAATGGTCTTCTGGGAAAACACCATAGTCCTTACCTGCCAGAATCAGCAGCTTCAGAAGCGTTCACTTCATAATCATGCGACCAAACATTTTTTCAAAAGATTATTTCTGGGGTAAATAAGCTTCAAAGGTTAAGACAAGAAAAAAAATCAGCAACCATCACAACTGTCAGCCAGCAGGCAGCCAAAATACTGCATTTGTTCCAGCTTCCAAGTTCATTTGTGAAATCCACCTCTGGGCAGATAAACTGAAAGCCAAAGCCGCTGATGGCAAATCTTTGTTTTCTTCAAGTCCTTCACTTCAGCCAAAGTATTATTTCAACCAAGAAACATCAGGCCAGTAACAAAATTAAAACTGAGTAAATGACTGTTTATATTCATCTTTGTCTTTTAGTATGTGTGATAGGACATGTGAGTCATGTAAATGAGATGTCATATTCTTCAGTTAGTGAGAAATAAGGTAGCCTTTCCCAACTTAAGTACAAGACAGCTTGCTGCTGGACTACTAAAATTTGACGTAATCACTCAAGGAATAATAAAATACCCTGAAACGATTGTCCATGTTAGAGAGTTTATGAATGGCTGAGGTTGTGAGGGAGCATTTTGAAGCCGGTTAATTTGAAATATCCCCTAATTATTAAAACAAAGTCTTCCAGAACAATGTGTAGGTGTAAGCCTGCAGAAAGTTACATTGAAGAAGTCAAGCCAATATCGAACAAGTTCAATCAATTAGCATGCGCCAAAGCTGTCACGTAAAACATCACAATATGTTCTGAACCAGGCATTGGAGAGAGAAGCATTTTAGCTGCTGTAAATTGTTTCTGACAGTCATGATCTCCATTACGTTGTCCTTTAGGCACATCTGAGCCGCCTAACTTGTCATTCAGTCTAAATTGCATGGACGTGACCTTTGTTTTACATTTAAATTTTTATTGTTATTTCGAGAGGAAGCATCAATTCATCCCCATTTAAAAACTCTGTCTGTCTGATTTATTCATTGTCATGATAGTGAGAACGTGCTGCTATTCTGATAAGGCCTTATCGCCCTTCAGCAGTGATGTCATTACTGCTATGTCACTATATCTCTCAGCGACCTGATTGCTTGTAAGCTGCATCGAACGATGCACTTCTCTGATTAATGAAAACTCATACAGTATGTGAGACAAATCATTCAACCATTTAATGGCAACAAAAGCAAGAGAATCCATTCAGAAGTCTACTACCTGAAGACTGTGGAGGGGCCCTCTATCATTAGCCTTGTTTAGAAATCTCACAGTGGAGTGACAGTGGGGCCATACCCACTCTGTTCCTTTGCCTGCTCTATTCTGCTGAGGTTGCTGCTGTTTTAATATGTTAAGTGTTTTATATTTGCTGTGTAAGGCAATGGTACGCTGTTTCTCTGTTAACCCTTAACATTGTTAATAGTGTTAAAGAAGTGAAAATGGACCAATTAATCTGTTTAAGATTTTGGATATTTCAAACCGATGTTGATATTTCAATGCTGAACTTGAGTTAAGGATTTGAGTCCTGATTAAGGGAGATCATATAAGCTATTTAATAATTGCAAATTGGTTGCTAATTACATTCTGAAAAAAGGTATAGGTCATAAGCAGAATGGGGTGTGGACTGCACTATAAATACAGTATTTGTAAGACTGTTATGGTGCTCCTCCTAATCACAAGACTTCACCATCTCCAAGGTTTAGTTTAGCAGGTACATGGTAATATCACTGCTAATAGTCTCACTTCCAGATTTCTGCAGGTATCATTGTTCCTTGACTGTTGTGGAGAAAATTGTTCTGGAAATCCCTGATCAAAGAATTATTGGAACATCTTCATTACATGTGGTTCGAAAAGAAGGCTCACCAGATACAGAGTCATACAGTCATTCAGCATGGAAACAGACCCTTTGGTCCAACCAGTCCATGCTGACCATATTCCCAAACCAAACCAGTCCCACCTGCCTGCACTTGGCCCATATCTCTCCAAACATTTCCTGTTCGTGAACTTATCCAAATATCTGTTAAATGTTGTAACCATACCTGTAACCATCACTTTCTTGGAAGTTCATTCCAAATATGAAGAACTCACTATGTAAAAATGTTGTCTCTCATGCCCTTTTAAAATCTTTCTCCTCTCACCTTAGAAACATGCCCCCTTAATTTGAACTCCCCCACTGTAGAGAAAAGACACTTGTCATTCACCTTATCTATGTCCCTCATGATTTTACAAACCTCTATGAGATCACCTTTCAACCTCCCACACTCCAGTGAAAAAAGTCTTAACCTTTCCAGTCAACTTTTACAAATCAAATCCTTCATTCCTCGGCAACATTCTGGCAAATCTTCTCTGAACACTCTCCAGCATAATAATATCTTTCCTATAACAGGGGGAACAAAACTGGACACAGTGCTCCAAAAGAGGCTTCACCAACGTCCTGTACAAACTCGACATAATGTCCCAAATCCTATACTCAGATGTCTGAGCAATGGAGACAAGCATGCCAAAAGCCTTCTTAACCACTCTGACCACAGAGTGCAAATTTCAAAGAATTATGTACCTGAACCCTTAGGTCTCTCTGTTCTGCAACACTACCCAGGGCCCTAACACTAATTGTATAGGTTCTGTCTTTGTGTTACTAAAATGCAATACTTCATATTTATCCAAATTAAACTCCATTTGCCACTTCACAGCTCATTGGCCCAATTGATCAAGATTTCTTCGTAATCTTGGATAATGGAGAAATCATGGATGGCCAGCAAATGCAGGCCTTGCCTTTGATCTCCATGTTCTGAATGTATTGATGAAAGTTGATGATAAATGTGACATTGATTTCATTGTCAATAGAATATTGTCCTCATTATAAACATGGGCTTAGAACTTATCTACATTACAATTTACAATCTTCCCTTGGCTGGTTGAGGTGTAGGGAGGCAGCATGTACATTTGATGCTGAAATCTCATTAACCTGATTGTATTACAGTGTTCAGAATCACCACTCATGTCAACTGTCTGTGAACTCAGTGGGGAGCTGTGTGGCACATGCTGAATGTACTTGGTACAGCCAGTCTTTACTTATATGTAGTTGGTCTCTCTTAAAGGGGAAGCTGCACCGAATTATAGGAGCCTGCTGCTGAATACTAGCATGTCCTGCTCCAGGAGTGGTGTCTACTGCCAGTAATGCTCCAAAGGACCCTTGGATTGAGAGGAATAGTACCAGATGAGGATCGTCAGTTGGGTTTTATTAGAATGAGAAGGACAGAAAAGTTGGAGGCAAAGACAAGGGAGTTCACTTTCAGTAATCACCCTCTTTCCTGATCCCTGGTCACTGCATCACCCCATTGAAGGTATAAGTTTGCAGATGACATGAAAATTGGTGTTGTTGATAGTGAGGCGCATGGTCTCAGGCTACATTCAATATTGATCAGCAAATTGGGCAGATAGAATTTAACCCTAAGTGTGAGGTGATGCATTGTGGGAGGTCTAATAAGGGAAGGATGTACACAATGAATAGTATGTCCTTAGGGAGTACTGAAGAACGAGTAGACTTTAGTAGAAGTCCATAAATCCCTGAAGGTGTGAGCACAGATAGACAAGGGGGTGAAAAAGGCATATAGGAAGCTTGCCTTCATTGGCCAGGGCATAGAATATAAGAGCTAGGAAGTCTTGCTCCAAAATTTATAGAGCATTGGGTGGGCCACAGATAGAACATTGTATGCAGTTCTGGCCACCACACTATCAGAAGGATGCGATAGTTATGGAAAAGGTGTAGAGGAGATTCACCAGGATGTTGTCTGTGATAAAAAATCTCAGTTATGAGGATGGACCATATAGGCTAGGTTTGTTTTAACTTGAGTAGAGGAGGCTGACGGGGAATCTGATTGAGGTATACAAAATTATGAGAGACAAAGACAGGATAGATCATGAGAATCTTTTCCTCATGGCAAACATATCTAAAATAGGAGGGCACACATTTAAGGTAAGGAGTAAGTGATTTATAGGAGATCTAAGGAAATGATTTTTCACCCAGAGGGTCATAGGAACATGGAACATGGTGTCTGAGAGGATGCTGGAGGCTGATGTCTCGAAACATTTATGAAGCATCTGGATGAGCACTTAAAATACCAGGGCATAATAGACTGTGGACCAAGGGCAAGTAAATGGGATTAGTGTAGTTTGGTGTTTGTTGGTGGGCATAGACATGGTGGGTCAAGGGCCTGTTCTCTGCTGTATGATTCAATAGTGCACTGAGTCCTCACAATGAGAGACCACAGGCCTGCAGGGAAACCAGACAGGAATTATTGGGTGGCCATCAGCAGGCAATGGGAGAACTGTGGAAGTCTTATTAAGTACTGGGGTCACTTATTAAATTCTGGAGGGCTTAGAGATAATTGCTCTGGAGTGTTTCATTATTGAATCCAGGTGACATTCTGCAACTGGCCTGCAGATGTCTTGTGATAGGCTCTTCCCAGCTCCAACTTGCATCGGAACAGATTGCCCAACATTGTAATTAGATGCAAGAACTCTCACCCAATTTTCTCACCTGCACTGCCATCAATGTTGGTTCCCATGGGCTCCATTAAATTCTGCCTTCTCATGAATATAAAACTTCTTCAAAGTCCTGACTTGACATCAAAGGAAAGCAGAGCCTTTAAACACATTTGTGTATCGGTTTCAAGTAATTTTAAGAGCTTTTATGCTTCTTTCAAAACATTTCATATATTAGGTTTTGTAAATCAGCAGTGAACAAAATCATCTGCAGCTTTTGCACCTTGCACACAACAAAACTTTCTGAGTATAATTTGAATTATCAAAGCTTTGGGTTGTAGAACCTCACAAGTCTCAATTACAAATGTTGACAAAACTGATGCCACTGTGTCTTACAAAAGAGCAGTTAATTTGTTAGTTCACCAGAACAATAGAGTCAGTTAAACTCTGCTAAACGTGACACAGTTGAAAACATTGTTGGGGTTTTTCACAGGCAAATATTGATGGGGCATACATCACTGAGCTGCTGTGTGCATTGTTTGGCCTGCAAGACAGGTTCCTGTCCCTCTCAGTCAGACTGGAGAAGTCCAGCCTCTCATTGATTGGGGATGTTGTGCAGAATTAGTCCCCTTGCAGCCCCTGTTCCATTTTCCTGTTATCACAGCCCCAAACATACCGTTAATGCTGACAAAGCTTTGTATGGGCAGGTCATCCATTCATCAACAGTGACACCATGTCATATACAGCTACTCACTATTACATCTATAAAATGCTGCAGAGAGCATCTAGAGAACTTAAAAATGCAGAAGTTATTCTAAATTGCCTCTCTTTCAATTTGGGTGCCTAACCCTATGACTAATGCTAATCCTTTTTTTAGCTGAATGCCTGTTTTTGAGGAGTACAAGTTTAATAGATCTTGCTCATCCAATATTTGGAAACTATGCATCAAATTAGCCAACAAGGAAGTTAGGTATCTTGCTTATCGTACTTCAGCTATTCACACAGGCACCCTTCTCAACACAGTATCCAACATGAGGCAAGCTGGAGGCAACTAAAGTGATGATGCACTCCCGGGAGGGTATTCAGCTTCTGCAGCATCATCTTCTTTGACCCACAAAGATGAATTTCACACCTATAGTGTTGGTTACATTATGAATAGGATGTTGGTTACATAATGTATGAGGTTTTGGACATGTCATAAATGGAGCATATATCACATTCTAAATGATCATCAGACGCAATTTCTGCCACCTCCAGCGAGATGCCACCACCAGACTCATACACCCTCCCCTCCCTTGTTTGCCTTCCGCAGGGACCATTTCCTCCGGGATACCCTGGTCCACACTTCCTTCACCCCCAACACCTCCCCACAGCGCTACGGCACCTTCCTTTGTAACTGGCGAAGGTACAACACCTACCCATTTACCTCCACCCTCCCCACTATCCAAGGGCCCAAACATACCTTCCAGGTGAAGCAATACTTAAGCTGCACTTCCAAGAATCTAGTCTACTGCATTCGCTGGTCACAATGTGGTCTCCTCTACATTGGGGAACCAAAGCGTAGATTTGGCCACCACTTTGCAGAACATTCTGCTCACATTAACGACCCTGAAATACCTTTGCCTGCCACTTTAAAGCACCACCTTGCTCCCTGGCCAACATCTCTGTCTCCAGCTTGCTGCAGTGTTCCAGCGAAGCCCAACGCAAGCTGGAGGAACAACACCTCACTTTCCACTTGGGGACCCTACAGCCTTCTGGACTCAATATTGAGTTCAATAATTTTAGAGCTTAAACTCTCCCATGTCCCAGCCCCCTACCCCACACACCAGGCCTTGTTACCACATAGCCTGCCATTACACACTCCCTGTTGTTAGTCACTAACAGTGCCCATTAACAACTATTCACCCTCCCAACCTGATCGTTAGCAACTCCTTTGTCTGTCCAACTGTCTTTCTCTCTCTTTGGGCTCTATCCTATCGTTTACTCCCTACCTCGCCCACCTCCCTAATTTCTGCATATAAACTGATGTTTTCCCAGCCACCATCAGTTCTGAGGAAGGGTCACCGGACCCGAAATGTTAACTCTGTTTTTCCCTTCACAGATGCTGCCAGACCTACTGAGCTTTTCCAGCAACTTTGTTTTTGTTCCTGATTTACAACATCCGCAGTTCTTTCAGTTTTTACGTTCTAAATGGAGTTTGGTCACATTATATATGGAGTGTTGGAGTGTGGGTCACATCATATATGCAGTGCAGATTACACTTCACAAATCATAACCATTGCTGCTAATAATCCATTTTAATTATTTTTTGAGAAAAATAGCCAATATGCTCTCCAAGTTTCCAGTGTAGCAGGCTTAATGAGCAATAGAAAGCAATCATACAGTGACTGCCAACAGAATGTCTGGATCAGTGCCTGTCTGAAAGCTCATCATTCAGTGATACCTTTAAGACTGGTTTGCTGCTGTAGACATTTCTATTCAAAGTGTAATCATGAACTAGCTGACAGTCACGTTGCTTTTTCTTTATCTCCAGCAGAGCCTAACATTCAGTAAACTGCAGGCAGCCTTCACTGATTTATGGAGAGGAAGATTGATACCATTTTGTCTTTTGTCTTCTGTCTTCAGAGTCACACTCAGACAGCTTATTCGCTGGGGCAGGTGAAAGCTTTTGTCGCATCCATTTCCCCTATCTATTTCCCATTAAGCTTTGTAAATGCACTCAATGTTAAAAACAAACATAATTTAATACAATCCTTTATTAAAATCCATATAAATCCATAATTTACGGGTTAGCTTTTTAAAAGTTTGATATATTGTGAGAATTTTATTGGAGTATGTAAATTGGACCTCAAATATATATCCAGATCGAAGTGTAACCAGCGCAGAATTAGAGACACAGGACTAGAATTTAGGGTAGAAACGGTTTGTCTTTGGATTCTGCAAATAAACAAGAGACTGAAGTGCACACAATGACTTTGCCAGAGGCAGGATTTCTATCAATAATAATCAAGGAAGGAACATGGAAACAAGAGCAAGCCATTCAGTCCCTAAATTCTGTCATGGCTGCTTTATATCTTAACTACGTCTGCCCACCTTCCACGAACTTCTATTCCACTCATAACAAAAACTAATTGATTTTGGTTTAGAAACTGACCTCACCTCAACAGCTTTCTGAAGGAGAATGTACACTGTATGAAGATGTGTTTCTTGACATGACCTCAGAATGGGCTAGTTCTAATTTTAAGGTTCTTTTCCCTTATGTAGGACTCCCTGACAGAGAAAATGTTTTCTTTCTCTATCAAGTTGTTTAGTCATCTTTAATTAAATCACACTTTAACTAAGGATAGTGGTAGTGACTGTGACAGCATCAAGGTCTGTAGAACACATGAGAGGAACATGACATGAAGAGACGTCGTATTTGAGACACATTAATGCACTTCAAACATGCATATTATCTGTAAAATACCAGAGGTTTCAGAACGCTGTCTAATTAATTTGCTCATCATGTAACAAAACAAAATGGAGGCCCAATGATTTAATAGGATAATTACTGTCGCTGCTTTTGCTTCTCTCATTTTAGAATGTTCTTTTCTGCTAATTAGTAGAACGCTAAGGATACTGTATGAATAGAATGTCCAACTTCACATGCAGCATATGATTAATGTGTACAGATAAATGAATGTGCCAGCTCACAAGAAATAAATGCTCCATTTGACAGATACAACTCAAGTCTCCAGCAATTGAACTATTTAGTTATTCTTGAGAGACGACATTTCTGTAGGTCATAATAGCTACATGTCTGCAGTAATGAAACTCTATGTTTTCTTCCAAAATTCTATTTCACTCACTATAGTTTGTGTTTGGCTGCGTTCTGTACAACTATATGGTTCCATTGTACAAATAAATGCCAATTTTCCTGATGTGTCTGCTCAAAAGCACATGACTGCAAAATCCTTCCAAACACAGTTAATTGCATCCAAATCTGGTTGAAATGCATCATCGTTCTTCACATAAAGCAATATGTTGGACATGAATCAAGTATCTGTCACAAGTGATTAAGTACATCCCAAAATACTTTTCAAAAGTACATTAGTCTTGCTTCATGGATTTGCTGATTTTGCATTAATTTTGAATATTGAATGCGTTTTTAAAACATCTTTGACATTGGATAATAAACCATGAATGGACAGTGTATTTAAAAGTGTGAGCATAACAGTCACAAAAAGAAAAGAGCATTGAAAATGTGAAACAAGGCTTAAAATTATCGTATAGCCTAAAGGAAAATGAGATTATTCAGACCCAACTAGAAGAAATGACTAATACCTTGACTGCCACCTTTGAAATGAAGTTGGAGTTTGCTTAATTTGAAAATATAAATTTCTTTTAAGGTAGAAATGGGATTGGAGTGTCAACTGAGGAGATAACTGCGCACAACAATAGTACAATATTGTGGACCATGTGGGAATGTCCATTGAGGCTCAGCAACTATTCACACCTAAGTTTCTGGTCTCCACTAGTTGGGATCAGGTGGGAACTGGACTCACATGATGCGATTTCACCTCTGCTATTAAAAGTCTGGCCTGCAAATGCAACGGCAGAGAACATTTGGAATTTTGTTGATTGTTCTTAGTGTTGCGTAAAATGGAAAATGGTATATGGAATCATGGTAGTTAAAGGCTGTGTCAAATTTTAGCAAGGTATCCCTAAAGGAAAGACAAGGACGAAGGCCATGATTCCCAGCATCAGAGAAAAGAGGCCTGAAGCCACTACAAAGGAGGTGTTGCTGGGGATGATTCATGAAGTGAGCAGCAGGAGCTTAGTGATGAGGAGTTGGATCAAGTCCAGGAAGGAATTTTATAATCTCACCAAGAAATTACAGTTGCAGATCAACTATGTCCTGAAGTTTACCACTTCTCGGTCTGCATTGTCAAGCGAATTCATTTACGTCACTTCTCGCACCCACTGACTGCAGCCTCACCTATTGTTTCCTTTCTCTGAACCTCCTCACCTCCCTCTTCCTCTGTCTATCAGTGCTACTCATCCTAATTCTTTGCCGGTGTTGGACTAGGGTGGACAAAGTCATAAATCACACGGGACCAGGTTATAGTCCAACAGGTTTATTTAAAATCGCAAGCTTTCGGAGTGCTGCTCCTTTATCAGGTGAAATGGAGGGAGATGCACAGGCATAGAATATATAGGCAAAGAGATAATAGCAAGATAATCCCAGGTAATTAAAAGTGTCAACAGATAAGTACAAATTGTGTGCGTGGAGTGTCGACAGGCTGAATAAAAAGTCTCTGCAGGTGATCTAGAGTATCAAATGGTGTGAGTAAAGTGTCAGCAGTTGAATAACAAGAGAAGGGATGATCCATGAGCCGATTAATTAAGGCAGAGACATAATTACGAATAATCAAAAATAAGACAAACCAAATGGTTGGAATAACATGTACAAGTAGAAAGGCAGTTAGCATTTGAATTAGAATTAGAATTTATTGTCACGTGTACTCAAGTATAGGAAAACACAAATACAGTGAAAAGTATACATGTTGCCAATCTCCAGCACCATCTTGGTTACAAAACCAGAACTTTGAAGAAAAAGTGGAAATAAAAGAAAGCTAAATAGTAAGAAAAACGTCCAGGATCTTAAACTCCGAGTCTTATCTTCATATAAGTGTTTGGAGCCACCAATTCAGACACCTGGGCCTATCCACAGCCTGGACTTTCCGTCAGTCTATGAATGTCGCATCGATCGCTGGGAGAAGCTGCTTTCTCGCTACCACTGATGCTGCTGCTGCCTCCAATCACCAGGGGGAGCCACGATTCCGCCAACTCCAACCTCCAGGAGGTTGCTGCCATTCTGTGCACGGCCCGCTGTCACTGCTGATGCCATGCTGCCACTGCCAAGCGGACCTCGGGAGGAACCATGTTAAGATTGTGCAGTTCTGAATTTTCTTTACAGGAGGAAGAGTTTCACATCTGGCAACATCTAATCTGCTGGCACCCCCTGAAGACTGCCCCACAAATACAAATTCCAAGGAAACCCAACTTTCATATGGCTGCTTGAGACAGCTATAAAGAGTATATATCCAGATATATGTTACTTGATAAAAAGACAAGTTACTGCTATTTGCATTTGCAACAAATATTACCCTACCTAGAAAATGCCTATAACATACTTGTGCATAATCTAAAGACTGTCATTCAAGCAACTTCCTCAGTTTATAAGAATGTTATCATCACTCCCTCTTCCACAGACTTTAACACAAGAAGACAAGACTACATGCAGGACTTCAAACTGGGAAATAAGGTCACCGATATGTAAGTGTTAGAATTGATAATCAAGTGTTTTCATAATTTCAACACCCTGTGGATGTCAATCATCCCAAAACCTTAAGTTTTTCAGTAATTAGTCCGGAAGTCATTTCTACTGGTGTTCCACCCCAAAACCTAACACGTCAAATTTTCAATTCATTCAGGCTATCTCCACCATCTGTTCAAATCTCTAATTATCCAGACACTAAATTCTTTGCTTTTCCTCTTGCAGAACAATTGGCATAAATTGAAACGAGAAATATTTGTTGCAACTGGTGGAAACAAGAAGGGTTTGACACTGACAATTGATGAACGTTTCTGAGCAGAATTTCCTGTAGTCGGGAATGACTTATTTGAAGGGTTTTCTTTTCACATTTAATCCAGACAGCTTCTGAGGCCAGAAAATCAGAGCTGTCTATCACAGCACTTGATAGCTGACCTGAGACCCTGGATGTATGTACAATTGCCCCGAACACTCTACAATTAAGAACAAATGATTTCTGGATCCTTCACAACCTACAGGGTCATTTTTCTTCTCAGCTCTCCCTGGAAAAGTGACACATCCTCATTCATTTCTCAATATTTCTGCTCTCTCACATCCTATGTATGTTTTGCTGCAATGCACTCAAATAATATATTTAATTACCTTCCAACCTTTAGATGAAAATAGAAGCCTGAATGACGTTACCATCATTGAATCCCCCACAATTGATGTCCTGGGAGTTACCATCGACCAGAAACTGAACTAGTCTAGCTATAACATTTACTGTTCCTACACGTCAGAGGCTAGTAACTCAATTCCAGACTCCCCAAAGCCTATTTGCCATCTACAAGGCGCAAATCAAAAGTTTAGCACTTTCTCCCCAAGGATATTATGTGTGTTCCTGCACAACATGTATGCAGCAGTTGAAGAAGGCAGCTACCTTCTCAAGGGCAGTTAGGGATATGCAATAGATATTGGACCAGCCAGCGATGCCTGTATTTCCTGAACTAATAAAACAAACATCGTAGTCCCATTTGAGATTTCCATGAAGGACTTCTCATCCTCTCCTCTTGCATGAGACATGATGGCCCTCAGGTTAAGCAACACCCGACATCTCTCTCTAATGGGAGAGCAGCCCTATAATCCAGTGGGACTATGGTGACATTACTTTTGCTCATATTTTACTTGGAATTTAAGCTCAAATTCCAAGTTCATTCCATATACTATAGACCCATGACTGAAGTAGCATTTCTGAAGAAGGGTCCAGACCCGAAACATCAGCTTTCCTGCTCCTCTGATGTTGTCTGGCCTGCTAAGTTCATCCAGCTCCACACCTTGTTGTCTCAGACTCCAGCATCTGCAGTTCCTACTATCTCTGAAGTAGCTACTATGTGTTTGGGATGATCTGGCAGTCCATTCGGCAGATCACTTACCAAAAGTGTATCCAATTTACATTTCCACAGAGGGTCTGTCTTCTTTTCTGATACGAACAATGGAATACTTCCCCTTAGAATAAAACTCAGGATAAAATGAAGAGTCCTCAGAGACTGATGCTAGATTACCCTGCTTCGTCACAAATCCAAATACATATAGAACAGTTGTACTTTCTGGAGGAGGTGAATTTGTTCGCAATGAATGATTGTAGCATTGCTGAAAAGAATGACATGCTGTTGAAGGGTAAATTTGGAAAGTAGCAAAAACTATCCTGCATGATTTACAATTTCATTCATATTATATTAAAATATCATACTTATAATTTATTCTTGCCAACCAATCAGTACATTTCTCTTCATGCAGTATAAATTGTTGTTCCCTTTATAAGTAGTGACTCTGTTCTGTCCTGATGAATGCAAGAAAAATGTTTCAACAACATATCTTTTTCTTCTTTTGAGCAATAATCAAGATATGTACTACTAAGCGGCTAAACGTTTGTGATATCACAAACAAAATATGGTTATAGCTATGATTGATTGGGAGGCCAAAATAATCATCAGCACAACCTGGGCTAAATTTATCTGATTTTCATTGTATTGATTTCAAATATTTGGTAAATGAACTTTGGTCAAGTAATGCATACCGAGAAAGCTAAAACTTAACTGCAGCTGTTATTCATGTAATTCATAGCATCATTTGCTAAATTTGAAACACTGATCATTAGGAAATGTTTCACTATTCATCAGTATCATCGACACTGCCTTATTGAGAGATTGTACCAAGCAGACTGTTCAGGTACATCAGTTAGCATTTTAGTGTTATGCAAGTACAGCGTAGAGAGAGAATAAAAAAGACAAGTGACTCCTTGAATGAGTTGTGAATAATCTTCTTCAGTGAACATACCACCAACTCAAAATCAATGTGAACTGGATGAAAACTGGTCTATTTGTGAATTGATTTGAATGAGATACATTTAAGTCAAGGGTTGCATGGTGGCTCAGTGGTTAGCACTATGCCTCACAGCACCAATCCCAGCCTGACCCAGGATGACTCTATGGAGTTTGCACATTCTCCCTGTGTCTGTGTGGGTTTTCCCCAGGTGCTCCCACAATCCAGAGATGTGCAGTTTAGGTGGATTGGCTGTGCTAAATTGGCCATAGCTTCCAGGAAGGTGTAGGTTGGGTATATTATCTGTGGGATTGCAGGGATGAGTAGGCAGTTGAGTCTCGGTGGGATGGTGAGTTTGGAGGGTTGGTGTAGACTTGTTGGGCTGAATGGCTAGTCCCCACACTATGGGGATTCAATGATTCTAAATATGGTTGAATACTGGCCCATTCATAAGGTTTTAGTGAATTGGCATTTTTCAATTCTTTGCTTTGACAGAGTACTTTAATGAGACAACTCCAGATATTTCTCATCAGTTGCCCACCATTTATAATCAATCTATCCTTTGCTAAAGCATTATTGTAGATCTTTTAGACTATTTTTACTTATTTAAATGAGATAACTAAGTATTATTTAAACACACAGCCATTGAAAGTAAACACTGTGTATACTGAAAAATGCAATCTGATCTGATTAATGCTACTCAATGAATTTTATAATTGAACTCAAGATACTTGGAAAGACTGTGGGCAGCATGCTACAGAGCGGGTGTAAAATATATTACTTGGGAGGACAGCACTGTGGCTGATGACCAACATGTTACTACCTAATGCAATTCAAAGAGGTTTCTTTATGAAGAAGACAGATCAGCAACATCACGACTTTTCGGATACTGAAATCCAAATGCAGCAAGACTTGAATAATGCCCATGCCTGGTATGAAAAGTGGAAAGTAACATTTATTCCACACAAATGCCAGGCAATGGCCAGCTCCAAAAAGAGAGGATCTAACTGTCAACCCTTGATATTCAATGCCATTACCATCACTGAATCCCCAACTATTAACATTGTAGGATTTGCAATCAACCAGAAACTGAACTGGACTGGCCACGTAAATGTAATGGCTTAAAAAGCAGGTCAGAGGCTAACAACCCTGCAATGGGTATCTCATCTGCTGACTCCCCGAAGCCTGTCCATCATCTACAAGGTACAAGTCAGAAATGTGATGGAATAATCCCGACTTGCCTGGATTACTAAAACTCTAAGAACACTCAAGAAGCTTGACATCATCCAGGACATAGCAGTCCGCTTGAAAGGCATCATATCCATCCTGCACACTGGGATTCAGGAGCAGCAGTGTACACCATGCACAAGGGACACACAGAAATCCAATGGGGCTCCTTTGACAGCACCTTTCAAATACACAACCACTTCCATCTTGAAGAACAAGGGCAGTTGATACATGAAAGCCCCATCATCTGCAAGTTCCCATCTAATCCACTCACCATCCTGACTTGGAAATAAATCCTTTCCACTTTACTGTCATTGGAAATCCGTTCCTAAACTCATTGTGGATTTACCTACTGGACACAGACAACAGTGGTTCAAGAAGGTGGCTCACATAATGGCCCAAGCAGTGATGTCAACATCCCATGAATGAATAAACAAAAAGAGTTTAAACTCTCCATGTAGGTTTATCTAAAAATCATTGTTAAATTGCTCTCAAATGAGATATTCAACAAGTTTCTTCTAACTGAGGAATCCAGGACCGCATGCCAGTTGCCTGAACTTCCATGGTAGACCATTGTGACCCCATGGAAGAAGCTGGGCATTCCGTAGGCACTTCTACAGTTATAGTGGAAGCTATTCCTCGTTGATGATTCATGATGTTGGGAGATGTTGGTTTCTAGTCTTTGCATCAAACGATGAATCAAACTAGAGACTATCTATCACTAGCTTTCAGTCACATTGTCCATCACATTGAGTGTCAAATCCAAGCGCCTTTCACTAAAGTTTAAACCTGCAAGGTCCTCATCTGGCTTGTCTAATACCTTGCCACCTAGCATGTTGATGCTCAGCCAGAAAATGTACAAGCTAGTCTCCAAGTTACATCATGAGCTCACCTCTGATTTAATGCATTTTTCCTTGCTCTTCTCCACTGGTGGAGTGAGTCCAAGGAGTGGCATTCCTGCTCTTGTAGTAGTGACAGGAGACACTGAAGTGGGAGCTTGCAATGATTTGGCTGGAAGAATTAGTGTTCAGCAAATCTGGCCACAATGAGAGGACACATTTGACAAAACCATATGGAGAATGAAACCAAATGCAGGGAGCCATCATATAAGGATAGCTTTGGAGAAAGAGGGATCAAAATAGTTGTGATAGGCAAGGAAGATGGAGTAGCCACATATCTTGTAAAGCTTCCTTGTCACCCCTTTCTGATTACTTAGGACTGCCTCCTCAAGATTAATCCTGCAGACATGTTCTACCTCTGCCATCAGATCTTGTTATATATTATCTTTTCCAAAAAGATAAATGGTCATTGTCATCAGTGTTGAAGTGGTATTGCAGATGGGTTTGTGTTTGCGTGATGTCTTATATAGATGCAGAATTGTAAGGTGTTTCTGAGGTGTGAGCAAATGTCTGTCAATGATGTAATAGTGAGGAATTTGTAAATAAAGTCACAGAGTTATACAGTGAGGAAACAGACCTGCGGTCTAACTCATCCATGCTAACCAGATATCCTAAACTGATCAGGTCCCATTTGCCAGCATTTGGCCTATATCTCTCTAAACCCTTTATATTCACGTACCCATCCAGATGCCTTTTAAATTTTGTATCGTCAATCATTTTCTCTGACAGTTCATTCCATACTCTCATCACCCTCTGCACGGAAAAGTTGCCCCTCAAGTCCTTAATGTCAGAGTATGGGTTAATGATTAATACTGTATGTTGTTGTTGCTGGTGAGGGAACAATTAAGGAGATATTTGTGAGATTGAGTTTTGCCTTGACCATACATGTCAAGTGGATCACATTTTCTGGCATATTTTTCTGGAGCCTTGACCCAGAGCCATGTGTTAACTTCATTGATATATGTATATGTTAAAATGGCAGTTGATTTCAGCATAATTAAGATCTTTATTTTTGAAAATTCCTCCTTTAACTGAAGGTAAAATGAAATGCTCTGAATAGGAGAATGATGAAGTCACATGAAATACACGACTCAGAGTTAAGCCCATGTGAATTGGGAGAAACTCAGACCAAAACCTACTTTAGCACCAAGTGACACTTTTCACAACTTCACACAGTACCATTCAGAAAAAGGACAGCTGATTTTTGACTCGTATATAGAGAGACAATTTTGCTGTGGCGAAACAGAGTGGCAGCAGGCACTGGACATTTGAAGACATGAGGAACAAGGATACATCAAGGTTCTGAGCAGGCTTGACAGGGTAGGTATTGAGAAGTTTCCATTAATGGGAGAATCTTAAACCAGGGGACATAGTTACAGAAGAAAGGGACATTCATTTAACATTGAGATGCAAAGGAATTTCTTTGTGCAGAAAGTAGTGCGAGTCTGGAGTTTTGTACCTCAGAAAGTTGTGAAGGCTAGATCACTGAAAGCATTTATAGAGAATGTAGATGGATTTTTGAAATATTTATGAATTGAGGGCTATAATGAGCTGGCACAAAAATAGAATTGAGGCCTGGGGCAGATTACTCATAATTGTATAGAATACGAGGGGCTGAACAGCCTACTTCTGCTCCTGTTTCTCATATTCTTGTGCTCTTAACAATCACCGAAGTTGGGGGGATTGGATGGTGGGGGTGGGTGCCTTGCTGGTGAAAATTGGATCTGGAAGACTCAGGATGAATGGGATGATTTTCAAAGGACTCTGGAATTATTAACCTAGCATGGCAAGGAATTTTCCACCCTAGACACTATGGGCAATTTAGCATGGCCAATCCACCTAACCTGCATATTTTTGGACTGTGGGAGGAAACCGGAGCACCCAAAGGAAACCCAAGCAGACATAGGGAGAATCTACAACTGAGTTCCAGCTTATTAGAGGGTCTGAATTAACTTTGGGCTTGTTTGTGTAATACTCAGATATGCCAGCCATCTGGTACATGTGGAAAAGCATGGTAAGAAGAATCTCGAATGCCTCAAACAAAAAAAAACAAAGAATTAAGGATGCTGAGAAACTGAAAGGAAAACAGAAATTGCTGAGGAACTGAAGAAATGTCATTGGACCTGAAATGTTGACTGTACTTTCTCTCCACAGATGCTACCAGACTTGCTGTATTTCTCCAGCAATTTCCTTTTTTAATCTCAGTCACATTGGTCAGTTGATGCAAAGGTACCTTTTGTATAATTTGGTGAAATAGTTGCCCTTCAAGTAACGTTTGATCTATGTTAATTCTAGTTTCTTTGTTATAGAAGAAGTCTTAAAATGTAGAGCAATGTTTCTTCCATCAGTCATTTGGGAAATTAATCTCCCAGCTAATTCTCTCCAAATGGATTGTAATAAAACTCTGATTTGGGTTTTCCCTAGTAAATCTGAAGGTAGTATCTAATTGGTATGGTTGGTCCTTTACATCAAGTGGAGCATTCAGTTAGCATTCAAACACAACACAATCGCTAATCACAAACTCTGATACCATACTCCTGTGTCTACTTGTGCCTATAATTATGACAATTAACAATGAGCACTTTTTGTCTGGGTAGATGTTGACAGAAAGTAAACCAGGTGAAAATTAACAATAAACATAATCACTCCATGTTCCAAAGGAAGCTTAAATATCCCATTTGGGAAAAATACAGGCATTATATTGCAACTCTGGCAATATGCAGTACCTCAAAACTAAATAAAAACACCACATGTCTGGATATAAAATGTTTGGAGCAACTGATTGTAAGATGCAGTGCATCTCAGGGAGTTGCCACAAAATAAAGACTGATTTGAAGGGCTGCTATGAGTACAATAGTTAAAAGTCATTACAAAATGCATCATGTCAAGGTAAGGGAAAGGAAACAATTTATAGCCTAGAGTTTTCAATGAATAAAAGATGATAGCATCGTGACAACCTCTTGGATAGTGGGTATTAATGTGCAAGATAAAGTGTTTGGCATCAAACACCACCAATACAGTAATGAAGTGAAAGCCTTTTCAATGAGAGATTTAGGATATAGGGCTTTAATTTTCAGTGGCATTCCTTTCAGTTCTTCTTTGAATATGAGAAAGTCTGCAAAATTCAACAGCAACCTTTGTTTATTTAGCGTTGGACCGAGAAAGAAATCAAATGCACAGTCGCCTAAAGAGAATGCAATGATCTTAGAATCCCTACAGTGCCAAAGCAGGCCATTCGGCCTATCAAGTCCGCACCAACCCTCTGAAGAGCATCCCACCCAGACCCACCCCGTACCCTATCCCTGCATTTTCCACGCTAGACACTGTGGGCAATTTAACATGGCGAATCCACCTCACCTGCATATTTTTGGACTATGGGAAGAAACCAGAGCACCCAGAAAAAACCCACGCAAACATAGGGAGAATGTACAAACTCCACACAGACAGTCGCCCAAGACTAGAATCGAACCCGACCTTATAGGCAACCACCTTAGTGCCAAGAAAATTATATCTAACTTGAATGAACGATGATTCATTTTCACTTGTACTCTATAATATAGGGAAAAACCTCAACTGTCACCATATTCCGGTGCCATCTTGAATAGTTTGAAAATAAAAGCAATAAAAAGATATAGCTGAAAGAGAGTCCACCTTCATTCAGCCACCTCCGCCATGAGTCCTGAGCCTATTGAGCAATGACACCTGCTTTGCCACCTCTCTGCCTCCTGCACCAGACTCACCAATGTCACAGTCGCCAATCTTCTTTGTGCCATCTCTTTGTCGCTTGGTCCATCTTGCCAACACCACCACTAATGCTGGACGCCATGCTGGACCCACACTCATCCTACAATCAGGGACCCCTGGTTCCACTGCCACAGTCACCTTGCTGATGCCTGGAGACCCCGTGCTCTGGCCCTACTGCATCCAGGAGTCCCTGGCTCTGCTGCCAAGCCAGGCCACCACCTTGCCAAGTGTCCCGCTCCGGCCGCCCTCCTCCACGATGTCACCTTCACTTCCCCTGACAGAAAGGAGATGAAGATAAAGAAAAGAACAAGTAATCAGGCAAAAAGAGAAATGGAAGAAGGGAGGAAGCAGCCGGACTGGAGCGGATGGGCCCAGGAGCCTGAATACTGCCTACCTTGCTGGCGCTGCCATCTTGATATAACTTGTATTTTATGCAACTGTTGATTCATAATGGTAGACAGATACATTAATGTTTTTGTCTCTGTGCCAGGAGAGAGAGCTCGCTGTGGAAAGTTTTAAGTTATGGAATTATTAGGGGATATCATACTCATGGAAAGCAGAGAAGCTTATTTACAAGAATAATGAAGTAAAACAAAGAACAAATATCCTTACAACTCTAGCCTTATCAACCATTGACATCTTGAATGCTAGCGAAAGGTTCTGAGGAAGGGTCACCAGACCCGAAATGTTAACTCTGTTTTTTTCCTTCACAGATGCTGCCAGACCTCCTGTGCTTTTCCAACAACTTTGTTTTTGTTCTTGATCTTGAATGTTAGACCTGTTTTTTGGAAGCATTTCAGAACACTGTCGCTAACAGATTCAGGATAAACTTTGTTGAAAAGTGTTTCTTCAATATAACCTTTACAATTAGCATTCCTGTTCAAATTGCTGACAACATACAGCAAAAAAAATGTTGTCGGGTCATCCTAATCACAAAAACAAATGTCAGCATCAGAAAAACGTAGTACTTCAAACCGATATCCATCTGTTTTATTCCTACTCCTACAAATATGCTGTTTGTCTTAATGTAGTCATGTTTGTGGGCAAAAGTTGCTTGGTGGAAAGGGAAGGATTACTGATTGCATTTGCCACCAGTTAAATGGCAATAGGGAGAACCAAATAGGTGCTCAAAGGAATGGAGCAATGAAGTGAATTCTGTTCGAATATCCTTGAGGTGGCCAGCCTTGCAGACCTATGCAATTACTTTTAATACCTTGGAGTGACCCAAAATAGATGACAATTCGAAATACAATTCAACTTTGGAGAAGAAATGGAATTAGTCTGACGAATCACGGTAGACTCTGTTCGGAGGCAGAGAACTAAATCCAATTCTTGCAAGAAACATGAATCTAAGGATACATTACTGCCCGGGATAAGAACATTACTGCAAACTTCTCCTGGAAAACAGAACATAATTGGAAATCCCTTTGAGAAATGACAGCACTGTCATACATCAGTGGAAAGAATTATAGTGTTGCATTAAATCCCTGTGAAAAGCAAAATAATATTGCCAATTGACTCTGGAAAACGTTGGAGTTTTAAGGGTGTGTGTGTGTGTGGGAGAGAAACTGTTAGACAAATCTTCCTGCACCCTGAACAAAATGTGCATTAATGCTCTGATTCATAGCACTTAGCTGGTTTTGTACTCACATTGCCACTGTCCCTGTTTATTCCACAAGCTATAACTTTTCTCACCATTCTGGCATGTGGCATTTATCAAAGGTCTCTTGATACAGTCCTACCCTAACCCTATCACAGTCCATGTAGAGCACATCAACAGCATTAGCATCATCAACTTCTTCAAAGAACTCCAGCAATTAGGATTTTAATTTAAGTTATGCCCTGTAATTTTCCCAGTTAACCCATACTTGTCCTTGTGACTTTAAATTCTATCTCAAATTAATATTGTTAGAAATTTGAGCATATAGGGTTAGTTGTAGTAAGGTGCGAGGAAACTTATGTGGAGCAAACTATCAGATAGGACCATATGGGGGACATGATGGTGTAGACTGGATGAACAATCCTAGATTCCAGGGTAATTTTCTGGGAACGTGGCTCCATGTTCTACCATGTTAGATGGTGAAATTTGAAATCAGTAGAAAAACAAAGTTGAATGAAAAAAGTTGACCTAATGGCGATCGTGTAACCAATCTTGACTGTTGTTTACAAAAGGAAAAAGCCATTTGGGTCATTGATGCCATTCAGGAAAGGAAATCTGTCACTCTTATCTGGTTCTACACCCACGGAAAGATGACTGATTCTTAACTGATTCCTGAGCGACAATGTGTGGAATTGTTCTGGGGCTTGAACAATGTTCACTATGGTGAGATTTTTGGCAAAATCATGCAAAACACCTGGCGTCCCCATCTTGACACCGAGCACAACTTTTTGCATCTTTTTGGCCTTTACCAGGCAGTGAGACAGATTTCTCATTCGGCAGCAGCATATTACCATTTAAGGGGGTTATAGTTTTAAAACACCTTATTAATGGCACAACTCACATCACTAATACTCAGCTTCCTACATTAACAATTGTGCCGAACAAGCTGGATGTTGATAATTCTCAACATGGATGTCTGTGCGAGTACCTGCCAACTTCAGCTCACCACTGGCTGTGAGGAGCCTCTAAATTGCTGAGAAACAAACAGAATCTCAGGGCACGATTCACGGACACCAGCTGCAAGCACCCCCTCACCCATGAACATTAGCTCTCCTAACCATTTGCATGATGAGACAGTGCTGCATTGCAGGCCCCTCAGCAACTAACATTGAGAGGATGCTACAGGGCCACGTTGCAGCAGAACCCACTGCACACCATGCACCTGTTTATCTTGTTTCCACAAGATGCTGCATCTTCTCATCATAGCCATCAATTCATGGTGAAATTAGTATGGACTTCAGGTTAAGCATCATCCCATAGTCACATTCAAGGCTACCCAGACACTCAAATAGACATAGATAGTACAAAATCAATTACATTTATAGAAGCCTGACACTTTACATATAGTATCCTCGAAAGGGTCTTTCTTTCCCTCAATGTCGTCCAAGATTCTGCACCTGGGACAGAGGGACTCTGCTTGGCAGTGGCGCTTGTTGGCCCTGGAGGTGAAATCTGTCACCCTGGGGCACTTGTGTCTGAACTGCTCAGGCATGCTGAGGGTCTTCATGGCAAATTCCCTGATTCCCAACAGTACCTGCTTGGGGCTGAGCAGGTGCCTGGTCTCTGGCAGTCCTCCTGTTGCCAGTAGCCTTGGTCAGCTGCAGAGCCGTAGTAAGCGAAATGCTCTCCTGATCATGCTCCCAAACTTTGTAAGCATGACATTCCCACTGAGGTGGCTCTACCTGAGGTGCATGAGGCAGCCTTGCTGATGCTTCCTCTGAGGTCTCTGTACTAGATTTTTCACTGCCAAGTTTGTGGACATCATGTCAATACTTGCAAGACACAAGGGAGAAAATGCATGGATGCCATTGATTAGAAGTGGTGTGTAATGAATGAGACTCTCAGCAGGGTTACTATGACAGGTGCAGAAACGTGAAGATTAAGACTTCATTAGATGGCAGGACATGGGATGTCTCAGCATTTCTGCAGGAGGGATCCAATCTTCTCCCGTGAAGGGCAGAATTTTCTCCCTATAGGTATTGAGGAGTCTGATGTCAGGCATCTCTCCACCCATCCAGACCCTTTCCGTCCTTTTTGTGTGCCGTCTTCTGCTGGAATGAAAGAAAGGGTGGAATTGAGTCAGCTGAAAGTGGGTGACATGGCTTCTAGTGCTGGTGCAGGTAGGGGAAAGATGGTAAGGTATCCTGGGCAAAAAAATAGACAGTAGCAGAGGCCATGCAAGCGTTAGTGGCTTGCAATGTTTGATTGGGCAGTAAAAGCTTTTAAATATGGTATGAACATCAAGAAAGCTAGTCTTTTGGTGGATATGCATTGCATGCAGTGTTTTTCCAGGATCATCAGGTGGTAGAATGAGGCTAGAGTCAGATGAAAGAGACAGCATAGAGGTGGTGTAAGTTGTTCATGAAATGAATTTGCTAAGGTACGGTAAGAAATTTCACTAGGCCTCATGGCAAGAAACCCTCTGATAAAACTTGACCTAACTGTCATTTAGCCAAAATAAAAGCACAAGATTCAGCCATATGTAACTCTATGCTTGAATGCCAGGACTGCAGTTCTAGGTTTTTATAAGGAACTTCATAACGAGGATGTGAAAATAACAAATTAAAATGGATTATTTATCCCCATTATTTGATATATCCAACATTCATATTCCATGATATTTTGATCAAATTATTTTTGTATAAAGAAACACAAAAGCATACTTTTTGTATAATACTTTTGGTATAAGTACGATTTTATTCTTTCTTTTATCCCCCGCCTAGCAGCATGAATGGAAGGATTATTTTATCATATTTGAGCTCACAGCACACAGCCTCAACTAGTAACCAGGCCATCATAAAAAAATTGCAGTCCTAACATAAACAGCTCCTGTGCATGACCTCCAGATCCCACAGATATACATGCCAGCTGTTTGCTAATTGTACAGAAATCAAGCAAAATCTGTAAAAATAAAAACTAAACCTTGACCATATCCACTTTTCACTTCTGTTTGTCACTGGGACAATTGTTGCATGTTGAGACATTCTGCGACGAACATACGAGTAAACTTTTAATTCTTAACTCAAAATAGAAAACATGATTTATGGTACAGAGCGGCTTTAAATTTAGACAGGGAAAAAAAACCTCATACATGGGTGTAGAAGAAAAATGTTTCTCTGTCTTACGAACACATTTTGTTGGAAGATAAATAGTTGTAATAACCTTCTCCAAGTCACCAATTGACAGGCATGACTGAGCACCTCACACATTGGTTTTCCTTAATGTAATTACAAGCATTATTTATTTATTTCATTTTACTGCAAGGCAAAGGGCGCTATTGGGAATTCTGTTACCAGGTTATTCACCTGGCCTGCGAGAATTGTTGAAGTGACCACTGAAGAGAAAAGCGACTACAGGAAGACGGTTTAACGGGATACTTCAGACTGTGATATATGATGGGAATCACATGGAAGGCCACTGGTGAATGTATTTATTTATTTAAAAGTATCTACTCGCTTTGTGTACAGGTTGCCTCAAACGCAGAAAAGCAAATATTGGGCTTTCTATAATGGTTCTGCCTTTTTACATTTGTCTTAATCAATGCTGGAAGTTTAATGGTCTACGGTTAGGTAGTGAAACTGTTGAGATAAACGACTTTCCTGCAGTTTTTTCTTGATTACATTTGAAGATAGGGAAGAATTTACATACAGCTTCCTCTAGGGAGATTTTTAAAGTGCATTAAATGCACAATAAGATGGGCCTGGATTATGAAAAGAAAAGATCAATGTCTTCACCAGGACCATATAAGATCGGCAAATCTTTCATACTTTTGCAACTAAGGAAGCCGTGAAGATGCAAAAGCCTTGATCACAAATAAACTGAAGAAATGCAGGACCACAACTGAGTGTGCAGTCTCAAGGTGTTGATATTAGAAACCAGAACTGTTGAATGCACCTGTATAGGGTGGGCCAAAGGAATAAAAGTTAATGATGACAATCGATAGCTGGATGAGTAAATAGATTGTACTGGATGGGCTGAAGAGATGAAATTGTTGATGATACTCGACAAGTTGCATGACCTTGAATGAGTGCTGTGAACATTCCTTTATGAGCCAAAGACGACACCTGCAGCTTGTTTTCCCACCCTGTGTTTTCTGAAACAGCCAGGTTTGTCTTTCTGTATCTGCTTTCTTTGTGCTGGCTGTTTGTTACACAGTATAAGAGAGTTTTTTCCAGGGCAAGGGACTTTGCCTTGCTCAGAATCGCGAATGATGTCAGGAATGAATCAAAGCCTCCAAACCAGCCATCGATTGAGGGGCCCCACAACGGGAAGAGGGACGTGAGACTTGTTGCTTTTTCCCTTTTCTCTCCCATTTATTATTACCACAATAATCATTTATTATTATTTAATAAACATTCGTATTGAAGCAAGTTGCTGTTAAATGAGCCCTCTCTTAATTATGTTTCCCAAAATCTGTAAAGAACTGCTTGGATACATGCTGCGATCCAAGACATTTTTGGTGATGAGGAGGGGATTTGGGAAAATAATTAAGAGACGGGAAAGGCAACCTGATGCTTTGCAAGCCTTCCGTATTCCAGGATGAAATGTGGCAGACTCCGGATTCAGGTCTGTAGCTAAATTGTTAGCACATTTAGGACCCCCAAAAGAATGGGGGATGGTTATAACTTGAAAAACAGAGGAAGGAGAGTCATTCATACAGGCTGCCGTACACGAGGGCTTGCGGGAAGCAGGCTTCCCCAAAAGCAAGGACAGTGTGTCGCAAATGGGATGGATATTGTTAACAGCTTTGAGTTCTACATTTTGGTCAGTTAGAAGAGTGCCAGGCGAAAAACAGGCAGCTTGAGGCTGCATTGACAGCAGTAGAACAGCGTAATGTTATCCTAACAAAAGCAGTTGAGTCAGCACAGGAAAGAGCCAAGAATGCATAGGAGAAACAGAACCAGATAGTATGTTGTCTGGCAACAGTGCAACAGAAAAAGAGAGCAAAATGGCACAATTGGAAAGTTGACCCAGTCAAAGTACACACGTTATTACCTTCACAAAGGGACCCCAACCATAGAGACAGGGACATTTTGGTAAACATCTGATTCAGAGTCTGAGTGGATGGACAGGGAATGGGATGCTCCACCTCCAGAGCCATTCTCAGAGAAGGGACTAATAGCATGACCCCTAATAACAAATAAGGTTAAACAGAGAGGAGGACAGAACCCACAAAATTTGAGAATAGTGAGAGATTACTCTATGACCCGAATTGCAGGATTTGGGGCCACGCTTTAAGCAGAAGTTGGTTGAACCCTTGGCATCTTGGCTGATGCGGTCATAGGACCAGGGTGCTGTCCATATTATGCTGAGTGCCACAGATCGAGGGAATCTGGAAGCACTAAGTGGTGAGCCACATGTGAATAGTGTCTTTAGAAACATGGGGCAAACTGAATCATTGTGGAATGCACTGACACTAGCAGTAAGAAACAAATACTCTTCCCCAATCGACTGGGAAGGTGATGTTGAAAAATGGAAGAGCATACCAGAAGGTATGAAAAGTTTGAGGGATTTAGCTATGCAAGCAAGTTTGTATTCTCCACACTTACAGGTGCCATGTACAATATGTGGAGAATGCACTGCTCTCTGAAGCATAAGGAAATAAGAGAGATCAAATCAGATATGGAGGGAGGAAAGGAAAACCAACAGAAGACAAGGTTTACACTCCATCCCAACACAAAAAGTGTTGAAAACATGATAATACCTAAGGAAGTTAAAACTGTTCCAAATCAGAATTTACTCATTAAAGATGTGTTTGCCTTTCCTACTGACAAGCAATGCCCCACTGCAAATAGGCAGATTCCACAAAACATCCACATTTTATGAAAGAAGTTGTGATTTCCAATGCTCGATGTGATCAGTCAATTAAAGCATCCTCGACCTTTGTATTCGATCCAATTTTGCTTTTATTTTCAGATTCAGTTAAAAGTCATATTACTGCTATGAAACAAAGTGACCGCATCTCACATAATTTATGTGCGTCAAATCTGCCTACAATATCTTCTGTACCCTCTCCAGTTACTGAAACAGCATTTAATGACGCAGTCAGAACCTTCACCTTCCTTTTACAGATTGCTTCAATATCAAAACCAATACCAACATGTTCAGCCCTGACAAGAAATTCAAACCCGTTGTGCAGAAGCCTGTACAGAAAGATTAAGTGCTTACACAGTTCTCTAATGGAAGATATCCAATCAGGGCAAAACAAAGAATGACTTAGAAAGATTTCTGATACAAATTAAATGGTAACCTTTAAAAAAAGATTTGTTTATTGCATCAGAGAATAAACACTCTGCACTTTCGGAATCAAGTGGAGCACAGAGTGGAATAACAAAACTGAAAAAGACAACTTCTGCAGTACCGAAAGAGCTACAGGATATAAGGGAATATTCTCAAACAAGACCATCAGCCACTGTATCTTGTACTCCTCCTCTAGAATTTCCAAAAACTGAGAAGTTCACTACCAAATCTGTTGCGAATGTAGAAGAGGCATGAACTGGATTATTAGAAGTGATTCAATCTGGCACCTGTACAGTTCACTTAAGAAAGGTCTCCATTCCGAGAAACACAGCGCAAATCAATGGAAGGCCACATTCTGTACAAAAATCAAGCTGCCCAAGCCCATACATTTCTTAATGAACAATGTTGGAAATAATCGCACAATGATCTTAAAATGCCATTCAGAATACTTTCAAGAATACAAAAGATGTGTTAACCTTTTGTGGTCTGGTTTGAATGCACCCTTGTTTGTTGGTTGCTAAATGTCCTCTTGTACAATTTGTGTCTTTTGTTTCCTGGAGCTTGAGACCTGGGGATACTTTAATGTTTTATTTTGCATTTTGAGAATGTCTAGGGATTTGAAAATGTGTTCTGTGCCTGTATCTATGTGGAGCATGTATGGTTAATGTCATGTCCTTTTAAGAAACCATCAGTGGTTGTGTAAAACAAAAATCTGCAACAAACTATTGATCTAGAATTTGTATCTTAAAGCACGGTAAAAATTCATTTCCAGAAATTGGTCATAGGTGAATAAAATTGATTGGGAACAAAGTACAGCCAAAACGAAACTTGGGTAGATATTAATCCCAGAAATTACCATGTTTGGAATTTCATTTTTTTATAGCCAGAGTGAACTTCCAAATACTGTTTTGATGCAAGAATGAATCTTTAATTCCGGATGATATAATCTCCCAGTGTTAATATCCAAGTGATAGGGACATTGGAATGTTGAAAATGCAACTCTCTGTGTTTCAGGAGTTTAGGAAAGGCAAATTTGACAAAGGGGTGGGCTTTTCCTTCCATCAAGGAGGAGGAGAAGAGACAGATGACCTAATTACACGCAGGAGATTATACCCCACCATCTTTTTGAATCCCGTGTAGATTAATACTAATTAGCCATTCTGCTCGACATGGAATGAATGGAGCTTGTTTGTTTCTTTTAGAAATTGAAGACACTGAAGGCTGAACCTATTTGCATAATTTCAATGTCGCAACACAGTAATGGATGAGACACCATCAACCCATCAAGTCATTGATCAATAGCACATTTCAGTGTTGGGGATGTACTGTGAAAATATTAATTGTAGTGAATGTCAGGAATCTCAAAAACATTGAGCCTGGGTACACTTAAACTTGTCATGACAAAAATTATGTTAAAACTCACATGCCCTGGTATTCTAAAACATTTAAATGGAATAGTTACCTGAAAATTTAAAGGGATTCTGGGAAATGATACAGTGCGCACACACACAGTCTCAACAATTTCAATACATGAAAATGGTTAGTAACTTCAAGGGAGTAAACAGAATATTGAATTTGGACAAATTTACAAAAGGATATGTCCAATATCTAGAATAAATCATCAAGTAAATTTTTTAAAAAGTGGGTCATCTTAGAGAAAGAACAAAGTATGTTGTGCCTGAATCAAACAGCACCATGGATTATAAATCTCTACAGAATTAGACATGGTGGTAATAGTTAAATTGCAAAATTGGATGAGATAAAGTAATTAAAGGTGGAGACTGGTAGCAGACGACAAAAACAAAATAGAACAATGGGTTGAGACAGCAATTCAGGTTAAAATGTTACAGTGGTGAAAAGGAGGTTTAGATGAGAGCGCGAAACTGATAGTTTTCTGTTGGTGACGTCTGTGACCTTGCCTTTCTTTTTAAGAAAGACTGAATTGGTGATCAAGCCACTACCCAAGACATCAGGAACATACGTGGAGAGATAAGTGAAACGTCATAGATCATTTGATAAGATCATGTGGGAGTCAAGAATTCGTGACATGGTCTTGGGCTACCGACGTAAGTGTGCAAAAATGAATGTTGCCTCAGAGGTAACAAACATGAGATGGTAAAAATCACGCAGTGAAGAACAGGTCTTGGAATGTATACCTACTTGATGAAAGAATTATTCTGGCTTGGAATAGCATGAAAGCATAGTCTAAACAATAAGACACTGACACAAAGTCTATAGAGAAACTGACTTTAAAACAATGAAAATGGTATTAGTGAAAGGGATGTAAAAAGAATTACAATCAAAATAAAAAGTGTATTTGGCTGTTGTGTCAAAATGTTACAGAAATGAAGGAATATAAACACTGGGAGGAGTAATAGTAGATTGAGTGAAAGGGCCCATTGGATGACATACAGATACCCCATCTTGAGCGCTTGTATGACGAAACCAGTAGGTAAAATTGTAATGTGTTAGGACAGTTAATGAATATGAAAGAAGGCTGAGCTAAGGCTGAGATGGTGTGGGAGTCTCAGGTAAGGGAACCCTGGGAAAAATAAAAGGCAGGAAGCATAAGTTGAAGGTAAAGCCTGTACTGTTTGATACTATATATATTGTAGGTCAAAGGGGGTACCTACATTTGGAGCTAGTTACCACTCAATAATACAATCATTCATAAAATTGGCAAAGAAGGAAATATATTGAAGAAGTATCCTCAAGAAGAAGACAGATGGAGGGAGCTGGAGAAATTTTGAGTCCATGTATGATGTTATTTTACAGTTATTGGGTGGTGTGATCTGCAGATAGGGGACTGAAGGATAAAAAAGATACAAACTAACGAACCCAAATCTGGAGTATATTGAAGTTTAGAGGTAATTATGTAAATAGATTAACTGAAAAAAAATGTCGATGACATTCTGGTTACCTCAGTCAGGTCACATGAAATGGTGGTTCCATCATGACCTTGACTGTACATCAGGGGTGAGATATTTATATTTAAGTGTTGGTCCCCAAAGGCTACTGCAATCATTAATTTGATGATACATCCTATTGTTGTATTCTTTGTATTAATGCTAGCTATTGGCTTTGTAGTTTTAATCTTATAGTGTATGTTACATATTCTTATTACATGTTCTTGCGTGGCTGTCGCTGATTTGCATCTATATCTGCAACTGTAAATGCGCTCTCAAATATCGTCAGGGGTGGAATGTATAGGAAAGGCCAAAGGGCCAGAAGTTGATGATGATATTCAACAGCTGCATGAGAAAATAGATTGTACAGGAGTGGCTGAAGGGATGAAATTGTTGATGATACTCAACAAGTTGCATGACCTTGAATGAATCCTGTGAACATTCCTGAAAATGACACCTGCAGCTTGTTTTCCCATCCTGTGTTTTCTGCGCCAGCCAGCAGCTTTGTCTCTCTGTATCTGCTTTCTTTGCGCTTGCTGTTTGTTACACCGTACAAGAGAGAGACAGAGTTTCGTTTCTGGGCGCAGAACTTTGCATCAGTTCGGAATTGTGAACAGTGCCAGGAACGAACCTGGGCCTCCGGACCAGCCATTGGTCGAGGGGTCTCTGATGGACAGAAGGCATGAGACTTGTTGCTTTTTCTCTTTTCTCTTCCATTTATTATTACCACTATAATTATTTATTATTACTTAATAAACATTCATATTTGAGCAAATTGATATTAGATCAGCCTTCACTTAATGATATTTACCCAAATCTGACAAATCACCACTTGGATACACAATGTGATCCAAGACAGCATCATAGTGTGGGAACAAAATGTAGGGACTTAGGGTGTAAAAGTGTGGAGTACGATATGCAAACACTAGAACTGGAATTTGGCTGAAACTGTGAAAATGTTGCTCATGCAGGCACCTCTTTGACCAAGGCTTTGGCGATCTGATCTAACATTTTGCTATGTGGTTCAGTATCACCTTTAGTTTTGTAATGCTCCTATGAAGTGCCTTGGTATATTTTGTTTCGTTGGAAGTGCAGTGTAAATATAAATAATGTTGAGAAGAATGTAGCTTATAAGACCTTCCACTAAGAGTGGAAGTTGCATTATTCTGTTTTGAAACATTCTATTTGCACGATCGTCAAAAGATATACTTGTGTCAAATATGATTGTTTAACTCATCAGCTGGATTCATACATTGCAGACACATAGTATTGAAACAAATATTCACTTGCATTACAGTGGCTGTCTGAATTTGCAGTCCAACATTCCACTTCATTAGGATGGAGACACTGGGTCTGCAAAGAGTCCATTAGAGACAACAAACCCTGGAGGAATGTCCTGTGCCATTCACAATCTATTATAATAGGCACCTGAGATTTAAATGTTGCCATTAGGACATTAATTCCAATCACCAAGAGCGCTGGCAAATCTCAAAAAGCCTGGCATCGTCTGTGGAGATACAAATAGAGTTAATGTTTCAAGTCCATTCTTCAGAACTCATGAGAGGTGGAAGAGTTGTTTTTATACTACAGGGAAAGGCAGGGAGGAGCAAGGGGGAACAAAATGGGAGGTCTGGTGATGTAAGTGTTCTGGGAGAGGTACAATTGATGTGTGATAAAGTTGGGGGCTCAGGTTAATGGTTAGTTAGGAGATAGATAAATTTTTACTAGTCTAATGTTTCCTGAGTAACCATTTACTGAAATGCGGAAGAATCTTCTGAATTCTTTAATTTAACTGAATACATTTGAAGGGTCCGGGCATAAAGAAATTGCTGGTCAGAATCTTTAATATCCTGGGAAATTCCCTGAAAGGCTGTTACTGTTGGGATTCTGCAGGTTCCCCATGAACAACTTCCATCTGCACTACAGAAATGATTCACTTTAATATCGGAAAAATGCAGATCTAGTTTTCACATAGTTTATGTATAGATTAAATGAATAAAAAAAAAACTACATGAACCTTCTTTGCATTAGGCCTTTGCATTAAACATGTCCTAATAGAAACTGTGGAATAGGTTTACTAAAATTGTAACTGGAGTCTATGAAAGTGAGATTAAGCAAACTATTCCCTAGAATTTAGGGAGTGAACTGATAAGTTTTCAAGCTATTAAGGGGAAACAGAATGGATTGTCAAAACTGTACCTGTTGGTTATAGGAAGTCGAGAATTGGGCATTTAGTGCATGAGTTAAAATTTTCTAATGTCCACTTATCAGTGGCACTGTATGGCTTCAGTCTTGTGTTATCCAACAACTCAACCAGGACCTCAGAGAAAGACTTATTAAAAATCTTAGGTTCACCAATCTGGTTCAAATGCATTTCTGTTTTTACTTTGCCTTCAACTAATTTTGATTTCTTATGTACAATGCAACATGAGACTGGGGACCATAAGGAGGTGCCAAGGAGCTGAAATGTTTGAAGATGGATAAATAACCTGGACCACATGGAATACACCCCAGAGTTCTGAAGGCGATAGTGAGGGGATTGTGGAGGCATTGATGGTAATCTTTCAGGAAACACTGGAGTCAGGAAGGGTCTCTGAGGTCTGGAAAATGGCTAATGTAACACCCCTGTTTAAGAAGGGAAGGGAGCAGAAGACAGGAAACTATAGATTGGTTAGCTGACCTTGGTTATTGGTAAGATTTAGAGTCCAGTATTAAGGTTGAGATTGTGGAGTAGTTGGCAGTGTATGATAAAGCAGGGCCGAATCAACACGGCTTCTTTAAGGGGAGGTCAGGTCTGACAAATCTGTTAGAATTCTTTGAGGAAGTAATGAGCACATTAGACAATGGAGAACCAGTGGACGTGATTTATTTAGATTTCCAGAAGGTCTTTGACATGGTGCCACATAGGAGGATGCTAAATAAGATAAGAGCCTGTGATGTTAGGGGCAAGTTACTGGCATAGGTAAAGGATTGGCTAACTGGCAGAAGGCAGAGAGTGGGGATAAAGGGTATTTCTTCAGGATGGCAATGGGTAACTAGTGGAGTTCCACAGTGGTCAGTATTGGGACCACAGCTATTTATGTCATACATTAACAATGTGGACAAAGAAACTGATGGCACTGTTGCTAAGTTTGCAGTTGACATAAAGATAGGTGGAGGGATAGTAGTGTTGAGGAAGGGAGGAGGCTGCTGAAGGACTTGGACAAACTAGGAGAGTGAGCACTTAATAGAGAAAGACTTTGGAAATCTGAAGCACAAAGGGACTTGGGGCAAAGGGACAAAGGGACAAAACCTTGTTTAGAATTCTCTTAACGGTGCAGGCTCAGTTGGCAATAAGGAAGACAAATACAATGTTAGCATTCATCCAAAGACAGCTGGAATACAAGAACAGAGATGTATTTCTGAAGTGCATAAGGCTCTAGTCAGAATACATTTGGAATATTGCGAGCAGTTTTGGATCCTGTATCTAAGGAAGGATGTGCTGGTATTAGGTGGGGTCCAGAGGAAGTTTATAAGAATGACTCTGGAATTAAAAGGCTTGTCATATGAGGAGTGGGTCTGTACTCAAAGAAATGCAGAAAGATGAAAGGGGATCTGATTGACACTTACAGAATACTGAGAGGCCTGAATAGAGTGGGTGTGGAGAAAATATTTCCACCAGTATGAGACTGGCACCTGAGGGCACAGCCTCAGCGTGAAGTATCAACCCTTTTGAACTGAGATGAGGATGAATTTTTTTCAGCCAGATGGTGGTGAGTCTGTAGAACTCATTGCCATAGAAGGCTGTGGAGGTCAAGTTGTTGAGTATATTTTAGACTGAGATAGGTATGTTCTTGATTGGGAAGTAGATCAAGGGTCGGAAGAAGAAGGAGGTGAATGATCAGCCATGATCGAATGGTGGGGCAGATCTGATAGGCTGAATGGCCTAATTCTGCTCCTATATCTTATGGTGTTATGGACTAAAATATTAAAAATCTTATATCACTGTGCACTTCCTGTCAGGTTTTTCCTGTTATAAATTCTCATTCTCGTTTATGATTGAGATTGCTGATAGAGACTTCTCACATTGTATTGTCAGCTTATTGACAATAGAGGCAATGCAGTAACACGAATGGCAAAAGCTTTAAAGACTCAATATACCCACTCCTAATAAAGCCATAGGAGCGTGTGTTACAGAGGAAAAAAAGACTGGATCATACTTTGTTCACATGATTCAGGAAGTAGTTATTAACCATTCTAGACTCATTGATCAAGTTTATTATGCCGATTAAGACTAGTATTTTCGGATCATTCCAGGATAATTATACTTTGTTTAACACAATGGTGAATTATATTAATTTGTTCTGTTGCATGAGAAAATTATGTTTTACCTTTAGATACCACCAGTCAAGTGGTATCATGTGAAAAGTAAAACTAAAAAGCAAATTGAAACTTGCCCTATAAGCTATATTGGTATCAACAGGAGAAAAGAGAAAACGAGGTGTGCAGCTGAATGAACACTGTAGGCCAGGCAGCATCAGAAGAGCAGGGAATCTGATGTTTCGGGTCTGGACCCTTCTTCAGAAATGGGGGAGGGGAAGGGGGCTCTGAAATAAACAGAGAGAAGCGGGGATGGTGATAGAAGGTGGATAGTGGAGCAGATGGGTGGCAGAGAAGACGGACAGGTCAAGGAGGCAGGAATGAGAGGGGGTGCTGGACTTGGGATGAGGCCGTGGGTGGGGGGATTTTGAAGCTAGTAAAGTCCACATTGAGACCATTGGGTTGTAAGCTTCCAAGGTGGAATATGAGGTGCTGTTCCTCCAGTTTTTGGGTCGCGTCATTGTGATACTGGAGGAAGCCCAGGATGGACATGTCGTCCAGAGAGTGGGAGGGAGAGTTGAAGTAGTTTGCAACTGGAAGATGTTGTCCTTTGTCGTGAACCAAGCAAAGGTGCTCCACAAGGTGGTCTCCGAGCCTTCACTTGGTCTCCCCGATGTAGAGGAGACCACGTTGGGAATAGCGGATACAATAGACCACATTAACGGATGTGCAGGTGAATATCTGTTTAATGTGGAAGGTTTCCTTGGGGCCTGGGATGGAAGTGAGGGGGGAGGTGTAGGGGCAGGTGTAGCACCTCCTGCAGTTCCAGGAAAAGGTGGTGGGGATGGTGGGGCTATTGGGGAGCGTGGAGCAGACGAGGGAGTCGTGGAGACAGTTGTCCCTCTGGAAGGCAGATAGAGGTGGGGAGGGAAATATATCCTTGGTAGTAGGGTCAGATTACAGGTGGCGGAAGCAGTGGAGAATGTTGCATTGAATCCAGAGGTTAATGGGGTGATATGTGAGGACAAGGGAATTCTGTCTTTGTTTTTATTGCAGGGAGGGGGTGTGAGGGCTGAGGTGCAGGAAATGTAAGAGATGTGGTCAAGGGCATTTTCGACCACTGTGGAGGGGGAAATTGTGGTCCTTGAAAAATGAGGACATCTGTGATGTCCGGGAGTGAAACGTCTCATCTTGGGAGCAGATGAGGTGACGGCGGAAGAATTAGGAAAAGGGGATTGCATTCTTGCAGGAAGGTGGGTGAGAGGAGGTGTAGTCTAGTGAGCTGTGGGAGTCGGTGGACTTGAAATAGATAACAGTTTCAATGTGGTTAACAGAGATGGAGACAGAAAGATTCAGGAAGCAGGGAGAGGTATCAGAGATGATCCAGGTGAACTTGAAGTTGGGGTGGAAGGTGTTAGTAAAGTTGATGAACTGTTCGAGTTCCTCATGGGAGCATGAGGTGGCGCCGTTGCAGTCATCGATGTAACAGATGAAGAGGTGGGGGATAGGACCAGTGTAGCTGTGGAAGAGGGACTGTGACACGTATTCTACAAAGAGGGACGCATAGCTTGGGCCCATGTGAGTACCATCGCCACCCCTTCTACATCTCCCAATCGCTAACCACTTCAACATCTCCCCCCACACCCTGGACAACATGTCTGCACTGGGCGTCCTCCAGTGTCACAATGATGCCACCAGGAAACTGGAGGAACAGCACCTCATATTCTGCCTCGGAAGCCTACAACCCAATGGTCTCAATGTGGACTTTACTAGCTTCAAAATCTCCCCACCCACGGCCTCATCCCAAGACCAGTCCCCCCTCTCATCCCCACCTCATTGACCTGTCCATCTTCTCTCCCACCTATCTGCTCCTCCCACCTCACTGACCAATCCCCACCCCCACTTCCTACCTACACTCACCTTTACTAGCTTCATCCCCGCCTCCTTGACCTGTCCGTCTTCTCTCCCCACCTATATGCTCCACTATCCACCTTCTGTCACTGACCCCCAACCTCTATTTAGTTCACAGCCCCGTTCCCCTCCTCCATTTCTGAAGAAGAGTCCAGACCCGAAAGGGCAGCTTTCCTGCTCCTCTGATGCTGCCTGGCCTGCTGTGTTCATCCAGCTCTCCACCTTGTTATCTCAGACTCCAGCATCGGCAGTTCCTACTATCTCAGAGAAAAGAGAAAAGTGTCCATGCACATGTGCTGATAGTGATCAACACAAAGTAAAAATTGCCTGAATTAGAAACAAAATAGAGAAAGAGGCAGTAGGAACTTAATTCAAATGTATTCAAAGCTCAGGTGGCTGAATCATCTAGCCACTTGATGACTTTTGATGTTAACCTCCATCAAACATCAAATGATAGTTTGTAAAACAAGCCTCTCCATCTGCAATTATACCTGTAAATTGGTTTTATTTTGGCAAGCCAGTACATTGCATAATCTCTCACTGATGCTGGCTCTTTCCTTCAATTTTGGTTTTAGGTCTGAAGAGGGTCATGGATCAAAGCACAAAGTGGGCAATAACAAACCAACAGCTGCCGTCTTACATTTCAGCCAATTACTTTTCGATTTACTTTGTTGCAAAAGAGTATTGTGCCCAGTATAAAACTGACCGTCAGTTCATAATTGCCCTGTTAATGTTACTGCTCAACATAGATATCATGCACTACCCTAACACTCCTCCGTATATGATTTTATGTAATACTTTAGGAAACCAAAATAATTAAAAAGCTACTGTACTCATTCACAATTTCCATATGCCAATATTAAATGTGAAGAAGTTATCAATTAGGTGATAATAAATTCAGGACTTCCTTGATTATTCAAGCCTACAATAATATTTACATATAAAAGAAAATACCTCTTAATTCTAAAAACAGAATCTACAGATAGAGATATTAGACAGTCTGATATATATAAATGAATATATATTACATATACATATGGTAATTATACTTGAATTATAATTCAGAGACCCAGGTTAATGTTCTGAGGATACAGGTTTGGATCTCGCCATGACAGCTGGTGGAATGCAAATGCACTTTAAAATCTGGAAACAAAGTTAGCCTGATTAATAGTGACCATGCCAAATATCATTGATTGTTGTCATACCCTTCTGGCTCACGAATGCCCTTTAAGGAAGGAAACCTGTCATCTTTGTCGGATCTACAGATAACTCCAGACCCTTAGCAATGTGGCCAGTTCTTCACTGCTATCTGAGATGGCCTAGCAAGTCATTCAATTCAAGTGCCATTGGGGATGAGCAGCAAATGCTGATCTTGCCAGTGACACCCACATCCCGTGAATGAATAAAAACAATCTGTGTTTTTATCAGCTCTCTTGCTTCCTTCATTACTTGACTGGATTGATTCATAGAGTATCTGAAAGGAAAAGAAATGAGCATGATGTTGTGGTGCAGGTGTTGTGGGGGTGATGGAAGTGAGAGCTGTAAATTAACAGCATCTATTGCCTGTAAATCAGAAGAGATAGTGGGATGTGGGGGGAAATGGGATGTGAGAAGCAAGATTGAGTGTCTGATGTCTGTCATCTTTGATGGATTCAGCCACAGTTACAGCAATGGGTTTTCTAATACGGGCTGACAGTGTCATGGGGGTTAGAAGGTGCAGGAGTGCCTGTGAGCCTTTGGGTAACATCAGCTGTCTCTGGTTATGCACCACCTTATTCTGCAAGAGAGAGGGAAGTGTGTCAGTGAATCTTGCACAAACTGTTATAACACAATGAAGAGCTTGAGGAACACAGCAGGCCAGGCAGCATCAGAGGAGCAGGAAAGCTGACGTTTCAGGTCGGGACCCTTCTTCAGAAAAATTTCTCTGAAAAAAGATTTTTCTGAAGAAGGGTCCTGACCCAAAATGTCAGCTTTCCTGCTCCTCTGATACTGTCTAGCCTGCAGTGTCCCTCCAGCTCCACATTGCATTATCTCAGACTCCAGCATCGGCAGTTCTTACTATCTCTTTGCACAAACTGTTAATATAGTTGTCCAAGTAGAATGGTTGGTAACGTTTGCAAGCTATGAGATGTTCTACAGTGTATGGGGGTGAAGTAAAGCATATAATATTAGATATGAGACTTGATTGGGATTGTTGTTAGATGAGTAGTGGCGCTGTGATGAATTGGGCAGTGAGTAAGGCTAATGGTGCACTTGAAGGTACATTCAAAAACCCTGACCATTTAAATAAGACTGCTGAATTTGTTATAGCCCTGTATCGTGGTCCTTGGGTGTTGACCTCATTTATTATATGGTCCCACTACCTTTACACTGTATAGGTGGAGGGCTTTTGGTCCTCTATGGACACAAGATATTTGCTTTCCATTTTGTCTACTCAGAACTCCAGCACAATTACCAAAGTGCTTGAAGACATTCTCTCCTGTGTTGTTCTAGTTTTCATGATTTGCAAGTTAAATTCACTTCTTGGAAAAATTGTCAGTCCTTATGGGTAACATCAACAGCATGGGTTCAGTTCTTGCACTGACTGAGGTTACCATCCAGGACTCTCCATCACCACGTCTCCCCTCAGCTGAGACGTGGTGACCCTCAGATTAAACTACATTTGACATTTCTCTCGAATGAGGGACCAGCCCTGTGGTCTGGTGGGACTACGGCGATTTTACGTTTTTACTTTAGTCCAGTCACAATACATTTCCCTTTTTAACGGTGCAGGCCAGCTTTGAGTGATTCTGCAATATTACAAATATGGCCTCTGTTGATACATCCAGCCAATAATTTCTTGATCTAAGGGGTGATGGATTTGAAAAAAATAACTGTTTCTCTCCACAGATGCTGATGGACCTGCTGTGAATGCCCAACACTTCTGTTTCTGTTTCAGACCATGACCATCACCAGCACTTTTCCTGAGTACCAGTATTAATTTTCACCGTTGACCATGCTGTCAATAGGATTAAGGTTAGGACCTGAATGGACATAGACTCATAGAGTCAGATAGCATGGAAACAGACTCTTCAGTCCAACCAGTCCATGCCAAACATAATTCCAAACTAAGCTGGTCCCACCTCCCTGCTCCTGGCCCATATCACTCCAAACTTTTCCTATTCATGTGCTTATCCAAATGGCTTTTAAATATTGTAATTGTACCTGCATCCACAACTTCCTCAGGAAGATCATTCCACATGCGAAATTTGCCTCATGTCTTTTTTAAATCTCTCTCCACTCACCTTGAAAATGTGCCCCCAGTCTTGAAATTTCTCACCCTTGGGAAAAGACATCTACCATTAGTTCTAGCTATATCTCTCATCATTTTGTAAACTTCTATCTGGTCGCCTCTCAACCTCCTATACTCCAGTGAAGAAAAAGTCTCATCCTATCCAGAGATAATAGGTACT
>JAHRHZ010000087.1:24884446-24910689 GCA_024137785.1 Ginglymostoma cirratum
TAAAAGGTAGAAGACAGAGGGTGGTAGTGAAGGGTTGCTTTTCAGATTGGAGGCCTGTGACCAGCTGTATGCCACAAGGATCGGTGCTGGGTCCACCGCTTTTTGTTATTTATATAAATGATTTGGATGTGAATATACGGGGTATGGCTAGTAAGTTTGCAGATGACACCAAAATTGGAGGTGTAGCGGACAGCGAAGAATGTTACCTCAGAGTACAATGGGACTTTGATTAGATGGGCCAATGGGCTGAGGTGTGACAGATGGAGTTTAATTTAGATAAATGTGAGGTGCTGCATTTTGGAAAGGCAGATCAGGACAGGACTTATACACTTAATGGTAAGGTCCTGTGAAGTTTTACTGAACAAAGAGACCTTGGAGTGCAGGTTCATAGTTCCTGGAAAGTGAAGTCCCAGTTAGACAGGATAGTGAAGAAGACATTTGGTATGCTTGTCTTTATTGGTCAGTGCATTCAGTATAGGAGTTGGGTGATCACTTTGCAGCTGTACAAGACGTTGGTTAAGAACTTTTGGAATACTGCGTTCAGTTCTGGTCTGCCTGATATAGGAAGGATGTTTTGAAACTTGAAAGGATCCAAAGAAATATTTACAAGGATATTGCCAGGGTTGGAAAGTTTAAGCTATAGGGAGAGGCTGAATAGGCTTGGGTTATTTTTCCTGCAGCATCGGAGGCTGAGAAGTGACTTTATGGAGATGTATAAAATCATGAGGGGTGTGGATAGGGTTAGTAGCCAATGTCTTTTCCTTGGGGTTGCGGAGTCCAAAACTAGAGCGCATAGGTCTAAGGTAAGAGGGGAAAATTTAAAAGGGATCTAAGAAGAAACTTTTTCAGATTGAGAATGATGCATGTGTGGAGCGAGCTACCAGAGGAAGTGGTGGAGGCTGGTAAAATTACAACATTTAAGAGGCATCTGGATGGATATATGAATAGGAAGGGTTTAGAGGGATATGGGCCAAATGCTGGCAAATGGAACTAGATTTTTTAGGATATCTAGTTGGCATGGATAAGTTGGCCCAAAGGTCTGTTTCCATACTGTACAACTCTATGACTCTATGACTGAAATTAATTTTAAGTCATGATTATAAACAAGGTTCTGTCAATCTGGAGAGAGATAGCAGGAACTGCAGATGCTGGAGAATCTGAGATAACAAGGTGTAGAGCTGGATGAACACAGCAGACCAGCAGCATCAGAGGAGAGGGAAGGCTGACGTTTCGGGCCTAGACCCTTCTTCAGAAATGTGAAGAAGAAGAAGAAATTTCTGAAGAAGGGTGTAGGCCTGAAACGTCAGCCTTCCTGCTCCTCTGATGCTGCTTGGTCTGCTGTGTTCATCCAGCTCTACACCTTGTTATCTCTGTCAATCTGGATATTGAGTTAATTTGAGTTACGTTTTCCAGACTGTTGCGATTTTTGACGATTTCGTGGTGGATTTTCCACCCTTTATGAATGAGACCATAATGGCATCACAATAAATAACAAGTGGGAATACCTGGGAAAGCACTGGGAGCCACTTCAGTGCAGTACATGATCCACTGCCTACACAGCAGCATATACACATATCCACGCAACTTGTGTGGGGGCTGTTGAACTATTAAACAGAACAATATTCCGCAGAGTAAACTAGGGAAACTGTTACGGTGTAAAATATTCCGGCTTTACTCCTCTATAGTAAGGCAGCTAGTTTCTGGACCAGGTTCATCCAGGTTTCAAATTATGGAGATTATGAAATACAGTTGTACAGACTCAACACTCAGAGCTGCTTTATTATGCTCTGCCAGGAATTGATTTGTTGAGTGAACTTGTGGGAAGAGGAATTAATTTCTGCACTTTCGAGGTCTCCATAACCAAGATCAGAATGGGTGGAGCCATTTAGTGTCTTAGATTGAACTGCAGAGTAGAGCAAGATGATCTATTAGCAGAAATTACAGCTTGATGTGGTGAACAGAGAGAAACAGTAGAAGGATTGAACTCACTGGAAACATTACCAGCATTACCGGATATACTCAGCCTTGGCCTCTGAGAACAGCAATATTTCCAAAGGCTTAGATTTTCATGTCATTTTTGCCCACCCAGAAGAAATTTTGTTTGATGCTGGACCTGGTCGCCACACATGAGCAGCAAACGTGAAAGTGACCACCACTGTCAAAGTTTTTGACTCTGAATTTTTCTATGTTACTACCTGAGACATAGCTAGGATCTCTGAACCAACTGCCTACAAATGCCAAGTCATTGATGGGATGTTTGCCAGAGCTGGCAATGATGTTAATATTACTTATAATGAATAGTCAAAATAAGCAACATTCTTTTTCTGTACCTTTAGCTGCCTTTTCACAACCACAGGACATCATTGACTGTTCACATACAGAAATCTGTGCTCACCTCAGTTAACAAGGACCATTCAGAAACCACAAGGGATTCCTTTCCATTAAAGTGAAAGCTATGTGCAATCACAAAATTGTTTGAACTTGCAAACAGTGTGACAGTTTTCAAAACTTTCAGACCCCTTCCAAACCCAAGAGGTGATGCCCAATAGATCAACCAATGAAACAAAGAGCAAGACAACGAAAGCTATACATCTAGCGCATAATCATTGATGATGCCATTGACATGATTCTGATGTAGTTTAAATGCTGGAATTAATTAAAAGGTGATTGGAAGGTGAGAGTAGGCAGATGCACTTCCTCCACAGTAACACTCAACACTGGAGGCCCCCAACAATGCATCCTCAGCCCCCTGCTGTACTCCCTGTACACCCACAACTGTGTTGCTAAATTCTGAATGGACACCATCTACAACTTTGCTGACAACACCACTGTAGTGGGACAAATATCTAATGATGAAAATACAGAAGGGAGCTAGAGGGCTTAGTGATGTGGCGCAATGAAAACAATCGGTCTCTCAAAACTAAAGATCTGATCATTCACTTCAGAAAGAGAGGAGGAGAACGTGCCCCCATCTACATCAATTCCTTGGAGTGACAATAACCGATGACCTGTCCTGGATTTCGCACATAAATGGGACAGTCAAAAAAGCACAATAATGCCTCTTCTTCCTCAGGTGGCTCAAGAAATTTGGTATGTGTGTAAGGTTTCTCGCCAACTTCTACAGATGCACCATTGAAAGCACACTGTCCGGGTGCGTAATGGCCTGGTATGGCAACTATTCTTTGCAGGACTGTAAGAAATTACAGAAGGTTGTGTGCACAGCCCAGACCATCATGGAAGCTAACCTTCCATCCATGGACTTGATTTACATGGCTCGCTGCTTCAGAAAGGTAGCCAACATCATCAAAGACCTATCATACCCTGGTAATGACCTCCTACAACCTCTTCCTTCAGGCAGAAGATACATAAGCCCAAACATACATACAAGCAGGTTCAGGAACAGCTTCTTTCCAGCCGTTACCAGACTGTTGAATTGAAATAATGTAACCTGCAATGTTACCTGAATGCCTCTACGTCTTTTTGATCTGTACATCCTTTACTTGCTGTGATCTGCCTGTACTACTCATAAACACTTTTCACTGCATTTTGGTACATGTGACAATAAAATCAATCAATCAATCTTCAGTTCTTTCCTTCCAGGTTTTGAGAATAATAGTGTGTTTCTTTCAATTATTCATCCATATAATGTGGGCATTGTTGTATAGGCCAGCTTTCATAGCCTCCCTGCGGTTGGATGCAGTGAGCCCTCTTCTTGAAGAGAGACAGTCCATGTGGTGTAGTGTAAAGTTGTTAGAAAAGGAGTTCCAGAACTTTAACTCTGAGATAATGATATGTTCCAAATTAGGATGCTGTGTATTGGAGGGGAACTAGCAGGCAGTGGTCCTCTCATGCATCTACTCCTCTTATCTTTTGAAGTGGTAGCTGTCACAAGTCTGGAAGGTGCTGTTGAAGGACCTTTGATGAGTTCTGCAGTGCATCTTGAGAATGGTATGCACTGTTGCAACTGAGAACAGACCTCTGACCAACTTAAACGCATCTGTTCATCCAATGGATGAAATATTTTTGTAGAGGGTGAGTGTAAGAGACAATGGGACCAGTCGACGAGTAGACTAAATTACTGTAGTAAAATGCCACTCGTTGTTCTGAAACTACTCCTGACCAAACACCTATTCTGTTCATGCCTGAACGTTATGATCACAGCAATGAGGAAAGGATAAAATGCCTGAAGCCATGCAGATAGAGGGATGAACTGCGTCACCATGGCTTCTGCTTTATCTTGTGCTTTTTGCCAGTTCTGCTACCTGTGCATTAAGATACTGATCTGGAGTACCTCAGGCTGGGAGACTTTGCATATTTACTGCCCTGAGGCTTCTCCGTCCCTTTTTCTAACTAAGACTCTTATACTCCTTATTTACCGTAGCACTATTATTTATGTTGTACATGTTAAGTGATCAAACAGCTCTCTGGTGTCTTCACTCATTCTAGACTGGTGTGTTCTTCATTACTGGTATGAGTCTTATGATCAGTTAAAATATCATGGCTTTTACGAATCTCATTGTACGACAGCCCAAACCACTGTTTTCAATGCATTTGTCTGACAGCCCTGTGAATAGTTTGCATCTCTCGTCCTTTCTGCCTCCTCTAACAATGCCCCCTATGCACCATCTAATTTACTAGGAAGCCACGCTCTGCATTGTTGTGCCATATCACACAGTTTCACAGGACATTCATTTTCTGTAGCACTGTCAATAATAATTCACCTGTTTCCTGAGAGGTGTAGGCTAACTTCAAGCAGAGCAAGCTGGTAGCCTTCAACTGGTTCTGGCCACTCACAGTATTGGTCTCAAGGCAGTGAGCTGACTGGATGCTGAAGTAATTAAAATGAGCAGACAGTGCAAAGTTGGCATGTCAACTGCATCACATTGTGTTTGAGTTATCCATTCATCATATTCACCTTTCCATCTTTGGATACCATTAAATTTAACCCCCATTGTCCCAATAGCAGAGTCAACAATTTAATGAAAGGAAAAAGGTAGCAATGTTGTTTAAAACAAAAACAAACTCAGCCATTATACTTGCCTGCAGGCCTGTTTGGGATGAATAAACTGACAAGAAATAAGACACATTGTGTAACTGTATCAATAAATGAGACAAAGCTTTATTTTAATTGCTCTACTTTGAGTATGAAGTCTGTCTTGATGACAGTCAGCTGCTGCACAAAATACAAGTACAGAATTTAAGGTAATGGGATGCAGTTTTCTTCAGATAAAATAAATAGGACATTTCCCATAGGCTGCAAGCTAAGAAATGTCTGATGATCTGATAGGTAATGTGATCTCATCACTGTGAAATCAATGGCAGGAGCTACCACTGAGGAACTCATACACATTGAGTTTGGTTTCCTGCCTATGTAAGGTTCCCATCTCTTCCTGAGGGGGCTTATCCCTCACATAAGATCTAATCAACATACTACAAATGTGTTAGCTCATTTGATCTTTGGTCTTTAGGAAGGCAACAAGAATTTTTTTTTAAAGAACTCTCTGCTGACTGATGAGATTTATTTTTTCTGGGAATATTCTGACTGCCCTCACCAGAAAGGTCAGCACTGGGGATGTTCGCTGATGATTGTACAATGTTCAGTTTCATTAGCAATTCTTCAGAAGCAGCCCATGCCCACATGCACCAAGAATTGGATAAACTCAGACTTGGTTGGATCAGTAGCACTTAATATTGGTAGCCACTTAACTGACACAAGTGACCATTTCCAACCAGAAAAAAAATTCTAACTACCTCACCTTGACCTTCAGTGATCTTAGCATGATTAGTTCCCCTGCCATCACCAGTTTTGGGTAGCAACTGGCCAAAACATAATTGTACTAGTCACACAAATACAATGGCTACAAGTGCATTCAGATATTGAGCTTTCAATGATAAATGACTCACCTCATGGTTCCTAAAAGCCTGTCTACCATCTACAAAGCATATGTAAGAATATGATGGAGTATTCTCCAATATTTGAGTCTGTGCAACTCTAATAATCAAGAAGCCTGGCGCCATCCAAACAAAGCAGTCTGCTTAAGCACATCCAGTCCATAACATCAAGCATTTGCTCCTCCACCAAATGCTTCAGATGCCCTCCCCGAAGCAAATTTTCTACATGCATTAAGAAAAGGCCCTCTAGTTTCTCTTCACTATTCCAATAAATCGTTGCTGCTTTCAGCTGAAAACAACCAGGTTTTTAGTGAGACAGACCTAACTGAAAAATACCACACTCTGGATAGTTTATTTAATTGACAAATACACATTTTTTTTCCAAAAGTTCTCTTCTATATTTTCAGTTTTTCTGGAGGATTTAAAAATACTTCCCTGAAATCCTTGACCTTGCAAAAATAACGTATCAATGGATTTACGTTCTCATGAGTGCATTACTAAAAGTGCTACAAAAATCCTCAAACTCACTCTTCTGGCTGTTGGCTATAGGGATTACTCTCACTTCCTGAGTACACGTTTGTTCCTCAAAGCCCCAAGCTTCAAATCTAGTCAAAGGTTTAAATGTACCATCAGGAAATACTTTATACATAATAAGCTAGATGTTGATTGCCTTTTTATCTGGCGCTTCTACATATTACACAAACTCTTTCCAACTGTCAAGCACTTTTTGTTTTGCTTCCTTCATCAATTTTCCATCAAGACTATAAAGGTTGACTTTATAATGCTATGCCTAATTTTTCTGAATCCGGTTAGTACATTGGTTAGGCCACTTTTGGAATACTGTGTTCAGATCTGGTCTCCTTGCTATAGAAAAGATGTTGTTAAAGTTGAAATGGTTTAGAAAAGATTTACAAGGATGCTGCCAGAGTTGGAGGGCTTGAGCTATATGGAGAGGCTGAATAGACTGGGGATATTTTGCCTGGAGCATCAAATGTTGAGGGGTGACTTTATAGAGGGACATGGATAGGGTGAATAGCCAAGGTCTTTTTCCCAGGGTAGGAGAATCCAAACCTAGAGGGCATAGGTCTAAAGGTGAGAAGGGAAAGATTTAAAGGCGATCTAAGGGGCACCCTTTTCATGTAGAGGCTACTGAATGTATGGAATGAGCTGCGAGAGGAAGTGGTGGAAGCTGGTACAATTACAACATTTAAAAGGCATCTGGAAGGGAATATGAATAGGAAGGGTTTCAAGGGACACGGGCCAAATGCTGGCAAATGGGACTAGATTTATCTAGGACATGTGGTCAGCATGGATGAATTGGACTGAAGTGTCTGTTTCTGTGCTGTACATCTCTATGATTCTATGGCTCTAAAGTAGATGTATTCTTCTGGGCAAAAAACAAGCATTCTAAATGGAGCAAAAAGAAAGTCTAGTTAGACAAATTTCTCAGTCATTTGTTGAAGTGTGATAATATTGAAGCTAGATTCCAAGCTGGTTCATTGCAATGATTGAATGTGTAATTTTCTAACACTGAAAAAAAATAATATTTTAGTATAGGTCATCAAATACATATTTATTTACTTTGATTTTTATTTAATTACCAAATTATTTCTGCATAAAACTGCCATTTTGGCACGCTGCCATGAAAGAAACAGTCTAAAATTTCTCAAAATTTCACACAATCATATATTCCTTTTCTGAAACTGGATCTTTAGCCACTTCATTTTCTAAACCTTAAATTTACTAAAATAAATGGAACTTGACAGAAAAATATCCCCTTGAAAGGACAGAGTGTTGTGTTAATCTCACAGCAAATGTGTGACCTCACTTTAAGGGACATGTTCATGATGTCATCACTGCATTATAGCATGAGACTGAATTGCATAAAACTCTCAGTCTCCATCTTACTGAGCTCTCTTGTAGTGTGGCCACTCTCAGGGAGGCTAGCTATAGTACATCCAGCTTGCTTAGCTGGAGCTCAGGCTATGAGTACCTCTGATTGTAATCTACATATATGGATATCAGATGCTATCATAAACGTTTGTAGAATTCTTCAGCGTCATATGACCCATATCACAACTTTTTGTTATGAGAGTTAACTTAAGTACCATTGCATGAAGTGGCAAATATTAGCAGATTATCAGTCTATCACGCCACAGTCTATCATGGTGGCATCTCATGTCATCGTAGCAGCTTGGTGCTAAGTACCAGTACAACTGATGAAGAATTCTCACTGAAGATCAGACAGGCCTGGATCATAACGCATTTCTATGATCAGCCTCTATAAATTTACTTGAGTACAGATCTTCAAATTAAAAAGCTAGGAGGTAGACTTACAATCTCTCTACTTGAAGTTCAAGACCTGTCAAGCTAGAATCTTTTTTATAAAAAAAAACTTCTACTTGCTTTCTGACATAAAAGTAAAGACATAACAGTCAAAGGTTTTTTATGTGTTTGAAAGTAAAATTAGCAGCTGAAAGAATTCTTTCAGGTTTAAAGCTATCATCACAATGGTGGGGGGACTCAATGCTGCAGCTATGCTTGAACAGCTTGAACAGATATGTGACTTATTCTGCAGCACAGATTTTTTTGGACTGCTAGCAGCAATGTTGGCCATGCCCATAACACTTACTGTATAGAGTGCTTGTAGGCCCAGTATCGTTTCAGAAAATCTCCAATGCACCATCTCCAAAACCCAATTATATACCTCCTGAAGAATGCCCATAGAACTAATTTAATTGCACCTGTGTTTAGATAATACAGTGCCAATGCCTACAATGTCGCTGACAGATAAGCTAATGTCATTATTCATTTTCAGCCTTCATTTATCTCAATTTCTCCCCATTATTTTTACTGATTTGAAGGCACCTTTCAATATTTCACCAGGATGATACCTCATATTTCCCTCATACTCAGATGGCATCAAATAATTAAGTAAAACTAGTGTTACACCTCAACCCCACCCTGCTCCCTCCATAGCACAATAAATAAGGGAATTTCCATACTGCAATCCCCTCGATTAACATAGGGTCAACAAATGCTTTATACATTCCTGTGTGAGATTGAAAAGATAGAACGTGCCCTATTGATTGACCTACTGTTAAAATCCAATCTAATATCACTACTCTTGTATAATACTATAACTGATGTTATAGAAATGTTGTAATTGAATTTTTTTGAGTAAAAATTAAGAGAATGGTTTGTGGAGAATAAGAGGCTGTTAGGAGAGTGCTCCATGGTTTTAGTGCATAAATCTCAAGAGATGTTATAAATAAAACCAGTCCCTGAAATTGCGATTTTTATTCTACAATATTATTTATTTGTTCCTGCTCTTATATTTTCTATTATCACTGCAAAGTAACATCACCATGGCAACTAAGATGCATCTTAGAGCTTTGAATTCAATGAGAATACAAGTTTGTGTTTCATATAGGAGCAGGATTACAAAAAGATTTTCATTGAATTATACTATGGTTACAGCACAGATATAAGCAATTTTGCTTATCCTGTCTGTGTTGGCTCATTGCAAGATCAACTCACATTGTCCCACTCTTCTGTCTTTAACCCTGTGGCCTTGCAACTTTTTTTATCTTCACATAATCATCTCATTTTTTAAGGCTTTTGTTGAACCAGTCTCTGCTATATTCGTAGCCAGCACCTTCCAGATCCTAACCACGCACTGTGTAAAAAAAGGGGGCTTTACTTATTTTGTAGTTGCTTCTTTCGTCAACCTTAAACCAAAGTCCTCTAATTCCACAAGTGGAAACAATATTTTTTTTCCCTACTTACTCTGTCCAGCTCACTCATTCTTTTGAATACTTCTATCAGATCTCCTCTTAATCTTTCTTTCTTCGAAGAGAACAGGCTTTGTTTCTCCAATCTCTACCTGAAGTTTCTCACCCTAAACTGATTCTTGTGAGTCATTTCCCAATCCACTGTATATGCTTTCATATTCTTCCTCAAGTATGTAATTCAAAACTGGACTAATTTTGTAAAGGTTTATCATAACTTCCGTATCTGTTGGATCTATTCCTGCAAGGATTGAGCACAACTTTATTAATGTTCTTCAACATACTTCCCATATTTAATGATCTGTTCACATATGCTCCTAGGTTCCTCTGCTCCTTTGCACACCCATCTTCAAAATTATTTCCTTTATTTTGTATTGCCTCACTTCATTATGCTAACTGAAATGCATTCTTAAGTATTTCCCTGTAATAAAATTGCCCATCCACTTAACCATCCTGTCCATTATCAGCTTCGTCAATATCCTCCTCATAATTCATAATACTTTCAAGTTTTATGTCATTTGCAAATTTTGAAATCTATGCTGTGAACCCAAGTCTGTACTATTAGCTGTTATGATAGATTTTAACTTTAGGCTAGTCTATCACTTTGCCCATAATAAAACAAAGAACTGCGCAACAAAAACAGAAATTGCTGGAAAAGCGCAGCAAGTCTAGCAGCACCTGTGAAGACAGAAACACAGTTTCAAATCCAGTGACAACACAGTATGGAGCTGGAGGAACACAGCAGGCCAGGCAGCAGGAGCAGGAAAGTTGACATTTCAGAAGGACTTTTCTGAAGAAGGATCCTGACCTGAAACAGACAGGCTACAAAGGAATAAATGATCTTTTTCCGAGTGGCAGGCAGTGACTAGTGGTGTACTGCAGGGATCAGTGCTTGAACCCTAGCTATTCACAATACTTATTCATGATTTAGGTGAAGGAATTAAATGCAATACTGTTAGGAGAGTGCTCCATGGTTTTAGTGCATAAATCTCAAGAGATGTTATCAATGAAACCAATTCTTGAAATTGCGATTTTTATTCTACAATATTATTTATTTGTTCCTGCTCTTACATTTTTTATTATCATTGCAAAGTAACATTACCATGGCAACTAAGACGCATCTTACTTATGGAATCATACCTTCCAGATAATATTCCATAACTATTCCACCAGCGGGACAGATTCAATATGGATGGCAGCACAGGATGAACTGTGGGAAGAATACAAAGATGCTTTGGTGATTTGAACAAGATTAATGAAGGATAAATGCATGGTAGATAACGAGTAATGTGAACAGAAAGGTAGCATGCAGGTGCAGCAGGTAGTCAGGAATGGCATATTGGCCTTCATAGCGACAGGATCCAAGTACAGGAGCAGGGATGCCTTGCTGAGGTTTTACAAGGCTTTGGTGAAACTTCACCCAGAGTATTGTGTGCAGTTCTGGTATCCTTATCTGAGGAAGAATGTCCTGGCTTTGGACGGACTGCAGGAAACATTTACCAGACTGATTCCTAGCATAGCAGGGCAGATATATGAAAATAGACTGGATCAGTTAAGCTTAGACAAACCACAGATTGAAGTTGTTGTACTTATGGAATCATACTTTACAGATAACGTTCCAATGTTATCCCACTGTCAGGGCAGACCCAATATGGATGGCTGCACAGTATCATAAATTAAGAGGGAGTTGCCTTGGGAGCTCTTAACATTGACTGTGGACTCCAACGTATCTCATGGCATCAGGTCAAACATGGGTAAAAGAAACTTAGGATTACTGAAGCTTAGAAGAATGAGGAATGGTCTCATAGAAACCCATAAAATTTTAACTGGATAGGATAAACGCATAAACAGCTCACCATCACCCTCTCAAGGTAGGTACAGATGGACAGTTGCTGGCCTTTCTTGTAATGCTCACATCACATAAAATAATAAAAGAAAACAATTAATTAAGTCAGGGAGAGGCCATGGTGCAATGGAATTCTTACTGTACCAGTAATCTAGAGACCCAATATAATATTCTGGAGGGGTTTAATCACAGCAACTGGCGAAATGTGAAGTCATTTGAGAAAACTGGAAACAAAAGCGAGTTGACTGTTGATCATGAAGCCAGTGTTAATTGTCATAAAAAAAAATCCATCTCATTCACTGGTGTCCTTTGGGGAAAGAAGATCTGCCATTCTAGCTTGGTCCAGCTCCAGGTTCACAGCAGTAGGAATAACTCTTAAATGGCCTGTAAGCCACTTAGTTATACCTAACTGCTACCGGGTCTGAACAAAAGGAATGAAGCTGGATAGACCAATGGGCAAAGACCAGGGCATCAACAATAACAGTTGCTCACATAGATCTCTCAATCTTGCAAAGTCCTCATTGCTAATATTTAGGAATTTGTGCCAAAATTTGGAGAGCTTTTCCCACAGACTAGTCAAACCACAGTCTGAAGTTATCATACTTATGGAATCATACCTTCTAGATAATGTTCCATCACGATTCCACCAGCGGGACAGATCCAATATGGATGGCAGCACAGTGCCATACAGTTAGAAGGGAGCTCTTACCATTGACTCTGGACTCCAAGGTATCTCATGGCATTAGGTCAAACATGGGCAAATAAACTTTCTGCTGATTCTCACCAACCACTGCCACTTAGCTGATGAATCAGTTCTACATCTTGAGCACCAGTCTGAGGAAACACTGGGGGTAGCAAGGGTCCAGAAGGTAGAATAAGGAGAATTCAATGTCCATTGCTAACAGTGGCTCAGTAGCTGACCAGGCTTGAATGATGGACTTGAATGATGGACTGGGCTTGCAGTTGACGTTGAGTGAACTGACAAGAGGGAAAATTGTATTTAATCTCATTCTCAACAAGCTACCTGTAACAGCCCATCTCCAAATGCAGAAAGGCCTGGACAATATCCAGGCTTGGGCTTAAAATTGGAAAGTAACATTATGCCACACAAATGCCAGGCAATCACCATTTCCAAAAAGAGACAATCTAACCATGACCCATTGACATTTCTGTCACTGAATTCCCAACTATCAATACCCTGCGGATTACCATTGACCAGACACTGAACTGAACTAGCCATATAAATACAGTGGCGACAGGAGCAAGTCATATTCTAGGCATGCTGCAGCATGTAGTGCAACCCCTGACTCCCCAAAGCCCATCCACTGTCTACAAGATACAAGTCAGGAGTGTGATGGAATACTCCCCACTTGCCTGGATGAGTGAAGCTCCAATTTTCAAGAAGCTTGACTGGCACCCCATCCACCAACTTCAACATTCACTTCACCAGACTATCTACAAGATGCCACAACATTGACGATGGTGCCTTAGACAATACCTTCCAAACCCACAAACTCACCAGCTATTAGGTCAAATGAAGCAAGTACACGGGAACATCACCACTTGCATGTTCCTCTGCAAGCACATACTGATCTATCCTGGAACTACTGTGTATTGCCTTTTCTCTCCTGCTGCGGGGTCAAAATCCTGGAACTCACTCCCCAGCAACACTGTGTTTATCAGCCTCAGACAGAGTGTAGCACCTCAAGAATATGGCTCACTGCATCCTTTTCAAAAGCTGTTAGGGATGGGCAATAAATGCTGATCTAGCCAGCGAGGTCAATATTGAATACGTGAATAACAAATAAAAAGGTTCCAAAGACCAACTCATATTTCCTTAAAAATACTACCGAAGATTTAGCAATGAGTTACTTAAGGTATTTAAGACAATTAAGAGATTGATGATAAGGTATAGCTATTTGTTTTAACAGGACAGTTCAGAATAAGAGGACATCATCTTAAAATAGGAAACATTGCCTCATGGATAAGGCAGTGAATATCTGCAAGTTTATCGGCTTAGAAGATTTTGAGGCTGCAGTATTGAAAATTTCAAGATTTAAAGGTTTGCAAGAAATTGAAGTGCGTACATAAGACCCAGGACAGCCATATAAAAACCAAAAGAACTGCTGGATGAAAGAAAGGATGCTGTAAATCAGGAACAAAAACAGAAGTTGCTGGAAAAACTCAACAGGTCTGGCAGCATCTGTGAAGAAAAAATCAGAGTTAACATTTTGGGTCCAGTGACCCTTCCTCCAGTCGTACTCTTACAGAATGCAATGAGCCTAAATAAAACTAAATGACCTATGTTTTTGCTGTTTGCAGTTATTTATAGCTGGAATGCTGGATTGGGCTAGTCTTTATAAAATTGAAACTGAACAGGTTTTGCCATAGATGGTGAACGTGAACGCTCTCTCGTAAAATTATTGCCTTACAAATTAGTGTTTTAATCAAAAACACTGACTAAACTTTCCTATTTTTAAACTATGGTTCATTGAATAATTTATTTCTTGTAATTTTCTTCCCTTTAATACTCAGGTCAATTGTAAAGCAGATGGCTTTCTATTTTCTTTAGGATTGATAATATAAAGCTATCTCAGTTTATTACCATCACCCTCATTTTACATTATTGTACTAGAAATCTCTCAACTGCAATTATGTGAAGAGGGCAGGACAAAATAACATGTAAAATACTTTTATCCAGTGTGAAATTGTGATTGGAAAATTTTGTTAGACTAAAGCAACACATTAAAACTGGGACCAAGGAATTCAGATCTTAAGATGAAACATAATTCTTACGCAAGGGGCATTGTGGAATAATAAGTAAAGCTTTCTTTTCTGACTGTGTGCCAATAATACCCGTAATACGTTCTAAAGCACTAACTGCAAAGCACTTAGGTGCATTGGATTTGCTGTCATCATTGCCAATTTCATATTTCATTGACTTCAAGGGAATAAACTGTACTCGATTTTAGAAAATTAAAAATGAAGTCAGACCAAATGATTTTAAAACCAAGAACCACCTCACCAACACAAAAATGATAAGTTTACTAGACTCTGTGAATGGAAAGAACAAACTTAAACAGTGAAATAACAATTTTGTCACTGGATTGTTCATCAAAATGTTTCCTGAATTCTCCATGGGGAAGAATTAATCTGGTGATAAATTGAATGCATTCTTTTTAAAGTTGAATTATGATGTCACTACAATTAATTACCAGAATAAGTTTTACCCATCTGCCTAATTTATAAACAAAAAATTGCAATATGTTTTCATAGCTTTTAAGTTACTTGAGATGAATTTAGTGCTTCACCATTCCTTAGCAGAATATAAAAGCTAGGAATAAGACAATTATTTGGCACCTCAAGTCAGCTCCACCACTTAAATAAGATCATGGGCAGATCTGATGGTGGCCTTAACACCACGTGTCTCCTCATAATCCTTTACTCCTTTCCTCATCGACAATCTGTCCAAAACAGCCTCAATGATATGAAATCAATTGCTCTCTAGGCAAAGAAAATTCAAAAGATTAACATTTTTTTCCTGTGAGGAAAATTCTTCATCATTTCCATCTTCAATGGGAGATGCCATTTTAAAATAAAATACACCCCTTAGTAGTAACAGCTCTCAAGGGGAAACATGCCCTCAGCATCAAGTCTGTTAAGACCCATCAGAATGTAATCTGTCTCAATAGGATTCCCTCATACTTCTAAATTTCATTGCATATAGGCCAACCTGCTCTTAAAATCAGTATTTGGGAAACAGTGGTACATGCAATGCTGACCAACAAGGTCTGTGCAATGGTTGGGGGTGGTGGGGGTGGTGGGGGGTGGGTGGGCAAGAGTGGTGGTGGTAGCAGACCATGGTCATTGGTTAAATACCCTGTCAATTTAGATGGCCCAAAACAGTCAGTCAAGTACACAGAGGGTCCCATTGTCAGGCTAACTAGCCAATTTTGATCGTTGTTCTAAAGAACAGATATCATTTGTCGAGTAGGCCCTCCTTTCTTTTATCTGAATGAGAGAGACAAGCATAAATTATCCCATTTGAGTATCACCCCACCGTCCACATTCAATATTCAGTGGATTCACCATTGCTGCAAAGTGCCAACTGCATGAACCACCTACAAGATGCACTGTTGCGACTCACCAAGGTTGCCCAGACAGCACCTTCCAAATCTACAACCACACCCACCTAGAAGGTGAAGGGCAGTGGGTGACTGGCCACCTCCAAGTTCCCTTAAAGCTATACATCATCCTGATTCAGAATTATACCGTCATTCCTTCACACTTGCTGGCTCATTATGGAAGTCCTTCCCTAACAGCATTGTGGATGTGCCCACACCAGGGATTCAAGGAAGCATCTCAGCACTATCTTCTCAAGGGCTAGTAAGGATAGACAATGAATGCTGACCTGGCTAATGATCCTGTGAATAAATAAAGGTAAACACTTGTGGGCATGTGGGACATTCTGTTCTGCAAATAAAATTATGTCAGTACATAAAGACTAGACTCCAGTTCCATTTATCATTGCCTGGATATTTGATTTGTCACAGCTAACTTAACAATGAACCTGACATTTCCCCAAAAACAGAAAAAAAGAGAAATTCAATGACTTCAGAAAGTAAAAAAGACTCATCTGCTCAGCCCTATTCTGTCATTCAATAAGATCATGGCTGATCTGTTTTTTTTAAAAACTGCTTCAGCTTGAATTGTCTCCTTTTATGGGTATTTTCTAATCCACCTGTACAGAGATATTATTATACACCTCTGGAGTAGGTGGGACTTGAACCCAGGCCTCTGGGATCAGAAGCAGGGACACTAGCTCTACCCTTGAGCTTAGATTTAAAATAATTAATTAAACTAATATCTTTTGCTTTTTTAATAGGAAAAATTTCTACATTTTATAATCCTTTCAACGAAGAAAGGTTTCTTAATTTCCCTTCTGTATTACTCACTCATGATTTTGGTGACATCTTCAGTGTCCTATATTCACCCAACAATGGAAAAGATTTTTCTTACCTACATTATCAATTTCTTTTACAAAGCTGAAACCTCAAGCAAATCATCCCATAACCTTCTAGATTGCATGAAGTACAAATGTATGTAATGTCCTCTTAAATATAAATCTAACCTTTGGCACCTGGGTAATGTTCTATTGAATTTGCAGTGTACTCCTTCCAAAATGTATACATCCTCTCCAGGATGTGATGCCAAGTACTCCAGATGTGGTCCATCCAGGTCTTCACATATCTACAGCTAAATGTACTCTCCTTTATATTCTATATCAGTTGTTATAAGGTATAACATATACTATTAGCTTTTTGGATTAAACTATCTCTTTAGAACTTGGTTGTGTGGTGTAACAGAACCTCCAACAGCAAATGGCAAGGAAGTTGAGCAGTTCTTTAGGACCTCCACCGGTAGGTGGTGGCAATGTGGGAGAACAGCTGGAGTAGTTGAATGGACTCTCTTTGCAAAAGAAAGAGTGGCTTTTGAAGGAAGGAAGGTTGATTGGAGTGGAAATCAGACAAACAAAATTTTTTTTTGTTCAATGTAACCTATGCAGTCATTTCCTGTATATATCATGAGTAGCTCCTTATTTATCACTAATTTTCTTTCTATTTGTAATAACCTGTAAAAGAGGAATAAGGAATTCCTGCCTCATAATCTCTGGGCTGTCTGTGTATTCAAATCTCACCTTACACGGGATTAGCATGATTTAAATAGTATTCTAAACAATTCATTGTTGTCTTGAAAGGATTAACTTTTTATTTGTGGGAGAAAGTCAGTAAGTCTGTCAACATTTGTGGAGAGAAAGCAGTGTTTACATTTTGAGTCCAGTGACCCTTCTTCAGAATTAATAAGAGTTAGCAAAATGTCATATTTATGCCGAAGACAGGGTTGAAAAAGGAGTGAGTGTATAGATGGAGACACCAAACCCCTGACATCATATATAATATAAGGCGACATGCGTATATCACCATTTCCTAACACCTATCAGTGCAGAACAAGGGTCACTGGACTTGAAGCGTTATCTCTGTTTTCTCTTACAGATACCGCCACACCTGATGTGTTTCTCCAGCAATTTCTGTTTTAGTTTCAGACTTCAGAGAATCCCTACAGTGCAGGAAAGGTCATTCAGCCCATTAAGTCTGCACTGACACTCCAAACAGTATCCCACCCTATCTCCATAACCTTGCATTTACCATCCTAATCCACCTAATCTACACACCCCTGCAATCTCCGGACAATTTATCATGGCCAATCTATCTAATCTGCACATCTTTGGACTGTGGGAGAAAACTGGAGCACCCAGAGGAAACCCACGCAGACACGGGGAGAATGTGCAACCTCCACACAGACAGTCACCTGAGTCTGGAATTGAACCAGAGTCCCTGGTGCTGTGAGGCTGCAGTGCTAACTGTTGCTATGCCACTATACCACACTGTCCAGCATCTGCAGTACTTTGTTTTATTTTATCATTTTATTTGTGCTGAATTCCATCTGCCATGGTTTTGCCTATTCAATTTATCAATATTACATTATCTTTTTTAACGTTCCCATCTACACTGCTTCTATTTGTACCTCTAATCATTGTGTAATTTGGAAATTCTGATATATGGCTGTCTTGTTCTACCTATATCAAAAATAAATATAATGAATACATGACGCACCAGGACAGATCCTTAAGCTTCACAAACAGTTGCTTTCGTCCAACTTGAAAACATGCCCATTATATATATTCTCCATCTTTTGCACCCCCACCCACCAATTTCCTGAAAAGAACAATAATAATCTACCTTAAATTCCCTGAGATTGAATTTTAGCTAAGGTTTTCTTGCTATGAACAGATTGAGCACCTCCTGGAAGTTTATGCTTATAGATATTTTTATGCCATTTTATTTGCTTCCTTGAAAACAAATTAAGATTTTTTAGATATATCCTATATTGTGCAGATTAATGTTGACTCTTTCAAAGGATCTAAAGTTTCCCTAAATTACTTTTTCTTTCATTGCAGGCTCCGGTAGAGTTCAGTTTATCAGTTCTATCTTACACTTATTTAAGACAGAGAATAACGCATTGTGTTCTGGATGCAATTTGATTGGTCAAACTTCCAAGTATGAAACAAAACACACTTTATTCATATACAATAATTAAAATACAGAAAAATTAATGAAAAGAATTGGCTTAATTGTAACTATCAATGCAAAACAAAACATATTATATATTATCTATCACTAATTAACTGTTCCAATATACGCCCTTGGCAAAGGCTTATTCAGTAAAATAGATTTTCTCATTTTTAATTCTAGCAGCAGGAAGAGAATCCTAGTTTTTAGCAGTAACAGAAAGAGGAATAAGAGTTTAAATATTCAGCTTCAAGGCCCTACCAACTACTACTGAAGGCTAAAACTAAAAAAAAAAAACTGGTCCTGTTGGAGTTTGACCCCATTCAGGCTGCTTCTATTATTCCAACTTTAAAAAAAGACAAGCTGTTTACTGACTTTGGAGCAAACTACTCATCACCTCTGTCTCAAATTTTCCTCATAAAAAATCCCAGGACAAAATATACCTATTAAAGCCATAGTAACACCACAATGTGCCCTCTCATCATGGACTTTTGCATGTGGGGAAGCACCCTCTAAGGATTTGCCCTGTAAAATCCCTCAAGAATTCCTTAATGATTCAATGAGAGCATTTTTCATTCTTCTCAAATCCAGTGAGTAGAGACCCAATGTGTTTAGCCTTTGCACACAAGACAATGCCTCCATACCAGGGATCATCCCAGTGAACATTTTCTGAACTGCCTTCAATGAAATGACATATTTTCTTAAGTAAGGGAAACAAAATTGCTCACAGTGCTCCAGATGTGGTCACCCCAGCACCGTCTACAGTTGCATTAAGTCTTCCCTACTCTTATACTCCAACCCCCTTGAAATAAGGGCCAACATACCATTAGCCTTCCTGATTACCTGCTGTATTTTTGTTCTGACTTTGTGTTTCGTGCACATATACCCCAAAGTCCCCTTGTGTTGCAGATTTAGTTAGCTTTTTCCATTTGAATAATATTCTGCTGTCCATTTCAAAATGAACATCATATTTTTCCACATTACACTCCATTTGTCAATATTTTCCCCACTTGCTTTACCGATCAGTATATGTCTGTATATTGTATCCCTTTCACGACCTATCTTTTCACCTATTTTTGTGTTCCCTGCAAATACAGCTGCAGTACATTCACTTCCTTCACCAAGTCATTAACATATAGTAAACAAATGCAGTGCCAGCACTGATCCCTGTGGAACCCCTCTGGTCACATGTTGCCAAGCTGAAAAAAAAATCACTTATTCCCACTGAATAATACCTGCCCTTGAGGCAAATCTCTATCTATCGTTTGTGAAATATCTTGTTGAATGCCTCCTGGAAGTTCAAATACAACACATCTATCTAGTCTGGTTAAGATTTCTTTGAAAACCTTTAATGAATTAGACAGACATGATTTCCCTTTCATGAAGCCATATTGACTCTGCATAATTAGATAATAATTTTCTGAATGTTCTGATCTTATTTCCTTTATAATTGACAATAGATGTTAGGATAATCAGCCTGTAATTACCCTCTTTTTGCCTCCATCCTTTTTTTGATTAGAGGTATCAGATCAGCAACTTTCCAATCTTTTTTTTTCCAGGGTATTTTTCCAGGGTTCAAAGATTTTCTGGAAAATTACCACAAATGCATCCATTATCTCTGCAGCTACCTCTTTTACAATCCTATGTTGCAAGCCATCAGGGCCAGGGGACTTGTGCCCTATTAGTTTTTCCCAATACTAATTTTTTGGTGATAGCACTTAATTCATCTCCAGTATTCTTTAGAATGAATGGGATATTCAAAATATCCCCCACCATGAGACTGATACAAAATATCAGATTAACTTCTCTGCCATTTCCTTGATCCCAAAAACTATCACCCATGTTGTTCTTGATTGGTCTCAAATGCCTGTCAACTTAATGTAAACCCCACCCATTGTCTCATTAATATTATCTAGCTGATGGTTGATACTCAACAGAGCTTCTGCATAGTGGATTTTAAGGTGTTATATCAAATCCACTCCTTTTAGCTGAAGCAAATCTAAATGCTGATCTAATAGTCTTGCATATTCCATAGGGGAATTCCCCATACTGATAGCTCTCTTGAAAGTAAATTTCTCCTTTCTCAACAGGCATGCGATAGGGTTAACTTCACGGTATGATTGTTTCAGGTTTAAAGGAAACAATCTCCAAGGAAGTCATCTTTCAATTGTCCAAAATCTGTTGCACAAGGGTTTTAAGACCCTGGAGCAATTATGTGATGATGTCACAGAGCTACTCCTCACTGGGCATAAATAGCAGAGTGAGAGAGGGGTTAGAAATTTGGTTAGTTAGTTTTTTGAATTCTTATCATGTTATTGAGAGAATAGAGTAGATAAAACAACTGGACAGGGGCATATGTAGAAAGAAGTCATAATAATGCAAGAATAGAGCCTGAAATTTCTCAGAATACCATGTATAAGAGCCTTAAGTATTAATTTGGTAAGACCAGTCCATCTTTAACATGAATTCTTTGGGGGCATGAAACTACACGACAGCGTCATCACATACCAACCAGTATTCTTCCTGTCATCTTGAGCCTATGTTGAAAGCATGCCATTCATAGACAACGTTAACAGAAGATTTGAAATGGGTCTTCAAAATTTCTCCAGTCTGATGTTTCTGCTCCTTTGTGAGATCTAGGTTACAATACAGCTTGGAGCACTCTTTCAGCAGCATTGATTGGCAGGAGTTGTTACTCGGGCTAGTTCAGACTTCTGACTCAGTTCTGTAGCTACTTAATAGTTTTTCAACGGAGACATCTCTGAAAATCTACAATTCATGTGATGTCACACAACTATGGATAGCAGCTAGTGCGTAATGCATAAATACATTTCCCCAAACACTTGCAGTATGTTTCTTAGTAATTGCATTATGTCATAACTGTTGCTGTGTATGTTCACATACTCTGAAACAAAATAGCTTATTGATGTCTTCATCACATTTGCTTTCTAATTGTCCACCTAAACATTCAAAAAAAGGTTTTGCTTTAATATCTTATTTGAAGGACTGTATCTGTGATAATCTATGTCTCCTCAGTACTGCATTGAAGTGGTTCAATTCTTAGAAGAAGGTTTGAATTCAGAAATATCCTCCTTTTTTGACTAAATAAAGTTGAATGAAGCTTGTACAGTTCCTGTTCATCATACTTAGGATGCCGCACAAGGTTTAATTGAAGTTTTAATGTCACTCTTTTCAAAAAAAAAGAAACAAAGACAGGATTGATAATGTACAGAAAGAAACATTTTCCAGGAGAATAAAAAATAAGTCCGCTACATTTTTTGTGGGCTTTTAATTGACCTTTCTACAAATGAGAAGATTTTCAGCCAAAATGCTCTTATAATTGGGCTGGTTTATTTATGATTCAAGTTTTCAAAAAATGAACTTGAAAGAGTTCAGAAAAAATTTACAAGGATGTTGCCAGCATTGGAGTGTTTGAGCTATAGAGAGGCTGGGCTATTTTCCCTAGAGCATCAGAGGCTGAGGGGTGACGTTAGGGAAGTTTATAAAATCATGAGGGCATGAATAGGCTAAATACCTAAGGTCTTTTCCCTAGGGTAGGAGAGTCCAAAACTGGAGGGCATAGGTTAAGGCGAGAAGGGAAAGATTTAAAAGGGACCTAGGGGACAACTTCTTCATGCAGAAGGTGGTGGTGTATGGAATGAACTGCCCGAGGAACTGTTGGAGGCTGGTACAATTGCAACATTTAAAAGGTAACTGGATGGGTACATGAATAGGTAGGGTTTAGAGGGATATGGGGCAAATGCTGGCAAATGGGACTAGATTAATTTAGGATATCTGGTCTGCTTTGATGAGTTGGACCGACGGGTCTGCTTCCATGCTGTAAAACTCTATGATGTTTTGACTCTATTGGCGTTCAGCCCTCTATTTATAGCAAAACTAATCTCCTTTGGGCTGTATTTTAATCGCTGGGGTAGGTGGTGGGAATTAGGACATTTCCTGGCTTGACCCACCCTCTTTGGGAAAAGGTTGCTGCAAGGTTGGAAGCTTCATTGCAGAGCTAGGCTGCTGGCTGCTTTCAGGACAGACATCCCAGAAACTTGCTGGGTGCTGAGACAGACTGTTTAAAACAGCCTACTTCAGTGCTATTGGAGTTAGTTGCAGTCACTAACAAAACAGAAAGGTGCTCTAACCTTCAACCTTCACACCTGTTATGTGCAATGCCCTCACCATGTCTCACTTATGCCACCTTACAACCTTGGTCCAAACATGGAGAAAAGAGCTGAGTTCCAGAAGTGAGCTGAGACTGACAGCCTTTGACATCAAGGCTGCATTCAACCAAGTGTGGCATCAAGGAGCCCTAGCAAAACTGGAATCAATGGGTATCAGGAGACAAATTCTCTGCTGGTTGGAGTCATGCCTGGCATGTAGGAAGATGGTCGTGGTTGTTGGAGGTCAGTCATCTTAGCTACAGGAATTCCTCAGGCTACTGTCCTAGGCACAACCATTTTCAGCTGTTTCGGCAATTATCTTCCATCCATCATAAAGTCAGAAGTGGGGGTGTTCACCGATGACTGCACAATATTCAGCACTATTCACAACTTCTCAGATACTAAAGCAGCCCATGTTCAAATGCAACAAGATCTGGGCAATACCCAGGCTTGGGCTGGCAAGTGACATTCGTGCCACACAAATGCCAGGCTATGCCCATCACCAATAAGAGACAATCTATCCACTACCCCTTGGCATTCAACAGCGTGACCATTGCTGAATCCCTCACTATTAACATCCTGGGAGTTATCATTGACCAGAAACTCAACTGGACTCACCATATAAACACAGAGGCTACAAGAGCAGGTCAGAAGCTGGGATTACTGTGGCGAGTAACTCACATCCCGACTCCTCAAAGCCTGTCCGCTATCTACAAGGCACAAGCCAGGAATGTGATGGAATACTCTCCACTAGCCTAGATGAGTGCAGCCCCAACAACACTCAAGAAGCTTGACACCATCAAGAACAAAGCAGCCCGCTTGATTGGCACTACATCCACAAGCATTCACTCCCTCCACCGCTGACACTCAGTAGCAGAGTGTGTACTATCTACGAGATGCACTGCAGAAATTCACCAAAGATCCTCAGACAGCACCTTCCAAACCCACAACCACTTCCATCTAGAAGGCTAAGGGCAGCAGATACATGGGAACACCACCACCTTCAATTTCCCCTCCAAGCCACTCACCATCCTGACTTGGAAATATATTACCATTCCTTCACTGTCTCTGGGTCAAAATCTTGGAATTCCCTCCCTAATAGCATTGTGGGTCAACCCACAACAGGTGGACTGCAGTGGTTCAAAAAGGCAGCTCTCCACCACCTTCAAAAGGGCAAATAGGGATGGGCAAGAAATGTCCGCATCCCAAAAATGAATTAAAAAATTGCATCTATCCCATCACATGGCCTCTCATACCATCCATTCCCCGCCCCCCACCATAATCTCTTATAGCTCCATGTCAAGCTATGCCATACCACCAAACTGTCATGGCCCTTAATGCAAGCTAGTGTCATTTACAAGACCACTCACCCATTATACACTGCGCATTAAGATGATCGTAGAATCCCCGTAGTGCAGATAGAGGCCAATCAGCCCATCAGGTCTGCTCCAATCCTCCAAAGACCATCACACCCTATATCACACCCACGCCGTAATCCCACCTTTACCATAGTTAACCAATCTAGCCCGCACACACTGGACACTAGGGGAGATTTAGCATGGTCAATCCACCTAACCTGCACGTCTTTGGATTGTGGGAAGAAACCAAAGCACCCAGAGGAAACGCATGCACGGGGAGAACATGCAAACTCCGCACAGACAGGCACCCAAAGCTGGAGTCAAACCCAGGTTCCTGGCGCTGTGAGGCAGCAGTGCTAGCTACTGTGCCATCCAACCTAAGTTCCCCCAGCTGCTGTGGTGAAATTTGAATCCATACCCCCAAATATTTACCTGCGTTTTTGGGTCACTAGACTAGTGACATTACCACTATGCCTCAATCTCTCCAAAAACAATGAATATAGTGATGGGTGTTCTTGTTAGAAAAGAGAAAATATTCATTGATAGATCATCGTATTAAACAAAATAAAACTCCTTACTACAGATCAGTAAAAGTATCAATCAGGCAGACATATTGTTTTAAGTTTTAATAGCTGAAACTGCAAAGCGCTTGAAATCTTTTTATCATAAATAAATACATGTCAGATATTGATTACAGAGACCAGAAAGCCAGAGCAGTCAGCCAAGGTAACTGCAATTGTTTCAAGAGACAAATGGTTGTATGGGCTATCAGACTCATTGTGTATTCTTGGTTGAGAATCTGGACCACCATCACACTCTTGAAATACCCGAACCCCTTCTTGATTGACAGCTTTGGCTTTCTGATATTGATTATCAATTTCACAATGCTTATTTACACAACTAATAGACACTGATCAATTAATGATTTTTCAAGAATTTTTTGATGCATCCAACATTCACTACAGGCTTAATTTCTGCTATACAGAGTATAGAAGGTGAATTGGCATGGAAATGCAATAGCCTGGAGAGGCTGTGGTGGAGTGAGAGAAAAGATATATCATTGGCAGCTTGAGGAGGAATTTTTGATTTTGCCTCGCAAAAGGTTCCCTCATTTAGGCAATGTGCTGTGAAGTACAACTCTTTAAAAGCCTCGCCCAAGTCAAAAATTGCAGAGCAGGCCATACAATCTGCACAATAAGGCTAGCCAGGTTGGCAAGGCTGGGCGTGGGCACATGATCCAAACCAGTCCACACCCTTAAAAGGGCACTGGTGAAAATCAGAAAACTGGCAACTGTGTTAGGAATTTTAGAATCGGGATCTTCCCAATATTTTGATAGGGATCATGAATCTTCCTGATTTGGCAAAAATTCAGACCCAATCACTGAAAACTCAACAGAAACATTCAATTTTAACATTGCTACACGGTGGTCAGATTCTTTGTAAATTAATGTTTATAATAAAAGAATATTTCTAAAGTATGTTTACTGGCACCCATGCTTTTAATAAATGAATACAACTTGAAGATTTTATGGTGTCAGAAAGTGGTAATGTTACTGGACTAGTACTCTAAAACTCATTTATTAGGAACATGGGTTCAAATCCCATGATGGCAGATGGTAGAATACCCTACTTAATAGCACTTTGGTTGCTCCAACACCCTAATGACTTCAACTCATCTCCACCTTTTCCAGGGCAATTGGGAATGGGCAATAAATGTTTGCCTAGACAGCAATGCCTACATCCCGTGAATAAACGAAAATAAGAACATTCTCAAAAGGCATAATCGGTGGAATGTTGCCATTTCATTCAGGGCCTGGACAGATTTGACACCAGGCCTAAATTTAAGCTAATTGATTCTGGATCCAGCATAAAAGATTGTGAACATAACAAAAATAAGTAGTTTTGGTTGTAGTCCTTGAAAGTTCATATATCCTCAATCCTTTGCATTGATTAAGTAAATACCACATGGATTGCACTGGTACTAATGCAGAAACAAACAAAAACTCTATGCCAGAGATAAAAGGTACTGCAGATGCTGGAGAATCCGAGATAACAAG
>JAHRHZ010000087.1:24911089-24962018 GCA_024137785.1 Ginglymostoma cirratum
GACAGGTCAAGGGGGCGGGATGATGTTAGTAGATAGGAGATGGGGGTGTGGCTTGAGGTGAGAGGAAAAACAGGTTAGGGAGGTGGAGATGAGCTGGGCTGGTTTTGGGATGCGGTTGGGGGAGGGGAGATTTTGAAGCTTGTGAAATCCACATTGATGCCATTGGGCTGCAGGGTTCCCAGGCTGAATATGATTTGCTGTTCCTGCAGCCTTCGGGTGGCATCACTGTGGCATTGCAGGAGGCTTTCCACACCAGGCAGATGTTCACCTGCACATCTGCCAATGTGGTATACTGCATCTGCTGTACCCGTTGTGGCTTCCTCTACATCGGGGAAACCAAGCGTAGGCTTGGGGACCGCTTTGCAGAACACCTGCGCTCAGTTCGCAACAAACAACTGCACCTCCCAGTCGCGAACCATTTCAACTCCCCCTCCCATTCCTCAGATGACATGTCCATCCTGGGCCTCCTGCAATGCCACAGTGATGCCACCCGAAGGCTGCAGGAACAGCAAATCATATTCAGCCTGGGAACCCTGCAGCCCAATGGTATCAATGTGGATTTCACAAGTTTCAAAATCTCCCCTCCCCCAACCGCATCCCAAAACCAGCCCAGCTCATCTCCACCTCCCTAACCTGTTTTTCCTCTCACCTCAAGCCACACCCCCATCTCCTATCTACTAACATCATCCCGCCCCCTTGATCTGTCCGTCCTCCCTGGACTGACCTATCTCCTCCCTACCCCCCTACCTACACTCACCTTTACTGGCTCCATCCCCGCCTCTTCGACTTGTCTGCCTCCTCTCCACCTATCCTTTCCTCTATCCATCCTCTATCCGCCTCCCCCTCTCTCCCTATTTATTTCAGAACCCTCTTCCCGTCCCCCATTTCTGATGAAGGGTCTAGGTCCGAAACGTCAAGTTTTCCTGCTCCTATGATGCTGCTTGGCCTGCTGTGTTCATCCAGCCCCATGCTTGTTATCTCAAAAACTCTATGCTACAATCTCCACTTTTGAATCACATTTCTCATTGTTTGCTTGACATAAACCAGACAGGACTACCGAACTTCACTTCATCAGCAGGAAGATCTGCTCTGAGTATGCAAAATAACGTCCATCTCACTGTGGAATTCACAATTGGAAGATGTATTTTGAAGTGTTAAAACTCGAGGAAACAGATAGTCATCGCTTTCATGTTTCTTCATCTGAAGCTGGGCATTTTGACACACAGTAACTATCTGCCTGTAAAGTTCCGTTATCAAGAGGAATTCAACTGCAATTGATTTAAGTAATTAAAACATATCGGCTAAATGAAGAAGGCCTAGGATAAACTATGCCAGTGACTGAATAATACTTTGTGCCTCACACTGTATAACATTCTCGTCGTAATAAAACATCAACTGACTTGATGACCAATACTACAAGAAACTCACCAATCTTTACAAAATGCTTACTGATAGTGATGTTGAAACTGACTCCTCAAATGTTTGCTTCTACCTTGTTGTCTATGGTAACAGGTTTGACAATTGTGCCGTACAAGAGCTTCGATGCATTTTGAAACCGGGATCCTTTTCGAACGATTAGACGTTCTTTATAAAGGTATCGGCAGAGCTGATGGCTGGCATTAGCAGATACGCCTGTGGCCTTTGTATTGCGGCAGATGCCTGGTAGAATTTAGTTCACCTGGTTTAAAATTAGATTTAGCATCTATCATTTCCCTACTCTGAGTGGCTCTCCGCTTGCTTTGGCAGCAGCAATCAGTCACTGAGTTCCCTCTCGGCCCAGCTCCATCCCCCAACACTCAGGCATGTGTCACTGTCAATACAACAAAGCACCTTTATCCACAAATTGTCAGGAAAGGACAACCTATGTAGTTTGAAGTGCGAGTTTGCCCTTTGCTTTAAATATTTATCAAAGGTTACTGACAATTTAATATATTAGTTTATCATTATTGTAATTTAGTCAGAGATGAGACTCATAAAGATCAAGGCAGTCTTGCCAAGTATTGATTGCTGCTCTACTTCTCGGTAGTCATCATATTTATTATAATCAAATCCTAACATCTTACAACCATTCAGCCTAACATCTCTCTGCTGGCTCTTTGAAAGAACTCTCCAATTGTTCCACTTCTCCATTCCTTCTTCTCAGTCCAGCAATTAATCATTCATAAATGTTTATGAAATAAGCTATATTAGTAATCTTTCTGAAATGAGGTGCATGAACTTCTTCCCCAGTTCCACAAGTTCCCTCCCAATACTTTCAAAAATTACTGTTTACTCTTCTGATTACAGTGGCTGCACTGAGAAAGAATAAGTTCTGTCTAAACATATCATCCGTGGGATAAAATTGACTGAAGTTCAGTTTAAGCTGGGAATGCAGCAATGGTGGGTCATTTTTTTTGCTATTAAACTTTGTCCATGAACAATACAGAGAGGAAAGTGTGGTGGGAGGCTATGGTTATAACAAAATATACCTGATTTTCCTCCACATTTTCCTAATATCCTGCTGTTAAGAATAGCTAAGTACGAATAAAAATCTGTCAATGTTCTTACTTCACGAAAAAATGAAAATTCATATCAACACAACAATTAAACCTGACAATGGTTTAAAAAGCATACTCTCCAGAGTACATTCATTAATCTATATGTACAAAACCCTGTTTTTCTAAGGCAATTTCTCATTACTAAACAGATCATAGAACTTCAGAGATATTCATTGACTAATGTATCCCTTCAATCAGCTCTGCATGGACACGTATGTTCAAACGAAAAAACCTGAAGTCTGGAGACTCTAGCAATCTGAACTAAAAACCAAACATGCAAGTATGACTCAGCAGATCTGAAAACATGTGGGGAAATAGGGTTTACGCTTCAGACATATTCCTTCTGTTATCTATAGTGAATAAGATGAGACAGTTGTTTCAACATTCAAATGTTTGTTTGCAGCTATAATTACATTATGCATTGTATTCAAGTTTTCAGCTCAAAAGCAAGTTAGAAGTTACAGTCATCTTATTGTCTCGGAATCATGGGATCAAGCTAATAATGGCAGCCATGTTGCTAAAAAGATATGTGTGACATTGATGAACAGCAATGGGTCTTCATGCACCAACACAAGTAGATCAAATTAATGCTCAGCAACTCTCATTTTTAAAGTTGACTTATATTCTACAATCTACCTCAAATAGGATGCATCTTCCAGCTGTTGAACACATTATTTCCAGTGTTATGCACTATGTGGTAGTGTTTTGAATACTCTGTTCCACATCGGATAGCTAAGACAATGTTGCATTCTGTCAGGAAATAAGGTCAAAACAATCCTAATGTAGGATTGCAAATCTAGTCACTTAAAATAATTGAGCAACTTGTTGCTCACATTTGCACATTTGGAACATTGGATATGTTGACCCAAAAAGAGAACCTTATTGACCAATATGTTGTACCAAAGAATTTTCCTTTATTCAAGTTAGAACTGATATTAACAAGCTAAAGGCCTAGCAAATGCCGTGGAGCAAATTCATATGTAACAGAGCCATATGCCATATGCAAACTTTTATATGGAGACCTGGCACAAAGGAAGCTGATTCTGGAGCTCAATCATACTCTGTCCAATGATTTCTCTGCAGGAATTTCTTAGAGTAGTGCCCTAGGCCCAAGCATGATTGACTGTTTCATTAATTACCATCCATTCATCATAATATCAGATTGGGGATGGTCATGATATAACCTTCACAAAAGTGATCACCACCACCTTCTCAAAGGCAGTTAGGAACGGGCAAGAAATGTTGGCCAAGTCGGCAATACCCACATCCCATGAATGAAAGAAAGAAGCTAGAGTTAAATGTACACATTCCTGCTTTTTCTACACTTTGCTCAGTAGACTTTAATACGGTTTGATGACTGAAGTCTTGGCAGTCATTCGACTGTTTTTAAAGAACTATTCCATTCTGAAAATCAGATTATTTTAAAACACAGACAGATTTTTAAATCAGTAGGGGAATGAACGATTAGGGAGATAGGAAGGTAGAGCTGAACATTATCAGTACAGTTACAAAATGATTGGTTGACAGAGAGAACTAAATGGGCCAAATGACCTACTTCTACCCCTTGGTTTATGGTTTTAACCATCTAATTTACTCCTGGTGCTACTCCGGTGCTCAATTTTGCACAACACTGGACAGCAGTGAAATGTGAAAGTTTGGGGTTGCAGATCCCTTACATTCTCCGTGGTTTTGTTAATAATAGTAGGCCGCTACCATAGCCAACTATCTCTGCTGGAAAGTGCACGGCAGAGAAATTTGGGAGTTTTCACTTTCCTAGATTGATAAGGGGCTTCACCGCAAAAATGCTGCAAGTTATTTTCTGTAGCCTGGGAGTCTAGAACATGGGACCCAGTCTCAGAACGTTGGGTCAGCCATTTAGGTTTGAGATGAGGAGAAATTTCTTCATCCAAAGTATGGTGAATCTTTGATTTCTCTTTCGCAGGGAGCTGTGAATGCTTCGTCACTGAACATATTCAACACTGTAGTTGATAAATTAGTATGGGGATTACAAGATTAGGTCAAGTTGAGGCAGAAAGTCAGTCATGACCTTATCGAAAAGTGAAACAAGCTGAACATGCCAAATATTTCAACAGCAAAATCATATGTTTAAGGTGATTGGTAAAAGAACAGAGGATCTCCAATCTGACGCAGATGCAGCACTGCTCCAAGGTTCTCAATCGTGTTATAAGAAAATCATGCCACATGCTCACTATCATTTTCTGCCACAATTTTCTTGCTCATAAAGAATTGTCATCTTTTCCTCCAGTCACAAAACACTTCCCTTATAGGAGATGCAAGTAGCCTTTAATTAGCAATAGCCACCTCTATTTGTTTATATCTGCAACCAATGTACAGTTCAGGCAGCATTGGGTGCATGCAGCCCTCATTCAAACCAGACAGTACAAATTCTAATGTGCTCCAGTCATTGAATTGAATGGTCTGGAATAGTCTCATACTGGAATCCCTAATTGGCTTTTAGGTTTTATCAGTTTCTCCCTCAGTGTGTAAAGACAGCTTTCTCTGACGGGCAGATAGTTGGTTGCAGCATCAAGGATACTTGGTGATTTAATTAAAAAATATTGATTTTGTTGTTTTATTATGTTTGACTGTTAGAAGTGGAAAAAGGGGAGAATTGTCCTCATTCTCCCTTCAGTCTTTGTAAATGATGCTTATTAACACAACAGTGTAAAATCAATAAATCGTCAGCATACTCACAACTGTTAAGAAATGCCATTGACATTGATTGTCTGTGCCCCTGGTTATTCAACGAGATATCAGAGAATGGATAGACTTTAGCATGAGTCATTGGAATGAGGAAAACAATAGACAAAACTGGAAACATATTACTTTTGCAAAATGAAATAAGATGCTTCATCATTTCTTACCATTGTTTGGAATTATTTTTTGCATAACTCAAGTACATATTCCAGTTTGACAGAGTTCTCTGCACTTTTTAAGAATAAAAGATCTTTCTGTGGCCTACATGTGACTCCAGACCCACAGCAATGTGGTTGACTCTGAAGTGCCCTCTAGGCAATTAGGGATGGGCAATAAATGCTGCTTGGTCAGTGATGCCCTCATCCTGTGAATCAATAAAGAAAAAAAATGATGAAATGAGTATTGAATATGTTGCTAGACCCTGTGCAGTATTAAAGATCAGTTCGTTCTCGATTTAAAAACGTGACAGTTTATATGTCTCAGCATTCTATAGTTAAGGATGGAGTTAGGTCAAATCCTTCTGTTCCCAAAGCTAAGAGATACGACTGAGTCTCCAGTATAGGTAGATACTCCAGGTAGACTTTTAGTGGTTACTGACAGCCATTAAAGTGCATTGGTCTTTAATTGAATCCAGGGAAGTATTATAAATGACAGACACAAGCTCTTTGAGACTGACAGATTCATGATGAAGGAATTGATTTTGATGTCTTTGAATTCCATGTTGTTTTCAATTTACATCATTTATCCTGTGTTCTTTGATGATGAGCCAAAATATCGAGTTGTTCTGAATGATGTTTTGGCATATTTTGTACTCTCTAAGAAACTTGTTAACTTTCATGACACTTTTTTGAAAAAATTGAATTACTCATGTTGTTCTGGGCAAAATTGGGTATTATTTTTTGATCCTTTATAGACAAGGAATAAAAGGCAACAACTATATTTGCGATGCAACTCTTCAAGATTGCATATATTCTGGTTAAATAGACACTGTAACTTAAAACATTGGTTTCAGTGTGGGATTAGGGTAACAATTATTTCTCACTATTTCATCAGAATGGTTGCCAATTTTAATATTTCATGTTTTGGTTTCAGATCTTCTTTTCTAATTAAGAATGAGTCATGAGATGATTAAAAATTGAATTGACCCTTAATTGGTCTATTCCCAATCACCTGAATTAACACAAATTCCAAAAAATCTTGTGTTGAGTTCATCTATCTCCTTGAATGGTGACAGCTTGGAAGTATGTGTCAAGTATGACTATCACAACTTACCTCTTTACCTACTGAAGACCATTTCCGGGACTGATTTTACAGGACAACTATGACTGACTGACCAGCCAGATCTTGACTGATTTTGTTTGGCTTCCAAGATTTGAATTGGACCAATAGCCCTGGATTTTAAGGCTAATCTTCCTGTTTGAGAAAGGGCTAGCCCCTTGACTCATTGCTACAGTATCCTCTGAGTGCCTGGAATCCAAACTCACCCCAATTAGCATGCTCCCCCCTTTCAAATTGACACAGCCCCATGCAGGTATTACCTTTTAGTCATATATGTTGCAGGCACTTGCACCATAACTGATATTGATGCAGCACTGTGCTTTTCAGTGACCTGGACTACACCACTCCCTACCTTCTCATTGACAATTCAATGCTTCCTACAGCCAATTACTTTTGCCTTGCCTTCTCTATTAAAGAGACCCTATCCGTCATAAGCTGCTTGCTTGCCTTCTGTGCTAACATGCCCTTCTAATAGCACACAGTGTCAGGCAGCAGTTTTTTTAAGCGGTCACCTTTGAAGCACAAGCTGGTGGGTTGCAATTCTCCAACTGTGTTCCATGATGGGCCAGGGACTTCCCTGCTGTAGTTGGAGAGATTACAGTGAGCATGCAGAGAAAGACTATTAAGAAAGTTTTGCCATAGGCATTCAACTGGACTGAAGGCAGGAGACCAACGTTAACAGGTACATGCTTGTTTTATGCAGTTGAGTTTGTGAAATGTCTAAGAGTTTAACTGTGCAGATGCTAATTGGGAAGGGGAAGTTAAGTCTAGGGAGTTGTGTAATTAGAGGTGTAAATCCATTTAGGTCAGCCTTTTGCTACCTGAAGGTGAGGAAATCATCTAGCCATCTAAGGAGGGAGGATTTAATTGCTAAAGTTTATCTTGATGACGAGAAACTAGTTTTTGGATCATTGCCTGATTATGTAATTCTACTCACCATTATTCTTGCCACCTGGGGAGTGGGATATTTCAACCCAGCTTAGTTTTTTATTGCATTTCCTGTAAAAACATATCTTAATCAAGAGTTCCTGCTGGATTGAAAGTTATCTTCTTAACGCAAGAACACCAGAATTGGAAGTGAACTGTTTCTTGGGTCTGCTCAACCATTCAATACTGAAGGGGGCCAACAAATTCTCTACTCAGCACGATCGACCACTTGCAGACAGAAGTCCCGCTATGATATATTTTGTTGTCCATTGTGTCCGCTAATTATTTGCTTATTCATTTAATTTACCTAAGTCCCTTTGACTATTTATTCCTCTTCACAACTTACTTTCCTGTTTAACTTTTTGTCATCAGCAAATTTAGCTGTTATACATTTAGTATACATTTATTGGATGTGATGTGAAATGTAAAATAATCAGATCAGCTATGATCTAATAGCATGGTGGAGCAAGCCTGAGGGGCTTATTTCTGCTTTTAATTTGTATGACTAAATCTTCACATATTTAATTGTCCTTTCATCCAAATCATTAATCTAGACCATAATAATTGAGGCCCCAGATATTATCCCTGTCACTGGTTATTGTTTTCCAATCAAAAATGATGCATTCATCCCTACCCGCTGTTTTTTGTAAGCTAACCAATCCTCTATCCTTGATAATATGTTACTTCCTGTACCATTAGTTGCTTTGATGTGGTACATTATCAAATATCTTCTGGAAATGCAGAGACAGTGGTGTAATGGTAATGCTACTCGACCCAGGACCCCAGACTAATATTCCCACTATGTATCCCACCATGGCAGATGGTAAAATTTGAATTAAAAACGTGAAATCTGAAGGCGGTCTAATTGTGACCATGGAACTGTTGATTTTTGCTATTTGGTTCACTAATAGCCTTTAGAAAATTTGCCATCCTTACCTGATCTGGCCTCCTTGTGACTCCAGACCTACTGCAATGTGGTTGACTTTTACCTGTCCTCTGGGCAGAAAATTTTGGACTAGTGAATGGCATAAAATGAAAAATAAAAATCTGCGGATTCCCTTGCTTGTTACTCCCTCAAAGAATTTACTTCCTCTTTCGCAAAACCGCGTTGATTCTGCCTGATTGTGTTATGATTTTCCATGTCCTATTATTACCTTCTTAACAATGATTTCTAGCATTTCATCCAGCACAGCTATTAAGCAAACTGGTCTATAGTTTCTTCCTCCTGTCTACCTCCTTAAATAATAAAAAAAAACTTTTAAAAGATGGAACAATTCAGTTCCTACACTATGTACATCAATGCATTTCTCAATTAATTGCCTTGTGAAAGGAATAAGTAAATGGCCAATGATAAGGAAATGAATAAAAGGATGGTTACATCTAAATAATGATTAAATGATAGAAGATTTCTTTCACAGATTTGTATTAAATGTAATTTGAATGAATAATACATTAAAAGTATTCACTCGACAGTTATTATAGAAAATCTTTTATGTATTTTCATTTGCAAATTAACATGTTGAATGTTGTTAATGTGGATACCTTTTATTTTGAGTACATATGTTTTCACCTTCCTTTTTCAGATATTTTGCTCTGCTACATCACTCTAAAACCAGTCCAAGAATCCTGTCTAACAGTTATACTCAGTACTAGCACTGGTGCTGCCCAACATCTTCAAAATGGCTCATAGCCATATTCTTCAAAAAAAAAGAAAGATGCTGGATATCAGAATCAAAAACAAAGCAGAAAATGTTGAAAAAAACTCAACAGCTCTGGCAGCATCTGTGGAGAGAAATCTGAGTTAACATTTCAGATCTAGTGACCCTTCAGAAGCGATGGTAGTGAGGAAAAGGATGGTTTTTATAGGATGATGGGGGAGAGTGAACGATAGGTGGAGATAGCAAGAATTGCTGATACTGGAGTCAGAGATAACTAAGTGTGGAGCTGGAGGAACAAAGCTGGCCTGGAAGCATCAGAGTGGCAGGAACGTTGATGTTTTGAATCAGGGAACGGTCCCAACTCAAAACGTCAACATTCTTGCTCCTCAGATGCCGCCTGGCCTGCTGTATTCCTCCAGCTCCACACTGTGTTATGATAGGTGGAGATAGAGGCCAAAGTGAGACAAAATCACAGTTGGATAGACAAAGGTCAGCCTGGGAGAAATGAATAGCTACTAATGGGGGCTATTAGTGGCTGACAATGGGTTGTGCATGGTAGCAGCCCATATGATGACAGGGCCTGGTCTGTGGGGGTTGGGATAAGTTCATGTCTTCAAGCCCTAAAATTGCTGAACTCAATGTTACGTCCAGAAGTCTGCAGAGTTCCTAAGTTAAAAATGAGGTGCTGTTCTTCCAGCTTGCACTGAGCTTTGCTGGAGCACTGCAGCAAGTCTGAGACAGAGATGTTGACCAAGGAACAGGGTGGTGTATTCTTCAGCTTTTAGAAACAAATCTAGCAAGAAAATGCCTAAGAACTTTGAACTTGTAGAGAACTTTTTTGGGGCGGGGCATGAGTTTTCTTACTGCAGCTTTCACATGCCTAATTGGAGAAAATGAACTGCTGTGTAAAGAAAATCAGGCAGAAGTCATTGACATCTTTGTTCTGACAGTGTTCCTGTTTCCAGTGTTTCCTCATTTTGTTTGGTTCATCTGGCTATTCACTCACCAGGTCATGACATTCTAAGCTAAATACATTGTCAGCAGGACCAGTTTGCCACATAGTTGTACATTTTCTACTTTGCAACATACTCAGACTGATTTAGACAAAGATTATCAGAAGTTCGAACAGGGAGAGTCAAGGGCTAGCGGAGCCTGAAAGTTCTGTATGATTTACAGCTAGGAAGCGCTTTTTGTAGGCATTTTCTTTTGCGGCCTTGCTTTCACAAACTCAGTAGCCACTTCTTATATATCACTGGGAGGTGATGAATATGTCAGTGAGGTTTTCTCATTCTGGAATGTCTCTGGTTCTATGACCATACACTTGCATGCTCCACTCATGAAGGAGAAGAAACACCGCAGGAGAATGCAGGCAACTGTTATGGAGGATGTAACCTATAAAAAGTTACCTGACTACCATTTTGCCTCAAGCAGGATATATTTACGTGTACAGCAATGTTTATATTATCCCGGCACAATGTGGTATTGAAAGATCCAACAGACGTTTTTTACTGCTCACCAATATATAAAAATATTATATAGTCAATGACATTTCAGTGCTTGGGACAGCATTAAGCTATTCGGTTAAAAGGAGTAGCACGTTTTCATTAGCTTGTCATGCTTCAAGTGGTGCACGTTAAAATGGAGTCAGAGATATTTATACCCGTGGGTCACATGCTGTGATGTAGTGATGTTATCACAAGCAAGTCTTTTAAAGACACATCGACAGAGTAATTGTTGGATAGTATACACCCCCACCCCCCCGATCATACAAACAGAACAAGCCTGAGATATAAACGAAGACTGCCATATCAAGAGAACTATTCTTAGGGAAAAAAATTGTAACCACACCTATCAAATCCATTGCTGTCTCTTGTACTCGGTGGGTGATCACTGCTGTCAGGTTTTAAGGCAGCAACACAGGATTATGACGTTATCAGCCAGGTTGCTGTATGGCAGACATCTATCAAGTAACTGATGCATTTCATAGAAGAGCTGGTAAATTCAAGTATTCAGAAAATGATACCCAATTTGCATATGATTTGCACCAATCCTTGGGCATACAAATTAGCTGACTCAGGCAAGCTCCCTTCACAGAGCATCCAAGTGACATGTGAATTTATCCTTCAGTTTCATTTTTACCTATTGGAGAGATATTATAGCTGATAAAATACTCCACAGTTCCAGGCACTACAACCTGACTCTGCCCTTTTCAATGGATGTCCACGAAAGGTATTGTCACTGAGGAAAGCTGATGATTTGTTGTGGGAGTGAAGTGTGGTCTGAAACCTCTCAGAAATCAGTATTTTTATGTTCACTAGGATGTTTTATGCAAAATTGCAATATCCAGGCAACAAATCGAGCTGCAAGTAGCAATACAGACGATTCCTGCTGTGTCAAAAAAGCAAGAACTGACTGACAGTTATGCTGAATCTTTAGGGAGATAAAAGCTAAAAAGATAAAAAGATAAAAAGTATTTACATAGTTGCATTTTAATGGAATTTTTAAGTGGTGAACTGAATAACTCTAGTGATTCTATTTCCCCCTTAGTCTACAAATGTGTTGGTATTCAGGAGATGAATTAAAAATTGTCCAAGTTCTTTTGAGTGAGAATATGAGTCACATGGTTTGGTGTTACAGCAAACCAGAATGCAGATGGAGGATGCTCTTAAATCACTCAATACTATTTTATGCATCAGCAAAAGGGCTCACAGTCAGGACACTATACCTGAGAGGGATGGAGAACAAGTGAACAATGAATTAGTTTTATGTGGCAAGATCTAGCAAGTCTTTTTAAGATTTAAATATAGGTTAAAAGTCAAGTCTGACAAAGAATGAGCAAAATTTGAGTAAGTTAGATTGCCTTGTTAAAAAAAAATGCCTAGTTCAGAGATTTTAAAACACAGCTCCAAAGCAAGTAGGACTTGAACCTGAGCCTTCTGGGTCATCATGGGGACAACTGACGACTTGAATGCACAAATTGCGGTAAATGGCATAATCTTACATTGCCATTCCAGAAACATGGCTTCAGGGGCGTCAAGATTGAAAACTGGATCTCCGGAGATATTCGCATTTAGGAGGTAAAAGGCAAAAAGAATAGGCAGAAGTGATAGCACTCTTGATAAAGGAAGAGAACAGAATATAAATAAGCCCTGGCCCACACCTCCTCCTCTCCCAATGCCACACTCACACACCCACAGCACCTTTCCATGTAATCACAGGAGGTGCAACATTTACTCAGTTACTTCCTCTCTCCTCCCTATCCACAGCCCCAGACACACTTTCTAATTGAAGTAGCAACTAATTGCACTTCATTCAAACTTGCCTACTGTATTCCTTGCTCACAATGTGATCTCCCCTACGCTGGGGAGACGAAATGCAGACTCAATGACCACTTTACAATGCACCCATGCACCGTCATCATTAAATCATCATTATTGTTATGGAGAATGAATTCCTGGAATGTGTACAGGGTGAGTTTCCGGAGCAATACATTGAGGAGCTACATATCAAAAAGATTATTTGGATTTAGTGTTGTGCAATGAAAAGGGCTAGTTAATAAACTTTGGGAAGACTTTGAGAAAGAGTGGCCACTTTTTGATAGAATTTTCCATTAATTTTGATTGTGATATGGTTCAAGCTCAACTAGGCTCTTAAATCTGAAGAAAAGGAATGTATGATGCGGAAGTTGGTTATATTAATGGGGAAGTTGGTTATATTATAGGGAAAATAAAACAAAAGATTTGATAGTAGACAGGCAATGGTGTAACAATACTATGGCTTTATGTATTTTGACCTCTTTTTCTTTAATGACAGGTTGAGACACAAGTAGTGAGTGGTCTGTTCCAAACCAATAAACTGTTTGTAAGCACTTTTTTGAAAGTTGGAACTTTGGTTTGAAAGTTGCTATAGTTTTTCCCTCATACAGGACAACACTTGATCCCTCTACCTATCTCCCTCTCTCTCTCGCGCTCTCTGTCTCGGCTAATCAGTGGTAGTTACCATATATATTACCTTGTTATGTATTTTGATAGAGTTACAGTTAAGCTAATTCCTTTTTTATTCTTATTTTGCCTCTTTTCGGTAGGAATAGAGTGTGTTTTCCTTCAGGCCTTGGTAGTTTGACAATTGAATTGCATCCAGAAAACAACACCTTACACTTGCCTTTAAAAATAAGAAAAATGTTAAGGTCAAGGCTATCTTTGTAATATATTTTGAGGGGGGTGTTGGTTGGACAACAGCTAGCATTTAAAAAGATGGCATGGCTACAACAGATATACGTGCCTCTGATGCACAAACACCCAAGAAAGGAAATGTAATTTAACTATGCACCATGAAAAAATGTAAAGATTACTTTAAGTCAAAGGAAGTGACTTATACGTCTGCCAGAAAAGGTGACAAGCCTGAGGATTGGGAGCAATTTAGGACCCAGAAATGGATGATCTAGAAACCATTTGAGAAAAGGTAAAGAGAATATGAATGCATGCTGGCAAAAAAAAAAAATCCAAAGCTATTTTTAGATATATGAAAGGGAAAGAAATAACTTAATAAAATGTGGCCCCACTAGGATGGGAACAGGAGAATTTATGGTGAAAATCTGGGAAATGGCAAGGAAACTCTTCATGGAAGAAAATATAGAAAATATTAAGTGACCAAAAATATTAGGTGATGAAGGAACATGTGTAACTGAGGAAGTAAAATAAATTGGTTTTTGTAGAAGAGATAGTATTTGAAATGCTAACTGGATTGAAAGTTGATCGTCATAGATCATAGAGTCCTTACAGTGTGGAAACAGGCTTTTTGGTCCAACAACTCCACACCAACCCTCAGAGCATCCCACCCAGACCCATCCCCCATAACCCACACATCCCTGAATGCTGCAGGCAATTTAGCATGGCCAGTCAACCTAGCCTGCACATCTTTGGACTGTGGGAGGAAACCCATGCAGACGTGGGGAGAATGTGCAAACTCCACATAGGCAGTTGCCTGAGGATGGAATTGAACCCAAGTCCCTGGTGCAGTGAGGCAGCAATGCTAACCACTGAGCCACCGTGCCACCCTCTTTAAACAATTTGTTGGGACTCAACAGTTGCAGGTAAATCCCCCGGACCAGATGAGCTTCATCCTGTGGTGTTGAAGGGGGTGGCTACAGAGATATGGGTGCATTGTTGGATATCTATGAAAATTCTTTAGGTTCCAGATATGTTCCTGTGAATGGAAAATAGGAAATGTAACCTCACTATTTAAGAGAAGAGGGAGAATAGAAAACTGTCGACATGTTAGTTTGATGTTAGTAGAAAAGAAAATGTTAAAATCTATTATAAATGGTGATAACTGAACAGTTGGAAATTAAGGCACAGTCAACCTGGACCCAGGGACCCAAAGGGAAAATATTGGAATATTTAGAGGATGTTATTTATCGTATTGATAAAGGAGAATGGTGGCTATGCTTTATTGATATTTCAGAAGAGTTTTAATAAGGTCCCACATTGGTTGTCAGTAAATAAAACTGGAATACATGAGATTGGGGAAAACACGTATGTATCAATTGAGAATCAGAGACTAGGAATAAACAGATAATTCTCAATAGTCATTGCTATGTCTACAGCAGTTTGTAGCCTACATAAAGAATTTAGATGCGGGCACCAATTGAGATATTTCCTAATTCGCTGATGAGATAAAATTATTGGGAATGTATGCTGTGGGGATGATGCAAAGAAGCAGGCTAAGTGAATGGGCTAGAATGTAACAGATGGAATACAATGTGAATAAGTGTGAATTGATTCATTTTGGTAGTAGAAACAGAAAGGCAGAGTATGTATTAGAGGGCATTAGGTTGACAAGTGCAGGTTTCTAAAGCGACCTGGCTGTGTTTTATCATGAGTCACTAAAATTTAGCATACAGATGCACCAAACAGTTAGGAAGGATGTGGTATTTTGACCTGTCTCGCAAGAGTACAGGAATAAAGGTATCTTGCTGCAGTTGCACAGAGTCTTGGTGACAGTCTAGTTATCCTGTATACAGTTTTAGTCACTTTATGTAAGGGATTTACTGATGTAATGGAAATGGAAGAGATTAATCCCTGTAATGGTGGGATTGTTGTCTCAGGTGTGATCTAGAAAATTGTATACATTCTCTAGAATTGTAAAGAAGAGTGACCTCCATGAAACTTAAAATTTTTACAGGGTACGACAACATGCATGTTGAAAAAATATTTTCCTGGCTGGTGAGTTTGAAATCAGTGTGCATAATCTCTGGAAAAGGGGTATGCAATTCAAGATTGAGATATAGAGATGTTTATTCACTCACAGGTTGGTGAAAGTTTGGAGTTCTCTTTCCCACAGGACTTGGAAAGCTCAACCGTTTAGCATATGCAAAGATCAATAGATTTCTGGCAACAAATGACATCAAGGGATGTGCACATAGTGCAGGAAAGTGGCATTGAGGTAGATGATCAACGATGTTCTGATTGAATGACTGTGCAGGATTGATGTGCTGAATAGCTTAATCCTGTCTCTATGCTTCTAGCAATATGGCAGCAGATGTGCACTGAATAAATAAAGGCAAAATACAGTGAATAATAGAAAACTGAATAAATCGAAGAGAAAATGTTGGAGAAACACAGCCGATCTGACAACATCTATTGAGAGTTAACATTTGGAGTCTGGTATCACTCAAGTCATATCTTGTATTGAATATATTTGTGCAGTAATAGAGAGAGCAATGGAAATTAAGGAATTCTGTCTCAAAAAATAACATAATTGACTATTTGAAAGGGAACCTGAAACTATAGATCAGGTCGACCACATTGCTACTACTCTGCACATCAAGTCATTTATGAATAAGTAGTCTGAAATTTAACATAAATCAACTTGTGGGCATACGACTCTCATTATGTACCTATATGCCTGACAATTATTTAGTTTGCTGGACTCATTCTATCAGCAGTTCTCGGAGTTACATGTTTGGCTGAGTTGACTCACCAAAAAGCATTGTTAAAACTAATGCTCCAAGTAATTTGATGCACTTGTGGCAGATGAGGAGCTAATGAGGACATTCAAAATTGATTGTAGTAGAGGCAAGATGACAAAAATAATAGAGTCAGAAGAATTGTCAGCTACAAAGAACGCTGATTAACTATTGGAATATAAAAGTGGAATTGAACATAAAAAGAATGATTCACTTGATTTTTGTCGACATCATCTTGGAAAACTCTTTATATTCCAATGTGTAATCCCGGTGGAAAGCATACTCCAGCTTTTACATTTTAACATTGTTCTGTCCACAAGTCTGAATTCCATGTATAGAAGAGCTGGAGGCACATCTAATGAAACAATCTATAAGAGGGGGAATTACGGAAGGTATTTGCTTAGAGACTTTGTAGTCTGGAGAATACTGAATATGATATTGACTGTAGCAATGGTGTACAACTTTTGACTGTACATTAGTTCTGCTTGCTAAGGAAATAGACTCTGCTGGTTATAAAACACCTTACTGAAGTTCAACATTGATTTTTTTTTATTCTTCGTTCATATGATATGTGCATCGTTAGCTGGGTCAGCATTTATTGGCCATTCCTAAATACCATGAAGGAAGTGCTGGCGAGTTGTCACTAAACCACTACAGTTCTTGGTGAGTAGGAAGATCCATTGTATGGTTAAGAAGGGAATTCAATGATCTTGACCAAGCAACAGAGAAGGAAAAATAACACAGTTCCAAGTCAACATTGTTTTTACAGCCTGAAGTAGCACTTGCAGGTGGAAGCTTTCCAATGCATCTGCTGCTTTTGGCCTTCTGGTGGTAGATGTTTTGGGCTTTGTAGATGCTGTGGAATGAGATTTGGTGAGTTACTGCAGTATACCTTGAGGATAATGCACACTGATGCCGTTGTGCATTAGCAGTAAAGGGGCTGAAAGTTGAAGGTGTTAGATGACCCATCATGTAAGATGTTTTGTCTTGGATATTGTTAAACCTTTGGTACAAACTCCAGATGTTAATCAAGAGGACTTAGCAGGTTTGCAGGGCTGGGCTTATTGTTGGTTTTGGTTCTTTTTGGTGCCTACGTTAATGCCAGTCTGTCTTTATCCTTTGTAGTATTTTTGACACAACTGAGCAGCCTGTTAAATCATCTCAGAAGGTTCTGGAGTGTCAATAATATTACTGTGGATCTGGGCTTCACATGTAGAACGGACCAGGTAAAGTTGGAAGAGTCTGAACCCAGGTGGGTTTTTAATGACAGTGGCTACATGGTTTCAATTAAAGTATACTTAATTCAATTTCACAATCTGGCATTTGAACCTCTTCCTCTAGAATAATCGCTGGAAGTCTGGATTACTAGTTATTGTCATGACCACCTCATGACTGTCTCCCCACATGCCAAGCAATGGTCGTATGCTTATTTTGAAACATTTTACATTTCAAAAGGAAATAGAAAATGCTGAAGGAAAGAGGGCCTCCATTTCAGTGCAGTAAGACTCAGCAATATCCTTTGTGCTTACAGCATTCATTAAGTCAGACCCTGAAATCCCAGGGGCTTCAATGAGATGCCACATGGAACACAAGGTGAGTTATATGTTGAGTCTAAAGAGTAATGAAAAATGTCATTGGATTTTGCCTTGTTTCCATGAGTACACTACGCACATGTTTCTAGATTAACTGAAAGGAGAATCACACATGAACATCAGCAGTTGGGAAAAAAAAAGAGGTGTCAACACAGACATTTAACTAAGATAACAAGGTGCAGAGCTGGATGAACACAGCAGGCCAAACAGCATCAGAGGAGCAGGAAAGCTGACGTTTCGGGCCTAGACCCTTCTTCAGAAATGGGGGAGGGGAAGGGGGTTCTGAAATAAATAGGGAGAGGGGGGAGGTGGATAGAAGATGGATAGAGGAGAAAATAGGTGGAGAGGAGACAGACAGGTCAAAGAGGCGGGGATGGAGCCAGTAAAGGTGAGTGTAAGTGGGGAGTTAGGGAGGGGATAGGTCAGTCCAGGGAGGACAGACAGGTCAAGGGGGTGGGATGAGGCTAGTAGGTAGGAGATGGGAGTGGGGCTTGAGGTGGGAGGAGGGGATAGGTGGGAGGAAGGACAGATTAGGCAGGCGGGGAGAAGCTTGGCTGGTTTTGGGATGCGGTAGAGGCAGGGGAGATTTTGAAGCTTGTGAAGTCCACATTGATACCATTGGACTGCAGGATTCCCAAGTGAAATATGAGTTGCTGTTCCTAAAACCTTCGGGTGGCATCGTTGTGTCACTGCAGGAGGCCCCGGATAGACATGTCATCTGAGGAATGGGAGGGGGAGTTGAAATGGTTCGCGACTGGGAGGTGCAGTTGTTTAGTGTGAACCGAGCGTAGATGTTCCGCAAAGCAGTCCCCAAGCCTCCACTTGGATTCCCCGATGTAGAGGAGGCCACAACGGGAACAGTAGATACAGTATACCACATTAGCAGATGTGCAGGTAAACATCTGCTTGATGTGTAAAGTCTTCTTGGGACCTGGGATGTGGGTGAGGTGGGGGATGTGTAGGGGCAGGTGTAGCACTTCCTGCGGTTGCAGGGAAAAGTGCCGGGTGTGGTGGGGCTGGAGGGGAGTGTAGAGCAGACAAGGGAGTTGTGGAGAGAGTGGTCCCTCCGGAAAGCAGATAAGGGGGGGAGGGAAAAATGTCTTTGGTGGTGGGGTCAGATTGCAAATGGCGGAAGTGTCGGAGGATGATGCGTTGGATCTGGAGGTTGGTGGGGTGGTACATGAGGATGAGGGGGATTCTGTTTTGGTTGTTATTGCGGGGAGGGGATGTGAGGGATGAGTCGCGGGAAATGCGGGAGACACAGTCGACGGCATTCTCGACAACTGAGGGGGGCAAGTTGCGGTCCTTGAAAAACAAGGATATCTGAGATGTTCGGGAGTGGAATGCCTCATCCTGGGAGCAAATGCAGCGGAAGCAAAGGAATTGGGAATAGGGGATGGCATTTTTGCAGGAAGGTGGGTGGGAGGAGGTGTATTCTATGTAGCTGTGGGAGTCCGTGGGCTTGAAATGGATATCGGTTTCCAGGTGGTTGCCAGAGATGGAAACAGGGAGGCTCAGGAAGGAGAAGGTATCAGATGGTCCAGGTGAACTTAAGGTTGGGGTGGAAAGTGTTAGTGAAGTGGATGAACTGTTCGAGCTCCTCGTGGGAGCACGAGGTGGCCCTGGTACAGTCATCAATGTAACGGAGGAAGAGGTGGGGTTTAGGGCCAGTGTAGGTACAGAAGAGGGATTGTTCCACGTAACCTACAGAGAGACAGGCATAGCTTGGGCCCGTGTGGGTACCCATGGCCACCCACTTTGTCTGTAGGAAGTGGGAGGAATTGAAAGTGAAGTTGTTGAGGGTGAGGACGAGTTCAGCTAAGCGGATGAGGGTGTCAGTGGAGGGACGTCCAATCCCTATACACTTGCATTCCACATGCAGATGGCCTAAAGGCCCTCTGCTTCTTCCTGTCCCGCAGGCCCAACCAGTCCCCCTCCACTGACACCCTCATCCGCTTAGTCGAACTCGTCCTCACCCTCAACAACTTCTCTTCCAATTCCTCCCACTTCCTACAGACAAAGTGGGTGGCCATGGGTACCCACACGGGCCCAAGCTATGCCTGCCTCCTTGTAGGCTACATGGAACAATCCGTCTTCCGTACCTACACTGGCCCTAAACCCCACCTCTTCATCCATTACATTGATGACTGTATCGGCACCACCTCGTGCTCCCACGAGGAGCTTGAACAGTTCATCCACTTCACCAACACCTTCCACCCCAACCTGAAGTTCACCTGGACCATCTCTGATACCACTTTCTCCTTCCTGGACCTCTCTGTCTCCATCTCTGGCAACCACCTGGAAACCGATATCCATTTCAAGCCCACTGACTCCCACAGCTACCTAGAATACACCTCCTCCCACCCACCTTCCTGCAAAAATGCCATCCCCAATTCCCAATTCCTTCGCCTCTGTCGCATCTGCTCCCAGGATGAGGCATTCCACTCCCGACCATCTCAGATATCCTTGTTTTTCAAGGACCGCAACTTCCCCCCTTCAGTGGTGGAGAACACCCTCGACCATGTCTTCCGCATTTCCGGCAACTCATCCCTCAGACTCCTTCCCTGCAATAACAAACAAAACCGAATCCCCCTCATCCTCACGTACCACCCCACTAACCTCCAGATCCAATGCATCATCCTCCGACACTTCTGCCATCTGCAATCCGACCCCCCCCCACCCCACCCTTATCTGCTTTCCTGAGGGACCCCTCTCTCCGTGACTCCCTTCTCCGCTCCACACTCACCTCCAGCCCAACCACACCCGGCACTTTTCCCTGCAACCGCAGGAAGTGCTACACCTGCCCCCTCACTCCCATCCCAGGCCCCAAGAAGACTTTACACATCAAGCAGATGTTTACCTGCACATCTGCTAATGTGGTATACTGGATCCACTGTTCCCGTTGTGGCCTCCTCTACATCAGGGAAACCAAGCGGAGGCTTGGGGACCGCTTTGCGGAGCACCTACGTTCGGTTCACACTAAACAACTGCACCTCCCAGTCGCGAACCATTTCAACTCCCTCTGCCATTCCTCAGACGACATGTCCATCCTGGGCCTCCTGCAGTGACACAACGATGCCACCCAAAGCTTGTAGGAGCAGCACCTCATATTTCGCCTGGGAGCCCTGCAGCCCAATGGTACCAATGTGGACTTCACAAGCTTCAAAATCTCCCCTCCCCCTACCACATCCCAAAACCAGCCCAGCTTCTCCCTGCCTCCCTAACCTGTCCTTCCTCTCACCTATCCCGTCCTCCCACCTAAAGCCCAACCCCCATCTCCTACCTACTAGCCTCATCCCGCCCCCTTGACCTGTCCATCCTCCCCAGACTGACCTATCTCCTCCCTATGCCCCCACCTACACTCACCTTTACTGGCTCCATCCCCGCCTCTTTGACCTGTCTTTCTCCTCTCCACCTATCTTCTCCTCTATCCATGTTCTACCCCCTCCCCCTCTCTCCCTGTTTATTTCAGAACCCCCTTCCCCTCCCCCATTTCTGAAGAGGGGTCTAGGCCTGAAACGTCAGCCTTCCTGCTCCTCTGATGCTGCTGGGCTGCTGCGTTCATCCAGCTCTACATCATGTTATCTCAGATTCTCCAGCATCTGCAGTTCCTACTGTCTCTCACAGACATTTAACTAACACTTGGCCATCGTTCTGCAGAAATTATTCTTAGATTTGCAAAGTATCTGCTACGGATTCACCAAAATCTATAGTGGGTAATGGCTGAAAAGTGTCAGGCCTAATGGCTGGAAAGTGTCAGGCCTAAAAATACACACAGTAGGATGGTGGTGGGGGTGATTGGCGACATGGAAAAATTCACTCCATAATTGTCAAACACCCAAAAAATTAAACCATGGGGGCAAATGATAGGAGGACTCGATGAAGGGTCCCGGCCTGAAACATCGACTCTCCTGCTCCTCTGATGCTGCCTGACTTGCTGTGTTCCTCCTTGCTGTGTATCAACAGCTTAAAATGTTCTAGCTTTGTGCACGTGTGATGGAAAGACATTAGTTATGACCTCAACAGTCTGTGCATTTAGGGTCATGGTGTTTTTCTGGACAGCAATAGGTCAGTTATTTTGAAATTTACCATTTTTGCTGATACATGCCTGTTGTCTTACACCAACTTTAAATGTTATTCTTCATCGGAATTTAATGCATTCCTTGTGTGAGGTTTGATGTTGACTTCACCATGAGAAACAAACTAATTGACTGTTTCAGTGTGGTCTCCTGTGGGATAAATGAATGTCTGATGACCCCCCAGCTCACCCTAACATAGATAGAGTACACCACAGGCATCAGTGCTTTGTCTCAACCTTGGGAGCAGTGGCTAAAGCCATAAAAATAATTTGACTCTAGTCTCGATCATCCCTGATTCTCCTTGGTGATTTGAGTTGCAGAAGACAATAACCTCTGAAAAGGTCTTATTGGCAAGGAAGGCAAACAGCAAGTGATTCCTTCTCTTATATAAATGCCAAGAGTATGAGCTGGTCATAAACAACAGGCTACTTGGTCAGAGAGACAACATTACGGCATCACCCTCTCTCTAGACCTTAGCATCTCCTTGACTCTTTCATCAACTGAGCAAGTGACCATAAGGATGTTGACATCATCCAGTCCATGTCAGGAACCATTAACTGTTGGCCCAACCATGACCCATCTGGCCTAAAAGCAGCAGTGGCTGTTGGGAGTTCAGTATCGACAGACTCAAGGCCTCTGCAGAGAAAGGCCTACTCTGTCAATGCCTCAGAGCCAAGCTGGCAACACTCAATGAACAGAATCCACTAAATGTCCACAGTGTCTGGTCCAACCTTAAATCTATCAACAACAGCCCTTACGAGGAGACTCTAGGTTTGTCTACTATGAAATATCACAACTGTTTTCACAACAATGACCAGGAGATCAATAACTACTAAATCACAAGCACGAAACGTTTGTGACTTGGACCCACCACCTATACTTGCTGGAATGATGCAGGTCTATGCAGAAATGAAAAGCAAGGTTCACAAAATTCAATTGCCCAAAGAACAAATCATGATTGGAAAGAGTGCAAGTATGTCGCATATGGATTCTTCAGTGTAGTCAAGACCATCTCAAAACATTCATATTCATAGGCTGAAGCAAAAGAATCCGTTTCTTTTTGAAAGCAGTGGAAAATTAATTGATAGCAACTTAATTAACAGAGGAATAATAACATCAGTGCTGAATGCAATATTGCGTTACATTTTGATTGAAGTTGTAACAAAAATAACTTCACGCAACAGAAAGCAAAATAAAATCCCACAATTTTCTGGAAGTGGAGAACAATTGGTGTACCACAAGGATCTGTTCTGGGTTCTCTTCTATTTGTGACTTTAATAAATGATTTGGATGTAGGAGTGGAAGAGTGAATTAGTAAGTTTGCGGACAACATGAAGGTGGGTCAAGTTGTGGATAGTGTGGAGAGCTGTTCTAGGTTACAAAGTGACATTGATAGAATGCAGAGCTGGGCTGAGCAGTGGCAGATGGAGTTTAACCCTGATAAGTGTGAGGTGATTCATATTGGAAGGACAAACTTGAAAGCAGAATACAGGGTTAACGGAAAGATTCTTGGCAGTGTGGAGGAGCAGAGGGATCTTGGGGTTCATGTCCACAGTTCCCTGAAAGCTGCCACCCAGGTGGATAGAGTTGTTAAGAAGGCATATGGTGTGTTAGCTTTCATTAATAGAGGGATTGAGTTCAAGAGCCATGAAGTTATGCTCCAGCTGTACAAAAGCCTGGTTCAGCCACATCTAGAGTATTGCGTCCAGTTCTGGTCACCTCATTACAGAAAATATTTGGAAGCATTGGAAAAGGTGCAGAGGAGATTTACCAGGATGTTGCCTGGAATGGAGGGAAGGTCTTACATGGAAAGGTTGAGAAAGCTAGGGCTTTTCTCTTTAGAACGACGAAGGATGAGAGGTGACCTGATAGAGTGGACAGCCAGAGGCTTTTTTCTGGGGTGAATGTAACTAATACGAGGGGGCATAGTTTTAACGTGAGTGGAGGTAGATATAGGGGAGACGTCAGAGGTAGGCTCTTTACTCAGAGTGGTCGGGACATGGAATGCATTGCCCGAACAGATTGTGGAGTTGGCCTCATTAGGGGCATTTAAGCAGCTGTTAGATAGGCATATGGATGATAGTATAAGGTAGGGGTGGAGGTTAGATAGACCTTAGGTTTAGGGTAAAAGTTCGATGCAACATCGTGGGCCGAAGGGCCTGTACTGTGCTGCGCTGTTCTATATTCTATTAACAAGTCAGACAGTAGTTGTGAAGTCAATGTGAATTAACATTTCAAATACTAACCCGTAGTGCAAGGGAATTAGACTAAACAAAACAGGAGAAGGAAAGAGAAAATGATCAGAAGATCATTTATGTCATCCATCCATTTCCTTCCATTTGATATGAACACCTAGTTGGTGACCAGTTAACACATTTTTACTGTTTTAAAGTGAACATGATTAGCCGAACAAAAATCAGATTGACAGTTCTGAGGAATCTTCGTAACGAATGTCAAAATCACAAAGAGAATTTACAAATTTAAATAAGAATCTAATATTAGAGATGATGGTGTAGCCAAGCCTCACAGGGCTTCCTGTTGTTGGAATACAGGAAGCATTACTTCCTTTCATTGACAGCCGCCACCATTCATAGATAACACAGCGTGGAGCTGGAGGAACACGGCAGGCCAGGCAGCATCAGAGGAGCAGGAAAGTTGACATTTCGGGTCAGGACCCTTCTTCAGAAGTCCTTTTTAACCTGCTATTCACATTTATCTCATCTATGGTGTTGTTTCTGGGGCTCTCTTACCTTTCAGTCTTCGGTTCTCTGAAGTCTAAATTTAAAATATCAACCTACTTTCTATCTTTAGAAATTTCAATAGCTGTACTGTGTATTTCAGCATTGACTCTCATCTTTTTCTTCAATTATGGTAATGCAATGTCTGCCTGAGGCTTAGAAAAATTTAATGCTGTAAAAGATCATGTAGTAGTGCTTCTTATGGATAGCCCACATGTGAAACATCACCCCTTGGTTGCAAGACATGACAGCAGTGCGCCTATGGGTTTGCATTGCTGAAATTCCTTGGCTAAATTATGGCTCATAAACATTAGTAACACGCATCGCCTGTATCCCAAATCCCTCATTTCAATTGCAGTCAATCCACTCAACTCTCCATAGGATACTGGAGCAGGCAACAATGATTTCTAAGATGGTTTGATTCCCCATTGGCTAATGCAACAACTTAGTGAACTAATACAAAGTAGTGTCATTTAGAACAAGACATTGACACATAAAGTTAACATTGTGCATCATTGATTGACTGATGTTGTGCTCTGACTAAAATGTAAAGGGTACTGGCTGTGCAGAGTGACAGCAGTATGGAGGACTGGTGTAAAATGATACTAGTAAATCTCTTTCGGAGATAGTAGGAACTGCAGATGCTGGAGAATCTGAGACAACAAGGTGTAGAGCTGGATGAAAACAGCAGGCCAAGCAGCATCAGAGGAGCAGGAAAACTGACTTTTCGGGCCTAGAGCCTTCTTCAGAAATGCTCTGTCTTCAATGTATTCACAGCCATATAATATGGCACCTAGAACTGTCCACAAAACTCCAACTGAGGTCTAACAAGTGTCTTATCATCTTCTTAAACTTTATGCCCTGCACTAAATCCCAGGATACCTTTGCTTTGTTATTGATCATTCCCACCTTCAATAATTTGTGTGTTTCTGTACCCCTTTGGAATTGTAGTCCTTTCGTTATATTGTCTGTCCATGTTCTTTCGACCAAAATGAAGTATCTTATTCCTTGCGGTATTGAACATCATCTTCTTCTACTTATCCACTCATTCCACCAACTTGCCTATGCTCACTTGGAGTTCCACAGTCTCCTCCTCCCAGTTTATAATACTTCCAAGTTTTGTATCATCCACAGGCTTTGAAATTGGCTCCTGTACTCCAAGGTCTAGATTAATATATATTCTTATATCCAGAAAAGCAAGGGTGTCAATACTGCTGCCTGGGGACTTCCACTACAAGCCTTCCTCCAGCCTGAAAATATTCATTGACTATTACTCTCTGCTTCCTGTCATTCGGATAATTTTGTATCAACGTTGCTACTGTTCTCTTTAATTCCATGAGGTATAATTTTTTTCACTAGTCTGTTGTGTGACACTGTATCAAATGCTGTCTGGAAATTCACGTATAACACATCAACAGTGTGACCCTGATCGACACTTTCTTTTTCCTGATCACAAAACTCTAACAGGTAAGTTAAACATAATTTCCTCTTTAGAAATCCATGCTGATTCTTAGTAATCTAATTATCCTTTTCCATGTCGCTCCTCACTCTATCCCAAATAATTGTTTCTAGAAACTTCCCCACCATTGAAGTTAAACTTACTGGTCTATATCTGACTGTCTTGGCTTATCCTTACAATCTGTTTTGAACAATGATGCGATGCTTGCAATTCTCCAGGGCATTCAGGGACAATTGAAAGATAATGACCAGCACCTCAGTAATTTCCACTCTCACTTCCTTCAATATCCTTGGATGCACTTCATCCAGACCTGGAGCCTTGAAAATCTTAAATACTAACTGTCTATCCAATGTTTCTTCCTCATTAATTTTGAAAAATCGTAGTGAGAGAGTGTCCTCTTCTATCACCATGGTCTGGGTATTGTCTACCTACTTAGTAATTACAGCTGTGATGCATTCATTTAATATCTTAATCATAGCTCTGCCACTGTGCATAAATCCCCTTTTTGGTCTCTAATCAGCCCTATTCCCCTTTTTACCACTCTTCTCTAAGTTACATGCATATAGGCAATGGCTGTAGAGTGACAGAGTGACGGTTGTGCAATTAGGTCGCTGTGAGCTTGCATTTTAAGTGTAAAATTTATGTGAATAGATCTTAAAGCATTTTTTTCTTAACTTTTCACAGGTCATAAAGAATTTGCTGATTGATTCTAGATTTCAATATTTACAACGTTACCTATTTCCAAACTGGTTTTCCAAAATGTATATATTTCAAATTATTTTCCAAATTCCTCTCCCAGTTTGTTTCAAAGACTGCACTTCCTCTGGCTGAAAAGAATGGAAAAGATGCAATGGAGGAGTAATGGAGGAGAAATGTCTGTTAGAGCTTCTATTGTTGGGAGAACGCTGTGGAGTGATCACTGAAGGGTGGAGATAGTGTTTAGGTAATGTGGACACTATGAATCATATTCATGAGAGCAACCGCGATGGTGTAGTAGTGTTGAGTAGGGTTGTCAGATTGTGGGTGATAAAGATGAGAAGTGGTGGAGGGATATATCTTGGGCAGCAGTGGAGATGGTGGTCAGTGGAATGCAATTGCAGGAGAGCAGCACACAGATCAGTGGTTGCAAGGGAAATGAATAGAGTAAGATTGTTGAACTATTACTCCTTGTTAGTCAGAAGTTGCTGAGAGATTGAGAGAGAGAGAAGTACCAGCTGCCAACATCACTTACAGGAGATACTGAATGCAAAGGCGCTGACACGAAGAAAGAAGCAGCTTATGAACTAAAAATGACCTGAATAAAAACCGAAAGAACTGTAGATGCTGTAAATCAGGAACAAAATCTGTGAAGGAAAAAACAGGGTTAATGTTTCAGGTGCGGTGACCCTTCCTCAGAGCTTTTTGTTGTTTTTGTAAAAATGACCTGAGCCCAGGTACTAGTTTAAGCCAATTTAAATCAATTTGAATTAACTTAGTTTTGCAAAAAAAAAAAAACAAGTTAAGGTAATGCAAAAGCCTTGTTTTGGATGAGAAATACTGAGGTAATGCTACCTAAGTCTCTGAGCCAGAGTCAATAAGGTAAAGTCATGCAATAAGTGGATTAGCCTGAGTCAATGAAAAAGGAACAACACGACTCGAGAGAGATAAGAGAAAGGATAAGAAGACGACTCTCAGGCATGAATCCACTTAAAACTCCAGAGACCAACCACCACAGAATCAGACCCTACGTCAAGGACGTAGTGATGATACAGAGTACAGGGCCTGACCAGCGTCAGCCCTCATTAGCAGCAGCAGCTATCCGGATTGGGTATTAGCTTTTATGTTCTGTAACTATTTGGGAAGTGTCAGAGGACCCTAATGGGTGTATAAGTAGGTTTGCGTTCAGTTTGTTGAAAAATATGTAAGGTCTAGTTTGTAATAAAACATATAAACAACACATGTCTTGTTGAACACATTAATAAAGTAATTTGTGAATTTACGAGAATGGACTGCTCTGTATAAGTCGATAACCGGAGCCAGTGCTCTCCAGGCTCCGACATTTCTCCTTTTAACCCACATGCAGTGCTACAGAGGTATGTACTAATGTATAAACTTACAAAGTAGGAGCAGAAGTAAGCCATTTGGATATTTGATAAGTCTGTGGCTGATCTACTAGTATATTGTTTTCTACATTCACATCTACTCCTGATAGACTTTTATCCCCTAGCCTGACAAGATCTCTCTATCTCCACCTTAAGAATGTTTAAGAATGACCCTACCTCTACTGCATTCTAAGGCACAGAGTTCCAATGTTATATAGCTCTCTGAGAGAAAGTAATGCTCTTCATTTATGTTCTAAAACTGTGACTCCTAATTTTAAAACAATGCCCTCTAGTTCTGAATTCACCCAAAAGAGTTTCATTTCCACATCCACCATTAGGATCATATATACTTCAATCAATTCACCTCTCACTCTTCTAAACTCCAGTGGAAAGAAGTCCATTCTGTCCTACCTTTCCTCATAAAACAGCACTGTCATTCCAGATATCAATCTCCTAAACTATTTCCCAAGTTAGCATAGCGAATGGTTTGGAGGGAAATTTACAGGTGATGGAATTCTCATATATCTGCTTCCCTTGTCCTAGGTAGCATTTATCATGGGCTATGGAGATGTTTAAGGAGCCTTGGTGACTTTCTGCAGTGCATCTACATTCCTACTATTGTGTGTCAATGGTGGAGGGAATGAATGTTTGTACATATCATGCCAATAAAGCAGTCTGCTTTGTCCTGGATGGTGTCAAGCCTCGAGTGTTATTGAAGCTGCACTCATTTCACGGAAGTGGGGAATATTCCACCAAACTACTGACTTGTGCATTGTAGATGGTTGACAGATTTTGGAGAGTTGGGCGCTGAATTATTTACTGCAGGATTCTTAGCTCTTGTAGCCACTGTAATTAAATGGCTAATTCAATTCTGTTCCTCATCAATGTTAAAGGCCAGGGCGTTGTTAATGGGAGATTCAGTGATCATAATGACGTTGAATGTCAAGATCCAATGGCAAGATTCTCTCTTTTTGGAAATGGTTGGTGATTACCTTTCACTTGTCTCACACAAATGTTGCTGGTCAAACCAAAGCTGTACATTGACAAGATCTTGTTGCATTTGGACATGGACTGCTTCAGTATCTTTCCAGTTGAAAATGATGCTGAACATTAATGATTGCACAGTGAATGTCCCTACTTTTGACCTTATGACAGAGGGAAACTCATTCATGAAGCAGCTGAAGATACTGTAGTTTCTTGATGTCACACCCTGTCACATGGCCTTGATTTCAAGGGCAAACAGTCCCACCTTACCCCTGGAATTCAGTGTTTTTGTCCACGTTTGAATGTAATGCCATTCATCTTACCTTATGTCTTACACTTGAGCAGAAATTATAGCTTTAAAGATATTTTTATAACTGTCTTGATTTCAAAATTTGGTCTGTAACTCGGTGCTTGGTATCTTCATGTGGTAGTGATCTTTGGTACTTATTGCATTAAAGTATGGTCAATGTGCAAGGTTAAGTGAAACAGAATTTTCTAGTTCCTACATTCTTAAACCACGCATTTTAACTTAGCAAAATAGCATATTTTGCCTTTTGATTTGGAACTCAATGAAGTAACTCTTTAATTGAATTCATACACAAAAATGACTCAAGCTGCCAGTTACTCTCCTATTCCTGCAACCAACCGCTCACCTCTTCCTTGCCACAACAAAGCCACACTCCAGCTCCCCAGAAAAGAACAGAAAAGATGTAACCACCTCACACTTCATGTTAGAAAATAACCTTAAATTTCTTGTTATCAGCCAAACTGTAAATTGGTTGAACTAATGAGTCTGTAGGGAAATAAGTCCTTGAATGATAGGTTGGAATGCATTCTACAAAACTGGTCAGCACTGAGATTATTGTTTTGTGGTCAGAACAGTAGTTGTTAAGCAAACTTGAGCCAGAGAAAAATAAATGTCGAATCATGGACACGATTTACCTGTAATGCAGACAAGTAGCTTGACATTAAAGTACACCTAGAAGAGAAAGAAGAGAAGATTAAGAGAGAAGCAAAGTGATACCATTTGTCACTTTGTCCAGATCACCAAAGCTGGAAGATGTCCTCCCTACTGGATGATAAGTGGAGCCTCCCCACCTTGGGTAAGTGACAGAATGCTACCGAAGCAAGAAAGTTCATGGTTTCAAAATCTAGTTTGCGAAAGGCAACACAGCAATTTTATATGCCTCAAGGTTTTACAGTAAAGATATGGAATGATTTAGACTTAAATTTAATCCAACTGACTACTGGATTGTTTTTGGCACCATGTGGGAAATGTACCGTTCAGTATTCCCAAGATAAATGATATCATTTTGCAGTTATTAAATTCTTTAGTGCGGTTCCTGATGCACGTCCCTGGCTTTATAATGACACGTTGATAAATAAAAGGTAGAGCGAGGCGAGACCATTTGTTTTCGACTGCTATCTGACAGTAATGGAGACCGGGGACCTACAGGTAGGAATAAAGCTATTTCACAGGCCACAGCCATAAAAAGTTTCATCATTTCGATAATCTCATCCAAGAAACTTTCTTGTAGTGACATGGTCACTAGTTTGAGGTGTTAAAATTGGGATTCTGACTGAATGATAATGGGATATATAAACCCCCTTGCTTTTAAGGTTCAAATAAATTAGCAACTGGCATTAAGCCAATTTTTTTTAGTTTACTTAGAGGAACGTAAATCTTTGACATTGGGAAAAATGGAGAAGGGAAGGCTTTTGTTCAAAATATTTACAGAATATTTTTGTTTCTAAGCTGAGCCAACACGAGTTTTTGTGAAACTTGAGAGGGTGCAGAAAAGATTCACAAGAATGTGCCAGTGTTGGACAGTTTGAGCTTTAGGGAGAGGCTGAACAGGCTGGGGCTATTTTCGCTGGAGTGTCGGAGGCACAGGGATGACCACATAGAGGTTTATAAAATCATGAGGGGCATGGTTAGGGAGGGTAGTCAAAGTCTTTTTCCCAGGGTAGGGCAGTCTGAAACTAGAGGGCATAGGTTTAAGGTGAGACGGGAAAGATTTAAAAGGGATGTAAGGAGCAACTTTTTCACGCAGAGGATGGTGCGTCTATGGAATGAACTGCCAGAGGAAGTGATGGAGGCTGGTACAATTACAATTTAAAAGGCATCTGGATGGATATAGGAATAAGAAGAGTTTAGAGGGATGTGGGTCAAATGCTGGCAAATGGGACTAGATTACTTTGATATACCTGATTGGCATGGACAAGTCAGACTGAAGGGTCTGTTTCAATGTTGTACAAATCTATGACTGTCCATACACCCTCTACAGTAAGAAAGAACAAACATTGAGTTTGGAGAATGCTACATTACTGTTACCTGTTTATAACTGTGTTTAACTTATGCCTGAGAAATCTGGCTCAGTTATAAATTAGTCCTAATCCAACCACATTTGATATTTGTGGTGCAGCTACTTTTCAAACTGCTTGCTGAGTCAGATGGGAATGAATCCTGTCTTTCCCAGTTGCAAACCCACAACCTAAGAACAAAAGAAATCCTGCCAGGACGTGGGGATCATGATTTGGAACCTCCATGTGGCCTGTGAGATCAGGACAGCATCCAAAGTTTGTGTGACTAGTATGAACCCTCTTGCCACAATACAATCCCATACTTTTAATTCCTCCATCTCCACTGTATCTGCTCCCAAGATGAAGCATTCCACTCCCAAACATCCCAGATGTCCCCCTTCTCCAAGGGCCGTAACTTCCCCACTCCAGTGGTTCACAACGCCCTCAACCACATCTCTTGCATTTCCTGCACTTCTGCCCTCAAACCCTCTCCCCCGCCACCAAGAAAAATGAGGCTAGAGTCCCCCTGGTCCTCACATGCCACCGCACCAACCTCCACATCCAGCATATCATCCTCCGACACCTCTACCATCTGCAATCCAACCTCACTCCTATCTGCCTTTCATGGGACTGCTCACTCCGTGAATGTCATCCACTCCATCCTCCCCACCAACCCCTCTGCACCCGGCACCCTTCCCTGCAACCGCAGGAGGTGCTACACCTCCCCTATCATCTCTGTTCAAGGCCTAAAACAAACAGTCTTTCCAAATCCAACAGGGATTCACCTGTACATCCTTCAACCTGGTCTACAGTATCCGTTGCTCCAGATGTGGCCTCCTCTACAACAGTGAGACCAAGCGCAGACTCAGTGACCGATTTGTGGAGCATCTACGCTCTGTATGTGATAATCAACAACACCTTTCAGTTGCCAATTCTACTTTAACTCCCCCTCCCACTCCCTGGGTGACGTGCCCATCCTGGGCCTCTTCCAGTGTCACAAAAACACCACACGCAAACTGGAGGAACAACACCTCATATTCTGCCTTGGGAGCCTACAGCCTGATGGTCTCAACATGGAATTCACCAGTTTCGAAATCTCCCCACCCCCGGCTTTATCCCATGTCCAACCTTCCGTCTCATCCCCGCTTCCTTGACCTGACACAACCTGTCCATCTGCTCTCCCACCTATCCACTCCACCATTCCCACTGACCAATCTCCACCTATCACCATCCCACCTACCTTCCCCCAGCCCCACACCCCGTCCCTCAATTTATTTCCCAGCTCCCTTTCCCCTCTCCAGTCTTGATGAAGGGTGTAAACCCGAAACATTGACTTTCCTCTCTTCTGATGCTGCCTGACCTGCTGTGTTCCTCCAGCTCCACACTGTATTGACTCCCAAGTTTGTGCATCGACCTCACCTGATTGATAGCAGTAGTAGCTGGTGCATCTCCAGCATCAATCAGCACTCCTCCAGACTGTGGTTCAGACCTACACACAGCAGGAAAACCCAGTAGCATTGTTCACCGGTTACACTGACCATCACCACTTTGTTGTCCCTGAACCTTCCCCGTATTGTGACCAGAGTGAGCTTGACTTGTTGACTTGTCTTGACACCCTTCTGAAGCACCACAGGACACCCCCTCCATTCCTCCCACCACCCAGTGTTTGTACTGGTACTATCATTATGACTACTCCCTCAGTGACCAAGTAAAATAAGGCCAATTCTCAGACTTGAACTGCTCAAGTCCACGACATGGACTGCCTGTTGAGAAATTCCCAGATTGTGTGACCCACACCCCTGGACTGACCGTGACCCATCATCCAGAGTGACCTGGCAGGACAACACTGGCTGGTAGTGGTCCATTCCAGTGAAGCCTTTTGCAACAGCCAGTACCCTGATGGGCTCTCAAACAAAACTTGGATGGCTTTCGTAATGAAGACAGAAAGTGCTGGAGAAACTCAGCAGGTCTGGCCTCATCTGTGGAGAGAGAACAGCGTTAACATTTTAAATCTAATATCACTCTTCTTTAGAACAGCTGACAGAATTTATTTGATTTCTAGGTTTGATGATGGCCCAATCTCCATACTAGAATGATGTAGATCTCCAGACTAGCATTCAGCAGACATTGGCCAATCCTCTGAGGTGAGAAATAGCCAGGCTCCTGGACTGACTCTGGTTGTTGCACCTGACTGACTGGGGTCTTCCCTCTGCCCATTTACACTCTCCTTCCCATTGACTTTCCCCACATTGGCCCTCTCTCCAAGCACATGGGACCCATCTAGCACCTCTGATGCTTACACAGCATTGCGACATATGGTGACATACCAATACGTTCTTAGTGTTGTTAATTTTATTTTTAATTTTAATTTTACCATAAGCTCCCTTACCCTTCCCTGGTGCTAAGCCACTATTTGAAAGCCAGAGGTTACCTGCCTGTCCAATTATGTTAAAGCAATAACTAAAAGTCAGAAATGGCCTGTTTGCCCATGTTCACAAGTGCTCCGTTGAAGCCATCAGATAATTACAGACTGGAAGTACCCTGAAGGATGTGCATCGCAAGTCCCAACACACTGACTATACAGTAACTGCCCAGAAAGTTTAAAGTTACAATGGGGAGTTATCCAGCGTCCAGAAACCTCTGAAAGAAAAAAAAAAAAAAACGCCAACTGTGCTAGAGTTAGAGACTTTGGAAGGTTTTAACCTACTTATTGTAATACTTAGTCAGGAAAAGATGTGAATTAAAAACTGCCTAAATCCTGGAAAATTATAAAAGTGATCTGCAATCACTCACGCTGACTAAGGCAGGCAAAATCCTCACCACAGACAATTAAACCCACACGACAGACAGCCTACTCCCTCGCCCACTTACTTTCTCTTCATCAAATTCTCTGTGGGACCTTAAAACATTTCAGTTATTTGAATACAGCAGCTAGTGCTATAAAACAAAGGGTGGTGTCTTGTGCTGAGTGGATTCCCAGCTTCTGTCCAAGATTGGAGGCATCCAGAACAGACCAAACTCAGACATCAGGCTATACAAATCACAGACAATTGAAAGAGGTACACAATTTTTAGGAGGATTCCTGTTGGTCAGATTTGTTCTGATGGTAATCAGAAAATCTGGATCATAATCTAAAAATTTAAATGAAAAGTCATTGTTATATTTTACATTATTATATATATCTAAATTTTTGTGCTGTTCTAAGGTAAAAAGCATAAGCATGAAGGAGCATTGATGAGTTAAAATGTACATGTTGTGGTACTGTGGTTCCTAAAACAGCAAGTACTGCAATTTGTTCACTGTATCATCAAGGGAGATATGCTCATATAACATGTCAAATAAAAACAACACAGGCTAGCATTATCTTAACAGTTATATATGAAAAGGAAACTCAATTTATAATATACATTGCCTAACAGGACGTGCTTGTACATACTATCTCAGTCTATCTGATGAAAGGTTAATGCTTCTACTAACAAATAACTATCTAAATTCCTTGACATTAATGCCTTTCTAGGTACACAGAGGGGGAGGGGGCAACTTCAGTCCGGAGAGCTGAATTCTGGACTTCTTGGAGGGCAGACTGAATTTGGCGCAGGGCCTGATTAACTTTTTTTTTTTTTGCCTATTTCCCATTTACAGGCAATCAGATTGAGAAACTGACTGAGGTTAATCTTTCAGCGCTGAAAAGCAGTCAGCAAGAGTGGTGGAGTAACGCGAGTGGAACATTAGCGGAGAATGGTCAGCTAGTTCACAGGGACCGATGGTGATGGGAGATGGGGTGAGGATGTCCTATTGGAGGTGGAATGTGTGTTAGCTGATCCTGAGGAGAGCGGTCTGATCAATAAGATTCAATCAAGGCAGGATTAATGCGTTTTACTGATGTATTGCAGGGAGCTGCTATCGATCCACATAGAAATTAAAGAGTCATAAACATGTTACAGTATGAAAGGAAGCCATTCGGCCTAACATATATGTGCTTGAACTCTGCAGGAACGATCCAGTTTGATTCCTCCCCCCAACACTCCCACATCAACCACCGTTTCCCCACAGCCTTGCACATTTTTCTTTATCAGATATTACTGCCATTTTCTTCTGAAGAATGGAATTTTCCCACACTACATGCTCAGATAATGGATTCCGGATCCTAACCATACATGGAGTAAAAATAGTTTTTGCTCATGTTGTCATTTTCCCTTTTGCCAATAACATTAAATCCATAGGCTCTTGATTGTTCCACCAATGGGAACAGATTCTCCACATCGTCTCTATCTAATGATCCAGTCACTCCCACCCCTGATCAGTTTTCAGGCTTCCTGTGGATTGGGACACCCAGCTGGCCAGCAGTAAACTTGACTGATCTTTTTATGGATTCAGCTCCACTTACCCATCAGCTCACTGTAACCCTTAATTCCTTTACTGTTCAAAATCTTTCCATCTTTGCCTTAAAATCATTCAATGAGGTACCTTCAAATGCTTCACCAGACAGGGAATTCCACAGATTCACAACCATTTGGTGAAGAAGTTCCTCCACAACTCAGTCCTAAATCTGGACCCCCTTATTTTGAGTCTATGCCCACTCGTTCTAGTTTCAACCACTAGTGGAAACAACATCCCTGCTTCTACCGTATCTATTCTCTTACAATTGTATATGTTTCTATGAGACCCGCCCCCATTCTTCTAAATTCCAATGAGTGTAGTTGCAGTCTACTCAAACTCTCCTCATAAGGCAACCCTGTCAACTCCGGAATCAACCTAGTGAACCTTCTCTGCACCCTCTCCAGTGCCAGTACACCCTTTCTTTAGTAAGGACGCCAAAACTGTGCACAAGTACTCTAGGTGTGGCCTCACTAACACCCAATAAAGCTGTGGCATAACCTCCCTATTTTTAAACTCTATTCTCTGAACCATGAAGGACAATATTCCATTTGCCTTCTTAATTACCTGCTGCACTGCAAACCAGTTTTTCTGTGATTCATGTACAAGGACTCCCAGCTCCTTCTGCATAACAGCATGGTGCAATTTTTCACCATTTAAATAATAGTGCATTTTGCTGTTATTCCTACCAAAATGGATGAACTCATGCTTACCAACATTGAACTCCATCTGTCACACCCTTACCCACTCATGTAACCTATCTATATCCCTCTGCAGACTTTCAGTGATCTCTGCACACTTTGCCCTACCACTCATCTTAGTGTCATCTGCGGAATTTGACACACCACACTTGGTCCCCAACTCTAAACCATTGATGTAAATTATAAACATTTTCAGTCCCAACACTGATCCCTGAGGAACACCACTAGCCACTGATCACAAGCCAGAAAAGCACTCATTTATCCCCACTCTTTGCTTTCAGTTAGTTAAACAAACTTCTGCCCATGCTAATACATTACCCGTAATGCTGTGCACCTTGATCTTATACAACATACTTTTGTGTGGCACCTTGTTGAATGCCTTCTGGAAATTCAGATACACCACATCCACCAGTTCCCTGTTGTCTACCCTGCGCATAATACCCTCAAAGAATTCCAATAAATTAGCTAAACATGATCTGCCTTTCATGAAGCGATGCAGGGTCTGCCCAATGGGACAATTTCTAACCAGATGACCTGTTATTTCTTCCTTGATTATAAATCCAAGCATTTTCCCCACTACAGAAATTAAGTTAACAGAACTACAGTTACCCATCTTTTGTCTAACTTCTTTTTTAAACACTGGCGTCACACCTGCTGCTTTCCAATTTGCCAGAACCATCCCAGAGTCCACGAAATTTTGGTAAATTCCCACAAGAGCATTTGTTATTTCCCCCAACATCGCTTTTAGTATCCTGGGATGCATTCCATCAGGGCCAGGAGACTTGTCTACCCTTAGCTCCATTAGCTTGGCCAACACTACCTCTTTCATGATAATGATCATTCCTAGGTTCTCCCTTGCCATAGCATCCTTGTTATCAATTACTAGCAGGTTTTTGGTGTCTAATACCTGTTCAATGCCTCAGCTATTTTCTCATTTCCCATTATTAAACACAGATCTGTCACGTTCAACTTCATTGAAATATTTAAATGAGGAATCCACCTGAGAGCAGATTAGGCACTCATTCCCCAATCTGTCTCCATTAAAAGTGAGAAGAATGTTGGATTTCCCACATTTAAATGTTTAACACCCGATTACCTCTTGTACAACTCTTCCTGAGATGTTATTTTTTCAGCATTAGGAAAGTAATATTTATTTAAGTTAGTTTAGGCATAAGAATTTAAACTTCAGATGCAAAATTTCCAAATTTCAGTTTTTTTTGTTTATTTGCTTAGTGTAACATTTGTTGTAGTGACAACAGATGAGTCGGTGCTGCAGTGGATCTGTATGAACTACAGCATCCTGTAACTGCTGCGCTAGGTCTATGAATGGAGCAGTGACAATGTTGCATTATGTCTTTAAATTAATATGTAGCATAGCTTTACAAGAGAGACTAATGATATAATTAATGAGCGTGACCAGAGGATTCATAAGGTATCAGACTCCATCTTAACTGGGAGCACTTGCAGCAGGGAAATATGTCATTCTTAGTAACTGCATAGCATAATGTTAGCCCAGACGTGGATGTGCCAGCAAATGTCATCATTGTGTACATTAATGAACAGTAGTAAATATTCTGTTGAATTCATCAAATACCACATTATTCACACCCAAGTTTCCTATGCTATGTGGGATAACATGAGTATTGTTACATCAGTTAAAGATGCCGTGCTGGAACCAAAACACTGCAATTAAGTTTTGTTGATTAGTGCTTTTAATAAACATAGTGATGTTTGATACTTGGCACTACAAAATGATTTTATTATAAACAAAGTTTTAACCCATTTTGTGATGTGTGTAATTTATTGTTCATTTGGTTTAGGTGAGTGAACAATCATTGTGAGCATCATCTCCTGTCCACTCTTCAGCAAAGCCCCTCAAATATTCTATGGCAGGACTCTAGGTGAAGGGTTGCTAACAACAGACCTACAGCTAATTAACATACTAACACACTGTCAAGAATCATACATTGTAATAAAGATAGGACCAACTTGCACACCAATTGGATTGGACAGAATGCTCAATTTACACCTGCCTTAATATTACCGTCTGTTGGCTGCAACAGAGACTAATTTTAGAATGAAATGAAACCAGTATTATATTCAATCCCTTCAGTTTCATGTTTGACAGGTTAAGTTCAAATAGTGCCCTTTATACGTTTTATTAAAGAGTAAATTGTGCCTGTGCTGAACTTAAAAAAAAACAATTCTTCTATAAGCCTTACAATAACAAAGACTCAAAGTTTATTTGTTTTTGTATGAAAACTAGTCAGGATGCAAGTTCTTCAAAAATTATCTCTTCGGATTTTTACAGCTTTGCTTGTGTTCAGAGTGTTGTTAGTAATCCAAACATGAAGCAGCCAATTTGTCCTTTTAACACCACACAATCTGACACTGAATCCTAAATTAATATTCAGAGCTATTACCAATTCTAAATAAAAGTGAGCTATTTCTAAATTTCTGTACTCAAGTTTCCGTACTGAACCTGTACAATTTCTTGGAATCAAATGTCAATAAGATTGAAATCTACTTGCAGAAACAAAATTGTGGAGCTTTTTGAATTATATCTAATCTCCAGCCGTGCCAGAGACTGATTAGGTTTGCACAGACAGCAGAACAACATGATAATTGGAAAACATTTGATACTTGAATCAAAAGCATTTATAAGTTATGCTTGAATTAGGAATTGTTTACAAGTGTGTGAGATGTGGTTTTATATGTGAAACATCTGTGCTTCCATCAATAGCCTGCTTATCTCCTGAAAAGTGAATGATAAAATTGCAACAAGCAGCCAAGTTGAATGCAAAACCACAAATTCCTGATTACTTTCCAAATGATATACGGAAGTTTTATTACATGGAATCTGTAGCATCTCAAAAGTTGGCAACCCCCAACTGGATACAACCCTCCAGGGGTGAAGCTGAGGAAACTGTCACCTGGAGGATGGATTTTTCCGTAAATCATTTGGACAGAGCATTTTGCAGAACAGGCACAAACTATTTATTTTAATAGATGAATCTGAAGTTTTGTACTTCTAGTGAGTTCCCTCTCACTTTACTCCACCCTTTTATTCCTTTCGGGTACTTTTGTAACTGCTGCTGAAACAGCAGATCATACGCAAATGTACCTTCACATCTTGTACCATTAAGAATACCTTCAGTGACCTATGGTGATGCATGCCACTGAACAGTAATAAAAATGAAAGCGCCACAGTACAACGGCAAATAAAATTGCTTATAATTTGCATTATTTGATAGACAAGAATGGATAGCTTTCAATGGCTTTGAGACAGTGATCCAGTTTTAGTGGTTTAGATGATGACTGCAAAATGCCAGTGCTTTTCAGAAATAGGAGACTCTTAATTGGATGAATGCCTTGGAATTGGCTGAAACATCCATAGTCCTTCATAGAATATACAGAAATTCCATGAATTTAGCCGCCAAATGCCTTCAGAAGATACTCCATTGACTGAAATCAATTATTTACACCATATCTCAGACAGCAGAGAAAGCTAATCTTTATGTCCCTGAAGCAAACACAAGCTATGGTAAAACTTCTTTGATGTAGTAGGAAATAACAGTACACGTTTCATTCTATGATTAAAACAGTTTACAAATTGTCAGTGTCAGTTACTTGAAACATATTTTGCCATTCTACATTAGTTTCCCAACTGTACATTTCATCCTTATGGAGGCTGTTCCTAACTTGATGTATAAGACATTTTTATTGATTCAGGACAATTTGTTGTTTTTGTAAACATACTTTGCGTGTCCTATGAGCTTTAATTATCAATGTGTATTTATACAATAATACGACTTAGATGTCATCAAAAAATAAATTCTGAGTTATGAGGCTCCATGATCTTGTATATGCTGTGTGTATTCCCCGTACTTCATAAACACTCGAGATTGGAGCCATCAATAACAACATACATGTTTAGTTTACATGAATTGCATTAAGAAACAGAGCATTTTTTAAAGCCAAAGGTGACATTCACTTTATTTTCTATTGTGCATCAAAATAATATTTAGAGCAAACATAGCCCGTGGATTCTAGTTTCTCTTTGCTAGTCGGTGTTTGGTGAGCTAAGTGCTGAATGTTCATTTAAAAGGATTTCTAATTCCCTGGCTGTTTCAAGCTATAGCTCTCAGCAAAGCCATCTTCTCCAGAAGTGCAACTCTAATCTCTAACACTGCTTTCAAGTGCATTGTATTTGTTTAGCTGAGATTTCTGTTGTAGGTATTTTTACATTACAGATATCTTGGAAACACTTTCTCTCAAACTGTGATAATGTTCAAAAAATAGAATACTGTTTCCCTCTTACTCTGCTCCCAGCTTACTGAACTAATCAGCAATTTGAGATATATCAAACGCATATTTGAAAGATGGCTTTCAAAAACATTTTTACCAAGCAGTGCATGAGTCATTTGGGACATGACATATAATCAGTGTCTCTTGCATAACATCCTGACTTCAGACTTTGATGCAGTTTCTTTTGTCAAACACCACAATCACTACACTACAGTCCAAGAGCTTTCATATGCATTAGCTCATGTAACATATACCATGGAGATTATAATCTTGTTGAGGTAACTGTTTTCAAGTTTATTAATACTAATAACTATTTACACTGTTATAAAGTCACAGACTTACAGATAGCCTGGGTCGTAACTTTGATGCTCAGACCGCATGAACACAACATATGGCTGACTGCAGTGACTACACATTGCATTAACTCTATTGTATACTGAATACTGAAGATGGTCAGGAAATTCTACAGAAACATCACATGTTGTGATGATATCTAACTATTTTAAAGCTACATTATCTTTCTGAGTTCAATGGAATAGCACAAAAGACTTTCCTAAAATTCTGGCTAATGGTGCATTCCCTGCTTCATGCCTCAGTTTGTTATGAACTAATCGATAAAGATTCCTTGCCATTGTTAGTCTACAACTCCATTATCATTGTTTCTTGTGATGACCAAGATGATAGAAAGCAAACTAGATGGGCTGTCACCTTTTCATGTCCAGTAATTCCTGTGTATGATGTTGGGCGTTATCTCCATGTCAGATAAATTTAACTCAATAACAGCATTGCAATGTATATTGACCTGAAAGCCTTTGTAGACACATAGGCAAAATTCTTAAGATACCATAGCTTAATTGGGTACTCCATTATGAATAGGCTTCCAAGAGAGCTCATACTAAACTGGATGATTTGGGAAATATCAGTCAAGTCCATATCCATTAAAGAGATGATAAAATTGCGAAAATTGTGGAAAGTAAAGCCTAAATATATCACCACAGGAAACAGTATTCCACTGGTTATTACAAATAAACCATATTCCATCCTGCATCTACTTTGTTAGATAATCATCTCTTTGTTTTCAGCATAGGAATGTAGTGGGATAACTACTAGCAAAGTCAAGATATATATGAGCATACATCTCTGCAAATTCACTTGGTAGCAAGAAAAATCCTAATACAATGAAACAAAAACTTCAGTTAAACTGTGCATAGCTTATCTGAAGCTCCAGCAGCAATGGCAAATTTCAAAATACCTTAAATTTGAATATTTAGTCTCCGCAAGCAGCAATATTTTGGAAGAAACGTCATGTTGCTTTTAGAATGCATTGATATGTGTCCTATTGAATTGTTAAATTAATAATCAATAAACTTTATTTAAACAGAAATATTACCAGAAAATATAGACTCAGCCTATCCTTGCATGGTGAATGTAGGTTTGAGTCACTCTTGTTTCATTCTTGTTATTTCTACTGAATAGAAATAGAAATAGAAATAGTCAATTTTGTAAGAGGAAGGAGCAAATCATTAGATGAAATAAGACATTTTAATTGGGCAATTAGCAGTACAATACAGCAGTGCAGGGATGTTTATAATTAAACCAATTAGAAATCTGTACACTTAACTAAATAACCAACTTAGTCATTGCTCTTGTAAGTCCATTGTTTTCAACAATTAATATTTTAATTATCCATGCTTTATAGACACTTGGGCATAAATGCTTCAGGAAATAATTCTGGTTACAACTACTACAAAAATGTCTATTACAGTACTCGGGAGACTGCCTACTCCAGTCAAAATGTGCTAGCCTAGAAGGAGCACAAGGTCCTCTCACCACTAAAGCACAAGTTCAACTCAAATCCTTTCCTCCTTCCTCTTTCAGCTTATCCCATGTTAATGGGGGCCACCACAATCCTGGTGGATCACACCTTTGCATTAAACATGCCTTTTAAAAAAAAGTTAGCAGGTACTGTTACAGTCAGGTGCCCTTCCTGCCATTAGCCCCCTCCATTTTTCCAGACAGGGGACTGACCAGCCAGTGAGAATTAAACAGTACAAAACCAGGAACGCTTGGAAATGACAATACTGGTAATCCTGGAGTTTCATTCACAGGCATACAAGATGAGTTGGACCAGTATGTGGTCATTTCCTGATGCACGCATTGCTGTATCAGTGGCTTGTGTTGACAACTGGGGGCCCCCTTAAGCCTGTGTTAACTCAGCATTCCGTATTATTATTACTTCCTGAGTATCCTGAGACCTTATCTAACTGCATCACATTGGTAACTTCTGCAAATGTGAACTAATCTCGATATGATAACAGGGGAAAAGTTATACGATTAATCAAGGCCTTGACCCATGCATCACGCTACTCTATTATCAATGTTGCGATCAAAAATAAGACACAATTGTTCTCGGGAAGAATGATAAACATTCCTTCAAATGAAGATGGGCAAGTGGATAATAGTCATCTGACTCATGAGTAGCTGCCCCTTGGCTATTGGCCAAGAGAAGATAAACAGATGATTGACATAGAATTAATGGCTGACCCACAAAATAAGGAATATTAATAGTGACAGGGGGACAAGAATCACAGAATCCCTACAGTGTGGAAACAGGCCATTTGTCCCATTGAGTCCACATGAACCCTCTGAAGAGAATCCCACCCAGACCAACACCATCCTTGTAACCCTGCATTCCAATGGATAACCCACCTAGCCTGTACGCCCCTGGACATACACTATGGGGCAACTTAGCATTGCCAATCCTCCAACCTGCACATCTTTGGTCTGTGGGAGGAAACGGGACCACCCGGAGGAAACCTGCATAGACACAGGGAGACTGTGTAAACTCCACACAGACAGTTGCCTGAGGCTGAAATCGAACCCAGGGTCCTGGTGCTGTGAGGCAGCAGTGCTAATCATTGAACCTCCGTGCCACCCTGGGGCAGTGATCCAGGAAGGTGAGGTACACCACCTACCTGAGGGAAAACCAGGACCCTTTGCTAAATTAACCCATGGGAAAAACAAAGACAGTTGGTACCAAGAACACCAAATTCTACCAGAGACGGCCATAAGACGATGTAGGAACACTGGGATCAAGGAATGTATTGCCTCTACTCCATGCTACAGAATGACCCCAAGATCGGTAAAGCATTCTCATCTCCCATAGGCTTTTTTTCCCCTAATTAACTGCTGTACCATATTTAAACTGCTGCTTCTCTATAAATTATCATAAAATTGTAATAACATATCGACTGCCTATATCAGGTAACTGTGCTCACAAGCCCCCTAAAATCAATTGTGGGTTCTTCAGTTTCCAGCATGTGGAACTGAGACTATCTGGCTCAGAGCTAGGAGAACTACAAACAGCATTATCCAACCTTCCCAAATGCAAAATACTTATATTGAGGTCAATACTAACAAACTCCAAACTGATTAGTTCCAATTCAGGCTGTGACCCCCATTTCTGCCCCTACACCTGGATTCATTCTTACACCAGCCAATGTATCAGCCAGCCGCCTGGCAACTTAGAGAGTAAGGGCACAGATCTCCTGGCCATTGCAGCATCTGTGAGAAGAGAGTGTGGGACTGGACATATTCAGATTCCGATCCTTAAGTGCAACCCCACTCTGTATGTGGTTTATAGTGAGTATTTAATAGAAACGCAGTTTATTTAATGTACAGCAGGATGTGGGTAATAGTCTTTAAATATTATTGACTTAATCAATTTCTCCAATGTTAATTTTTTTTACTGCGTAGCCTAACCTCTATAAACAAAGAAATGACGTTCCCTCACAATGCCGGATATTTCATTTATTGATGTTGTGTGTTTTCTATAGTAACACTCATAAATCAAGAATGAAAGTCCAATGTAATGTTCAAAATGTAAACCATTAGCACACGTTCAAATACAAAGGCCAAAATGCATTAAACGTAATTTAAGAGAACTGACTTCAGTATTTCAATGTGTAATGTTATTAAGAATTCATGAATACTAAGAAATTAGTACTCATCTATGTGTCATGTCACAATGTCTTCATGTACCAGCCTATATCTTAAAATGTGTAAATGCAGCCAATCCATTCATTTTAATCCGGCATTGATAAATTATGAAGCCATTAACCAGTCCATCCTCAACAGGACAAACCAGTTCCAATCTGCAAAAACTAACACAACTTAGTGTTAAACTACTAAACAAGTACAATAATAAAGAGAGTCTATATCCTTTCATAAATCCCTTCTGTGTCCTCGCTTGTGTATAAACAGTGGGACTGCACTTACAATGTCTGAGTGATGTGCCACAGAGATTAGTGTCAGGGCCTTAACTGTTTACAATTTATATAAATGACTAAGATAAAGGGACAGAAGATATGGTTGTCAAAAGTTTGTCAACAGCACAGAGTTAGCTAGGTAAGTAAGTTGTGAAGAAGAGATAAGGTGTCTCTAAAAAGACGTTAACGGTTAAGTATATGGACAAAGAACTGGTAAATAATGTGGAAAAAAGTGAAATTGCCTATTTTGGCAGGAAGAATAAAAAAGGAAGCATGTTGTTTACCTGGCAAGAAATTTCAGAGCTCTGAGGTGAGGAAGGATTTGCCTGCCCTAATGCATGATTTACAATAGTCAGTATGCTATTACAGCAGGTAGTTATAAAACAAAAGAAAGGGTAATGAACTTTACAATTTGGGAGGTTCTGCCTCAGTTGTACAGGGTACTGGTGAGCTCATACCTGGTATAATATGCACAGGATGTATCACCTTATGTAAGAAATGATGTAAATTTGTTTGAAGCAGTTCAGATAGAATTTTTACCAGACACATACCTGGAATTGGCATGTTGCTTTATAAGGAAATGTTGGACAGGCTAGGTCTGTATCTGTTGGAGATGAGAAGAGTAAGAGACAATGTGAATGAAGCATATATAATCCTGAGGGGTCCTAACAGGGTGGATGTGAAAAAGAATGTTTCATCTTATAGGAGAATCAAGATCTAGTGGTACCTGCTTAAAAATCTGGTGCCACCCATTTGAAACAGAGCCCAGATGAAATTCTTTTGTCATAGGGTCTTGAGTCTTTGGAATTCTCTTCATGGAAAGGTTGTGGAAGCAGAATCTTCAAATATTTTTGAGGAAAAGTCAGATGGATTCTTGATGAGCTAAGATATCAGGGCTAGACGAGGATGTGGATTTGAGGCTAAAATTAGATCAGCTGTGATTTTATTGAATGGTGAAGTCATCTCAGGGAAACAAAAGATGTACTCCTACACCTCATTCTTGTCTTTATATGTGCCCACCTAAACAACATAAGTCACATGCAGGAACACAATTCACACACTTCAGGTAAGGAAAACTGATTCCTCCCTCTGCAGAGGTCCATTCTGAAAAAAACAAAGCACTTTCTGGCCAATCGTGGTTGTTCTTATAGTACAAGAAGAATACAGAATGGAAGATTCTGGAATATGTTGATTTGGGTTTCTTACATTTTTAATCAAGTGTGAGCTCACCAGTATCCTGCACAACCTCCCAAATTCTTAAGTTCATTATCCTCTTTTTGTTTCTTTACTACTTGCTATAACAGCATATTGACTATTGTAATTCATACACTAGGGCAGGCAAATCCCTCTTCACCTCAAAGCTCTGAAATCTCTTGCCATTTAAACAACATGCTTCTTTTTTATTCTTCCTGCCAAAGTCAACAATTTCACTTTGTTCCACATTATTTGCCAGTTCTTTGTCCCTGTATGTAACTGTCGACATCTGTTTTTGACCCAACAACTTAATCATCTGAGACTTCAGCAGCCACAACCGGGGCAGGAAATACAATATTGAGATGCTGTTTCAGTCATTCTTCCACAAAAAAAACATGTTTTACAATGAATTCACCAGAAAAGTGCACCAGAAACAGAAGGCACAAGCAGAGCAGTTTGTAATAAAGCCGGCTTGCCTCAGCTGAACAATCCAAACACAAACTCCTGCAGTCACTTTTTTAAAAAATTCATTTGTGGGGTATGGATATCACTGGCTGGTCAGCATTTATTGCCTGTCCCTATTGCCCTTGAGAAGGTGATGGTGAACTGCCTTCATTGAACCACATGGCAGTCCACCTACTGTGGGGTGACCCACAATGCCATTAGGGAGGGAATTCCAGGATTTTGACCCAGCGACAGTGAAGGAACAGTAATGTACTCCAAGTCAGGATGGTGAGTGGTTTGGAGGGGAACTTGAAGTTGGTAGCTTTCCCATGTATCTGCTGCCTTTGACCTTCCAGATGGAAGTGGTTGTGAGTTTGGAAGGTGCTATCTGAGGATCTTTGGTGAATTTGTGCAGTGCATCTTGTAGATAGTACACTTTACTGATACTGAATGTTGGTAGTGGAGGGAATGGATGTTTGTGGAGGTAGTGCCAATGATACAGGCAGCTTTGTCCTGGATGGTGTCAAGCTTCTTGAGTGTTGTTGGAGCCGCATTCATCCAGGCAAGTGGGATTCCATCACACTCCTGACATGTGGCTTGTAATGGTGGACAGACTTTGGGGAGTCAGGAAGTGAGTTACTCACTGCAGTATTCCTAACCTCTGATCTACCCTTGTAGCCACTGTGTTTATATGATGAGTCCAGTTGAATTTCTGATCAATGATAACCCCCAGGGTGTTGATAATGCAGAATGCAGTAATGGTAATACCAATGAATGTCAAGGGGAGGTGGTTAGATTGTCTCTTATTGGTGATGGTCATAGCCTGGCATTCGTGTGGCACAAATGTTACTTGCCACTTGTCAGTCCAAGTCTGGATATTGTTGAGATTTATTGCATTTAAACATGGACTGCTTCAATATCTGAGGAGTTGTGAATCGTGCTGAACATTGTGTTATGAGGTTGGGTAGAGTAATTGTGTAGTAGAAGGAAGGAAGCTAAAATGTGTGGTTCCTTTAAGACATTTGTGCTTTGTCTTCACTCACTCTTTTTTTTGTAAATTCTATGTCTGTGAGCAGAAGCTGAAGTTTCCAGTACAGAGAGCCTCAAAATGAGAAACAAGTGTATCAAAAAAGCCTTACAGGTGGCAGGCAAAACAGCATTCTTGTTTTGATGTTGTGAAAATGCGTTTGAATTCGGCCAACTAATTTAAACAAAACACCTAGATACAGAAAGTCAATTGAATTTAAATCTGATGGTGTTGACAACCTGAAACCAATCATAAGAATTTGGCTATGTCTTTACGGGTATATAAGAAGGGGGCATTTGGAAAATCAGGAGAACGAAATGTCTTCTGAAAGAGAGAGCCAAGTGCTCCATTACAATTAGCACCTTCAGGTCTCAGGGAAAGTCCATCTAATTAACCAAAGGTCTCATAGTATCTTAGCTCAAAGTCCTCATTGAAGAAATTATGGAGATAAAACATCCTGACAGCAGAATTAATGGAAGAAAGGTGTTTGTGAAGAGAGTAGAGATGACACAATATTCCAGAAGACAGTCTGTGTGAATTTAGAGAGATTCAGTTATAATTTATTCTTATTAGTTGGGTTTATATTAGAGGGACTTGTTTTTACTTAAACGGCATTCCATAGCATTTAGACCAACTAGGGCATAGTTAGTAGTCTGGAGGGGATTTGTCAGTTTATTGGTACCTTTGTTAATTTGTTCATTGTTGGTTTAAATAAATACATTGTTTCTTGTTATTTGTAAAGTGGAGATCAGGGATTTTCTTTCTTTTAAGAAATTATGACGGGAAAGGCAAGCTTTTCTGGGTGCTTCAGGGGTAATTATTACTCCTGTCAGAACAGATCGGGGCTTGTGTTTTAGCTTAATTATTGGAGGGGTTCGGCCATTCCCTATCATAAATTGGGCAATGATCGGCGAACATCCCCTCTTCTGACCTTACGATGGAGGGAAGGTCATTGATGAAGAATCTGAAGACGGTTGGAACCAAGGCACTACCCTGAGGAACTCTTGCAGAGACGTCCTGGAACTGAGATGACTGACCTCCAACAGCCATGACCATCTTCCTATGTACCAAGTATGACTCCAACCACTGGAAAGTTAGCCCCCTGATATCCATCGATTCCAGTTTTGCTAGGATTCCTTGATGCCACACTCGGTTGAATGTAGCCTTGATGTCAAGGATTTTCACTTTCACTTCACTGCTGGAATTCAGTTCTTTTGTCCATGCTTGAACCAAGACTGTCCTGAGGTTTGAAGCTGATTAAACTGAGCGTCACTGAGCAGGTTATTACTGAGCAGGTGCTGCTTGATAGCACTGTTGATGACACCTTCCATTACTTTACTGGTGATCGAGAGCAGACAGATGGGGTGGTAATTAGTTCGAATGGGTCTGCCAAAAAACTCAATCATAAAACAGTCAGATTTTTTCTTGAGATGAGTTCAAGCAATCAAGGCAAGCAATTATTTGGAGGCACGGGGTTTCTGAGAAGTCCCTTGTTCAAAAATATGTTCCAATGTGTTTTCTCATTGTCCTTTTCAAAAAAAAACTAGGTATCTCCACATCCTTCAAATTTATGCCTACAAAGTAGCGACTAAATATGAGTGGTTATAACTCCAATCGTGTACAATACATTTTATGCAACAAAAAAATCTGGTCATCCCTGTTCAACTCAATTGAATGTATACCTTCCCTTTCTGAATATCCTCCTTAAAATCTACTGATCAGCTTTAGATCACTCACCAGAATATGCTTGGAACCAATGTATTTTTACCTATTATACTCCTGTGAAAATGGGATGTTTTCCTGAGTTATAGACACTGCATGAATATAGATTGTCATTGAACCAGTTAAGGGAAGAAGACAAACTCAGAGCTATCGGAATGAGGGTGGTTGCTTGAGAGGAAAGCTAATGAGCTCAGCACAGAACACGAGCGCATGTTGATTTTGGTCATTGAATTTCCCAAGATGGATTACACTGTCTCGTAATCATTATGTGAATCCTTCTCCAATCCAGTCAAAACTAAATATTTCCATATCACATGCATTCTCTGCCCTGTATTTTCCTGCTTGTAAACTTTCCGGTTTTTTATGTTGTTGTCACCTTTTGCCCTGTCAGGGGAGGCGATAGCCTAGTGGTATTATCACTAGGCTGTTAATCCAGAGACCCAGGTAATGTTCTGGGGACCTGGGTTTGAATCCTGCCATGGCAAATTGTAGAATTTGAATTCAATAAATGTCTGGAATTCAGAGTATAACGATGACCATCAACCCATTGTCGATTGTTGGGAAAAACCAATCTGTTTCACTAATGTCCTTTCGGGAAGGAAACTGCCATCCTTAGCTGGTCTGGCCTACTTGTGACTCCAGACCCACAGCAATGTGGTTGACACATATCTACCCTCTAGGCATTGAGGGATTGGCAATAAATGCTGCCTGGCCAGCGATGCCCTCATCCCATGAATGAATAAAGGAAAAGAAAAATTAGAATACAGAGAGAACTCAACTCACAACAAATCTAGACAGACCTCTGACAATTTCCTGATGTTGAATGGCTTTTAAATCATTATTTTAGATGCATGCATGCATGATATTATTGAGCAGTGTTAAAACCATTATCTGATCGTTAACTTTAACACTTTATGACTGAATGCCACGTTCAGTTGTCAAATTATGCGCAGTGCAAAAAGTGACTGGAACTGCCTCCTGTTAGCTGTCAGAGTAAAATTAGCACATCAAAACAGAATGTTTAATAGTAGAGACATTTCAAAAGGAAACACAACTTATCATTTACCATAATTTTGCGTTTTGTATTTTTATGCTGCTTTGACACTTAAATGGTTAATGACTGTTACGGCTTAGATTGTGCAAAATTAATTTACATGGATAATCAAAAGTGTCATGTTTAATTAATTAGACCTGCAGTAACTTTAGGTTAAATGTTCTCAAAGAAGTTTGGGGTTGAATTTTCTGCTGCTTTTCAAGTGTGGGGGTGATCACATGAAGTGTTGATCAACACACCAACCCCACCACTAAAAAAAGTCACCTCATCGCCCACCAATCAGCTTTTTAAGAGAAGAGGTGAGTTACTCGACTAATCACAGCCCTGAGAACTGGTGTCCTGAGTCCCCAGAAGCTGCTGACAAATCGGAGGTTGGTACTTCTGGGTCCCAAATTCCATTAATCAAGATCTGCCCCCACACCTCCTCCCTCACCCCAATCCCAGGCCCCAAGAAGACATTCCACTTCAGGCAGAGGTTCACCTGCACATCTGCCAATGTGGTATACTGCATC
>JAHRHZ010000087.1:24962418-24988573 GCA_024137785.1 Ginglymostoma cirratum
TAGGCCCGAAACGTCAAGTTTTCCTGCTCCTATGATGCTGCTTAACCTGCTGTGTTCATCCAGCCCCATGCTTGTTATCTCTACACCACTGAGTTGAGAAAATAAATCACCATGGTTTCTCAGCAAAGTAGCAACCTTTCTTGCACATTGAAGAGGCAGGTGATCATGAAACATAGTGGGTTTGATGCCCTTAATAGCCAAGAATTGAACACTTATTGTTCTTAATTAGTGGCAAGTTAAAAAGGTTGCAAGAATAGGTTGAGTTTCTCTCCTGGGCCAACTAATCCCATTATGTTTCCTCCTCCCTACATTTCTCACCACCTGAGGTGAATACCATGCCCTTGCATTTTGCTCTCGCCATACTTTGAAGATGTAATGAATACGGTCAATTATTCCTGTTCAGGAAAATGATTATATTCATACTGCTGGTATTAGAGATTTCATGTTATGAAGGGCACATGAAGTAATGAAGAAAAGTAAATGCAATTAATGAATTGCTTCTGCTGTGCAAAATGAACAATAGACTGGTAAGATGCAGTTGATAAAAATCAATAAGGCTCAGATATGAATAATACATAAATTGTAGCAATAGAACTATACACAGAATTCAGGAATTCATATCAATATTGCATTGAATCTCCAGCCTAGGGATAAATATCAACCATGATGCAATGCAAAGTCTACAGTTGTGTATGCTCTCTTTGGAGTCATATGTTGAATTAGTGACAGGAGGATATTGAATTTTGGTGCAAATTGGGATTTTATGGATGGAGTTTCTGCTTTGGACACCATTATCAAATCGAGTCCAAATTGCATTTGGCATCATGCTGTTTCTCCTGAACTGACATTTGGTTCAAATTTTCACTCAACTTAGTTTGCATAATCACAACTTAAAACTTTTTTATGAGACCCTGCAACTTGGAGGTATAACACAGTACAATTATTTTTCTTTACATTGTAAGCTCTTTACTGACACAGCTGAGATTGGTAACCTGCTGCATGTTTAACACTATCACTGAAAATTTATCAATGAGAATGTTGTAAAAATATACACTGACCCATTTGCTATTTTAATCATTCTAGACGGGTCAGTTTCTCAGTAAACTTGTTTGATTAAATGAGTCACACTTTGAAAACTTGTTGAAAAAATATGAAGACACCTTCTCTCATTAGGTCATATTAGGGGATAAGAGAAATGAGCAGCAGGAGTCCATTCGGCCCCTTGAGCCTGTTCCACCATTCAAGAGAATCTGACCTGATGTGATTGTAGCTTTCTCTCCACTTTCCTCCCTACCCTCCACGAACCCTTGATCCTCTAGTCCATATTCCTTATTTTCTTCAGGGGCAGGGCTAGTATGGTGGGCAGGGTAGGCTAGATGTGCATTAAACCAATGTTAACAACATTCCATGCTCTCATGGTCATTTATCAGTCATGCATGTATTGAAGGTAAAACTGGCTGAAATTCCAGGCCAAAGATTTTTAAGGTAGATGGCAAGGGAGTCAAAGATTATCAGGAGCAAAAAGAAACATGAAGTTCAAAATACAAGCAGATCCGGCATGATCTTATTGAATGACAGAGCAGGGTCAAGAGGTTGAATGGCCTACTTGCGCTCCTGAATTGTATGTTCCTATGCTTGGAACAATCCTTTTTAATTTTCAGCTATGTTTCAAGAGAACATTAGAGTTCTCAAGACACTATTTCTAAGAAGATGTTAGGTTGGTCAGTTGCCTAGGGACCATCTTACTATGGATCTTGATTGTTATCTCTCTCTTGTGTTTTCTCTCCCAGTCTCGTTTCTTGAACGGTTTAGGTTCCTTCAGCTCTCCGCTTCAGCCCTAACTACAATTGAATTTTCAAATTAAAACTCTATTGCTAATCTTGTGAATACATTGGCACTTTGTTTTCCTCAGTGAAAACTGGATCTGTTCTCAAGTTGGGCTTTCGAATTCCTTATCATTTCTAGACATCAAGATTCTGCTTCAGCACTGGGCATACTAAACAGCACTATATGATTCAATTATTGTGTTTCTGATGGTGACTCAGTTGTTAAATTTTGAAGTAACTTTGAACAGCTACTAACCCTGGCTGGCTGTTACTGTTTACAGAGCCTGTGACTGGACTACCTATTTTTCAACTTCAGCTCCAGTCTGGCTCTTAGTCAGAGTTTCACTCTTCTGGAAAGAAGTATATTTCAATGCCACAGAGATAATAGGAACTGCAGATGCTGGAGAATCTGAGATAACAAGGTGTAGAGCTGGATGAACACAGCAGGCCAAGCAGCATCACAGGAGCAGGAAAGCTCGACATCTCGGGCCTAGACTTCTCTTTTTTTCCTTACTTGGCCATTTCCCTGCTGTCGTCCCCATCTTTGCTGCTTGGAGTGTAGCCTGGAATGGATATGGCAGGCTGGTTTAGCTATCTATCTGCTAGATCTGTGTGGAATAATATTGGGTCTTGCTGTATTCTTCTAAAACTCTTCTGTATTTCAGAAATATCCTGGAAGATCCAGCATTATGTCCCTGCTCTAATATTCAACACCTCCCCAATGAATGAAAATATCCCATGTGACTTCTTTACCAACTTTTCTACCTGTCCTGTCACTTCATGTCAAATATAAGATAGAGAAAACAATAGTTGATATACATAATGGCTTTTAACCTGAAAATAAATCAGAAACTGAACAAGTAAGTACACTTCAATATGCAACTGGGAGGTCAGCAGATGACATCGTAGCTCGCAGGGTATATAGGAAGCAACAGATCCATTCAAAATGAAACTGAAAATCTTTCAAAATTATTTCAGCCACAGAATTGATAACATTCTGAAAAGAACAAGAAACATTCAACATCCAGGAAATTCATAGATAATTTTATTAATTATGCCTACAGACCACTGGCACTTAAAATGCCAGGGCATAGTAGGCTCTAGTAAATGTGATGGTAAGAGTGATTACTGTTTGTTGGATAGCATAGGCATAGTGGGTCAAAGAGCCTCTACCTATTTTATGTGACTCTGTGACCATTGCAGAAATGTGACTACATAAAGAAACTAAACTGTTGCAAGGATTACTGGTTATTTTTTGTCAGACTTACTACAGTTCAAAGAGGGTCTAACTCTAGAAAAGATTTAGAAGACGTGAAACGGAGGTCTGAAATAAACATGGAATAATCTTAAGAGAACAACTATATAATACAACAAGGCAAAAAAAAAACCTCATGGCTGCAATTTGTTCCCAGTTATTTAAACCAATATTTTTCTTGTAAATCAATTAGGCACCTTCAGTAAATATGAGAAGCAGGACTGATCCACACAAACACAAAAGACCTATGATCTCAGATTGACCTGCATAAAGAGATAAAACATCTTCCAGTAGAAGACAAAACCATAATTTTTCTAGTGGAAATAAATGACTCAGACCTATCATCCTGGCAAGCTGATATTTATAACAATGGGTATCTTGCCATTTTCAAGTTACACACAGAGTGTGTGTCACAATGTTGTCAGAGAGCTAGCAAACGGAAGTACAACTACAACATCCAGGGGATATAGCACTTAAATGCTAAAGCATTCACAAGCAAATCCCTGTCTCTCAGGGACACTGAACAACAGAAAACATATACGTGATTGACAACCAGGAATTCTCACTTGAGTGAAAAAGTGTGAACTGATCACAATCTCATTCAAAATGGAAGAGGTTAAGGACTTGATGAGGTGAATGACCCCTTTCTGCACTTTACGGATTCTATGATTCTCTTAAGAAATATTGTTTTGGTCTCTTTAACTGAGGAAGGATATTTTGACTTCTGAGGGAATGTAAAGAAGGCTTACAAGAATGATTCCTTAGATGGTACGATTGATGTAGGGAGAGAGACAGAATTGGTTAGGACTATATTCATTAGAGTTTAGGATGAGGGGGCTCTCATGGAAGCATTTAACTTTTAACAGGATTAGGCACAGTAGATGCAGGAAGAATATGCCTTCTGACTAGGGAGACCAGAACTAGGGATCATAAACTAAGGATAAGCGGTAGGCCTTTTAAAACAGAGATGAGAGGAATATCTTCACTGAGAAGTGGTGAGCCTATGGAATGCACAGGAAACTTTTAATTCTGAAACACTGAAGAGTTTCAAGAAAGATACAGAAAGAGCTCTTAGTACTTAAGGGATCAAAGGTTATGGGGAAAATGTGGGAACAGTGTACTATAGATGACCAACCATGATCATATTGAAAGCAGAGTAGATTTGAAAGACTGAATGGCCTACTCCTTCTCTTGTACTCTATTTTTCTATCCAAAGGTGTACCAATATAGTAATGAGAAAATAAAGCTCAGTGGGGTGGAGTGGTGGTGGGGAATCTACATCAGTCTGAAACTATCTGAAAGGGTTAAGAGTGATTGAGTGTCATAAGCGCCACCTCTGTGATGATGCCATAAGGATCAGGAAGGATTCAGGTCAAAAACAAGATTGCCTGTTTAGTAATGTATATCATATCCTTGTAGCATGAAAATAATTGCACAAATGAAATAAACTACCATGTAGTCTAATTCTTCATGTTAGACCAGAAGGTGGCTATCTTTATCCATGTTAGATTCACTGGCCCTAGAGAAATTTATACCAGCACAAAAAGTATGGTGCATACATAGAATAGTACAGCATAGGGACCAGCCTTTCAGCCCAACATGTCTGTGCTGACCATGATGCCATTGCTTGTAGTTTTTCACTGCCTGTTCATGTGTCTGTCTAAACTTTTCCTAAGTATTGCTATCTACCACCTCCTCTGGCAGCATGTTCCAGGCACATACCACCCTGTGCATAAAAGTCTTGCCTTTCACGTCTCTTAAACTTTCCCCTTCTCACCTTAAAACTATGCCACCTAGTTGTGACATCTCCACCTCAGAAGAAAGATTCTGACTATCTACCCTATCCGTGCCTCTCAATTTCATGTACTTCTATCAGGCCCTCCCTTAGCCTCTGAAGCTCTAGCAAAAACAAAATGTAGAGTGATTAGCATCACCATATAACAAAAGTGTTTGAAATAAACCAATTTGTGGCCAACCTTGACTTTATATTTCATCCCAAGATGAACTTCTGATCACATATTCATGGTATCACTAAAATTGCCTATTTCTACCTGCACATCATCACCAAATTTGCCCTGTCTCAGCTCGTTTGCTGAAACCCTCATGCATGACATCGATAAACTAATCTTAGCTATTCCAATGTACTTCAGCCGGATCTCTCTCATTATGTATTTTGTAACTTTGAGGTCATTCAAAACTTAGCTGCTGAACTAAACTTGCGCCAAGTTCAGTTCATTTATTGCCCCTGTGCTGACTGTAGTTGAGCAACGTTTTGACCTTAAAACTCTCATTGTTGTTTTCAAACCCTTTCTTGGCCTCAATCCATACCTATTTCTTTAATTTTCTTCAGCCAGCAGCCCTTTAAGATTCTTTTCTAATCCTAACCTCCCGAACATCCATGAATTTAAAATATTTTATTTTTGCTGGCCAAATTTTTAGTTGCTTTTGGTCCTTATCGTTAGAATTCCATCACTAAACTTCTTTGTTTCTATCTCTCTCCTCCTCTAATATACTTCTTAAAACTTATCTACTTGACCAAGATTTTATGTAAATACTTATCTATAATACATGGCAATATAAGTTGTTGTTGTGGTTTTCAAAGCAGCTACCATTTTCGAAAATATCAAGATCCTGACAGCCAGGTCCAGTAGCAGGGTGGGGTTCAGTCAGATATGGTCTGCTGGGGAGGGGGTAGTAATCGATATTTGGACTAATTAGCAGAGTGTCAAGCCAGGTCTAGCAGTGTAAGGGTGGTGTCAGATCTGGAGGTGGGGTGGGGGGAGGAAGACAAATATGGGGGACTGTCAGGTCTGGTTCATATTGCTGGGAGGGTTGTGATGTATTGGGAAGGGAAAAGGGGTATTGGATTGGGGAAACGGTTGATGTCTGGTAGTCTGGAAAAGAGTGAGGATGGTATGCCTGAAGTTTGATCAGATCTGGGCTGGTATGATGGTGAGGAGGGGCTCTGGTCACGATGGACAGGATGTGTCAGGCCACGGTATGAGAGCAATAAGTGGTCTGGGAACATGTAGTCGGAGATGTGTGAGCTAAATATGGGGTCAGTTTCATGGTTACTTAGATGTGTGCAACTATCTAACTTTACGTTAGTTTCATCAAAGCCCTCCAAAGTCTCCAACTTAAAGGGAGATTTTCAGAGCGTTCCAAATATTGAAGAATTGCCCAGAAGAAGCTTCAATTTCCAGGGTAATTCCTTCAGCGTGTTCTACAATGGAGATTCCTCAGGGTCCCCATTCACAACTCCTATACGCAATGAATTATCATCTGTAAGGCCAGCAGAAAATTCAGGCTGACATTCCTTAAAACCTACCTTTGCATTGAATATATCAAGAGCAGTTAATTTCTCCTTATGTGGCTTGGTTTCAAATTTTGTTTGATAACGTTCTTGAGAGATGCCTTGGGATGTTTTACCACATCTAGGCATTAAGTTTATACTGGTCTTTGTTGTGTTTTGGCACACGTTTGTCCCTGAACCATCAGCACTAAAATACATTAGCTTGTCATTATCTCTTTATTACTTGTGGGGCCTTGCTGTCACAGATTAAATAAAGTGTTTCTACATTAAATTAAAAAAAAAGGGCACATTAAAACCACTTCATTGGCTTTAAGGCACTTTGGGACACTCTAAGATTGGGAAAGGAACTACATAACTAGAATTGTTTACTTGAAGAAAAAAGCCAAATGGAAGGAGCAGGTTGAGTGGAGGTTTTGCTCAATTAACATATAGCATTCTGGAGAGCAGTTTTCCATTTGCTGACGTTGCTTATGAAAAAGTCATTGACTGGATATTTGCCTCAGGTGGCATGGTGGCTCAGTGTTCAGAACTGCTGCCTCACAGTGCCAAGGACCTGGGTTCGATTCCAAACTCAGGCAATCATCTGTGTGGGTTTCCTCCCACAGTCCAAAAATGAGCAGGTTAGGTGGATTGGCTACACTAAATTGTCCAGGGATGGGCAAGCTAGGTAGATTAGCCTTGGGAAATGCAAGGTTACAGAGATGGCATGGGTCCGGATGGGTTGTCCTTCAGAGGGTCGGTGTAGACTTGATGGGCTGAATGGCCTGCTTCTACACTCTGAGGAATCTATGATCAAAACATAAACCTATGGTGTAGATAGGTTAAAATACATCGTGTTTGCCTGACTTCACTGATGACAAGTAACGCATATGTCTTCTGTCCCTAAAGAAACATATTTTGATGCCAATACTGAATGCTTAAAGGATCTTTGATGCAAAGCAGCCAATCCTCCTTGACAGATATCTCTGGAGGACTACCAATATTTATAATGCTGGAGAGTGACATACTGAAAAAAAAACAGGGATTTGCTGTGAACCTATTTTTTAATACTGGAAAAGACCAATTTCATCCCCATTGCATCCCGACTCATAAATATCTGAGTATATCAGCAAGAATCTTTAAGCCCCGATGCCAGGACAGTTACGAGTGTCTCACAGAGAAAGGATGTTGTTAATGAAAATAAGTGCATCCAAATTAAAACTGTAAGCCTGTAGACTCAGAAGCTAATTTGGAAATTTATCCAGGTCATTAAGTGTTCCATTTTATTATGTTTGCACTTTACAATTATTATATTAGAATAGGCTGCACATTGACATGACAGCTTGCTAATCATGGAGATTACAGTAATAAAGGAAAGGAACAATAATTTGATATGATTTGTTCACTCGGGTGAATATTACTGGCTCAGTCACATCAAAACAAAGAGGTTTGATGCATTATCATGTGAAAGGATAGGTAATGGAAAACTTGCAACAATCTCAACAACCACAACTGCTGTCTCATTGACTAGGAAGCTGGTTATTACCCACAGCTTCAATGGGAGAAGGTACATTCAAGGAGCAACTTGTAGGAAGAGGAGGTTGGATTGCTGTCAGCAAAGTGGGCACAGGAACTCTTTTGATGCACATTGCAGGATTCCAACCTTTGAATGTATACTGTTTCTGTTGGATCTACAGCAATTAGGCTTCCTTCTCAACCTTGTGAAAAAATAGCATGACCTGAATAGTGCAGCTTTGGAAGGCAAAGGAGCTACCAATATGATGGACATGCAATCTGGAACGTACTGAAAACACCTCCTCACAAATCCAAGCCACAAACGTCTCCTTTCAACACAATGATGGTCTTCTCAAACAACAGCCTCAATGTAGCACAGCTCTGTTATTATTCAAAGTGGTCTTGTTGGAGTCATTGGCTGTAGGATGAGGGGTTATGCTTTATCGTTTATGCCTGTGGATCTGATTGCTGACCTTCAAGATGTCAGGAAAGCCTTAATGTTGGAGGATGAAGTATCATTGTATTTCCTGCACACTGGACATGGCCAGAGAGAATCCTTAGATAATTGTCATACTCTCTGAACGGTGAAGGATGTAATCACTTTCTGTTCGTGTTGCTGAGTGTGTGCTCCAAAGACATTTTCAATTCCATCTGATCTTTAGAAAGGGGCACTTAGGGTAAATGTACAAGCAACCTCATTTAACTTTCTCTTTGTTGTGCTATGATGCAAAACCTGATTGGTTGGGCTGTCCTGTCATACTTGAGTATATGCATATTAAATTACTCTTCGGTTAGTGTTGCAGAACTGTTTTTATCTTGTTCTTTAGGTCAATACAGCTCCCTGCACATTGTGATACCAGACTGGAGTATCATTGGCTGTGGGTGACTGCACATTTACTAGCCTGAGGCTCTTTGCTCCTTATCTCTATTTAAGGTTCTTCCATTGCATATTTCCTGCAATACTACATCAATACACAGTAGTGACAGCCAATCGCTGGTTCATTTCTTAGGGCAATGCCCTGACTGGTCAAAGTCAACCTGACTGGGTTTAAAATTTAAACAAAACATGCCTGTTTATGACCTATCGGCATTAATGAATGTATTAGGCATGTTAATACCTCCACCAATCAGGGTCCACTGGCCAACCAAACTACACCGCCCTCTCAAGGAGCGTAAATTTTGGTTTTCCTCTTGAATTTTTATTCTTGCAAAAAGTCCTGATGGGTACATGATAAACAGCTTTGACAAAATGTGCCTTTTTTGCAGCAATACTCAAGTGTTGTACTACCAAAATGATTTAAAATAATTTATATTCATCCTTCCAAAGGCTACATCTGTTCCTAATTTCAATGCCATTGAAGTTTCTTTTTTCTCCCCACAAAAGCTCTCTGTGAGTTTAGTTGTTAAGTGGGAGGTAAACTTTCTCATTTAAGGTCATCAAACTTAGGAGATGCTGTACGTTGTTTATGCACTTGGTGCTGGGAATTCCTTAGTGGCTCTTATCTTCCTCAGACTAACCACGATGCCTTATTCTTAGATAATGTGACCTAGAAATGTAGCATTGTTCAGGAGAATTGACATTCCACATTTACTTTAAGTATTGGGCTCTGTTTTGCCTTGAACACCTCCTCTCACTCTCATACCATATTCCTTCTTTGTTTCATCCTGCAATCTGCATCCAAATGGTAAATGCTTCCCTGTTTCCCTTCCAGCATTCCAGGCATTGACCTTTGTAAAATCTCTTGTACAGAGCAGTTCCTAAATAGTAGACAGTTGAAACAACACCACCCGAATCGTGTGGTAAATAAAATCAACAATCTTGAATTTTCACCTAAGGACATTTGACAAAATCTATTGTTGACATCCAGGTTTATGAAAAGATTGAAAATTTGGTCAAAAAAAACAAAAATCACAAAATAGGATGGATTTTCCTTCTTAATCCTTTGTTTAGCTAAGTGAAAACTGCACACAATGCTAGTTCTTCATTGCCTTGGAACTGATACTAGACATAGGCACCATTGCATTGGTTCTGTAACTGGCTATATGACACACCCCTCTTTTCAACCAAACTGTCTAATTGTGAGGTAACAAGGTGTAGACCTGGATGAACACAGCAGGCCAAGTAGCATCATAGGAGCAGGTCCTGCTCCTATGGTGCTGCTTGGCCTGCTGTATTCAGCCAGGTCTAAAGCTTTCCTGCTCCTTTGATGCTGCTTGGCCTGTTGTGTTCATCCAGCTCTACACCTTGGTATTTCGGATTCTCCAGCATCTGCAGTTCCTAGCATCTCTGTCTAATGGTGATTTTACTTTTCCCATTGAATGATGAGGAATTATTGAGAGTATTCAAGCAGATAGGTTCAGCATCTTCTTGCAGAATATTATGATCTTTGATTAGATTTGGGAATTCTTGCCAAAATTATTTCCCATCTTCATTCTAAGAGTATCCACTCTCTCTAAGAGACATAGGTCAATACATGCATTTCTCTAAAACAATGAATTATTCTGATTCCTCAGTATTCATAAGGTTTCACTGACACTTCATCTTCCGTGACTAAGCTTTGTGGTGTTTTGCCCATGAGCCTGAAGACTCTGACACCTGAGGTTAATGGCTTTCTCGCCGAGTTGGCTTGTTCTCGTTCAGACTTTTCATCACCATACTAGGTGACATCTTCAGTGGAATCTCTGATAAAGGGTCAACTGGGTCCAATCGGTGGCTCCACTGATGATGTTACCTAGCATGGTGACGAAACGTCTGAATAAGAACAAGCCAGCTGGGCAAGCAAATCAACAACCTCACCCACAACCCAAGCCCCAGATCTTTGCCAAAACTGTAAACTCTGATTCCTGGACTACACTGGCTACAAGAGCAGGTCAGAGGGTAGGAATACAGCAGTGAGTAACTCACCTCTTGACTCTCCAAAGCCTGTCCCTCATCCACAAGGCACAAGTAAGAACGTGTTTTGGAATATTCCCCACTTGCCTGGATGGGTGCAGCTCCACCAACAGTCAAGAAACTTGACACCATCCAGGACAAAGCAGCATGCTTGATTGGCACCATATCGAAAAAACATTATTCCCTCCACCACTGACGCTCAGTAGCACAAATGTGTAATATCTACAAAATGTATGTAGAAATTCACTAAAGATCCTTAGACAGTACCTTCCCAACCCACGACCACTTCCATCTAGAAGCACAATGACTGCAGTTACATAGGGACACCATCACTTGCAAGATCCTCTGCAAGCCACTCACCATCCAGAATTGGAAATATATCACTCTTCCTCCTGTGTCATTGGGTCAAAGTCCAGGAATTCCCTTCCAAATAATGTTATATATTACAGACTGTATCTGCATGCTAACTTTATGACTCATGCAGCAGAATTCTGCAGTTGCTCTCCATTTACCTAATACTATGTTTTATTTTATTCTTCCTGCCAGAGTGACTAACTTCATATTTTCCCAAATGATGCTCCATCTGGCACATTTTTTCTCATTCATTCAACTTATTTATATCTGTCTGCAACTTCTTTATGTCTTCTTCACAACATACTTGCTTACCAATTTTGGTTTCATCCGCACATTTAGCTATCATGCTCTCGTCCTCCTCATCCAAGTGATTAATGTAAATTGTAAAAGTTGAAGTTTCAGTGCAGACCCTTTTGGGACTCTAGTCTTTACTTTCTGTCAATCATAGAGTCATAGAGTCATACAGCATGGAAACAGACTCTTCTGACCAGCCAGTCCATGCTGAACGTAATCCCAAACTAAACTAGTCCCACCTGCCTGCACCTGACCCATGTCCCTCCAAACCTTTCCTATTCCATCCTAAGGTCTTTAAACATTGTAATTGTTCCCACATCCACAACTTCCCCAGGAAGTTCATTCAACATGTGAATGACCCTCTGAGTAAAAGGTTTGCCTCTTATGTCTTTTTTTAAATCTCTTTACTCTCACCTTTAAAATGTTTCTTCTTGTCTTGAAATTCCCCATCTTAAGAGAAAGACAACTACAATCAACTCTAGCTATACATCATTATTTTATAAACTTCTATCAGATCACCTCTCAACCTCCTACGCTCAAGTGAGAAAAGTCCCAGCCTAATTTTATAACTCAAAGCTTCCATACCCAGCAACATCCTGGTAAATTTCTTTTCAACCCTCTCCAGCTTGATAATATTCTTCCTTTAACTGGGCAACCAGAACGGGGCACAGTATTCCAGAAGAAGCCTCACCAATGTCCTGTACAACCTCAACATAACGTCCCAACTCCTATTATTCAAAGTACTGAGCAATGAAGGCAAGTGTGCCAAAAGCCTTTTTAACCATCCTGTCTATATACAATGCTAACTTGAAAGAATTATTTACCAGCACACCCTATGTTCCTCCATTCTAGAACATTACCCAAGGCCCCACTATTAATTGTATAAACCTTACCCTTGTTTGTTGTACCAAAATGCTATTCCTCACATTTTTCAGATTGAACTCCATCTGCCATTTTGTAGCCCATTGACCTATTTGATCAAGATCCCATTTTAATCTTTGAAAACCTTCTTCACTGTCTACAATGCCACCAATTCTCATGCTGTCCACAAACTTACTAATCACGCCTTTTAATAGTCTCATCCAAATCTTTTATATGAATGACAAAAGAGGACCTAGGACTGATCACAGTGGAATATGACTAGTCACAGGCCTCCATTCTGAAAAACAACCCTCCACCATTACTCTGCCTCCTGTCATTAAGCCAATTACGTCTCCAATTGGCAAGCTCACCCCGAAGCCCACGTGACCTCACTTTATCAATTAGTCTACCAATCGTAACCTTATCAAAGGCTTCACTAAAGTCTATGTAGACAACATCTACCACCCTGCCCTCAATTGTTTTGGTAACTTCTTCAAAAAAAAATCAATCAAGTTTGTGGGCCAGGATTTTCCTCGCGCAAAACCATGCTGACTATCCCGGATCAATTTTTGCCTCTCCATATGTCCATAAATCCTATCTTTTATAATCACCTTCAACAATTTACCCACAACCAAAGTCAGACTCACAGGTCTACAGATTCCTGGTTTCTCCTTGCAACCTTTCTTAAACAAAGCTACAATGTTAGCCACATCCAGTCATCAATCACCTCACCCATAGTTATAGACGATGCAAATATTTCTGCAAGGAGTCTTGTAATTTCCTCATTTACTTTCCACAACATTCTAGGATACATTAAATCAGGTCCTGGAGATTTATCCACCTTTATATTCTCTAAGACCTCCCCAGCTTTCTCTTCTGTAATGTGATCTGTTTTTAAACATCAAAGTTTATTTCCCTGCATTCTCTAGCCTGTATTTCTTTCTCCACAGTAAAAACTGATGCAAGATGTTCAGTTAGTATCTCTCCCATGTCATGTGGTTCAACACAAAGATGACCTCCTTAGTCTTTAAGGGACCCTACCCTCCCTCTAGTTACCCTCTTGTTTTTAATGTATTTGTAGAATGTCTTTGGATTATCCCTAACCTTATCTGCCAATGCTATCTCATATCTCCTCTTTGCCTTCTTGATTTCTCTCTTAAGAATGCCCCTACACTCTTTATATTGATTAAGAGATTCAATTGAACCAAGTTGTCTATATCTAAAATAAGGTTCTCTTTTATTCTTGACTAGAAAATATATTTATTCATCCATTGTTCCTTAATCCGACCAGGCTTACTCTTCTTTCTAATAAGAATAAATTGCCTCTGAACTCTTGACATCACACTCTTGAATACCTCCTACTTGACAGACATCTTTTTACCTGCGAACAGTCTACTCCAATCAACTTTTGAAAGTTTTTGTCCCATACCATTAAAATTTGCCGTGGTGTAATTAAAAATTTTAGCTTTGATGGAAGGCTTATCATTTTCTATAACCATTCTGAAGCTAATAGAATTATGATCACTAGACCCAAAGTGTTCCCCTAATTTTATTTCAGTCACCTGCCCTACCTTATTGCCCAAAAGAAGCTCTAGCTTTGCTCCCTGTCTAGAAAAGCTTCCACATGTTGAAGAAGAAAATTTTCTTGAGCATTTTGACAAATTCTTCACCATCCAAATCTTTAGCATAATGGTGGTCCCAATCAATGTTTGGAAAATTAAAATCCACCATTATTTAAACGTTATTATGCTCACATATATCTATCTGAGATCTCCCTACATATTTGTTTCTCAATTTCTCTCTTACCATTGGGGAGCCTATTGTACAATTCTATCAAAGTGGTCTTTCCTTTCTTATTTTTAATTTCTACCCTTATATTTTCCCTGGGCAATTTTTCATAAACATCTTTCCTAGTTACAGCAGAAATGTATTCCTTAATTAAAAACACCATCACGTGCTCCTTTCTTGCCTCCTTTTCTACCCTTCCTGTAGAATTTAAAACCCAGAACATTGAACTGCCAATCTTGCCCTTCTCTCTGCCAAGTTTCTGTAATAGCTATGACATCCCAACCCCATGTTCTTGAACATGCCCTGAGTTCATCAGCTTTATATGTAAGACACCTTGCATTGAAATAAATGCAATTCAGTTCTTCAGAGTTACTATATACCCTGACTCTCTCTCGATTTTCTTTTCTAACTGATATGGTCGCCTCACATCCAGAACCTACCCCGTTGATCCTTTCATTTACACCGCTACTTAGAATTCCTCCACTCCCTTCTCTATCAGTATAAAGTCTCCCTTAATAGAATGAGCAAATCTCCCTGCTAAGATATTGGTCCCTTTCCAGTATAGGTTAGTCCCCTCATTTTTAAACAGGCTTTTTCTTTCCCAAAAGACATTTCAGTTGTCCAAAAACCTGAATCCCTGAACAATACACCAGTTCGTTAGCCATTGATTTGTCTCCTTTAACCTTTTGTTCCTTCCCTTGTTTGAGTTTGGCATTGGGAGTAACCCAGAAACTAATACTTTTAACATTTTATATTTGTAATTTTTTGCCTAACCTCTTAAATTCATTCTGTGCTGCTTTAATCTTTTCTTTAAAAATGTCATTCCTACCAACGGGTATGATAATTTCTATCTCCTCAATCTCACCTTTAACAATAAGTTTGAAATGTTTAAAAATGTCCTTAATCCTAGCACCAAGAAAATAACAAACCATCTTAAATTTCTGTTCACTGCCACAGAATTGCCAGAGAATGCCCCCGGCAGGAGAATCTCCTATAACAATAATTCTATTAAATCTTGTCAAACACTGTCTAACATAAGAATCGTTCCAAGTGAACAATAATTGACTGACCCTTCCATTTTCCTTGGAAAGACTATCTCCTTCAACTGTACCAAAAACTGAATATCCATTTGATAGGGGAATAGCCACTGGAGACTTTTGAACTGCCTTTTTACCTTTTCTGACAGTCACCCGTCTTTCACACTGTTCCTGCTGGTCAATAACTTTTCTAAATCTACTAGTCATCTCACGCTGTATCTTATAAATGGCCTTAATAACATTGAGCCTAAAAAAAAGTTTCAATAACACCTTATATATAAACAAAACTACCTTTCATTACCTACAGAAAATAATGTTAAAATAGAAAACGAAATTAAAAACAAAAAATTAAATAAAATCAACCACATAGCTGATTAACTGAATAAAAATTATTCCTCTTCAATAAAAAAAATCTTCTCTGGAGCTGACCACGTGTAGATCTCTAGAATGAAAATAAACTCCTTATTTTAAAAAAAACTTGTTGTTTTTCAAAAAAAAATCTTTGCAACGTGAAAAAGACCTGCTAAATTACATACAGACGTCTTTAATTTCTGAATTAAGAATAAAAAAGACTCAGCCATTCACTATAGAACCTGAAAAAAAGTCCTCTTCAAAATAAAATCCTGACCTACCCCCCTACCTACACTCACCTTTACTGGCTCCATCCCCGCCTCTTCGACTTGTCTGCCTCCTCTCCACCTATCCTCTCCTCTATCCATCCTCTATCCGCCTCCCCCTCTCTCCCTATTTATTTCAGAACCCTCTTCCCCTCCCCCATTTCTGATGAAGGGTTTAGGCCCGAAACGTCAAGTTTTCCTGCTCCTATGATGCTGCTTGACCTGCTGTGTTCATCCAGCCCCATGCTTGTTATCTCCTGACCTTTTTGTTTGTTTCTTTGTGTTTTTTTTTTAATGTTAACAGACAAAAGGCAAAGAAATCTTATATTTGTAAACTATAATGACTATAATAACTGTTAAAAAAACTATAATAAATCTTTAACTAAGCCTGCAATCCCAGGAGAAGCTATAGGATCCATGCTGCTCCTCCTTCAGATGAAGATCTTTTTATAATACTCTCCCTTCCTTATCAGCCAACTAATCTTCTATTCATGCTACCCCTATTCCATGAGCTTTTATTTTTCTTCAATATCCCATGATGTGGCACCTTATTAAATGCTTTCTTTAAATCCAGGTATGGTACGTCTACAGGTACCCCTTTATCCACAGCACATAATTCCTTTAAAAAATCTCCTATACGTTTGTTAAGACACAGTGGGAAGATTTTTGAAGAAGGGTCTAGACCCAAAACGTCAGCTTTTCTGCTTCTCTGATGCTGCTTGGCCTGCTGTGTTCATCCAGCTCGACACCTTAACACATTAATTGTTAAGAATGGTTTGCCTTTGATAAAACCATGCTTCCTAAATATCTTGCTATAATCTCTTTAATGATCAATTCTAACACCTTTTCCATGACAAATGCCAAGCGAACTGGTTTAGTTTCCTGCTTTCTGCCTCTCTTCCTTCTTGAATAGCAGGGTATTATTTACAAGTTTTCAATCTGATAGAATCTTTCCAGAAATCTCCTCATTTCTGGAAAGATTCCATCAGACTAAAAAGTAGATAAAACAACAAGGAAACTGTGTAATTCGGAAAATTTTTAGAAAATCAAAACTGATGCATCTACTAACTCGTGAGCAACCTGTTTTATGACCCTGGGATGAAATTAATCTGAATCCAGAGAGTGGTCATCTCACAACTCCATCAGTTTGTTTATTTTTTTTTTTAAAACAAATATTGTTATGATGCTGTTTCATATTTTACTGATATTTGTGCTGCCTTTCTGAAAGGTAGTGATGTCATCTTGGGGCCTATCCTCCTGACCATGTCAGATAAGTCCCCACTGTTTCATTACTGAACTAACCAATTTTGAATTCTGAATTCTGCCAGCATCCAAATTGGATTCTCTGTTGCAATGTTAATTCCTCCTTGGGTTTGAGAAAGTCTGGCAACTTCCCATCCTTCACACAGACTATCATCAGGTTCCAATTAATTCATCCTTCAAAGCTCCATACCCACAACATTCTTCTAGATGATACAAATCCAATAAAAAGGCCTCTTTTGATTCTTTCAAATGTTGAGGTCACCGATTAAATTTCACGAATCCAGTACTAAATTGAATATGGGTGTAACGTACATGTCAATTGTTTTAATGAATGCATTCATCATGGGAGTTTCTTCCATATCTTATCACACCAGGTCATTATCAGCAATTGGACCTATGGTATATAAAAACATGCTGACTTGATGGTGCCACTCCTTTGTATGTAAACCTGAAGCTGATCTGTAGGCCTGAAACTTCTGCTTCCAGAGATCCTAGTTCTGGTCTCATTGTAGCCTTTCCATGCTATCAAATGGTTAAGGCAGTTCCAAAATCCCCGTCAAACCTGCCATCCCCATGGCCTATTAAGCCTAACTGACCTGGGAAGTTGTTTGCTTTCTCCTTCTTATAGTCAAACTCATCTGATTATGTGTTTTTTCTTCACCAGAGTATTTCTGGATTGTTGCCAGGTTTGAAGTCTCCTGAGATTCTTTATCCTGCTCATTGGATCTTTCCTTCCCCACAGCACTGTAATGAAAGACTTCCAGAGTCCGTTTCTTCTTTCCCTGCTTTTTACATAGAACATGGAACAGTACAGCCAGCACAGGCCCCTGGGCCCACGATGTTGTGCTGACCTATTATCCGACTCTAAGATTAAACTACCCTACATACCCTTCATTTTACTATCCTCCATGTGTCTATCCAAGAGTTGCTTAAATGTCCCGAATGTATCTGACTGCATTTCCACTGCCGGCAGTGCATTCCACGCACCCACCATTCGGTGTGTAAAGAACAAAGTTGGAGTTTTGGAGTTTTCTTTCCTAGCTTTTTTGTTTCTCTCAAAGTCTTCTGAGGTCTTGGCTACATTTCAAGTTTTCCTATTTCTTTCCTCAGCATCTCCAAAACCTTCTAAGGCCCGATTCTGCCTTTGGAGTTTTGCTAGTTCAACTGGACCTCTTGCATTTGTTTTCACATCAGATCCTGACTCTGGAGGTTACTTTGTTCTCATTGCCACCATGCTTTGTGTTGTGCTTTAACCCAATTCTGGTATCTGTATAGTGATTTGATTTACTGTTGTAACATGTACCGAGATGCAGGGACAGGTATTGTTTTAGGTGCTATGCAGATAAATCATACCTTACAAAAGTATATCAAGCTACTAGAATAGAATGCTGAATATAGTGAGACAGCTACAGAGAAAGTTCAGCTCTAACATATGAAAAATCCGTTCATAAATCTGATTACAGCAGGGAAGAAGCTGTTCTTGAATCTGATGGTGGGTTTTCAAACTTTTATATCTGCTGCCCACTGGAAGTGGGTGGAAGAGAGTATAACTAGAGTGGGGTGGGTCTTTGGTCATGTTGGATGCTTTCCTGAGGCAGTGGGAAGTGTAACCGGAGTAAATGGAAGAAAGGTTGGTTTTCGTGATGGGCTGGGCTGCATCCACCACTCTCTGTAGTTTCTTGTGGTCCTAGGCAAAGCAGTTGCCATAGCAAGCTGTAATGTATCTGGGTAAGATGCTTTCTGTGGCGCATTTGTAAAAATTGGTAAGAGTCATGGTGGACATGCTGAATTTCCTTAGCCTTCTGAGGAAATAGAAGAGGCATTAGGGAGCTTTCTCGACTGTGGATGGACCAGGACAGATTGTCGGTGATGTTTATTCCTAGGAACATGAAGGTCTCAACCATCTCCACCTCAGCACCACTGATCTAGACAAGGGCTTGTCCTCCACTCCACTTCCTGAGGTCGATGACCAGCTCCTTCATTTTGATTACAATGAGGGAGAGATTGTTGTCTCTACACCATACCACTGGACTGTCTATCTCCTACCTGTATTCTGCCTTGTTGTTGTTTGAGATCTGACCCACTACAGTGATGTCATCAGCAAATTTGTAAATGGAGTTTGAGTAGAATTTGGCCACACAGTCGTGAGTATACAAGAAATATAGTAAGGGGTCGAGGACACAGCCTTGTGGTTGTTGAGGATTATTGTGGAGAGGGTGTTCCATAAAATCCCTACAGTATGGAAGCAGGCCATTTGGCCCATTGAGTCTACACTGACCCTCCGAAGAACATCCTACCCAGACAACCCCCTATCCTATCCTATCTCTGTGCTACGCCCCCTAGACACTATGGGCAATTTAGCATGGCCAATCCACCTAACCCATACATCTTTGGACTGTGGGAGGAAACCAGAGCACCTGAAGGAAACCCACACAGACACGGGGAGAATGTGCAGACCCCACACAGATAGTCACCCAAGGCTGGAATTGAATCCAGGTCCGTGGCACTGTGAGGCAGCAGTGCTAGCCACTGAGCCACCGTGCCGACCTTCTCATCTATCCTTATAGATTGTGGTTTGCAGGTCAGGAAATGGAGGATCCAGTTGCAGAGGGGGGAGCAGACTCCTATATGTCAGAGTTTGGTAGGAATTATAGTATTGCAGGTTGGGTTTGACATAAGTGTCCTTGTTACCCAGATGTTCCAGGGATGAGTGTAAGGCCAGGAGATGGCATCTACCACGGACTTACTGTTACAGTAGACAAATTGAAGTGGATCAAAGCAACCTGGGATGCTGGAGTTGATGTGTGCCTTTACTAAACTCTCAAAGCACTTCATAATGATGGGTGTCAGAACCACTGGATGGCAGTCATTAAGGCACATTGCCTGATTTTTCTTTGGCACCAGAATGATAATGGTCTTCTTGAAGCAGGTGGGTGCCTCAGAACGGACAAGTAGAGGTTAAAGCTGTCTGCAAATTCTTTTGACAGCGCACCTGAGTGCACAACTGGGACTCTATCCAGCCAAGTTGCTTTCCCAGTGTTCACTCTCAGGAAGGCTGATCTGGCATCTGCAGTGGTGAGATGCAGTTTGGCCTTAGTCCAGCCTGGCCTTGGATGAAATCCACAGGAGATTTACAAGCATGATCCCAGCAATGAAGGGCTTTTCATATGAGAAGCAACTGGGGACTCTGGGTCTGTACTTGAAGGAGCTGAGAGGGATGAGGGGGATCTCACTGAAACTTACAGAATGCTAAGAGGCCCGAATACAGTGGATGTGGAGAAGATGTTTCCACTAGTAAGAGATACTAGGGCCCAAGGGCAGAACCTCAGAGTGAAGGGATGACCCTTTGGAACTGAGATGAGGAAGAATTTCTTCAGCCAGAGGCTGATGAATCTGTGGAACTTGTTACAGATGACCATAGAGGTTAAGTTACTGGGTGTTTTTAAAACAAAGATATGTTTTTTACGAGTAAGGGAATCAAGGGTTACAGGGAGAAGGCAGAAGAATGGGGTTGACAAACATGACAAAATGGTGGAGTAGACTCTGTGGGCCCAATGGCCTAATTCTGCTCCTGTATTCAATGATCTCATTATCTTATCATCAGAAGTTACTCGGGCTGTGCATGTCTGCACAGCTGTTCCAAGGTCGCTTGCCCCTATTATCTGAATGAGACTCTTCAACACCTTATGTACTGTAACATTCTTTTATAGACAAATGTGCATATTACATGCTCAAATACAGCTGTCTAGTCCAGTGTCTAACACCTCTCATTTCACATACTCACTCAAGACTGGATGCTTCTCTCTTGTTGAGAATCATAGAAACCCTAGAGTGTGAAAGGACATTCGCGCCCACACCGGCCCTCCAAAGAGCATCCTACTCACACCCACCCCACGAGCTACCTTTGTAACCCAGTGTTTCCCCTGGCTAACCCACCTAGTCTGCATATCTCTGGACACTATGGGAAATTTAGTGTGGCCAATCCACCTAATCTGCACATCTTTGGACTGTGAGAGGAAACCAGAGCACCTGAAGGAAACCCACACAGACACAGGGAGAATGTGCAAACTTCACACAGACAGTTGTCCAAGGGTGGAATGTCACCCAGGTCCCTGGCGCCGTGAGGCAGCAGTGCCAACACTGAGCCACTGAGCTGCCCTGAATCATATGATCAGTTGCATCATGATCTACATAAATCTCATTATTCAACAGAGATTTCATGAGGCTGTTTAAATTTACATTGTTTCAATGCAGTTGAAGGTAATGAGAGGACAGCACAAGCACATATGCTTTACTGCAGAATTTTGGGGATGACAGTGTGAACATAGTTCTTATGTCAAACTCATCAAAGTGCTCCTTTGGCTGTGTTGACATCTTCTGCGTTGAAACCTCCTTGAATGTTTCTGAATTCTCCTTCACTCCATCTTTTTCTCTGATCCTGTTCTTAATGATAATGGTATATCTGTTGGAAGAAACAACCCTACTCCTGTGATTCCCAGATTGTGGCCTGGATGGAAGTTTGAAAATCTTCTAGTGCACTCGCTGTCCAAGAGATGGTCCACATCCTCAAAATCTTAAAGCAAGGCCCATTAGCTCATCACTCTTCCTCTCTGAGGGACTGATCCAATGAGACTCTTCAACGCCTTAGGCACTGTAACATTCTTTTATTTACAAATGTGCAAATACAGCTGTCTAGTGCAGTGGCTAACACCCCTCGTTTCACATACTCACCCTAGAGTAGAGGCTTCTCTCTTACTGAGAATCCACTCCCTAACTCTTTCCCAATAAACTGGGGACTTCTTGTTTTCAGGAATGTTTCCAATGTGGATTTTTCAAAAACAAAATGTAAGAAGAAAAATGGCTTTAAAAATGTTCCCAAGTTGCAGATATCATGGCATAAAGTCTCCAGCACCTTAAGCCTTAACCTTAAACACCTCTTGTCCATTTTAATGGAATGACCCTGCAGCTGCCAGTTTTAATACTACACTTAGCAAAAACTTGGCGAATTTGGGGGCCTGTCTTTCATGGACAGAAGTAATAGTGGCAATTTTCAGAGAAAGAATTGTGAGCAATGGAGTATGGGAAGGGTTAAAATCCTGTCTCAATCCCCCCACCCTCCCTGAATTGCCAGAGAAAGAAGAGTGGCTGACGGGAAAATCAATGTTTATCTTCAGAGCAAACCTAGCTTCATGGAATTAAAAAAAACATGAAATGCTGGCACCATGTTCCCCAGCATTTGTAAATAGAAAGGTCAATGTTTGAGAGCAAGTTCTTCATCAGAACAAGCTTTCTGGAGGCAGTTAACATGGCCGAGGAAATACAAAAATTGCTCCTGAGACCAGAGACGATAGTGAGATCAAGACAGTCAATAGATGGAGAAGGATTAGGGCTAGAGCCAAAGTTTGTAGCTGTGGATTAGCTTTGAGAGAAATATGAAGAAATCATGTCTTCCAAGGGGATGGGATATGGCAGTGTAATGAATATGTTACTGGACTACTATCTGACAGTGCGTGACTTCAAATTGTACCATGGTAGTTCGAGAGTTTGAGTTCAGTTTTTGTGGACATTTAATACAAAAGCAAGAAAATTGTGCTGAAACAAATCCAAAACATGCTCTAAATGCTATGAATCAAAAATACAAAGCAGCATCAGAAAATGCTGGCAATTCTCAGCAAGATATTTGTCTTTGTGGAGAGAGGAACTGTTCAGAACTTTATACCCCCCCCCACAGGGAACTGGGAGGTAGGGAAGGGGAGCAAGTGTGGAAGACCTGGTGGATTGGCAAGTTATTATTCCTTCTTGCTTCCTTTGGCATTTTAGCTGCTCATTTACCCTTAGGCTGGTTAACAGCCGCTTTAAGGCCTCTTGCTGCTGGCATGTTTCCCACCTTGGGAGGTCAGCCAGTGAAACTTGGTGGTGGGAAGTGGGTTGCCCTCCAGATCAGGCACTCCTTGGCCTATGAAGGTACCCCTAAATGAGAATATCTTTTTCTTCTAGAATCATAGAATTCTATGGAAACTGGTCATTCAACCCATCGAGTCCACACCGACCCTCTGAAGAGCATCTCACCTGGACCCACACTCCTACCCTATCTCTGTAACCCTCTATACCCTATAGCTAATCTATCTAGCATACACATCCCTGGACACTATAAGGCAATTTAGCATGGCCAATCCACCTAGCCCGCACATCTTCAGACTGTAGGAGGAAACCAGTGCACCCGAAGGAAACCCACACAGACATAGGGAGAATGTGCAAGGCTGGAATTAAACTGAATCCTGGAGCTGTGAGGCAACCTCATTAACCACTGAGCCTCCATGTCACCCTGTGCGCTGAAAAACCTGCTCACTGTCCTTGCACTGGCCCCCCTTCCCTTGCTGGGTCCTAGCTGATTTGCATCAGAAACCCGTGGCCCTATTTAACTTTAACCCAGTGTCTCCTCCATCGATGCTGGTCTGGGAGCTGCTATAGTACCAGCAATGGCCATCATGGTGGTGCTGCTGGAACTTGAATTGCTGCTGAGGTCTGATTTTCCAGCAGCTCCTGGGGTGGGACAGTGGTCTTGAAGGAGTCAAAGCCATGACTGCAGAAGTTAATTATCTGTGGACTGTTAAATCTAGTCATGGCTTCCATAGCTGCACCTTCTGGCCCATGGTCAACAGCACTGCCATCCTGCAATTTCAGAGTCAGGATTTCAGGTCATTGACCTTCCCTTTGAGTTCTTAGCGCAGCCTGACCTGTGGACTAGTTCTAGCATCTTCTGTTTTTAAAATCACCGGTTAAGACTTAGTTGAAGTATTGTACAGAATTCTGGGCAGCACACCGTTTTAAAGCCACACACGCAGCAAAGACAGCTTCGATCCATATTGCCTTGGTAGAAGATATTTTCTTCAATGCTTTCGGTATGTTAGATTCACCGCAACACAGCAAGGAAATCCAATAGCCACTATCCCCTTACACACCCCATTCCCCTGTGCGCAAAGGATTTGTCAGTTTAATTACTAACAAATATCTAAAACTGAAAGTGCAGGAGTCACCAAGTTACACAGCAAGAACTGAACAGGTGAACTAAAATCAGCACTGACAACATCGCCCTGCAACTTAGAATTTGCAAAAATTTTCAGACTTCTAGTGAAAGGTTAAAGCACAAAGTCAATGTCAAAATTAAAAAGGCATTCTTTTCCTTCTCTGCTGTGAAAATCAGCTTTGTGCTTTATAATTTTATATCCAAGTATCGGGACAAACGAAAAAGTACCTTTTCAAACATAAATAGCTTCCTGTTAATGTTACTTCCCCATTGCTTCCTCAACTGGACGACAAATGCCTACTCTTCTTTTGCCTTAAAGAAAAATCACAACAGCTTCCATTTACTCTCTAAGGCACTTAGTGCAGGAGTGTCCACTTATTCCAAAGAGTGCTATGTAATAGCATCCCTGGGGGACTCTATCAGTGTCTTGTGCCTTTAAGTAGGTTCCTACAGACTACTCCCTGGCTTTGTTTCAACTGTGAATATCGGAAACCTGTCCCTGAATATATCCACCATTTAAGTAAGATCATGATTGATCTGAAGGTGTCCATAACTCCACATTCTGAGTATCTACCACTGATGACATTTGGCTCCGTCTTCTTTATGTTTTTTTCCCCTTTCCAGAACTTAAGAACTGACCAACCAATGAAGGAATAGCAAGAAGGGAATGATGATGAAGAACAGTGCCATTAAATGATTTCACACCCACAGTGGCCAGCTCAGATACTGACACTATATATTTCAGATGTTAACAGGGATCAGGATCAGTAAGTGATGAGAGACTGGACATGACAGTCTGCAGCTGAAGCAATGGCTAAGGATCTGGTAGGTGCCAGATTCTCAGAAGATATGGTTGCCCATATTAAAGAGAAAGACTATCATGAGTACTGTAAATGGGAAGCTTAATGTGCAACAAACTGGTTAGTGCATACGGAAGCCAGTATGAAATGTCAGGAACAAGGAGGAGTCCAGTGCCAACTTGGCTAAGTACTTTGTGCAGACGTTATTTTAATTATATAGTTATTTTTAATTAACCTGTTCACAGATGTTATTAACTCTTCTGTAGCAAGTGGGACATGAACCTCGACCCAGTTCTAGACAGAGTGACAATACCACTGTACCACAACAGCCCTGTTTTAATTATGTTCAGCAGTGGAGTGTTAATTGTATTCAGGTGGTGAGTATTAATTGTGATTCACCTGAGCTCATATTGTTATATATATTTATGAATGAATACCTGGTATGTGGGCATTACTGAGGTGGCTAGCATTTATAGCCTATTCCTAGTTGTCATGGAGAAGGTGGTGGTGAGCTGCCTTCTTGAACCTTCCAGTCCGCGGTGTAGTCCCACAGTGCCATTAAGCTGGGAGTTTCAGGATTTATTACAGGAACAGTGATATAGCTTCAAGGCAGAATGGTGGGTGGCATGTTGGAAACATGCTGCTGGCAGTGTTTTCATGTAACAGTTACCTTAAACCCTTTCACTAGGTGGCTAAGCTTGTAGGTAGGTTTTCAATTATATACATGCGTGTATTTATATATACGAAATAGGGCTGATTGGTTGGATGTGTATGACGTGTATTGTTGATGTAAATTAAAATGAAATCTTGTATGTTTGTATGCATTTTGTGATGGCTTATGTTTTCATCATTGCTGAACATGATGTTCAGGGTCAGATGGAAGGTAAGATGTGGCACAGTTTGTGGAACCAGGATGCAGTTACTAATATTGCATTAGAATGAACTCTTAGCACATAGCTCAGACAGAAGTCAAGCTGTAAAGAATCATAGAATCCCTGCAGTGTGGGAGCTGGCCATTCGGCCCTTTGAGTCCACACCAACCCTCTGAAGAGCATCCCATCCAGATTCAAACCCTACCCTATCTCTGTAACCCTGCATTTCCTGAGGCTAACCCACCTAGCCTGCACATCCCTGGACACAATGGGCAATTTAGCTTGGTCAATCCACCTGAGCTGCACATCTTTGGACTATGGGAGGAAACCGGAGCACCAGGGTGAAACCCGCACACGCATGGGGAGAACATGCAAACTCCACACAGACAGAGATAAAAGGTACTGCAGATGCTGGAGAATCCGGGATAACAAGCATGGGGCTGGATGAACACAGCAGGTCA
>JAHRHZ010000087.1:24988973-25015985 GCA_024137785.1 Ginglymostoma cirratum
CGGAAACTCCACACAGACAGTTGCCCGAGGGTGGGATCAAACCAAGGTCCCCGGTATTGTGAGGCAGCTGTGTTAACCACTGAGCTAACCACTGCCACAGTTTCACCCTCTTTCCCTCTTCCTCCTTCTCATACTCAGCATCTTCAGAGATGGCCCGTATACAGCCAGTGGATCTTCATGACAGGATGTTGCAGCAAGAAATGAACATAGAACATAGAACAATACAGCGCAGAACAGGCCCTTTGGCCCTCGATGTTGCGCCGACCTGTGAACTAATCTAAGCCCATCCCCTGACACTATCCCATCATCATCCATATGCTTATCCAAGGACTGTTTAAATGCCCCTAATGTGGCTGAGTTAACTACATTGGCAGGCAGGGCATTCCAGACCCTTAGCACTCTGAGTAAAGAACCTGCCTCTGACATCTGTCTTAAATCTATCACCCCTCAATTTGCAGCTATGCCCCCTCGTACTAGCCGACATCATCATCCTAGGAAAAAGACTCACTGTCCACCCTATCTAATCCTCTGATCATTTTGTATGCCTCTATTAAATCCCCTCTTAGCCTTCTTCTCTCCAATGAGAACAGACCCAAGTCCCTCAGCCTTTCCTCATAAGGCCTTCGCTCCAGACCAGGCAACATCCTGGTAAATCTCTGCACCTTTTCCTATGCTTCCACATCCTTCCTGTAATGGGGCGACCAGAACTGTACGCAATATTCCAAGTGAGGCCGCACTAGTGTTTTGTACAGTTGCAGCATGAAACCACCAAGTATTTTCGCACATGCTCTGGTAGCACTGCATGGTTCCTCCAGAGTGATTCAGGTGGTGGAAACATTATTTTAGCATGCCACAGTGCGGCTTCTTCAGTTTTTATGGTAGCGCTATGGGGAACAGCTGCCTTGTTAGTGAGGCTGCATATCTATCTGCTTATTTCTGCCAGGCAGTAATAAAATGTAGTCAGCTCTCAATCAATGGAGAGCACCAGAGACCTCATTTAGTCAGTGAGTGGCAAACTGCATGATATTGTGTACATCTTAGGCTGCAGCTTAGAAGGGGACTGACATTTTAAAGTTCATCACCATAGTCATTTTCATAGCCCCTAAGCCTATCTCTAACCCAGGGCAGTCCTTCCTCTGATTGGAGGTTGCAGTTGTAGTTGCAGAAGGTATTGGATTTCACTGAGGATGTCCTTAGTGAAGTGGAAGCACCTAAGACACTGTTTCTCACTTAAGTTCATGCAGACGAATTGCTCCCTGAATACATTGAGCAGAGGTGACATTTTGCTTACAGCCCTTATTCCTCCTTTCTCTTTCTCCCTCTTTCTTGTGGCTGTTGCCTGTAAAACATCATCTCTTGACGGTGAACTCTCAAGTTGATTCTGAATTCTCCAGTATCCTCCATAGCTTGGCAAGGTCTTCCTGGTTGTCTTGAGAAAAACCAACCAAAAGTATTGATTCTACGCAGTCTCTTATTTTCAATGACTGCCTTTATTTTCACCACTTGGGTAACTTATTCTGTGACGGTTGAATATGTAAAAGCAAAAGTCTTATCCATTCTGGGTGGCACGGTGGCTCAGTGGTTAGCACTGTTGGCCTCACGGTGCCAGGGACCCAGTTTTGATTCCAGCCTTGAGTGACTGTGTAGAATTTGCACATTCTCCCTTTGTCTGGGTGAGTTTTCCTCTGGATGCTCTGGTTTCCTCCCACAGCCCAAAGGTATGCAGGTTAGGTGGATTAGCCATGCTGAACTGCCCATAGTGTCAAGCAATGTGGAAGCGAAGTGGATTAGTCATTGGAAATACAAGGGTAGGGTAAGGTCTGGGTGGGATTGTCTTCATAGGGTCAGTGTACCTCGATGGGATGAGTGGCCTGTTTCCACGGTGTAGGAATTCTATAATTATTCAAAAAGTCTAAATTCAGAAACGACCTTAGTGGGCATTTAGATCATGCTAAGGATTTTGGGGATATTATCTTCATATATTTTCGAAGCTCTACTGATGTTTAGAGGATTTACAGTATTAATGCTATAAAGCTACTCTATGTGGAGATTCAGCAACGCCACTGCTGTGTGTCTAACTTTTTGATGGCCTCCCAGTGCTGTTTTTGGCTGCAACTCCAATTTTTTTTTTGATTTACACAATTTCTCCTTTATGCACCTGAGGTTGTCTCAATGGCCCTGCAGCTTCAATAGCCCAACTCAGAACTGACATCACCTGCACGGACCACTGATCTCGCTATCTCAAAACTTATTCTGCCAACACCGTTTCTCTCATATTATTTATCCCCTGCTAGCTAACTCTATATTGCTTCAAGTCCATGTGAGACTTTGTCCTGTGGTTTCCAAGTTGACATCAGTGTCTTTGTTTTTTAAACAAGTCACTGTGATCACCATGCCATATTCTTGTTTTTGTCTTAATCACACACAATACTGATTGGTGAATGATGTAGGTTCAATTTATTTGAACATCTTAAACAGGTTGACATAACAGGCTGATAAAGTGCAGTTGCAGCAACTTATAGGAACGCAGGAGCAGGAATAACCATTCAGCCTCTTGAATCTATCCCACCATGGTAGGTCATCTACTTCAATGCCATCATCCTTGATGTCATTAATAATAGAAATCTATCTCGGTCTTAGACTTATTTTATGACTGAATTTCCCCCTCACAGGCAGCTCTGAGGTGAAGAACGCCAAAGATTTTCCACCTTCTGAGTAAAGAAGTCAGTCATTTCAGTCCTAAATAGTTTGTCTTTCATTCTGAGACTGTACCCCTTGGCTCTAGATGTCACACCAGGTAAAAAATCCTTTCTGCATCTACCCTGTCCATCCCTGCTGCTGCCTTGACTCCTCATGGCGGCTGGCCCTATGTTGTTATCCTAGCCCTAGGTTCATGAACATACTCAGGTTGGAATGCAGTAACACATCATCTGCCTCCTTCTCTTACAGTTTTTCCCCTTCTCCCTGCTGTTTCTTCTCTAGTATCTGCTTCTCCAGCAGTGACCCTCAGATGCCTGTGGTAGTGGCTATGCCTCATAAGTGTGGTTTCATCCAGGTCACAGCAGATCTGGATGAACGTCTGAGGTTTTTTTAAGGCTTCTTCCCAAGTGTTGGCTAAGAATGCTGTGGACATGGGGGTCGAAGGGCTGTGGAAGTTCTTTAGCACAGGCATTCATTGAAACTGTACTGCTCACATTTTTAAGTGCATGAAATCACCCAGAACAATCACTTGACATCGTGATCTGCTGACGTTGATTTTCTGACAAGTCTGTGTGCTTGCTTTGTTCCTAATAATGGGATACTTTAGGAACAATGGAGAAATTGAAGTACAGAGCATGTATTTACTCACTCAGGGACTTGCCGGAGCAGCAAAAGTATAGAACCCAATTTCACAGCGATTCATCTTCCTGCTCAGGTTTGATTAACAACATTTAACTACTGGTGCATAGGTGCACAGTAAAATGGTAGATATATTTGTAGGGAGAGATTTATAATTTCAAGTTGCAGGATACAGGAGCACTTTGCCATGATGAATATTTCCATGAACAGAGCTGATAGCAGAACTCCAGTGACAGAGTAACAAATAGATAATGGTCAGACTCACTTCGGGCCACATTTATCATATTATACATTTTCCTGTGACAGTCTATAAGTAACACTTGTGGTAGGTTGTCAATTGGAAAAATAAAAGTGCTGAACATATTTGGTGTTATTTATTGCCTACGAAAATCAGGTGAAGCTGTTTTATTTCTCCACTGAAGGTTGGGGGAATGCAGAGATGTTTCGGACTCTCAGGGGATCATGGTCTGTAGGGAATGGGTGAGAAAGTGAAATTGAAACCGGAGGCCTCCCGGGATCAGATTGAATAATGTGGACAGCTTGCCTGTACAGATGGTCTTCTCCTGCTCCTACTTTGATTCCTTCTCAGTGCACTTTTCCTGGAGGCATGGTCTCAGCACTGATCCCTAACCACCCAGCAACAGGTAGCCAATTAAAACACTAAGTAGGGAAATTAGCAACAATTGTACAAATGGATTGCAATCTTTCGAATGACATCTGGGCCTCCCCTGTGTTACTTAGGTTTACCCAAAGTAACTCATACGGCAGAGTCATATATGGGCCTCAGTAACATGGGTGAGAAGTCAAGGATACACCTAGTGACACTTATCTCTACCAGAAGCAACCAGTTTCATTTCCATCAGACCTCCGGGTGTCAAGACAGGTTTATGGCAAGGGAATGACCAGAGACCTATTGACTGAGGTTATTACTTGTTATCATTCTCATTAACTGCATATCTTGCCTCAATAACATGCAGCTTCCTGCCCTACAATGAGGTGAAGAAAAACTAGATGCGGAGAATTCCCAACATGAAAGTCAGAGTGGATACCTGGGGACCCTGAGGTCACAATTAACTCCTCCAGACAGCCATCTAGAACATGTCAAGTCAATGTCTCACAGCATGCTCCAGTGCATTAGCTGCATTCTCTTGACATCCATGGACACTGGCATCTGACACTTCCCAGCCTCTTTGTGCTATCATGGCATATCTCAGATCCCCTTGCACAATGGTACTCCTACTTCATTGCTGGAACAAGTTGACAACTATCATTGGAATGCTGCTGACACCATATTTTGTGGATAGCGAAATAACTTGTTAGAGGCTGGTATCCTGTCATGCAAGTCACCCTTTACATGTGAAGAGTCCTTGATGCTGTTCCAACCCCTTGGGAGCCAGTTTTCAAAGTGAACAAAACCTTTAGCACTCCTTATCTGTCTCTGCCAATTATCTTAACCTAGTCAAAAATCCCAATACAGATTGCCCTGGCTCCCGAATTGCTGAGTAAAACTGATAGCATCTCAGAATTAGAGGAGGCTCAGGGTCATAATATTTCTTATCTAAATCCATCAATTCTTGAAAGGTTTTAGTATCTGGTGCCCCAGGGCGAGTTCAGCTCCTAATAACTGAAAAAGCTAAGGCCCCACAAAGCAGGAGAATTATTTGTTGCTTTTCATCTGCCCCCGTGTCATTTGCCCAATCTTCAACAGCAGGATCAGACAAAACAAGCTTCCCAACTAACAGCATAATGCCAGAAATGCTTACCTTGACTCAAAGACAATGTTGTGAGTCAATTTCTTCAGGAGCACACTTTTCTTTCATCACCACTGAAATAATTCAACAAGGAGGGGGGTATCCAGCCATGAAGTCACCATTTATTTACACATGGCAAGTCCTTGACACAGATGCAGCTCCCTAGAGCTAGCTCTCAGAGTGAGCTGGATGGCTGTCACTCCTGTTCTTATCTGTCAGCCAGGGTTCCCTGATTGGACCAGATTAACAGCCCCAATCAGGGAATTCCTATTCTGTGAGGTCCACCTGGCTGACCTCATTACAATCACTATCAATAATGACAGGTATCCTGTTCTCGATTGAGCCAGGCAGTATCACAGGACTGCTCGCTTGCTTCTTTTACATGCAATCACTTTGTGTCTACCTGCATGCTCACAGTATGAATGCCTTGCTTTTGCTGGCATTGATCTGCCATGTCTTTTAGTGTGTTAGCCCCTCAGGCAGAGCCTAAAGGCTCTCAATTCTTCTGTCTTGGCTTGCTTCATAATGCACACACACAAAAGCATGCAGTTTGTCTTTCTGGTCGGCAGTCCCAGATCAAGGGGCCAGACATCTCACTTACAACAATGTGTCAGTTCAATTTCACCCCTGCACCTGGTGCCAGCAGTTTACATGCTAATCACACGACATGACGAGCAAGCACCAGTCCAGTTTAGTGTCCAGTCTAGGGACTCACCATCAGGGACCTCAGTCGGTACCAAATACATTGATCAGGGGCCTGGGAACTTCTCAACTGGGGCTGTTCAGTGGAGTCACCCAAAGGGCTTGGTCATATCAGCTTAGAGGATCCAATTACTGAAAGTCAAGATGGGAAGGCTTATCAGTTGTCCAGTGCTGTGGGGGAGAAACTGGAGAACTTAGTTTTGGCTTTTGGGGGCTTAAGGTTGGAATGGAGAGGGGATGCTAATTGTGGAAGGGAAAAATTTGAATTTATAAGGAATGTAGCCAATAAATCAAGGGTGGGAAATGGATCATGCAGGAAAGGGAGTTTACCAATGGTGATCAGCAATCTGGTGGGTGGGTGGGTGGGCAGGCCTGGAGAGTTGCAGAATCAAATAGAAGGATTGGGTGGGAATTTGTGGAGGTGAGATGCTTATAGGATAGATGGGGAGGGTTACCAGGAAGTTGATGTCTGGGGACTCAAACATCCCATAGACCTTGACTGATGCATTAGTATCCAAGTGCTCAGTCACGGATTCTAGCATCAGGAAGAGGGGTAGGGCCTGCTGAAAGCCATTGCTTCCCCCTGTCCTTGCAGTCACCTGCACCATTTCTTCATCAGTGCACCCTCTCTCTGCATTGTATCTCTTTATCCCACTTACCTCCCTCCAGGAATCTAATGTCAGTTAGTTTCCTGGCAACTGAGGAAAACAGCAGTCACTTGGATTAGATTGAATCAGCAGTCCAATTATTAAAATGGAGGCATCATTAATGTATTGAGCCAAAAATATAAACTACATTATCATAATGATAAGCTAAATTATGAGTATAATTTCGATTCCTCTTGCCCTGTGTCATACATTTTAGTGTGAATAGAATAATCAAGTTTCCATTAGATTAACATCTGGTTTCAATTTGGGTTTCAGCTCCTTTTCAGACCTTTGTTGGCACAAGGCCACCACTGGCTTGGAGCCAATATGTGTCCCAAAATATTTCTTCGATTCATTTTTCGATTCCAACAACATGATTGATCCCTCAGGACACACATAGGTCATTAGATTCATCAACTCAATTGGTGCACAGCTCCTTATGCAGGAGATATACTTCTATTCTGCAGAAACAGGTAAATGGACTATCTACACAACAGCAAGTATACCCAATTGGAAACTGGACAAATACAATTACGAATGCACATTACATATTCCAACTTCATTGTCCATGGTTTTGTAAATTTTTTTTAAAAATTGCTGATGTCAGGGTACAAAAAACAAGGTAATACATGAACTCCTCTTATAACTTCTTGTTAGTGTTAAAAACTGCAGATCAGCGCGTATCCAGCTAAATTTTCCCCTCCTTTCCACATTGATGGAAGGATTAAGATCTTGGTCAATATACTTCATGGAATAATTTAAGTCCTAAGTGCAAAGTGCAGTTGCTAAAAGTTACGTGATTTACCATAATATAATTGTTTTATTTTTGCATTTCAATTGTCTCCCCTCCTCTCCTGAAGACATGTATTTTCTTTCTGGAATATGATTTCAGGCATCTTGGCATCTCTGAACAAGAGGTAAAGGAGGACACTTATGAAGGAGTGAAGAGGATAACTAAAACACATTTAAAATAATAGCCTTAATGTTTTCTTTCTCAAAGTTATGTAAAGGTAGAAATGTTACAGAGAATCATTATGAACTGATAAATCAGGAGGAAAGGGGGAACAAGTAATAATCTAGGGTTAGGGGAAAAGATAGTGCAGGAGTAGCATAAATCACTTTGCACGTATCATTAACGGATTTGAAGACGAACATATTGACATTGATTTGCAGTAATACTGGAACCACATTTGGCATGGTAAGATTAGGGTGATGGTGTGATTTTGTCTGTAGTGGTCTTGGGTTGAAGAGTTCTGAAGTAAAAGAATGTTTTGAAAGAGAGGATCAGAGAAATATAGGAGCATGCATAAGCCATTCAATCCACTGAATTGTTCCACCATTCTAGATCATATCTGATCATCTACATCAAAGATTTTTGTCCTCACAATCCCCATAACCCATGAATTCATTAATTGTTAGAAATCTATTGATCATCATATTGAATGTACTCTCTTACTGAGCTTCCATCATGCTCTGGGGCAGAAAATTACAAGGACTCATGGCGCAATAAATGAATGACATGGTTGCTACTTTGGTCCTTACTCTGAGAACATGAACCCTTGATCAAGACCCACCAGGATGGGTGTTCTCTTTGTCAGAACTGAAAGCAGCTAGGACAATGTGGTATTTCTAATGAAGATGAGGTTTGGATGGGCAGGGGCAGAGGAGAATGGGTAAGTGATGCAGGTAGTTTAAATCTATACCTGAGACATTACAGGTGTACTGTGTTGCATGTCGGTAGATGACTTAGAGATTTGTTTTCATTTTGGGTTTGGAAAATCAGGGTGATTTTCCCACAGAAACAGACATTTGAAAACTGGATCCGAAACTGTAAAACAACTGGGATCTTGTGTAGGGATGTCAGGAAGTGAAGTATTTCTGATTTGGAGCATTATTCAAGAATGCAGGGGACCCATACTCCTGCTGGATTTCCCATCTAACTTTTCGTCTAGTTCACCTTTGTTACTTTTGTTCTCTCTGCTCATGTTTGACAAAGTCTTTGTCAAAACTGTCTTCCACAGCCGCATGTCATTCCTCAGTGAATGCCTCTGTCTCAGATTCATCTCACGTAGATTCCAACTGAAGTTTCATCCTTTGTGTTTTGAATCCGCCCAGGATCGCAGGTATCTCCGTGATGAACAATGCTCCTCAGACAGTTGCTCTCCACATATTCTGAGATCCACACTAAGCGCTGTGTGCTCAGCACCACCTTACGATGGTTCTAGTCTCTCCTACCATACAGTTTCACTTCTTTCTACAGCTCATTCGATGTTCCAACAAGAACAGTTTCACTTCTTTCTACAGCTCATTCAATGTTCCAACAAGAAATTTTCTCTCTTCCTTTCAGGCATTAAAGAACGTAATCTGCAACAAAACTCAGAGGTATCCGCAATCCTCTGGAGCCTCCCTTCCCATCCCTCTGACTGCACACTTCCTTCTAACCCCATCTCTTGTTGGATATTTATTAACCCTGTTCACATTCCGCTCTTTGTACTGAACATTCTGTACTCAGTAAAGGTCTTAGTTTTATCCCTCTGTGTTCCCACTTCATTGAATTTCTGGCATGGCATGATGTTAAACTCTTCTTCTGTCACAAAATAAAAACTGAAAGAACTGTGGGTGCTGTAAATCAGAAACAAAAATAGAAATTGCTGGAAAAGCTCAGGGGGTCTGGCAGCATCTATGAAGAGAAATCAGAGTTAGCTTTTCGGGTCGAGTGACCCTTCCTCAGAAGCTTGAGTTCTGAGGAAGGGTCATTTAACCCAAAGCATGAACTCTGGTCTCGCTCCACAGATGCTGCCAGACCTGCTGAGCTTTTCCAGCAATCTCTTTTTCTATCACCTTTGTTTCCATGCCCATTTTATTGGCCAGGACTTCTCTCCCCTTCCCGCTGATACCTTCTCCCATCTCCAACATTGTCCCTCCATCTGGACCCCTCCCTGGCCTTTTATCTGTACTTGACCTGTTCATCAAGAACTGTTGACGTGACATTGAATACTTTAATTACTTTGCTCCATCCCATTACCCATTCAAATCTTTCTCCCTCTGAACTGACAGACCTTTGTGCTCTCACATCCAACCCTGACTTTATTATCAACCCTGCCAACAAGGGTAGTGCTATTGAAGTCTGAGGACTGACCTCTACATTGCAGAGGCTGAGAACCAGCTTGTGGACACCTCTTCCTGTCTCCCCCAGATCATGACCTCACCATGGAGCACCAGGGCATTGCATCCACAACCGTCACTAATCTCATTTCATCTGCTGATCTCCCCTCCAAATGCTTCCCAACTCATAGTCCTCCAACCTCTCACAGCTCGCTTCTACCTCCTTGCCTATATCCACAAACAGGACTGCCCAGCCAGACCCATTGTTTCTGCTTGCTCCTGTCCAACAGATCTCACCTTTTCATACCTTGATTCGATTTTTTTTTCTCCCCTGTCCAGTCCCTTCTCTCTTACATCACAATTCCTCTGACACTTTGTGTCAGTTTCAGAATTTTCAGTCTGAGGGGTCCAGCCGCCTCCTCTTTACATGGACATCAGGATAATCTCAGGGCTTTCCTCTTCTTCCTGGAAAGAAGGCCTGAATTGTCCCCATCCACCGCCCTTCTCCCCCTGGCTGAGCTCATCCTCACTTTGAATAACTTCGCCTTTAATTCCTCCCACATTCTTCAGGTCAAAGATGTGACCATGGGTACCTTCACTGGCCCCTGTTATGCCTGTCTCTTTGTGGGGTACATGGAACGTTCCTTGCGCCAGTCCTAATCTGGCCCTCGTCCACACTCTTTCTCCGGTACATCGTAAGAACGTAAGAGCATAAGAACATAAGAACTAGGAGCAGGAGCAGGAGTAGGCCACCTGACCCCTCGAGCATGCCGCACCATTTAATAAGGTCATGGCTGATCTTTTTGAGACTCAGCTCCACTTACCCGCCCACTCACCATAATGACATCAATGACATCATCAGCTTCCCTCTCTCATCCAGAATTGGAAAAGTTTATCAATTTTACTGCCAATTTCTAACCCACTCTCACCTTCACCTGGGACATCTCTGTCTCCTTCTTTCCCTTCCTTGACATCTCTGTTTCCATTTTTGGGAATAGGCTGGCCACCAATATCCAATACAAATTCCTCAACACCCACAGTTACCTCGACTATACATCGTCACACCCTGCTTCCTATAGAGACTCTATTCCATTCTCTCAGTTTCTCTGTCTCTAGCATCTGTTCTGATGAGGCCACCTTCACAGGGAGCCTCCAAAATACCCATATTCTTCCTCAACCAAGGATTCACTTCTACAGTGGTTAATGAGGCCATTAGCCGTGTTTGACCCATCTCCTGCACTTCTACCCTCAACCCCTCTCTTTCCTTCCTCGACAGCAACAGGATGCTTCTGGTCCTCACCTACCATAACAACAGCATCCACATCCGAGGATCATTAGCTGCCATTTCCACCACCTTCATTGGGGTGCCACAACCAGACACAAATTCCCTCCCTCTCCTTTGTCAGCCTTCTGCAGGGGCCGTTCCCTCTGGGACACCCTGGTCCAATCCTACTTCACTCCCAACCTGTCCTCAAAGCCCCAAGCCAACTTCCCATTCAATCGCAGAAGATATAACATCTGCCCATTTACTTCCCCCCTCCTCACTATCCAAGGTCACAAACATACCTTTTGGGTGAAGCAGTGATTTACCTGCATTTCACTCAATCTAGTCTACTTTATTCATTGCTCACAATGTGCTCTCCTCTACGTTGGAAGATGAAGCACAGACTGTGTGACTGCTTTGCAAAGCACCTACATTCCGTCTATAAAAATGGCCCCAAACTTCTAGTTGTCTGTCACTTCAACACACCACCTCGTTCCCACAACAACATTTCTGTCACAGGCCTGCTGCAGTGTTCCAGTGAGCCTCCGTGCAACCTTGAACAACAGACATTTTCTGCTGGGGGAACCTGAAGCCTCTGGGACTCCACATCAAGTTCAATAACATTACAGCCTGATTCCGTCCTTCCATGTTTTTATCCCATTGCCATACCCGGTTCTGTCATGACATGTGTTGCATTCAGTACAGCCAACCCACTCTCTCCTACCCTCATTTCTCATTATCACTTATTCAGCTTCTCTTCTATCTTGGCCTACTATCAATAGTTCCCTTGCCTGCTTATCCCATATATATCTCTCTCTTTCTGGGCTCTGTCTCCACCTACACATTTACCTTTCCCCCCATCCCCTCCCACCCCACCCCATCCCCTCAGCCCCGACCTCGTATTCAGCATAAATATTGTGCTTTCCTAGCTGCTATCCGTTCTGATGAAGAGTCAACGGACTCATAATGTTAATTTTGCTTTTGCTCCACACATGCTGCCAGATCTGCTGAGTTTCGCCAACAATTTCTGTTTTTGTTATAAATTAATTATCCATGATTCCCAAACCTCTCTTTTGTCCTGGGAAACAATATGAATAAGTTAACCTTTCCTTGAGACAACTTCGGACACCTGTGGACCCAGAAGGTTAGAGTCGTAATCCATTGTTTACTTTCCACAGTTTTCACTCTTAGTTTCTGAAACAAACACGTATCACACTTTGATTGGTCATTATTTTAAGTTTGTTAAGCAGCTTCTCAAACTAGCGAGTTTTATTTCTGTTACAATTAAGAATCATACTGTCAAAAATAATAATTATTCCCTTAAATAAAATAATAAACTTTGAAATCTTATAATTTGATATTTAAAATCATAACACAATGTCTGAAATTAAGCATGGAAAAAAGCTAGTGTTTCATTCCAATGTAGCCCAAGGTAAAATGGGACGTAAAATGCCGTAAGATGAGTAAGGAAACATGTTATAATTATACGAAAACTATAGCAATGAGTCATGCATGGCAAACCAGCTTAGAACTTGTGCCAATTTAGCAAAACAAGTCCAGATGGGAGTTGAACATTTACTTATACAAAACAATGTGTTATCAGTTGCTAAATATTATGATTTCTTGCTTGAATTGCAGTCAGATTATTAAAACAGTTAGTCATACCTGATTCAGCTAGAAATGAACGAAATTTTTTTTTTAACTTTATTTCTTAGTGGCACTACCATGGCTGGTATTTATTCCTCAGCTCTAATTTTCCTTGAGGAGGTCTCAATGAAACTTTTTTGCATGATCAACTTTAGTCCAAATGGTGAAGGTGCTCTCACGATACCTGTTGGTCAGGAATTCCATAAATGGACCCACCAACAATGTAGGAATATACTCATATCCAGTTGGTATATAACTTAAAGGTGCAATTGTTTGCATGAATCTGGTGCCTTGTGTATCTCACTGCTGGACGTTACATGACTACAGATGCGGTCACACCAATACCCTGTGTAACTGAATCATAAACTTTCTGCTTTGTATACAACCACCCTCACAATAAATAGTCACATTCTATAAGTTTTCTTAAGTGCTTGTTGTAATAGCCCTTCTCAACTCGTATAGGGGACACCCAAATCCCTCCACATCACAGAGTCACAGAAGCACTACTGAAGCATTTTACACCACAGAAACATTTATATTTGTATACTTTTGTTTTATTCTTATTGCTAAAAGTGGACAATTTCACGGTGTCCCACATGATGTTCCATTTTCCAAATCCTTGCACGCCCACATAATCTAGCCAGGTCCCTTTGTAGCCTCCTTATGTCCTCTTCAAAACCTACTTTCCTACCATCTGATCAGCAAACACAGAACCCCCACCTATGGTTCCTTCTTTCAAGATAAATTGTAAAGAAAAATGTGGCCCCAGCCTTGCTCTCTGTAGCAGACCACGTATCATATCTTGCCAACTGGAAAATAACCCATTTATAATTATGCTATATTCTTTTCTAGGTAGCTAATTTGCTATCAATGCTGATATGTTACCCTTACATATGAGCTTTTATTTTCTACAATAACCTTGGATGCTACACCTTATTAAATAAGTTCTGGAAATCTAAGTGAAGTACATCAGTTTCCTTTATCCACAGCACATTACTTCCTCAAAGCACACCAATAATTGGTTACACATGATTTACCTTTCACAGACTACTGTGACTCTGCTTGATTACCTTGAATTCTTCTCAATGCCCTGTTACAATGCCTTTAATAATTGCTTTGAAAGTCTACACTATAGTAGATGATGTGCTAACTGACCTGTAATTTCTCTCCCTTTTTGAATAAAGAAGTTAAATTTGTTATTTTCCAATCTAGTGATCCTTTCTCCAGATCTTGGGAATTTTAGGAGGTTAAAATCAGTGTGTCAACTCACTAACCAATTATTTTGATACCTTAAGATGACATTTATCAGGAACCAGAAACTTGTCAGCCCCACAGCTCCAACAATTTGCTTAGGAGTACCACTTCCCTGCTGACCATAATTTTCTTGAGTTCCTCCCTCCTTTCCATTTTCTGATTTGTACCTATTTCTGGGATGTTACCTATATCCTCCATTGTGAAGACCAATGCAAAATTCCTATTAATTTCATCTGCCATTTCCTCATTTTTTTATTATTCACTCCCTCAACTCACTTTCTATAGGACCATCGCTCACTTTGTTAACTCTATTCTTTAATAAATATTTATGGAATTGCTTACTAACTGCTTTCATATTTCAAGTTATATTTCAATCATATTTTAATGTTTTCCCTCTTTTTTTGTCTTCAACTCATTTTTTTTTTTCATATATCTTCTGGCCAAACTTCTGATTGTATCTTTCCGCCTTTTCTTTAAGTTTTAACTAACAACAGATGGTGGGTCTTCCTCATGGATTTTTCTCTCTCGTTAGGACATACCTATCTTGTGCACTCTTAAAATATCTCCTTTACTGTATGCCACGGCTTCTCTATTGATCTATCTTTTAACCTAATTTACCAATTCACTTTAGCTAACTATGTTTTCATGTCATGACAATTGCTCTTATTTAAGACTAAATTACTAGTCTTGGGTCCATTCTTCTCTCCCTCTGAATATAAAATTCAATCATGTTATAGTTACTGCTCCAAGGGTGCTTTCTCTATGAGGTCATCAGTTAATTGTGCTTCATCGAACAATACCAGGTCTAGTATGGGCAGTCTCTAGTTGGCTCCAGAAGATTTTTTTTAGAAACTATCTGAGAACGTTCTGTAACTCCTCCTCTTGTCTACCTTCAGTCTATACAGAGATTAGAATTGCATACATTCAATCAGTGTAGATTTCTGACAAGGTCCCATCATTAATTAACACAATCACCCATGCAACTTTTCCAAACCTCCTGTGCTTCCTAAATGCGATGTATCCTTTAATGTTTGGGTTTAAATCTATGTAATCCTGAAGCCATAGCTCAGTAATCAGCTATCAGGCATGACTTTTTATTTCTACTTGTACTTTTACTTCATTTTATCTTGTGAATGCTGCATGCATGGAGATAGTCTTAATTTTGTCCTTTTAGTCCCAAGCCTTTCGTTTTGTTGACTTTCTTCTGGTGTCAGATCGAGTCTCTCAAAAGATTCAAACAGCATATATATTCTAAAGTAGGTTTTCTTTATGTAGCCCCTAAAGAATGCTCACTTCTCAGGCACACTGAAAAACTAGAGTAGATTTCCTCTGCTTCAGGGTTTCTGGAGCTTCCCAAAATTTTTTTTTAATTCATTCAAGGGATGAGGGCATCGCTGGCTAGGCAGCATTTATTGCCTGTCCCTAATTGCCCAGAGTGTGGTTCAGAGTCCACCACATTGCTGTGGGTCTGGAGTCACATGTAGGCCAGACCAGATAAGGATGGCAGTTTCCTTCCCTAGAGGACATTAGTGAACCAGATGGGTTTTTCCTGACAATCGACAATGGATTCACAGCCATCATTAGATTCTTAATTCCTATTAATTTACTGAATTCAAATTCCACCATCTGCCATGGTGGGATTCAAACCGGGGTCCCCAGAACATTATCTGGGTCTCTGGATTAACAGTCCAGCGATTATACCACTAGCCCATCGCCTCACCTTAATACACTTAAAATAGTTGGTAACACAGCAGGAAGGGTACAAAGGAACAATGTTACTGAGACAACATGGGACAGTCATGTCTCTACTGCCTCAAACAACCAATGAAACACCACAGAGTGACAAACGTGAGGGATCCCAAAAATGCTTAATGAGGGCAGAATCTATGGGTCCTGGGAGAGCAGTAGGAGTCAAGGAGTCACAGAGAAAATTAAATATTTCATTCTACCAGTTCATCTTTGTATCTTGTGGGTCTTCTAAATGCCGGTCTCTGACAGGAGTTATAAAGTTTGAATGAAGATAGCCAGGAGTGCAGCTGTTCTGCCTTTTAACCAAATCAGACGTTACTGACACGTTTTATCAGTATTCCCGGCCTGTTGCGGGCCATCCAACTTTGATCACTCTCTCTACCTTAAGTTATGTCAGATGACATTTCCAAGTGCATGCAGAATATCTAGGACAGTAGTTATTAACATGTCATTTGTGAACACGTTCCAGTTAGGAAGGGGATGCATCTTCTGTTAACAATCGGCTCTCCTAGAAGGCAATCTCCATTTGGAACTGAGATAACTGACATATTTGACAAAGGGAACAGAATTTGGTCCTAAATTCCAGTCTTGCCTCCATTAATACAAACAGTAATCTCAGACTTAATAGTGTAATGAATTTTCTTTTAACGTTGCAAAGATATGGAGTCAAATGGTTTTGCCAATTTATACTGATACAGAAAGAAGCATTGGGGAGTCTCCTAGGACATTGACAATTCCTTACAAGGAAATATAACAAACACAGGCTTGGGTTGTGCCACAAACCCATCATGCAAAACTGTGGTATTGTTATCCTATACCAAACATTTGCGAACAGACTATCAAGGAGTAGGATATGGTGATGTCACAGGATTTCCTTATCATCTAATTTGATAACAGCAGAACCTCCATCTACGCACCTACCCTAGATTTACCCCAATCTGTCAAGGAGCAGAATGTTATCATGGCAGGAAATTCCCAGTGCATGTTTCAGCTGTAGTCATGTTCTGGGGCATTTCACACCACTTATTAAAATTCTAGCTTGAAAAATCTTTTCCATGTTTTTGATGCTAATTGTTACATGTCAGCTGTGACTTAGCAGTTGATTCATCACTGATTTACAAGGTTCTGGGTTCAAAGCTCCACCCCAGGCATTGAGTACAAAAATGAAGGCCAATTCTTCAGTCCAATGGTAACAGAGCAGTGTTAGAGGTGCAGCCTTTCAGATGAGAAGTTAAGTGGAAGCCCAATTAGCCTGCTTGGATGAATGCCCATGACACTGCTTTGAAGAAGAGCTGGGAAACTATCTCCACTGTATTGGCAATACCTATCAACTAATCAACATCACAAAATAATCTGGTCATTATTATATGTCTTTTGTAGGAGTTTGCTGAGTATAAATTGGCTGTCACCAATTGCATATATAGCAGCGACTACGCTAAAAAAATAAATAATTGGCGGTACTTTGAAATATTCACTGATTTTGAAGAGTGCACCATATATGCAAACCTTCCTTCCTTTCAGGATTCATAAAAATCTCCAATATTTGTGCTTTAGTTTCTGTTCTGCAGTTTGTTTGTTGCAAGATCTTTTAGTTCCAGTGGCAATTGTAAATGATTCAATACATTGCATGTTGCTGGTACCTTGCTCAGGGCATTTGCTGATGGGCCGATGGCTTTTCTTGCAAAGTTGAGAGGTGTAAACTGAGGATTATGATCTTCCTTTTGGAACAAGGAAAGGTTCGGATATCTTCTATAATTAACTTGCCTAAAATGAAAGTGATGACTAGTTTCTGTACCTTTAGCATCCTTTCGAAGATTTTCCCAGCTACACGAATGTTTGCGCATACACTGTGAAAAATGACATTGGAGTCCTTGGCAGCTTGCAGCAAGAGAAAGAAATGCAGAAATAGGACGAGAGAGATAGGCTTCTCAAAATAACCTTGTTGACTGGTTGACTGAGTTCAATTCTTGGGTTTTCCCTCCAGGAAGTATGGATTTCCCTGGCTAGGTATAAAATGAGAGGAGATGGTTGAAGACTTAAGTAAAATGTGGCCTTCATTTGCGCTTTCACAGTTCTGGGCTCCTTTGGGGAATCGCCAGTCTCAGGTTCTTTGCTGCTGCTTATGGACAATAAATATAAACATTGCAACATCCTTTGAACCTTCAATTGAAACATGTAACTTACTACTTCACTTTCTTTTCTGAATGATGTACAATTATTTCCTGTGTATACAACCAATTGTTTGAGAGTTGCACCTATGAGATTATACCAGAGGACAATCAAAAGGCTATTTTATTTTTCCTTCATTCATTCATTGGATGACAGTGTTGCTGGCTAGGCAGCATTTATTGCCCAGAGGGCAGTTAAGAGTCAACCACATTGCTGTGGGTCTGGAGCCACATGTAGGCCAGACCAGGTAAGGATGGCAGTTTCCTTCCCTAAAGGACATTGGTGAACCAAATAGGTTTTTTCAACAATCGGCCACAGATTCATGGTCATCACCAGACTCTTAATTTCTGATTTTTTTTTTGAACTCAAATTCCACCATCTGCCATGGTGGGATTCAAACCCAGGTCCCTGGAACACTACCTGGGTCTCTAGATTAACATTCTAGTGATAATGCCACTAGGCCATCACCTCCCCATTGTATGAGGTAATGCTCCTGAAGGATTTAAAGTTCACGATATACACTCTATCTGATGATGTCCTATAGCCTGTGGTTGGAGACAGTGAGTTTGAAACTACTGGTCAAAGGGAGCAGATTATTATGAACAAATCTCGAGAGTCCTAGTAATTATACCTGACAAGCAATGGAATTGTACTTATTGCTATCATGCAATAAACCACCAGGTTAACTAAGAACGATGTGTCTCCTGTAAAAACCTGATAGTCGTGCATCCTTAGATCATTAGACAGGCCTGACACTATGTAGAAGCAAAGCAGAATTGGTGTCAATGAACTGTCTTAAATAACAATGTAGCCTCACAAGGTAATAAAGAGCCATTTTATGCCTGCAAAGCCTCTTTCCCAACAATGAGTGTGTGACATGCACACCATATCAGCAATGCAACAGGGCAGGAACGCAAATGCATAGTGAAATGTTATTGAGGGTTCATTACTGCAGCACTATCTGGGAGAAAGCAACATTCAGTGTACCAGCCATTGTGTGTAGCTAGCACTGATGGTAATAACTACTTAAAGCAAGTACAGCATTAGCTTCAAAGGCCCTCCCAAAAGCACCCTACTGAGGCCTACATCTTTACTCTATACCCGTAGCCCTGCATTTCCCATGGTTAATCCCTCTGACTTGCCCATCCCTGGACATTATGGGCAATTTAGCATGGCCAATCCACCTAAACCTGCATATATTTGGCTTGTGGGAGGAAGCCAGAGCACCCGGAAGAAACTCATACAGACCTGGGGAGAATACGCAAACTTCACACAGACAGTCACCCAAGGGTGGAATCAAACCTGGATCACTGGTGTTATGAGGCAGCAGTGCTAGCCACTGAGCCACCGTGCCAACACAGAGGTTGTATCCTTTCATAGGGACAAGGATCCCATGTACTCTGAGTTTGATTGAATCACAAGTGAGGAGCTACACTACTTTATAACTCAAAATCGCCATATTTTCTGTCCTACAGATTAGTCAAACAGCAGCCTAACATTGTCTCTAAGACATGATTCTGTGAGTATGAATATGTCCCAGACAACACCCTCCCTGTAATGTACCATCCCACTAGAAGGACAGACTCAGGAGAGGTGGAAGTGCACAGGTATACAGTCAGGAGAGAGTTCCCCTGGAAGTCTTCAGCCTTGACTTCAGAACCCTTGAAGTCTCATGACATCAGGTTAAACATGGGCAAGGAAACTTCTGGATGATTACCACATACCATTTCCCTCTTCAGCTGATGAATCAGTACTCCTCCATGTTGAGCACCACTTGGACGATGCACTAAAGGAGGCTAAGGCACAAAATGTACTTTGGGTGAGGGATTTCAATGTCAACCACAAAGTGTGGCTTGGCAGCAGTACTATTGATCGTGTTGGTCAAGTCCTCGAGGACGTAACACCTAGACTGGGCTGCAGCATATGGTGAGGCAACAAACAAGAAGGGAAAAAAATACTTAACCTCATCTTTACCAATCCGTCAACTGCAGATGTATCTGTCCATGACAGTATTGATAACAGTGACCACTGGACAGTCTTTGTGGAGACAAGGTCCAGCTTTCACATTGAGAATACCCTACATCCTGTGTGGCACTATCACTGCGCTAAATAGGACAGACTTCAAACAGAGCTAGCAACTCAAGACTGGGCATCCATGAGACACTGTGGACCATCAGCAACAGAATGGTACTCCAGCATAATCTGCAACCTTGTGGCCTGGCATATTCCCTGCTTAACCAGCGTCATCAAATCAGGGGATCCACCCTGGTTCAATGGATAGTGTAGAAGGGTATGTCAGGAGCAGATGAAGATGAAGCCACCAAACATGACTAAACTTGCACACCAAACAGCATAAGCAGCAAGTGATAGACTGGGCTACCCACAACCAACGGATCAGATCTAAGCTCTGTAGCACTGACACATCTAGTTGCAAATGATGGTGGGTAATTAAACAATTCACCAGAAGAGAAAGGCCTGCAAATAATTCCATCCTTACTAATGAGGGACTCACCACATAAGTGTAAAAGATAAGGCTGAAGCATTTGTAGCCAGAAATGTGAAGCGCATGTTCAACTTGGCCTCCTCCAAAAGACCCCATTATCACAGATATCTGTTTCAGCCAATTCAGTTCACTCCACATGATATCTAAAAATGGCTGGGGATACTGGATACTGCAAAATCTAGGGGCCCTGACAATATTCCAACAATAGTACTGAAAACCTGTACTCGGGAACTTGCCATTCCCCAATGCCAAACAGTTCCAGTAACGCAACAAAACTGGTATCCACACAACAATGTGGAAATTTCCCAAGTATGTCCCATTGGCAAAGACAAAGCTAATCCAACCTGGCCAATTACCATCCCAAAAATTACTACTCTTGATCGACAGTAAAATGATGGAAGGTGTCATCAACAGTGCTATCAAGCATCATTTGCTCATCAATAACCTGCTCACTGATGCCCACTTTGGGTTCCACCAGGCCCACTTAGCTTCTGACCTCATTACAGCCTTGGTTCAAAGATGGACAAAAGTGCTGAATTACAGAGGTGAGGTTAGAGTGACATCCCTTGATATCAAGGCCACATTTGACTGAGCCCTAGCAAAACAGGATTCAAATGTGTCTCGAGGTGCAAGCTCTCCACTAATTGGAGTAACACCTGACACATAGGAAGATGGCCGTGTTTGTTGGAGGTCAGTCATCTCAGTTCCAGGACATCAGCTGCTTCATCAACAACCTTCTCTCCATCATAAGGTCAGAATTGGGCTATTCATCAATGATTGCACAATATTAGCGCCAATCATGACTCCCCTGATACTGGAAGTAGTCCATGTTCAAATGTAACAAGATCTGGACAATATCCAGGCTTGGGCTGACAAGGGTCAAGTAACTTTTGTGCCAATCAAATACCAGGCAATGATCATCTCCAAGAAGAAACAACCTAACCACCATCTCTTGACATTCAATGGTATTACCATCAACGAATTCCAAACTACCAACATCCTAGAGGTTACCATTAACCTGAAACCCAACTGGAGTCGCCAAATAAATGCAATAGCTGCAAGAACAGGACAGAGGCTGGGAATACTGTGGGAAGCAACTCACCTCCTGACTCTCCAAAACCTGTCCACCATCTACAAAGTATGAGTCAGGAGTGTGATGGGATGGTCCTCACTTACTTGGATGGGTGCTCCTCCAACAACGCTCAAAATCATATGAAAACTATTTTTCCATTATGAATTTACTTTCATTTGCTTCATGACTTGGATTAATTCTCAATCAATCAGTTTTACACTTTTTACATTATAATTTCTACTCATCATTCTCTACAACTTCAGTGTCACTCTCACTAATGAAAGCAAAGTCCATACTGGTCTGATTAGAGATTTTCTGAGAATTGGATGGACATACACAAACATTCTTCTGGTGAAAAAAATAGGAACACATAAATAAGAAAAATTACAATTCATATTGCTTTTGTTTTGCTCACTGCCTATTTGTTGGTATTTTCTAGCATCAGCAGGCTAAAGGTTAAGATTTTTGCATAAACAGTGATTTGTGATTTCATTATCTGGGGAACTGACTTGGAAAAGTGTCTGAGGAATCTAAGTTATCAATGGATTCAACTATTAACTTTTGAGCACTTCAGTAATTGTAGCATTTCAGCATTATGGACTAGTTCAATGTCTCTTGCACAATTAGCCATGGTATTTCTGCTAAGCTCATTTCCCTGCTATATCCTCAGCACTGTTGTATAAAATATAACTTACATTAATGTTCTCGTATTATGTCCTTAATAAATACAACTAGTTGATCATTAAGAAGAAATAATTAGGCAGAGGAACATTAAACCCAAACCTATTGCGACTGTTGACAATTGTGGTAGAGAAATTTGATTTCTATTTATACTTAAATGAGCAGATTGAATCACTTTGTGCTGAATTTCAAACACTTGGTAAAACATCTATCACGTGAGATTTTGAACTCCTTTATTTCATAGACTGGCGCACAGTTCTATGATGGAGTAAATTTAAATAAATAGAAGTGTCCAGATTTACAGTAGCATTTATCTCTTATACATAGCTAAGTACAGATGAGGGATGCCATTCAATGAATCCTTCAATGAAATATCATGATCTCTGAAATAACTGCACGGAGGCCAGGTCCCATCACCAATCACGTTTTAGTTACCAGTGCACAGTACACTGAATGCGGCCAGACAGCTCGGAGACAGTCCTCAACTGAGGAGATTCTAATCTCCTGTTTTTTTTTTCCATTTTAAATTGCTTAAAATTCAGATTGTTTAACTCTGTTACCGTATCCTAAGGCTGCTTTCAGGCTTGCAGCAGTGCACTGAGGCAGAAACTTAAACATTCTGGCCAACTTCCAGAGGTTATCTTCCCAGGATTACCGAATTAGTTTTGTCCAGATCTCCCTGATGAAAATGCGGCATTTCATTTATTAAAAACTAAGGTCACAGGTTTTGTTTCTTAAGCAACGTCAGCTGTAAGGAGAGGTTGGACAAATTTGGATTGTTTTTGATAGAACGTCGGAGGCTGAAGGGTGACCTGACAGAAGTATATAAAATTATGAGAAGCATGGATAGGGTGAATAATTGGAGTCTCTTTCCTAGAACAGAATGTCAAACACCATGAGGCGCAGGTTTAAGGTGAGAGGGGGAATATTTAAAGGAGGTGTGTGAGGCAAGTTTTTTTACAGAGTGCAGTAGGTGCCTGGAATGCACTGCCAGTGGAGGTGGTAGAAGCAGATATGATAACAGAGTTTAAGAGGCATTTAAGCAGACACAGGTGCAGGCAAAGTATACAGGGATATGGACCATGTGCAGGCAGATGAGATTAGGTTAGAGTGGCATCATGATCGGCATAGCATAGTGGGCAGAAGAGCCTGTTCCTGTACAGTACTATTCTATGTTCTAGTGTTTCAAATCAATGCCAGAGCATTTAGAACATGGATCTCTGTGATTTGCTCACGTGATATTGATCAAGGTGATCACGTTCATTCTTCTTTCTTAGGTTTTTAACTAATACAAATTGAAAATCAATCAGATTTTGAAATATCTGCACAGGGGCTGGTATCCCGCCCCCAAGACATCCTTTGTTTACTAGTGCACAGTACTCTGGCTGTGGGAAGCTCAGAGTCAATCCTCAATTGAGGAGATTCTAATCTCCTAATTGTATTGATCAGCCAAGACTTTCCTGATTGGTCCAGGCTAACAACCCCAATCAGTGACCTCATAGTCAAGAAGGTCCAACTGGTCCCAATCACTACAATCTCCCTTCCCCTATTATTTAACTGTCTTTTGACTTTTCCCACTGACCTAAACTGGATTATTCTGAGTATTATATCTCTGAATGAAAAAAAATGCTTTTTGATATTAGTCCTATGCCTGTTCTTGAGTAGCCTGAACATTTTCTTTGCATTACATTGTTTCAATATGGATTTAAATGAATATCTGCTTCACAAGACACGGAGATCAATTTCATATGGAGGTAGCTATCATGCATATGCTATCAAATTTTCCTTGAATAACAATAATTGTTTCAAAAATTGTATGGAGACTGCATGCAGAGCAGGTGTCTTTTAATGTGTATTGATTTGGGTTTGTTGCGTCTAGTTTGGCTATACTCCCTGAGTGCAATGAATTGGAATTTAAAAGGTGATGAAGTAACACTGACAAGAGTAGAAGAGAACTTTGCAGAGAGAGATGGGAAGAACAATATCAAAAGAGACGACTTTGACTATACCCTGAAGAGCTGGATATGGTAACCTGTAATGTGTAAATGTAACCAAAGACTATTGCAGGACTGGAGAGTAAGAAAGCCCTCCTGTAAATTAAGGATAAACTAAGGATGCTAGACACCAAGAAATCTGGTAGCAGGCAACAATCTCTAAGAGTGTATGTGTAGGCATCCACCATAATATTATTGGGCAGAACTCAGAGAAGCACTATGCCTTTAAGACAGTTAGAAGACATCACAATGTGACAGTCTAGTACAAGAGGTCTCCAACTTACACAGAATAAACTCAGTTAGCAGGCAGTTAGCAACTAAACAGTGAGCCATGTATATAAAACATAATAGTAACCTAAGTAAGGACATAACCTGGAATATACATCAAACTCTAAGAAGCCTTATTTGTTCATAAACTTTAAGATGCCCATCTCAATAAGCAGCCTGAGTCTCTGTGGTATATGTTATGTCAGCTAACATGTTATAGAACATAAACAAATCACAATGGCAGCAAATGGATGCCAAAAGGCATTGACAGCAAATGGGTATTAGAAGGTGGTGACAGTAAGTTGGCACCAAAGGTTCAAAGAAGATAACAGTGGTGGTAGTTTTGAAAAGCTATTTTCCTCAGTTACCAACTGCATGTCCTAATTTAGATATGTAGACCACTTTCAACAATCAAGGCTGAAGGCGAGAGCAGCACTGAAGCAAGAAACATTTGTGAGTCCTACCTCTATCTCTCTCTTTAAAAAGTTGTAAACATAATGTAGAAAACACCAATTTTTAGAGGTGCTAAAGAACAGCTGTAATTTATGAAAATGATTCTTGAGGAGAATACATTAAAAAAAGGATGAAATCAGGTTATTAATTGAACAGGCCTTACTTGTATTCAGACATTGATCACATCTGCCAACTTGCTCCTTGAAAAATGTAAAATATACTTTAAATATGCATACATGATTTTTTTTTTGGTATGAACATGTCCTACCCGTATAAGCTTGGTCCTTTTAAGTAAGTTACTTTTAAAGCCACGGCAAGGATGAAGAAGGAGAGGTCAACAAAACTAACAAACATTATATTGCATTACAGACCCTTTGTGCACATGCAATTTTTTAAGAACATAAAACAGCACAGTAAGAATGGAAATCAAACATCTGAAAATCAAAACAGTAAGGCATACAGTATTGTACAGTAATGGTAAACCAGAGGATTGGAAATCTTTTAAGAACCAGGAGCCGATGATTAAAAAACTAAAAAGGATGGAGAAAATTAATCATGAATGTAAATTGACAAGAAATGTGAAAGCAAACAGCAAAAGCCTCTTTGGGTATTTATAAAAGAAAGAATAGTTAATGTAAGTGTGAGATCATGGGTAATCAGCTGGGTAATTAATAATAGGGAGTAGGGAAATGGCAGATGATTTTAATCAATGTTTTTCATCCATTTTCAAGGTAAAGAACACTCTAAGTACCTCAAAGATAACAGATAAGCAAGTGCTAATGGGAGGAAAGATCTTGTAACAGTCTCCATCAAAAAGGACAAAGTATTTGTTGAACTTATGACACTAAAGTCAGACAGTCACCAGGACCTGACGGCCTAATTCCAAAGGGGTTAAAGGAAGTGGCTACAAAGACCCTGAAGTATTAATCAAAATATTCCAAAACTCATTGAATTCTAGAAAGGGTCCACTAGATTGGAAAGCTGTTAATATGATGCTTCTGTTCAAGGCGGAGGGAGACAGAAAATAGGAAACTATAGGCCACTTAGTCTAACATCAGTGATTTGGAAAATGCTTGAGTTCTTTATTAAACTAGAAGTAACAGGGCATTTATGAAAGCTTAACACAATCAGAGTCATCACCATGGTTTTATGAAAGGGCAATCATGTCTAAGATATTTTGTAAAGCTCTTTGAGGAAATAACAAGAGTTGTTAAAGGGGAACCAGTAAATGCAGTGTATTTGGATTTCAGAAAGCACTCAATATGGTGTTACATAAAAGATAGTAACTCACAGTATAAGATAATGTATTGGCTATAATGTCAGAATTGTAGATTGTTTAATGCACAGAAGATATAAAGCTGGGATTAATGGGTATTTTTCAGGTTAGAAAGATATAAATAGTGGGGTGCCATAAGGATCAGTCTTCGGCTCAATTGAAGGATTGAAAAATGACTTGAAGGAGCAGGCAGCGTGCACTGTATCCAAAATTGCTGATGATATAAAAAGGATGGGAGGACAATGTGAGAAGAGGACATAACAACGTGCAAAGGGATGTAAATAGGCTGAATGAGTGGGTAAAAACATGAGAGGTGGAATTTAATGCATGAAGGTGTGAGGCAGAAAGAATCAAAAAGTGAACTTTTATTTAAATGGAGAGAGAGTCTAAATTAGTGGAATGTGGGGGGATTTGGGTGTTCTTGTGCAAGAACCACAACAAGTTAGTATGGAAGTAATTATGAAGGCAAATGGAATTTTGTTAAGGTGTTGAAGTTTAAAAATAGGGAAGTCTAGTACAGGGTATCAGTGAAATTGCAACAGAAGTACTGCGTACAGTTTTTGTCCCTGTTTTTAAAAAGATCATTGAACCCCTACAGTGTGGGAGCAGGCCATTCAGCCCATACCAACCCTCTGAATAGCATCCCACCAGAACAACCCCCAACCCTCCAATTCCTGGGTCACTGCATTTCCCATAGCCAGTCTACCTAGTCTTCATGTTCCTGGACAATTTAGCGTCGCCAATCCACCTAACTTGCACATCTTTGGACGTGGGAAGAAACCGGAGCACCCTGAGGAAATCTTCACAGACACGGGGAGAACGTGCAAACTCCATACAGACAGTCAACCAAGGGTGTAATTAAACCCAGGTTCCTGGTGTTGTGAGGCAGCAGTGCTAACCACTGAGCCAACAAGACTGTTACAAGTATAGGCACTGGATGCAGTTCAATATAGACAAACAGTATAATAATTCCTAGGATGAATGGGGTGACTTTATCAAGAATAGCTAAACAAGATAAGCCTTTGTTCAGGATAACAAGCGTGGGGCTGGATGAACACATCAGGCCAAGCAGCATCACAGGAGCAGGAAAACTTGACGTTTCGGGCCTAGACCCTTCATCAGAAATTTCTGATGAAGGG
>JAHRHZ010000087.1:25016385-25077970 GCA_024137785.1 Ginglymostoma cirratum
CCCTTCATCAGAAATTTCTGATGAAGGGTCTAGGCCCGAAACGTCAAGTTTTCCTGCTCCTGTGATGCTGCTTGGCCTGCTGTGTTCATCCAGCCCCACGCTTGTTATCTCGGATTCTCCAGCATCTGCAGTACCTTTTATCTCTGAAGTCTTTATTCATTAGAGTTTAGAAGAATGAGGGGTGAACATATTGAAACATACAAGATTTTGAAGGAGCTTGTCAAAGGAAGATGTTGAGAAGCTGTTAGCAGTAGTGGGGGAATATTGAACTAAGGGATATAGTCACAGAATAAGAGAACACTCCTTTAAAACAGATGCAAAAGATTTTCTTCTCTCAGTAGAATGGATGGAAGTCTCTGTCTCAGAGAGTTGTGAAGGCTAGATCACTGAAAGTATTTAAAGAGGCAATAGATAGATTTTTGAAATAGCAGAGACTTGAGGCCTCTATGGATCTGACATGAAAGAGGATTTGAGACCAATGGCAGATCTGCCAGGTTCTTGTTGACTGCCACAGCTGGCTTAAGGGGCTGAAAGACTTTCTCATACCTGTGTATTTTTATGTTCTTATGGATTGTAGGTTCAGCGATATTCCGTCAAAATTTCAATTATTCCTGGAAAGAATGAATGAACCTTCACATTACAAACCAACAGATTGTAGACAGATACACATTATATGGTATGTTCTGCATATAGAGCAAGCAAAACAATGCTTTTCACTGTATCTCGGAACATGCAACAACAATAAATCAAACCAAATAGAGAATTAGGCTGTCCCAACTGCTTATGACTTTGGGGAATGAAGCGTTATGAAGAACTAAATTAGTATCACTGCAAAGATCCAGACAAGAAATACCAAGTCCTGTAAGATCAGCTTAAGCTTAGAGTCAACATCAGGATTTGCAGCCTTGAGCTCATTTCATATCACTAATGGCTAAGTGAAAATATCAACAAATCCATAGGCAGACGCAAAGGCACAGAATGTGATCTCAATGAGGCTAAGTTACCTGAAAGACTAATGGAAATGCTCATTGTTTCTATATATATTAAAGACTTCCTGAAATATAACATTGAAGCACTTCTAGGAAAAAGCCACTGTCAGAGGACAGCAGCATCTTCATGACTCTGCAACAGCCTTTGGCAGCTATCAACAAAGTCAGCAAAACACTCAAATCACACAATATATGATTTGTTTCATCTACCAAAACAATGTCCATTATTACGCAAGCTATATTAGAACATAAGAACAGGGGTAGGCCATTCAGTCCCTCATGCCTGTTCCAACATTCAATGGGATCATGGTTGATCTGTGCATAACTTTCTCTTGACCCATATCCCTTAATACATTTGATTAACAAAAATGTATCTATCTCAGATTTAATATTAATAACTGATCTAGCATCCACTGCTGTTTATGGAACAAAGTTATATGTTCACCACTCTTTGAATGTAGAAGTGCTTCCTAACATCTCTCTTGAATAGTCTGACTCTAATTCTCATGCTATGCCTCAGAGTTCCAGAATCCACAACCAGTCGGAATAGTTTATCTTTATATACCTTGTCTTTTCCTGTTAATATCTTGAAGACTTCAATTAGATCACCCTTTGCCCTCCTAAATTCTAGAGAAAACAGGCTGAATTTGTGTAATTTTTGCTACAAGATTTCCACAAGAGGACATTGGGTGAGAACGCGTAAGAAATCCAAGTGCTTGGAGAAACTCAGAATACAATGTAATTTTATGCAGCAACCAGTGAAGAAGAATTAAACAAAGAACAATGACAAGGATGTCTCCAAACTCACATCCGTGGCACACAAGCATGTCAACAAAGTTCAAGAGGTAACTGCAGACTTGTATCAGACAGTACATATGGCAAACTTGACAAACAACATGGATGCTATCAGAAAAGCTGAATACTTTATTTCCATGCAAGTGATATACCCCAAAAGTGAATGTACGAAAATGCACAATATGCCAAAAACTGACACTGGATTTAGTGTAAATATTATTCCTTTAAACATCTTAAGCAAGATTAGCTTAGGAAACTGGCACAATGGGATGCAATTTACACTTGATAGTCTAATTGCTTACAGCGGCTCTGACATCCAATGTATTGACATTATCCACCTTGAACAACAGCACAATTCCTTTGGATGGAAACCTGAAAACCTTGTTACATGATTGATACAGCAGGACTTTTGATCATTGGTCTACCAGCATGCACAGTTCTACACTTAATCACAATCATATCCAATACTTCAACTCCAACATCAAAGATTACAGATGACAACATTGAAACTATCCCCTAACCGAGAACCTCTATCCAGACCAGTTTGATTTTTTTATTGGATTCCATGATACAAAACAACATCATTTCCACTGGTGAGCACTACACTGAGTGGTGCGACTCCAATACGTCTTCTGAACAATGATGACACCATAGGCATGTCGACGCAAGATGACTGAATTTTGTACTAAAAAGGTGCCATCTCATAATTCTCACCTTGGAAGAGTTTAAGATGCAAAAGTAAGAGCTTAATATTTCAGATGCTGAGCATTTTTCCAAGGTTGATGCCAAGAATGGATATTGGCCTATATATTTTTGTAGAGCTACAGGAACTGACAACGTTTAGAACACGGTTCAGTACATACTGTTTTCTCAGACTATATTTAGACTATTTGTCAGCCAGGTCATTTTCTAACAACACATGGATCATGCCATGGAGAATATACCAATGTTGTTTCACAGGTGATTTTGCAGTTCTCCAGAAAACTAAACATGTCACAAATGTCCATTAGCTCATGGAAGCAGCAAGGGAACACAGTCTTGTTCTCAACAGCAAAAGATATCACATCAACATCAGGCAAATCAACTTCCTCAGATAAGTATGCTCTTCAAATGGTACTTGATTTGATCCATCCAAAATGGAAGACATACAGGAGATACCTACACCATAATACATAGGTGACTTACAAACATTCATTGGTTTCTTCAACTCTTTGTCTCAACTTTGCGATTTTCTCTGTCAAAACATACCATACATAATGCAGTAAGATCGTTAATATCCTTTGCAGACTCTAGTATCTAAGAGTGATAGAAGTGGGATTTACATAAAAGCATAGTGTAAAGTATAGAAAACTTCACAATATTCTTCACTCCTATCGCAGATATCAGGGAGAAGAAGCAATACCAAATTAAACAGCTTCTACTTCAAAGCAGACTGAGATGCATTTCACTTATGCACACTGCTCCACTGAGCTAAATATTATTTCATTTATAGTGGAGACTTTGTACATTTTACAGATTAGATTAATATCTTAACAATGGACGGGGCACGGGTGTGGAGGTTATAAATTGGATTGTTTTATGCTTTGCAGCGTCCTCTAAATCTTCAGCGTAAGTATACACACCTGGTTCCTATGTATAATTGGTACTTCATAGATTTGATTGCTATCTTTCAAAATTAATCAGGAATCCAGAAATAACATTTAAAAGCTGTCAGTCATTCTCTCAAACTGGAAGCCGTTCAATATCGACAATTGAATCTCCCCACACAGGAAGTAAACCAAAAATAAATGCCTGCAGATTCTTAAAACTTTGCAGAATTCTACAGCATTTTGTCTAATTATGTCTTGCCTTTAAAGGAACGATAATCTGAAAGATTTAATTGCTTTTCATATTCAAGCAGGAAAAACCAATAGCAACAATGGTATGTTATTAGACTACCATCTTTACAGTGTATTCTCGTGTAAGTGATTTATGAAGGCATGAATCAATCTTCTAACAGTGAGCCTAGTGCCCCACCTAGTGACCTGATCGAGGCCAAAGAAATGTTCACATGGTCACCACAAAGACTCAATTCTATGATAAAAAAGACCCATGGAAGGCTAACTTCTAAGCTACTAAACGGCGTCTGCATGATTATTAATTTGTATTATTAGAAAAGAAGGTGCCAAGCCGTATATTAATGAGACATTCCTATTTCATTCTTTTACTTCCCCTTTTCTTCATCCCCTTTCCCGACTCCACAGGGGCCAACATGGTTCTAGGGTAACACAGCATCAGAGGAGCAGAAAATAGAGAAATAAGTTAAAGGTTCAACATTACAGTTCTCCTCAGGGTGAAGTATTAAATAAGAAATAAAGTTAAAAGTTCGAAGTTACGGCCCTTTTTTATACATAACCCTGCAGTCACTCCATGCTGAGCTTTCCCAATGAGGGCTGAATATCCCCTCCACAAGGCTCACTCTTTCGCTTGCACTGGGTTTGATCTTTCTTCTGTGCCAGGCTCGATCTGTCTCCCACTCTGGGCTCGATCTCTCTCCCACTCTGGGCTCAATCCGTCTCCCACATTGGGCTCGATCTCTCAATTCCTGTGCCTCTGCACTTGCAAGCTGAGGGTAGATGATGACTGTGAGATGAGGTCCACCTAGAGGCCATGAGATTGTCTTGGGGTAGCATCATATGCCACCTGGACACTCTGACCTGGGCATCTAGATTTGGACCATTGGCAGGAGGACTAGACTCAGCTGAGTCACATGTTAATAATGGAGTTGCAGATGCCCCTTCCCACATCAACAAAGAATGGCAAAGACACCTTCTGTTCAAGGCCAATTTCTGTTGGCTACATCACTTCGTCATTCATACTTGAGAAGATCAAACAGTGCCAGTGTAACTCCTCTCTGCTGTTCCAGGAGTGCAGCATCAACACAATACAGGGCACCATTGAGGATACAAATTTCAGGGATACCCAGAATAGTCTAAATATCTGATGTTATCCAATACTGACTTAATAGGCATAGATTGTGAAATCCCTCAAATGTCCTCAGCTGGAATCGTTCTCTAGCTAAATGTATCATCACCATTGTTACTCTTCACTATCATGGGCAATGGGTGTCCAACTCATTCATGGCCTCAATCCCTTAGCCAGCAGAATAAGCCAGGCCTTTGGAGATGCTCGGAGAGGTACAGAAAACTGCACTGTCTATGGAATCTATATGCTGGGTAATGCTTTCCTCGATAACAGTCAAAGTATCGAGTCCAGTGACTCTTCATCTGAACTGAGTTCTGAAGAAGTGTCACTGGACTTGAAACATTCACTTTGTTTTCTCTCCACATGTTCTGCCAGAATATTCTGTTTTTGTTTCAGATCTCCAGAATCTGTAGTTCTTTGTTTCATTTTGATGTTTTATTCAAGTTTTCCTTGTGTCCTCTAGTCCTCTATTTGCCCTTCATATGCTAGCATAGCATCAAGTCACACCCTACTCTCTGCAGCTATTGCCACACCCATGCTAACATTTTTCTCTCCTGTTCTCTTCCTGACTGAAGGAAACAATCTCTCAGTGTAGAATGTTCATGCCCAGTTGCATTCTTCAGTCCTTCATGCCTTTCCTAGCCTTATTACAGAGGTTTTACCAGAAGACTTCCTGTTACTCTTATGTGTAGCAATTCTTTCACAGCAATCCCTTTAGATTGAATTCCCTTGTGTTTGCAGTGATGGTCCCTTCTACTTGGAAACTCTGCACTTCTGGTCATTACTATTGACCAGAAACTCAACTGGCCTCACCACATAAACACAATGGCTACAAGTGCAGGTCAAAGGCTAGGAATACTGTGGCGAATAACTCACCTCCTGACTCCCTAAGCTTGTCCACCTTTTCCAGGCACAAGTCAGGAGTGTGATGGAATATTCCCCAGTTTCCTGGAGGATGTAGCCCCAACAACACTCAAGAAGCTTGACACCATGCAGAGCAAAGCAGCCCGCTTGTTTGCCATTACATCTACAAGCGTCCACTCCCTCCATCACCAGTGCTCCATTGCAGCAGAATGTACTATCTACAAGATGCATTATAGAAATTCACCATAGATCCTCAACAGCATCTTCCAGAACCATGACCACTTCCATCTAGAAGGACAAGGGTAGCAGCTATATGGGAATACCACCAGCTGCAAGCTCCTGTCCAAGGTACTCACCATCCTGACTTGAAATATATTACCATTCCTTCACTATCACTGGGTCAAACTCCTGGAATTCCCTCTGTAATGGCATTGTGGGTCAACCCACAGCAGGTGGACTGCAGCAGTTCAAAAAGGCAGCTCACCATCGTCTTCCCAAAGGCAGCTAGGGATGGGTAATAATTGGTGACCCAGCCAGCAACACCCACATCCCATGGATAAACAAAAAAAATCACCAATGTGCTCTTGCCTCATTACAGCCGGTGAACTGCTGAAATTCTGTGAAAGTATTGGTTCTTCTGCGGTATTCAAATCACTGGGCAAAATCACCATGAATGGCCCTTAACAATCTCAGTTAGATGCTTGCCATTGACCAGCAAGCCCCCATTACTGATTCTTGGCCTCTCCTGTGAAATTTGCCTAATGGCAGGAAGATGTCAGGAAGTCAGCAAGAACTCATCTTCCCTTTACTCTCCTATCTTGAATCCTGTCTTGAGTGGGCTGGCAAAATTCCTTTCATTAAATCTGTCTCTCTCCCCACAGAGGCAGTCTGAACTCCTGAATGTTTCCAGGATTTCATGTTTTTAAGTCAGATTTTCAGCATTTTCAGTATGTGGTCTTTACTCATTGGCTTGTGCAATTTATTTACTGTTGGTAAGTTCATAGAATAGAAGCACCTTCCAGTGTGGAAGCAAGCTGTTCAAGCCATCGAGTCCACATTGACCCTCTGAAGAGCATCCTGCCCAGACCCACCCCCTACCCTACCCCTGTAACCCTGCATTTCCCATGGATAACCCACCAAGCCTGTACATCCCTAGGCACTATGGGGCAATTTACCAAGGTCAATTCACCTTAATCTGTACATCTTTGGACTGTGGGAAGAGAACTGAGTACCTGGAGGAAACTCACATGGACAGGAGGAGAACGTACAAATTCTACACAGACAGTCGCCCGAGGATGGAATCAAACCCAGGTCCATGGCACTGTGAGGCAGCAGTACTAACCACAGAGCCACCATGATGACATAGTTTTGTAAAGTTTAGCAAAAACTGGAAAGAAGTTTAGCACAATTCATTCACTTCATAATGAGCATGTTATTCATAATTTCACATAAAATCAAATTGTGCTAACAGTCGATAACGTTTAAATAGTTGTTCATATTCTGTTTTTATTGATTTCAATAAAATACAGGAGAGCAGGGTGAGGGGTAGAGGCTTTTTCCTCCATCATTCCTCACAGTGCCTTCAACCCACACCACTGTTATTTAATATCCCATTAGTAGCACCACTGTCAGTCAATGCACTCATCTATAAAGCAGCGAAACTCAATTATAATCCGTGGATATGTGAACCTGTCATGACACATTTTAATTACCCAGGAACGTGTAGAAAGGCAATAAGTTCTGGCTTATGTAATGTGGTTGTTAAAGTTAGTTTGTGCATAGTATTTCGAAAAGTTCTTACCCTGCTGAGAATATAACATATTATAGTCCTTTACCAATATATTACATGAATTTGACAGACTTCATAACGAGATTGTGAATGGTAAATGGCCAGCACACGACTTTAGCTAGTTTATTCCAACATTCCACATTATTCTTAATGTTTAACATGCAAGTAAAGCCCAGATGTACAAACTAGTTAATTGATTAATAAAATACTTTGCAATAACTGATTAGTGTGTTACACCAATCTATTCACTTTATTCACAGGTAAGGCAGGATATTGGTTAGAATATTTTATATCAGACGTGACGTACAGAAGTGTGATATGGTGGGATTATACATACATTATAGAACTGGCATCTTTTTAGATTGAGTTAGAGCTTAAAACTGGGTTGTAGATTGTTGTTGTTACTTTCCCAATGGTATCAAGGATGGTTATTTCTTGCATGTATAGCTTCATCTGTTGCGCATACTGACATGTCTATGGAACCCACTTGCAGACCTATATTGTGTGCATGGATGAATTGTCTCATTTTGTTGGGAGATTCTTTCTCAACTTTCCAACTTACATTTTGCCCTTTGCCATCATTATGCTTTGCTGTTCAATGGAAATAACCTTACTACTTGACATTTCATACCAGTTAGTTCTTTCCTGTGCTTTGTTCTCTAAATCTGTGTTGGCACAATTCCTGAGGTTTCCCTTCAATAATTCTTTCAACCTTAATCTTGGTCAATCTTAACAGCAGTGTTCAAGTTTAAGTGCTGAATGAATGACTGCCTCAGGTATTTTAGTCGCATGTGCTGTGTCCACTCCTCCAGGTTGGACTTTGATGATGAGTTTTTTCAATTTCACATCTCTTGACCATTTGACGTAACTCAGCATGGGGCACTGTCTTCCCATTTGATATACATGATGTTGTGAATGTATCTCATTTGGGACCTGTCTACATCTCTCAGGTAGCCAGGTGAGTAAGTATTAACACTGCTTTGTACAGAGCAGAACTTTGTCTCATTTCTTCCATCTTTTTCTGTAAACCGGTAAATGTTGAGCTTTGTCATTTGCCACATCACTTTAAACGCAGACTTTTCCAGAAAGAGTACTTGCACGATCGTAAAGTGATTGACATCCTTCAGGCTTGAGTCACTTATTGTCATAGAAGATGGGCTATAGTCAAAATTTAATGAGAGTTAGTGGAGGATTTCGGTCTGCTTGGAGCTGATTGTTAGCCCACAAATATCACTACTTTTGAATAATAATCCATGCCATGCTTTTTTGAAGGCCATGCACAGAGAGACATGAGGGTGCCGTCATTTACAAACAACAATTCCTGGATCGTCATGTCTGATACCTTGGTTCAGAAATTTGGTCATCTCTGGTTGAAGACATTGCCATTCTATTTTGAATGGGATGTATATTTCATCAACATTTTGATTCACTATCCCAAAACGTTTGTTAATGGTCAGTATACTGAAGAGCCATGACACCCCTCTGCTTCACACCATTTGTTATCTCAAAGTGACAGCGTTATTAAATAGAGTTTTGTTTCTTCTTTATTTTATCTTATCCACAATATGCTGTATTAGAGTGTATTCCAGACAATAATGGAATATGTGTGAAGAAATTGGCAAGTTGTGCGCAGGTAAGTATAAGCGACGTGCTGGGGACACCTGCAGAATGTGCTACTTCCGATACAAATCTACCTTCTTCTGTTGTATTGGGGATAGCAAACTGCACACTTTATTTAGGGGATAATTGATAGAACTGGATTGTATTACAAAGGGAATAGTATGTAGAATTGTACTGTGCTACAGAGAGAATAATGTTAGTACCAGATTGCCAGCCATCCAGTATGGCCCTCATGTCTGCATGTGTTTCAGATAATCTCCATATTGTGCTCCTTCGCTCTGTTGGCAGTAAAGTAGGTTAAAAGGACTTGAGAAGTTATAGACAATGTTTCTATAATTTTCTTTGAACCCTTCCATTCGTTAGTTGACCATAAATTTGAGATTATCCAAAACTCTGCTAGCTATGCATAACACATATACCTCCATCTTTCTTTCACTCCTGATTAAGCAATTTAAGCATTTTAGAATTCCCATTCCACTTTTCAAATCCCTCTATGGCCTCACACCTTCCTATCTCTATAACTTTCTCCAGATCCATAACCTTCTAAGATCTCTTCTCCAATTCTGGCCTCTTAATTATCTTCTATATTAACCCACTGTTATGCCTTCAACTGTCTTGTTCCTAAGCAGTGGAATTCACTCCCTAAGCCTTTGTTTCTCTATATTCTCTCCACTGTAATTCATTCCAAAAAAGAATATTTTTGAACAAGCTTTTGGTCACCTGGTTGAAAATCACATGTGATTTGGTGGCAAACATTGTTGTTGTGTTAATATAGGAAATGGAAATAAAGATTGTTTTGCTTGGCAGTGCAGCCAGATTCTGTGTGACGAAACAACTGGGAGTACAAGGAGAACTTGTTACACAGGGAGGGTGCCCATGCTGGAGTGTGTTACACAAGGGATAGCCCAGGCTGGTACGTGTTATATACAATGGATAGATCAGGCTGAAGTTCTGGAATGGTGGAAGGTGACGAAATGTGATCATCAGCTTGTGGCTTCCAACCCCAACTTCTAAGTGTAGAGATCCCATCCAGATTCCCTTCCTGGCAGCCCTTCCTAAGAATCCATAGTCTTTGGCCATCTCCAGTATACAAGCCCCAACTTGTATATAGGGGCCTGCACACCCTACCCCACGAGCCCCTGGCATATGGAGTGACCATGTCAGGTGTGATCTTACATTGTCTCCCTCTTGAAGAGAGGGTGCTTCTGACCATAGACAAATCCCAATCCTGTACTGCCCCACTCCCATACTTGCTTTACCAGATCCCCTCTCAGAAATATAGTTGCCCACCTTTACATTTGCCATTCCTCTATCTCCACCTTCCAGCTCCCAATCCTGATGAATACAGATCATGGCAGCAGCCCCATGCCTCCGCACATGCCCCTGTGTCTCCCACCTCCAGTACTGTTTCCCTGAGCCCCTTACCATGTCCAACTTTCACGTTTATCTTCACTGTTCACACACAACAGACTGATCATCACCCACACTCCTGACCAACCTAAAAGGACAGATCTGGATGAGGACCAGTTAGACTCCTGACTGGTAGCTTTACATCTCACTGACTGCATTTGTCCTGTTCCCATACTGGCTGCCACAGGCACGCAGGACTGACCGTGACTCACTCCCTAGGCCGGAAAAGTATGGACCCAGATGCCTGGCCTTGGCCAATCCCCTGGACTGGTATTGGAGGATGCTTTACAGTGCTGCAAGCCCCTGACTGATGGGTGCTTCCATGGAATTTGGTGAGGTCTTCTCCTCCACGACTTTGAGACATGGCTACTTGCTTGCTGCACATGTAGCATGTTTACAATGTAAGTGGCTGGCACATGGAGCATGGGTGACTCTGCCATACAAAAAATTGCATGCCCCCTCAACTGACCAGCAAGACAAGTTGCCTGGTCACTGTGTTAATAGGTTCAGCAAGGCAAGGTATGGATACTGTAACCATGCAGGTATGCACTAAGTGAATGAGCAATAGAAGGGTGCAAGTGAGCAACCCTGACCAGCCGTGAGCTGGATACCTGATTCTGTGCACAAAGTGTTCTTGCAGGAGCCTCTCAGTGTGTGCCCTGCATTGCAGCTTTGCATTTCCGAAGTATTCTACAAGTAGATCAATAATTGCCATGACAAGAGATGGCAAATGTTGGATGCCAATGTCTGTGGGTGAGGAGTGCACGTATCTGGTCTACATGGATTGTGCCCTGAGAAGCTGTTTAGTGCTGAACAACACAGAGGCTATTTATAGCCAACAGTGAACTGAAGTTGCCAGGTACTACTACTTAACCCTTCTTTACAAACCCTGTTATAATTAAAAAAGAGGGATTCTATTCACAAATTAATTCAGCTTTGTTTTCAGAAGTTTATTAAAATTTTCTCAACTCTTCACTAAATTGAAGAATCGCAAAACACTTAACATCACAAGTATTTGGGTCTATTTTCCGAGGTATAAATTTACTGTTTCAAGGCCTTGTTTTATACTATAGCATTGGAACCAGGTCTACATTCTCTTTACATGTCAGGGAAAACCATGCTAAACCAGAAAACATTTAGTATTGGTTGGTTTTCTTTCTTCCATGCCCAGCCTCCCCGCTTGAATGATTTTGTATATAAAAGGAAGCACTAATTATTTAGTTTCTCTTTCTAATCTTTGGAACTGTTATTTGGGAGATTACATTTTTGGAACTAGACAGATGTCTAACTGCCAGTGAAAGTGTGACTGGACTAGTGGAAATCACATTAGCTGAAACTAGGCTAAAATTAGCATGCAGAGAAGAAAGATTGGAGGAGTTGACAGATGTTAAACAGTATCTAAATCCCATGGTGTCAGTACAATCACTGATGATTTTATAATGTCATTCATAAACATGCGCCAGAACGGCAATCAAAATATGGACAAAAACAGCTCTGATGGATGTACTTGGCCTCTAATTATTTCATCAGTATAGTTGTTGAGATTTATTTAACATACTTAAATGATTAAAATCATTTGAAGCCCAGAGAATACATGGTCTATATAATTTTGGAATAGAGAATTGGTTTTAATAATAGGGCAACATTATGTTGAATTGCTGCAATCCTATTTAAAAGGAAACTATAATCACCTGTACAGCGACTGACAAACTGAAGGCTGCAGTTATGTTGTCACTTTAATAAAATGACTTTCACTTTGCAACACAACAAAACTGACTCAAGAATCAGGTCTGAATCCGCTCTGAAGTGCAATCAAGAAAAACTAGCTTGATTGTAATTCCAGTAGTTTGCAACAGTGAATTTTAAAAGGTACTTGGAGGAGTGGGCTCATAGCATTGTAAGCTATGTCTAGATTTTAAGAAATGTTTTAGAAAATCAAGTGCACCATCTCTCAGAATATACAATTTGGAGAGTGTATAGCCACATCAGTGGGCACTTCTGAAATTGTCACAAGTGTGGTAACACAATACCAAATGTTTTGTTTAGATACTGAGTTCAGATGAGACAAATAATCACATTTGACTTTCAATGAAGATTTTAAAATGGCTCACCAAAATACCCATTTTTCACCATCGCTCTAAATCAATATTGCAACCTCAAGCCAGTGAAATTTTGCTCCAAAAACATTGACCAAATTTTCCTTTGTTTCAACTAACTGTGTGTCTATGTAGCCAACTGATTAATTATACTGTTCAAAAGATCAGAGAGAATTTATCAGAGATTATATTCCTATTTGAATGCATTGAGTTTGTTGGGCATTGAATTGGCTTTAAGATAACCCAGACACCTGCACTGTCAACCAGAGAAAGGAAGCCAGGGTCACATATTAAATTCGTTATCAAAAGATATGTAGTACCAAAGGATAACAGCCTACAGGAATAAAAGTAACAATATTTTAATATGACATATACATTCATATATTTTAATATATTCACTACTTTGGAGGTGTTTTAAAATAGACAAAATAAAGGAGAGTAGTGCGCCAATTTAAAGCTGTAATTTCCACACCGTGGTATATCAGAGACAGCTGTGAGAAGGTGCTAATATGAGTTGAGATATTTGACTTTGAAGTTGGAACAAAAAGAATGAATCAATCGAGAATTTGAATCCAAAATTTTGGGTTTCATTTTCAAAATTTTTTTTTCAATACAGTTAATGCAGGATTTCATCTTCACATTTGAGTGAAAGATTTGGAATAGCTTTATATTTAACCCATATTAAATCAACAATTTCACGTTTAGTGAACCAGCTCCTGGTGTTCTATCTTAAGTGGGTACTGTATGGCTGTTGTTTGAACTGAAAAAGACCAGAACTGAAAAAGACCAGAACTGAATTGGTTCAGATTCAGAGCATTCCAAATATTCTCAAAGCATTTTACCTGGATAGGTGGAAAACTGGAAATCGTTTTGTTATTTTTGATAAATAGTCCCTTCCTCATCCTTTTTTCAGACCTTTTATTTATACACCGGGAATTTACTGATTCACTGGCCTATCACATGACAGAGGCAAAAGAAAGGCCCATACATTACTCTGCAGTTTTCTGCATGATTCTATTTCAGACATTCATGGAACGTGAGCATCTCTGGCTGGGACAGCATTTAATGCCTGTCCCAGGTCACCCCTGAGAAGGTGTTGCGTTGCCTTCTTGAACCGTTATAGTCTATATGCTGTAGGTAGACCCACAATGCCATTAGCGAGGGAATTCCAGGAATCTGATCCAGTGACAGTGAAGGAACAACAATATATTACCAATTCCAGATGCTGAGTGGCTTGGACGGGAGCTTGCAGATCGTGGTGTTCCCGTGTAGCTCATATATCTGATTGGAAATGGTCATGGGTTTGGAAAGTGCTGTCTAAGGAGCTTTGGTGAATTTCTTCAGTGCATCTTGTGGATGATGTACACTGCTTCTATTGAGAATTAGTGCTGGAGGGAATGAATGTTCATGGATATTGTATTAATCAAACATGGTGCTTTTTCTGGATGGTGTCAAGCCTCTTTATTGTTGCTAGATGAGTATTTATTCAGGCAAGTGGGAAGTATTCCATCCAACTGCCAGTTTGAGTTTTGTAGTCAGTGGACAGGCTTTGAGGAGTTAGCAGGTGAGTTACTCACTGCAGGATTCCCAACCTTTTATCTGCGTTGATTTTCTGATGAAGGGTTTAGGCCCGAAACGTCAAGTTTTCCTGCTCCTATGATGCTGCTTGACCTGCTGTGTTCATCCAGCCCCATGCTTGTTATCTTTTATCTGCGTTGTAGCCTCTGTATTTATATGACAAGTCCAGTTTGGTTTCTGTTTACTGGTAATTCCAGGATGTTGATAATGTGAATTTCAGTGATGGTAATGCCATTGAATGTCAATTGGTGATAGTTAGATTCTATCTTGTTGGAGATGCTCATTGTTTTGCAGTTGTGTAATTTGAATGTTACATGTCTGGATGTTGTCTAGATCTTGTTTTATTTGAGGATGGAATGTTTCAGAATCTGAAGAATTGCAAATTTTGGTGATGTTTTGGAACAGACCAGACCCTCTTAAAATATTTTAAGAAGGTTACCTAAACCCTAACCTTCTCTTACTTTAAAGGCAATGTAAAGAACTGTGTTCCAGGTGCAATTTGACTGTTCAAACCTCTCAAAGTTATGCAAAACATAATTTATTCAAATATTATCATTTCTTTACAACAAAGGAAGGAAGAACTTAGAATAACTTAAATCTATTGGAAAACTTAACAGAATAATAGATATAGTAACTATTACTAATTAACTGCTCCAATATAGTAACATCCCATAAACAGATCCTTTGGCAAAAAGGCAAATTCAGAAATCAGATGTTCTCACATGCAACCCAGTAGCAGAGAGAGAAATAAAAGATTATGAAAACTCAGCAGCCAGGAGACCTTTACTACAGCTTCCAATCCTGTTGAGACTCCAATAGCAATTGATGTTGAATCTCAAAGCCAAAAAACTAAAAACTAGAAATTTTGGTCTGTAAGAGCTGGCCACACCCACCCAGGCTGCTTTTATTGTTCCAACTTTAAAAAAAACAAGGTCTTACAAGCTGTTTACTGGTTTTCCAACTAGACAGCTCAATACCTATCTCAAGACCTCTCTTAAAATAAAGACAAAATAACCTTCTTAAAGCCTCAGCTTCAACACAATGAACATTGTGCAAATATCAGGAAATATCCCTATTGCTTACCTTATGATCATTGATAAAACAGCTGAAGATAGTCAAGCCTAAGACACTACCCTGAGGAGCCCTTCCAATAAGTCTCCCCTTTTTTCTTTCATGACGGGCTCATTCTCCTTTGCACAGCCATTCACCTCCCATGGAGCTCCCAGGAATGAACAGCAAGTTCTGGTGAAAATAGATCCATAGCTATGTTGAGCCTCTTTGGGGTAGCACACTAGAAATTAAGCCTCTCTATTCCCAGAGTTACCATAAAAGTTAAAGATTTCTAAAAGCATGGAGAATTCCCCAATTTTTCTGTCTTTTAGACGCATGTTGATAGAAAGCACAGATGAGGTTTCTGTACTTAACAAGAATTATTGTGTAAAACAGATAAATAGACCCAAGTTACAGGCAAAGAATTATGAACGATCAGTGTATAACACTTAATTAATATAACTAACTTATTAACTAATCCCCTTATAAATGTGCCTTTATGTAGATAGACACAGACAAGAAAAAAAAACATGGGTCTTATGGCAAACTTTTGTCACCAAGTTGTTCTTGTTCACAGGGTTGCTGAGATACTTCTTCTGCTGTTCAGTACACTATTTCCCAGTCTTCCTTTTCTGGTTGCTTTTTCTGGTTTGCAGGAGGCTTGGATAACAGGGTGACTGTTTCACACTTTTAAATAGGTCTTTGACTTATTAGCAACATGTCACAGCTCTAAGGTTTTGGAGCTGTAGATTTGTAGCTTGGGTTATGGATGTGGAGGTTGGTTGGCTCGCCGAGCTGGTTCGTTGTTGTTCCGCACAGTCACAGCCTATAGCAATTGTTTCTCTTTAGGTTTAAAGATGCTTTTACTGCAGAGGACAGGGAGACCTCCTGAACTGATATCAATCTGTTGGCTCCTCCCAGTCTTGTTTACAGCCTCAAGATGTTCAGCTACCTGAGAACCAATCACATAGTTATTGGCAGACAAGAGGCTTTTGTCATCAATAAATAGTCACTAGTCCACAGACCAATCAGCTACTTGCTGCCACTTAATCGCCACTTGTACAAGCCATTGTTTTTATTTTCCCCGACTACTGCTTGAACCGGCTTTCAAGAATATACAGTAATCCTTCAGCAGTCTTTGGTTTTAAAGCAGTTCTTTGTCCATTTCAGTCCACGATTAAGGATAGAATAAACTTTAAAAATAAGACAAGGCGTACATGCCAAAAACCAGAAATCAAATTTTACTTTATTATTGTGAAAATAACCTTTTTAGACTCATAGAATGAAGCTCCTGGCATGAACCAATTTAACACCTTTGACCATTCAAGACTGCAGCTACTGTTAAAACATGGGAAATGTAATAGCCAATCTTTGCACAGAAAGATGCCACACAAAGCAATGAGTTAAATGACCAGCCCATCAATCTATAATGACACTTAATGTTTGTTGAGGAATAAATATTGGTGAGAACACCCCTGGTGAAAGTACCATTTACAAATAGTTTGTACGAGAGTTGATGGATGCACACTTTAGCACTTTAAGGACTATAAATGCTAGCCTTGTCACTGACTTCAGGCTTCCAAGTATGAATAAAAAGAAACAAAATAAGAAAAATCACACATCCAGCGGTGCAGCACTTTTAAGTGTGTCTACTTGAATTATCTAGGACTTCAACTCACAACTTTCTAACATAAAGGCAAAGTACTACCCTCTGCCACATAACAGTTTCTACTTGTTAAAATAATGCAGCATTTTCATCACTACAGTTTGACAGTAGGAAGGTGCCCAGAAAAGGCGCTGCTCACTAATGCACTGGGTGAGATATTGGAACTGACAAACCCATTTAATACCTGGATGAGCAATGACATTGATCCATTTTCTGGCAGAGTGCTCAGTTAGGACATGTTTTCTGGGAAAGGATTTTTAGTTCAGAAGATGCAACTCAACAAACACAATTCAAACTGTTGACATCTGCAAAGGATGTTGCTATTCTGTGACCTATTTGTCTGTCCTAGGAATACAATACAAACAGCCACATGCAGAAAAAAATGAGGAGCTGTTCCTGGGCATTTATTTAAAAGATCTAGACATTAATGTGCAACACAGAGACATTTACAAGTGATATATCTTTAGTGTCTGCCAGCAGAGACTGTAAGCAAAGGTACTTAGAGCAAAGCAAAAGTACAGTAAGCATACAATTATTCTTTTCCAAAAATCTTGCATTTTATTAAAAAAGTATGCACTATCATTTACAGATACAAGTTATGCAAATTATCCAAATATATTACCACAAAGAAAATTATCATTCATTAGTAAACAGTGTGTTAACGCAGGCCTGTTCCACTTTCTTCAGTCTCTGCAATGCACGTGCAGTTTCAAATTACGTAGAGTAGGTCTCTGAGTAGCACACACATTTTTATTGTTGATATCCATTGGTATCTGCTTACTTTCCTTTTGAGCGACTGTTGTTCTCATTGTGGGGTGAGTGCTGTTGCAAAGATAATTATTGGCACTGTACTGATCTACTTCTGTTGCTGGGTTTCAGTGGGCCTCTGGAACGAATGGTCATTTTGTGCTTTGTGGCAGGTAATAAAATCATTTCTTCTAGATCCACTGCCTGCAGTAATGGGAAGGACTTTTCTAGTTATATGTAGATACCTGTGATGATATATTGAGTCCTTAATATTAACCATGCATGAGTAAAGTGACACAGCTGTACACAGGTCCCGATCTGCCATATGGGGACATTTTGTTGAGAGGCTGGAACACTTGCACTCTGACTGGTTCTCCAACTCTGTCACTAACCTGGCTGTTCCATCCAAGTGTAACTCGCCCTTCTGTTATTTCACCTTGAGTTTGTCATTTATGCCCATTACTACTTCTGGTTTCATTTTCTTGACATTGGAAGTGTAGATTCAGCGTACCGTATCGTTAGTCTTTGTACTGTTTGCTGAGGTACATTTCATTGGGTGCATTTCAAGGATAATCTTGCATAAGTCTATATTGGATCAACTCAATTCTTTTTGATTCCTTTGGTAATTTTCACTGCTGCCTCAGTGTTTCCATTTGACTGGCGATTGTGTCGAGGTTTTACAAGGTGTTTGATTTTTCAATCATCTATGAAGTGCCTGAACGCTTCACTTGTGAATTGAATGTCATTTTCGTTCATTATAATGTCTGGAATGCTGTAATGATTGAAGTCTAACTTTCAGACGTTCTATATGTGGCAAGTGACAACTGCCAAAAAAATTGGATGTTCTAAATTAACGCACAGCCAGAGAAATTAGGCCTGACAGAAAATTGCCAAACTGAATTAAGCAGCAGGCAGCAGGTATTGGTTACAGAGAAGAGTGGAAACCAAGTTCAAAGAGATGACAAAGAATCAAGGGGAACCAGTTACAACTAGCCTTGGAGAAGTGTTGATCAGATGTTCTGGCATCTTGACTGCCTGAATATGTGTACCTTACGCCTCCCGGCATTACAACATTGAAGGGGATTGGCATGACCCCATTGGATGATTTGAACTCAGATCATGGCCCCATGGCCAAACGCCACAAATCATTCTGGAAGGTCAGGAGCAAGACGGATAAGAGCATACACCTGCACACAAGCATGTCAGTGACAGCTCAGTAAAGACTTGACGTGACCCAGCAGTGGTTCTCTGATTAGCTGGAGACAAAGAGCATAAGAGAGAGAGAGAGAGAGAGACAAAGAGAGAAAATGAGAAAAGATACTCCCTGACCTGTGAGATCCACCTTCATGAAAGGGAGCCAGCCCTACATCAGAGAAGAAGGGTGTTCCATCAGCCCAGCTCAAACACGTGGATCGTTGTGGGTAATATCCTTTCTCAGACAGATAGAGTGAGAGTAAATATCATGGGAATTTTGGAAATGCTTACATGGTGCTTTTAATAAGGCATCTTTTGATAATAAAGTCGAATTGAACTGCAAACTGAATCCTGTGTCCCTTTGTCTGCCTCATCAACAAGATGATTGGATAAAGTGATTTTAATAGATAAACTGGTCAAGGTGTCCAAAACACAGACAACATATAAGTTCACTGGTAGTCATTGACGTCAGCTGCTCTGACTCCCAATAGTCAGGATATTAGTTGAGTTTGATGAGGTAATCAGTTCCTGTGAGGGTGAAGAGGTCTACTCCAAGCTACATTCATGGTGTGTCTGGGATGTTAGGCATCACCAGCAGTTCTTTGGCTTGCCTGACTTGGTATTTATTACAAGCAGTGCACTGGCTGATGTGGTGCTTATATCTCATTGCTCATTGTGGGCCCGTAGATCATTTTCCTCTTCTTCTCTAGATTAGGCTCGATCCTTGCTAGGTTGTGAGGCTATATGTCTCTTATCTCATGTCCTTGGTGATATAACTCTGCTTCCTTTGTACAAGTTGCAGTCTTGGACTGTGATCTCTTCGTTGTCTGCCCAATACTTCCTGTAACAGGGAGTTATGTCCTTGATGCTTTCAGCACCCTCTCTTGCAGCACATGCTCAGTTGTATCTTGTTGGGTTGTTTTTTTTTGTTGGCCAAGATGCTTCTCTAGCAGATTCAATGCTTCTCTGTGTTGATCATTTCCAGAGCACGTCTTTTGCTTCTCATTGAATATGGAAGACTTCACACTGTGTCTTAGTAACTTCAATTTCCTTCATTGCTCCCAACAATGTACAACTACTTGTATGTTGCATCTACATCTTTGCAAATGAATTGAAGCAAATAGAAGCAGTTTGTCACAGGTGGCTCATAGTTGAACTCCCCCGACCATTTACGCCTCTCAAAATGGTAATTACCAAAATGTTCACAACTAAAGGCAACAGTCAGCACTCTTTCTCAATCTGAGCAAAGAATCATTTGGTTTGCATTAATCTCCTAGATGCTGCATAAGGCTTGCTCCAAATCCTATCTCACTGGCATCACACCGTGAGATGAGTTCCTCATTGCTACCATAACACTTCAACAATGGTGTTATTAACACAAGTTGTTTGATTCTGGTCAAACCTGCTCCTTGTTCCAGTACCACTACACATACTTAGCAGTGAGCTTGCTTATATATTCTCACCACGATTATAAATCAGGCAGCAATTTTGATCAATGTTTCACAAATTCTTAAGGTCTTGGCGAAAATCTGTAGCTCGGGTTGTGGATGTGGTTGTTTGTTTGCTCACCAAGCCGATTGTTCCATGGTGTGTAGACATTTTGTTACCATTCTAGGCAACATCATCAGTGCGACCTCTGACCAAAGCATTGGTGTTCTGCTCCATTCCGAACTTATACGATTCTTGGGTGTGCTGGGTCTTGTCACTTTCTGTCTGTTTTTCAGCAGCGGTCTGTATACGGGATCTATTTCTATGTATTTGTTAATGGAGTCCCGCATTGAGAAACAGGCCTCCAGAAATTTCGTTGCATGTCCCAGTGTAGTCACTTTGCCCCAGTCGAACTGATGGCCTTCATTGTCTGTGTGTATCAAGATAAGTGAGTATTGGGTGTGCCCTTTTCCTTCCAGCTGGTGTTCGGGTATCCTGGTTGTCAGTTTCCTCCCCGTTTGTCCAATGTAATGTTTATTGCACTCGCTGCATGGGATTCTGTATATCACATTAATCCTGTTTACCGTCAGCATGGGGTTTTTAGTGTTTGATAGCATTTGAAGCAGTATTGATGTAGGTTTGCATGTTATCATGATCCAAGCGGTTAAAGGAGTCTGGTTGTCATTTCCAATATATTTTTGATGTAGGGTAGAGTTACTAGTGTCTTCTGTTGTACCATGTCCTCTGACTGTGGTTTGTTTTGTAGGCATTGACTTCTTGGGTATCCGTTGTCGGTAGATACTTTGTGCAGGTGTTCGTCTTCCATTCTCTGGAGTTCTGGGGTGTTGCAGTGTGATATGGCTCGTTTAAATAGTGTCATAATGCAGCTCTGTTTGTGTACGGTGGGGTGGCTGTTATTGATGTTCAGGATTTGTTCCATGTGTGTGGCCTTCCTGTACACTCAGGTGTGACCTTCAGAGCACTGCGTATCTTTTCTAGCACATTAAATTTTACTTGTACATATTTTAGACTTACTTCAGCTGAGGAGAGTAGACTTTGCTTAATGTCTAGACACCATATAACATGTGATGTGTCTTTCATGATTCTCACAAACTGCATACCAAGGCTCTTATTTTAAGAAATGCGAAGTTAGACACACCTCTGCCTTTGGCATTAAGAAATCAATGATAAAACAACCAATATTTTATTTTGACTCCACTTTTATAGTTCATGAATTTACATATGACTGCACCTTTATTTGGATTAATGAAGCTGCGTAATTGCCAAGTAAAAGAAATCAATGTATTAGTTACTAGATATTTTAAAATAATCTGATCAAGAGAAATTAGGAGTTCATTTAAAAATTTTGGATTGCATTTATTTATCTATAATTTTATCATGTAAGACACAGACAGGCAAAACCTAAAGTCACAGGGCTTCCTCTCATTGGTGCTAACTCTCTCAGCACTAATTGCCTGAAATCAAGCAAAGGATTGCAGCATTTCCAACTGAAATTATGGGCATCATAAAACAAGTTTCCGTGATTCTTTTCAGTTTTCTTTTTTAAACAAAAAAGTCATGCTGGAAGATGGTCCTGCCCACAAAACCAGACATGTCCAGCAAATTGAATCCATCATTATTGTTAGATTTTACTAATTGTGTCAGATTGGACAAGAAGGTTCTAAAAATGGATCTTTTTAAGCTCCCAGGACATGGGTAGGCCTGTTTTAAAAGCTTTTAAAAATGTTATTTCCAATATATCACTTATATTTGTTTATTATTTACTTTACTTGAATATATTTAATAAACAATACCATATAGTTTTTATACAGTAATTCAAATTCTTAACAATTAGATTATTTGCATGTGGTGCACTAGGCAATCTTTTTAAATATTTACTTTTTCTAATGAATGGCATATATTTATATTAACCAAAGTGCACCCAAGTTAATACTCATAAATATTTCAAAACAAATTTTTAAAGCAGAAACATTTAAATAAAAAGTACATTCTAAAGTTCATGTTTATGACAGATTTTGTATTTAATGATATGTAATTTATGCTCAGTTCTCCACATCACAAATTTCAGTTCATAATTCTTTAGTGTGAAATGAATTAAACTGTATTCGGTTATTTGATGGTAACCTGCTGTTGAAAACAATTGACATTTGCATGTCAGCACATTATATACTAACTCCAGTGATTGGTATTCTGTTTCTTTAAGATGGATAGCTTTACTGGTAAAATCAACAATTTTTCCTTATCGTAGCACCCCTACAAAAGGCAGTGTTGAGCCTTTGCTCTTGTAAAAGTCATATCTGGGAGATGAAGGTAAGTGTGATTGTTACAAAAATCCAAGACTTTGATTCCAGTGAATAGCAATATATGCTCAATTCAGGATGGTGTACCACTTTGGCGGAGTGGTTACAGGTGACAGTGACACAACAGAACTGCTACCATTGATCTTTGAGTTAACAGAGGTGATGTTTTTGGAAGTTACTTTCAAAGAAACTTGCTGCACTGCAGCATGTAAAAAGAGCATATTGTAATGATGCTAGAAGACATGGAAGGCTAAGCTGATAAGATGGGTGCTGATCAAGTAGATGAATTAACCTATTCAAAAAGGGACCTCCTTTACACTTGGTGATGCATGGTTGACTAGTCTTTGTGCTGCTTTTATTGATTCTGATGTCAAACCAGCTAGTCAGGAAAGGAAAAGGCTCCTAATCCTGCACTCTCAGCTTGTTCCAGAGACAGTTAAGTACTTCACTGTAAGTGCCAGTTCAAAATTACACAGTCAACTCCAATGTTGCTTGGATCCAATTTTATTTTTTTGTTATACAGTTCAATGTTTCCCTCTAGATTACATGGTGGATGGAAAATATGGGGATATATTCTGTATTCAAGTTATTGGGTATCCTCACCCATTTAAATCATTAACTATGAAAATTGGCTCTTAAAGCATCACTTTTAGAAACTTCTATTCTTTTCCTTGTTTGTACATACTCCTGCATTAAACAGGTAGAAAGGCATATCACCTATGAGGCTTGATCAATGATGTTCATATGCAGTGCTCTGATAAGCATATTCTAATGCTTTCTATCACTGGGCTATCATTTATATAATGATGCACAATGCACAGATTTTTTTATTCTTGACATGTGAGAATCATTGGTTAATCCAGTATTTATTATCCATCCCTAACTGCCCCAAAGAAGGTATTAGTAAGCTGTTTTCTTGATCTGCTGCATCACCACAGTGCTGTTCAGAAGGGAGTTTGGATTTGGAACACAATGAAAGAAAACGACTGACAAGCAGTCACTGTGCTGCCTGTAAACTATACAGAAGTTGATTCATCCAGTCCCAAGATTCTGCCACTTTCTTAACAATAATAAATCTATGCATCTCATAGAGTTATAGAGGCATACAGCATGGAAACAGACCCTTCAGTCCAACTCGTCCATACCAACCAAGTTTTCACACAAAACTAGTCCCACTTGTCTGCATTTGGCCCATATCCCTCTAAACCCTTCCCAGTCACGAACTTGTCCAAACATCTTTTAAACATTGTAACTGCACCTACATCCACTACTACCTCCGGCAGTTCATTCCACATACGAACCACCCCCGTGTGAAAATGTTGCCCCTCAGGTCCCTTTTAAATCTTTCTCCTATCACCTTAAAAATATACCCTCTAGTTTTGAACTCCCTCACTATATTACTATTCACCTTATCTACGCTCCTCATGATATTTATGGCAATTGACTTGGTAAAACACGAATTCTACATTATTAATGTTTAATTTAGGAACTGACTTCAGTAGAATCTGAACACTTCTGAAGTCTGGTGGCACTGTCAGGGTCAGGCTTGTTGACCTGTTGCAGTTAAATTTTTAACAAAATTTGGAATCACGATGAAAAAGGAAAAGACTGTGATCAACACAATGGCAGTCAGTCATGAGGAATCCAAACTTAACATTGAGAAAAATCTAAATCATTTGTCAAAATAAAATTGAATTTCTCTTTAACCTTTCAACAAAGGAATTGAAAGACATTGCTGACAAGCAATATTTTTTATCTATGTATCAACGAAAGCAATTGGTGCTACTTATCATCTTGTTGTTTTAGAGATAAAATAGAGCACTTTATAGTTGCAAGGAAGGGTTTTCTTTATTTGTTAATGGGATGAAGGCATTGCTGGCCAGGCAGCATTTATTGCCCATACCTAATTGCCCAGAGGGCAGTTAAGAGTCAAACACATTGCTGTGGGTCTGGAGTCACATGTAGTCCAGACCAGGTAAGGTTGACAGTTTCCTTCCCTAAAGGACATTAGTGAACCAGATGGGTTTTTCCTGACGATCAACAATGGATTCATGGTTATCATTAGATTCTTAATTCCAGACTCTTTTTAAATTCAAATTCCACCATCTGCTATGGCAGGATTCGAACCCAGGTCCCCAGAACATTACCTGGGTCTCTGGATTAACAGTCCAGTGATAATACCACTTGGCCATCACCTCCCCAAGAATGAAAACTTTCCTGGAATACGCTTCAAAAAGTAGTTTGCCTTGATGGGTTTTGGGAAAATAAAAAGCGAATACGACTGCATGCTTCAGAAAATGAATGGTACCTGCTGGAAAATCCTGCAAATGGAACATGTTCAGAATGGATGGATATAGTTTACAGCTCGCCTCAACTCACCAGGAAAGGAAATGCCCAGTCAAGGCCAATATTGCAGTATTATTCTGGAGGTGAGAGGCAGAAGGAAGATAAACTCCAGAGAGTAACGGGTTTTCTGGACCAGTGGGATGCGATTTAATTTATACTTAACAAGCCATTTTGCTGCCTGTAAGCCAACCTGACTGACAAACCACCTACCTGCTTGGGTGAGAAAGAATAAGGTCATTGCTGAGACACAGATGGGGAGTTCCATGTTGGCTGTGTGGTTAATATCATTTATTTTGGAATTTGGAATTTGAGCTAGTGGCGGTGGGCTTTATCTATGTGTATGAAGTTTTTTTTTAAGAATTAACTTTTGGAACTCTGATTTTAAAGCAGTTACGTGTCAGACAGTGTGTGTCTGAGACTCTCTTAGAGTGATAAAGGAAAGCTGTTGATCTTGTGAGAGTTTTATGATCGAGGAACCAAACATTGAAAATAAAACAAAGCACCGTGGATGCTGGAAATCTGGAAAAAAAACCCATAAATTTCTAGAGGAAAACATCACATCTGGTAGCATCTGAAGAGAGAAAAATAGAGTTAATCTTTCGGGTCCAGTAACCAGTTCTGAAGTTCTCATGTTGCCATTACTAAAACTAACTTTATATTCCAGACTTATTGATTTAATTTATGCTTGACCAGTGGTCATGCTGAGATTTGAAGTCATGTGCCCAGAGTCTTAGCATGACTATGGGCCTCTGTCCAGTGAGATGATCATTATAGAACCATCCCTGCTAGCTTCTGATGACATCTGCTTCTTAGTCTGTAACACTGAGGTAGACTTGAATGTAGCAGTGAACAACAATCAAGGGGAAACTGATTTAAACAAGAACACTCCAGGATTCAACTGATCATAGCCTCTTGAAAGGGGAAGGCAAAGGATTGAACAGTCTCAGTTGATCAGCCAATAGCCCAGTCACCTCCATGAGATGTATTCAATGAATTGGAAGGACGATTAAAAAGGAAATGCAACTGGCAAAGAGAGAAAATATGATTAAAATAGCATTTAACGTAAAAGGAAAATCAAATCTAAATCATAAAGTCTGCTATGAGCATTAAAATAGTAAGCAGATAAAGTCTGGGGTCAGCCATTTTGGGGACAAAGAGGCACATTCCAAGGCTAGAAGTAGAGGTTGTAGAGGTAGTGCATGAAACTATGTTCTGGAAAGGTTGACTATGCTTAGAATGGATAATATTTCTGGTCCAGATAGCTTGCATACAGGTTGCTAAAGAAAGTGCAAGCAGAAATAATGGAATGGCTTGTTGTAATGATCCAGTTTTCTTCAGATACAGGGGAGGTATGGAGGATGAGAGAGACATATTGATGAAATGTATCCTTGGTGGTTTTCTATCCATGGGTCTGCCTCTACTGCTTGTATGAGCCGCCTTCTCCTGTAAAGAGATTTTCAGTGGCTGAATCAGTACTTGGGTGATATGCCAAATATGGCAGTATAATGATGTGTGAAGGCTGTGAGAGGTGTGTGCATAACCTTCATGATTGTAAGGCGTATAACTTTAATGAGACTGTTAGGGCGAGTCCTGAGTGTCATCGCATGGTGCTGGGTAAGTCACAGGAGTGTGGTGTATTAAGCTGAATGAGAAATGTGTAGTCTGGTGAATGAAAGAAATGATGTACAGATATAGTCAGGCATTTTTGATTTATGTTTCATGCAAACATCAGTGCTAGCATTGTTACATACTCCTCCTTAGTAACTCTGTACTGTTGTTAGTATCCACACTTTTATCCTTAGAAGCTGTTGGCTTGACTGGGTGAGTAACCCTGTCAGTCTCTAACACCCCTAAGTTTATCCTTATCCTAGGTGAGCCTGTCTGAATATCTTCCATGCTGCACCATTTTATATTTACAAGTGTTCATGAGGTTTCTGAATGCTGATCTCTAGTGTAGTCTCTAAGACCTCTTCTGTCTTTACATGCGGCTTCTCACATCTCTACACTGCTTCCTTCAGCTGATGTCAGAATAAATGGTTCTAACATCATTGAAATATTTCTAAAGAGGCAGGTATTCTGTCATCAAGTCACTCTTTATTTACACGTGGAGAGTCTTTGACACTGATCCACCTTCCTCAGAGCTAGCTCTCAGAGTGAACAGGACATCTCACATCCTGTTCTTACCTGTCAGCCAGGGGTCCCTGATCGGGCCAGATTGACAGTTCCAAACAGGGAACTCACATTCTATAAGGTCCACCTGGCTGACCTTGTTACAGTCACTTCAATCATCAGTTATGTATTCTATGGACGAGAATTCTGACCACACAGGAGAGGTCATTCAGTTTTTATGTGGTGGTGCTGCACAAGCTACAGATATCACACTCTGGCCATTCACAACACTTGCTTCCTGCTGCTATTCCTTTTACAGGTTAGTCTCAATATTTTCTGCACACATCCGAACCCTCACCAGAAGCATTGCTTCCACCTGGGCTGTACCTCCTAATGATTCTGTGAGTCTAGCATCATGTCACTTAGTCTAGAAGCCTTCTCCTTTCCTTACCTCTCACTGAGTTTTCAAGTCTCCGAAGCCAGGATGTGAAGGTTAAACTGGAATCTAACCTTTAATGTTACAAGCTTATGTTCACAGAGATGGACAGTACAAACATAAACTTCCTAACACCATTGACACAGATATGTCTGTACCTGTTTTTGTAGGAGGACCAAGAAATTCCCAACTAATGTACATGAACTGCAAAGAACAAAGAACAATTAATATATCATTAACTCTGGGATGATTAAATGCAATTAACCAGCAGGTGGCAGTGTACTGCTGAATTTCCCCTTTACTAAGATGGTGCATTTAAAGAGGGAAGTCTCCATGGAGCGTATGGTTTCTTGGGATCACCACTTATTCCTCAAAAACATTCCAGGAATATTTGGACTGAACTGGAGAATGTATTGAATTGGAGTCACTCATGGGCGTGTTGGCATTGCACACATGAAGAGAGGGATTAAATACTCTACCCACATCTACCCAGGTACTGAGCTGACAGCTGAGACTGGGGACAGCATAATGGCACAGGAAGACTTGGGATGCAGAGTTCGTCACCTTCCTGACTCACTCCAATTAAGTCCAGGGAGGGAGGGTTCAAGAATAGCCTTCCCAACTGGATGCCAACGGAAGCCCTTAGGGGCTATTTGAGCTCATTATGCCCCCAACACTGGTATACAATCAGCAATGGGAAGGGGAGGGCTGTTTGCTACATAGACAATGAATGAGAATGGCCTTGCTGTGATGGAATAGGAATCCCTCCTTCCTGGGCAGTGGTAAATACTGAGAGACCGGCAGGAAAACACCCCCTTGTCCTGTACACTGAGTGCCCTTGCTGTGCTGAAGCCTCCTTGTTTGGACCCCACAATCATACCCCAGGTACCTGCATTCTGGGGTTAGGTAACAATCCTCATCCTTAGGCCAGCTGCAGTATAGGCAGTGGCCACTACCTCAGGTGGATCGCTGGCAGCTTTCAGGGGCAACACATTTGCCCTGCAGGAGGACATCACATGGAAAATATCCCCCAGCTGAAGCCAGGAGCCCTGGCAGCAGCCAGAGACTGCTTGATTGGGATTTAAGTCCATTGAGGCTTCCTGAAATAGTCACGGTAACGTTGTACTGGGCTGCCCATTGCCATGACCATTAAATTCCACCCAAGGTGGAAAGTTGATTTCTGTGTCATTCCAATTACAAAATTGCAACAAAAAATCATGGAGGTACATGAATTTCACTGCTTCTAAATCTGAGGAAAGCAGCAATTTTCCTGAAGAAGAACTGTGATTGTTGGTTTCGCAACAGCTATCCAAGGAAGAGCTTAGCATTTCTTAACATTTCTGAGGTAACAGAAGCTGTAGCTCAGCACAAACATCAAATCAACAAACAGAACATGTGTGTAGAGTATCAGACACCCACACGGGTCTGCGGATGTAGTACATTTTGGCATTTTGAAAATGCATCTGTTGGTTAGATTTCAGAGGGCAAATCACAACATTGCTTTAAGACCTGCCAGTACTTTGTTGTTTAATGCATTCTAGATAAAATAGCAACGTTGTCACGTATTTCTGTACATCTGCCAGGCCTCAATAATCAACATATGGCAACAAGGAAAAACAGAGGGAAAGTGCCAAAATACAATTAGATGACTAGAGCTGCTCTCATCTAAAATCACTTCTCTTACGTCTGTTATATCCATAATGTTTGTCGCATAATACTTACAGACAATCCGTTGGAAGAGTAAAGGATGTTGACCAACCTTCTGCACAGGAAACATTTTTTACTGCATGGAAATGGGCCCTTCAGCCCAGCCAATACACGCGGCCCAGTTTTCACAATTAATCTAGTCCCATTTGCCTGGTCAGTTAAACACATTTAAGGCTGAGTTAGACAGATTCTTGATTAGTAGGGTTTTGTGGAATGGGCAGGAAAATGGACACGAGGAATGTGGGAACAGCCACGATCCTATTGAATGGCGAAGCAGGCTCAAGGGGCCAAAAGACCTAAACCTGTTCCTATTTCTTGTTGATGTTATGGTCTTCTGAATTTGTTGCTGCTTTTTCACAAGAAAATACTCATGAGGATGAGTCTGATACAAGTTGGGTAATTTTATTCTTGAGAAAATATTGTACAATAAGGCAATTTCTAAAATCTAGTGGTCCACGGGCAGGAGTAAAAAGACACACTCTGCATTTACAGGGAACAAGCTCATTAATATTGACATACAGCAACTTTGAAGATGCAACAGTCAAAACTGCTACCAGACAAGTCTTTGAGATGGGTAAAAATAAAAACAAAGAGCTGAAAATGCCAGAAAACAGAAACAAAAGCAGAAAGTGCTGAAGGAACCCTGCAGGTAAGGCAGCATCTGTTGAGAGAAGAACACAGTTAGTGTTTCAACCCTTCATCACTGGACTGGAAATGTTAACTCTGTTTTTCTCTTGACAGGTACAGCCAGACCTGTTGAGTTTCTCCAGCACTTTCTGTTTTTTTTCTCAAAAGGACAATGCAATGCACTTTAACACACTAACCTTGTTCTACTCTCCTTTGGCTTGTTCATAAACAATTAAAGAACTTGGTGCAGTACAGCACATGTTAAACATAGCTTGTGTTAATTGGCAAGAAATAAATTTGAAGCTGAAACATGGAGGAAGCTACCATAAATGCTCAAGAGCACAGAAATTGGTGGGTTTTAATCTATCTGCTTTAAATTTAAATATCATTGTTCAACAACTTCACTGATCTTGATCAATTGATTGTGCAGTCTTGATTCCTTATTTTAACATCTGCAACCCAGCTTTGAACAATGTGATGAGAATCTGGCTACTGAGTGGCATTTGTATGCATTTGCACGTCACTCGTACTTAACCTCGCCCCGTTGATTGGCATTTTCTATTCTCCCTTGCACCGGAGAGAAACTATACAGTGACAATTCCCAACATGAGAGTGAGACCAGGTCCCTGGCACATCCAACTCATTGCTTGGTCCTCTGGATCTCCATCTTGGACACCAGTACCTAACATCTCAGAGTACGTACCATGGTCAGTAATTGCCCACACCACCCCCCCCCCCTCATTCAGATTGGCACATGACACATACCAGCCTCACCACATCATCATGGCACACCTCTGATTCACTTGCAATACAGTTCTCCACTTTAATGCTGCACTTGGAGGGCAACAGGACGTTTCATTACAATGCTGCTGCCAGGACACTCTGTACACAGGGAAAAGCAACCATCTCATGGACTAGACCAGGGTACACACCAGGCCCCCATGTTTGCTGCCTTTGCATTCAGTCATTTTGTGCTAAATTGGATAGTCATGGTATCTATGCCTTGCCTTAGCTTCTTGCACTTCAATCAGAGCTTAGTGGCTCATTGTACTTCTGTTTTGCCTTGCTGTTTAGCACAAACACAAAGCCAGGCAGCTTGTTATAGTTGTCAGCAGTGATCAGTACCGTGTTATATACTCGAAGATAACTGTATTTAAACAGAGTTCAAAGCCAAACATGTAACGTGAGTTTAATTATAGCTAACCACACTCCATAAAACTCACCCCACATGAATACTAGCTCCCTATATTAGTGCAACAAATTCTGACCCAATTACCCTTAATTAATATATCCAGCACATATTTCCTTGTTCCATTATATTTCAGGCATCACTTCAGACCTTACTCAATGATAACATACAGCACCATAATACATCAATGTTACGTCTGCATCATGTGCCAGCAGCAAACACAGCAACCACATTGCATGTGCCTTCGAGAAAATGGTCTCAAAGTGTAAGAGATGTAGTCCTCAGTCAGGATAAGGAAGACTTTCAGTCAAGGGGTCCTGGCACAGCATGTCAAGGATAATTTGTGAAGTCCATCCAGGGGTTTGGACACGGTCAGTTGGCCACTTGTGGTATCCAGGATCAGGGGGTTCTACAGTCTGGTGAGTGGGCCTTTGTTAGTTCTGTAGATAAAGCTCATAAAATCTGGGGATTCCTGTTCAGTAATTCTGGAAGCTGCATAGATTGCAACTGGGAGTCTGTATACTCATGAGTCAGAGCTGTCTGTAGAAGTTGATCATTGACTAGGCCATAGTTAGTCATGAGTTGAGCCCACTAAAAGCCAAAAGGGGTTATCAGGGGACACTGCTATGGGAAGCTGGATTGCAGAATGGTTAATGATTGTGGAGGGGGAAAGTCAAAATGTAAGGTTGGGAGATGATAGAGCATGGGAGGAAAAGTTGTATTGTGGGAGAGGTGCCATTGTTGATGGTTACCATCATAACATCAATGGTGGGACAGTGCACTGCAATGTCTGGCAAGGCTGTGCTGTATGACAGTGATGAACAATTAAATAAAGGATTAATAGGGAACATAAGAAAATCAATGCCAAGGGAGTAAGGAGAGGGCAACAAAGAAGAGAAAATGAGGAGATAGGAAGAACTGCCGATGCTGGGGTCTGAGATAACAAGGTGTGGAGCTGGATGAACACAGCAGGCCAAGCAGCATCAGAGGACAGGAAAGCTGACGTAGCAGGTCAGGACCCTTCTTCAGAAGGAGAAGGGGGCTCTGAAATAAATAGACAGTGGGGGGGATTGGTGATAGAAGGTGGATAGTGGAGCAGATAGGTGGAGAGAAGACGGACAAGTCATGGACACAGCGCCAATATAGTCATTGATGTTGCGAAGGAAGAGGTGGGGGATAGATCCAGTGTAGCTGCTGAAGAGGGACTGTTCCATGTACTTCCCCACCTCAGTGGTCCCCACATTCCCCACCAGCCCCACCACCCCCAGCACCTTTCCCTGCAACCGCAGGCGGTGCTACACCTGCCCCTACACCTCCCTCATCAGTTCCATCCCAGGCCCCAAGTAAACCTTCCACATTAAACAGATGCTCACCTGAACATCCGCTAATGTGCTATATTGTATCTGTTGTTCCCGATGTGGCCTCCTCTACATCGGGGAGACCAAGCGGAGGCTTGGAGACTGCTTTGTAGAATACCTACGCTCAGTTCGCAACAAACAACAGCACCTCCCAGTCGCGAACAACTTCAACTCACCCTCCCACTCCCTGGCATCCTCCAGTGTCACAATGACGCCACCCAGAATCTGGAGAAACTGCACCTCGGATTTCGCCTTGGAAGCCTACAACCCAATGGTGTCAATGTGGACTTTACTATCTTCAAAATCTCCCCAACCCCGACCTCATCCCAAGACCAGCACCCCCCTCTCATCCCCGCCTCCATGACCTGTCCGTCTTATCTCCCACCTAGTCGCTCCACTATTTACCTGCTTTCACTGTCCCCCTCCTCTTTCTATTTATTTCAGAGCCCACTTCCCCTCCCCCAATTCTGAAGAAGGGTCCTGACTCAAAACATCAGCTTTCCTGCTTCTCTGATGCTGCCTGGCCTGCTGTGTTCATCCAGCTCCACATTGTGTTATCTTAGAGAAAACGAGGAGTTTGGCAGTCAGCAGCGAGAGGCTGAATATGTGAGTCACTCTGTGACTGCTTTTATCTTCCATTCTCTTTCAAATAACAAATGCACAATGGAATTAAAAATAGTGTTACCGAGGAGCAACAGTGTCCCTTATGTCACCGGAGGCTCATCGAAACCACTTCCAATAGATCCAGGCACAACAGCTCTGATCAATTCTGTGGTAGTTGTACTAAGAGCACTCACATGAATGGATGAGAAATACAGTCTGGAAGCTCAGATCAGAATGAACCTGCAGTTGTTGTGAATTGGCAGCCTACTGTGGAGGAGGAAATACCCTCAAGATGCAGCAAAAATGCAGGAGACCCACAGTCAATTATCTTCCATGGAATGCTGTGCAGATGAGAGATGGGCAGGGAGACTATACTCTGTCGAGAGGTGGAGGTCAGAATGTCATGTCATTATGTTCAGAATTTCTGTAATTCTATCCTTTCTTCCTCTGGGACCATCAAGGGACAAAGGATTGCCCCTGAGCATCAGGTTTCCAAGCTGATCATGTCGGGGATTTCACACTCGTAACCATCCAGAAAAAAAGCATGCTTCTTGGTTCTTGGAATCTCTGCTCGGACAACTGGGATGATGGTCCAAGGTTATAGTACGGATGACAGGGATCAGTATTGAGCTGCGTAAGAACTTGAGGATGTTCTTCAGACAGAACAGCAATTTCAGCATCGTAAAGCATTGTAGCATTGTTCAAAGCAATGCAGGATGAACTTCCTTGTGAACATATTTCAAAGGAACTGAGTTTTTTATTCACCTGTGGTCTGTGGGTATTGTTGGCTGCGTCAGCATTTATTGTCTGCTCCTGGTTTCCCATCAGAAGGCGGTGGTGAGCTGCCTTCTTGAACCACTGCAGTCCACGTGCAGTAGTTAGACCCACAATGTCAGTAGGGAGGAATTTCCAGGATTTTGACCAAGCAATCCTGAGGGTACAGCGAAACATTTCCAAGTCAGGATGGTGAATGGCTTAGAAGGTAACATACAGATGGTAGTGTTCCCATATATCTGCTGCCTTTTATCCTTCTAGATGGAAGCAGTTGCTGGTTTGTAAGGTGTTCTCAAAGGGTCTTCAGTGAATTTCTGCAGTACATCTTACACACAGTACACACTGCAGTGAGCAAACACATTTGTGGATATGGTGTCAATAAGGCAGGCTGGTTGTCCTGGATAGTGTCAAATTTCTCGAGCGTTGTTTGAATTGCACCCATCCAGATGAGTAATGACTATGCCATCACAGTCTTGACTTGTGTCTTGTAGATGATGGACAGGCCTTGGTGAATTACTCACCACTAGATTCCTAACCTCTGGCCTGCTCTTGAAACCACTGTATATGGCACGTCCAGTTGAGTTTCGAGTCAATGATAACCTCTAGGATGTTGGTAGTGGACGATTCAGTAATGGTAACCCCATTGAATGTTTAGTGACAGTGGTTAGATTGTCTCTTCTTAAAGATGGCCATTGCCTGGCATTTTTGTGTTATTTCCCAGTTCAAACCTGAATATTGAACAGATCGTATTGCATATGAACACGGACTGCTTCACTATCTGACGAATCATGAATGGTGCTGGACATTGTGCAATCATCAGCAAACATTTTCACTTCTGACCTTATGATGAAGGGAAGATCATTGATGAAGCAGCTGAAGATGTTTGGGCCTAGAAACTTACCCTGAGGAACTCTTGCAGAGATGCCCAAAGCTGAGGTGACTGACCTCCAACAATAGCAACTATCTTCATATGTGTCAGGTATGACTCCAGTCAATGGAGATTTTATTCCATGATTTCCATTGATTCTAGAGTTACTAGGGTTCCTTGATGCTACACTTGGTTGAATGTAGATGATGTGAATGACTGTCACTCTCACCTCACCTCTAGAATTCAGCTCTTTTGTTCATGTTTGAACCAAGGCTGTAGTGAGGTCCTGAGCTCAGTAGCCCTGGCGGAACCCAAACTAGGCGTCTCTGAGCAGCTTATTCCTGAGCAGGTGCTGCTTGATAGCACTGCTGATAACAGCTTCCACCACTTTACTGATCATTGAGAATAGACCGATGGGGTGGTAATTGGCCAGGTTGGATTTGTCCTGTTTTTGTGTACAGAACATACCTGGGCAATTTGCCACATTGTTGGCTAGATTCCAGTGTTGTAACTATACTGGAAGAGCCTGGCTAGAGAAGCGACAATTTCTGGAGCACAATTCTTTAGCACTATTGCTGGAATATTATCAGGGCCCACAGCTTTTCCAGCAACAAGTGCCTCCAACCATTTCTGATATCATGTGCGGTGAATTGAATTGGTGTGATGCTGGGGACTACTGGAGGATGATGAGATGGATCATCCACTTGGCACTTCTGGCTACAGATTGCTATGAATGCTTCGGCTTTATCTTTTGAACTCTTGTGCTGGGTTCTTCCATCATTAAGAATGGTGATATTTATGAAGACTCCTCCTCTAGTGAGTTGTTTGATTGTCCAACACCATTCATGACTGGATGTGGCAGGACTTCAGACCTTAGACCTGATCAGTTTGTGGGATCACTAACCTCTGCTTATCAATTGCCACTTATGCTTTTTGGCATGCAAGTAATCTTGTTTTGTGGCTTCACCAGGTTGACATTTTATTTTTAGGTATGCCCGGTGCTGCTCCTGGCATGACCTCCTGCACTCTCCATTGAACCCCAGGCTTGATGGTAATGGTTGAGTGGGGATATGCCAGTCCACAAGGTTACAGATTGGATTGGAGTACAATTCTGCTGTTGATGGCCCATAGTGCTTCATGGTTGCCCAGACTTGAGCTGCTAAGTCTGTCCCATTTAGCACGGTGATAGTGCTATAAAACACAATGGAGGTTATTCTTAATGCGAAGGCAGGACTTCATGTCCACAAGGACTGTGTGGTGGTCACTCTTACCAATACTGTCATGGATAGATGCATCTGCAGCCAGCAGATTGATAAGTATGAGACAAGCATGTGTTTCCCTCTTGTCGGTTCCTTCACCATCCACCACAGACCCAGGCTAGCAATTATATCCTGTAGGACCTGAGCAACTAAATAAGCAGTGCAGCTGCCAAGCCACTCTTGGTAGTGGACATTGAAATCCCCCACCCAGAGTACATTTTGCACTGTTGCCACCCTTGGTCCTTCCTCCAAGTAGTGATCAATGTTGAGGAGTACTGATTCATCATACGAAGAGGGAGGACTCTACTTAGTAATTAGCAGGAAGTTTTCTTGCTCAAGTATAAACTGAAACCTTCATGGAGTTTTGAGTCATTGGCAACTGTCTCCTGACTGTATACCACTTTGCTACCACCTCTGCTGGGTCTGTCCTGCTGGTGGGACATCATCCAGGGATGATGATGTGGTGTCTGTAACACAGTCTATAGGCCATAATTCTGTGTGAACATGACTATATCAATCTGTTGCTTGACTAGTCTGTGAGACAGCTCTCCCAATTATGGCCCTAGCACTCAGATGTTAGTAAGGAGGACTTTGCAGGGTCGACAGGGCTATTTCTGCCATTGTCTTTTCTGGTGCCAAGGTCATTGCCAGGCGGTCTGTTGAGTTTTGTTTCTTTGATGAGGCTTTGTAGCCATTGATAAAACTGAATGGCTTGCTAGGCCATTTCAGAGAATCAACCACATTGCAGTGCTTTTGGAGTCACACATAGGCCAGACAAGGTGAGGATGGCAGATTTCCTTCCCTGAAAGACGTTAATGAGCCAGATGGGTTATTCCAATGATGCACAATAATTTCATGGTGATCAGTCATTTCTTACTTTCAGATATTTTTATTGAATTCAAATTCCGCCATCTGATAAAAGCATATGACAAGCAACTCTTTCATTTAATGATGTTCAGGCTTCAGATCTTCCATCAGAAAGATCCCTCCAACAGCGTCAAATACTCTTTCTTTCTTGCTCATGGTGGCCACTCAAATTCCTTTCAATTTCTTTCCTAGAAAGAACAGGAAAGCAACCAATGGAAATTAAATGAGACCCTTGCATTAAGGTCAAAAGTGTTGCAATGTGCCATGAGTAGAAAGTAACGTAATTCACCTTTGTGGTCTCTCATCCAATCATGTGGGCAGTTGAAATCCAGACCTTAGCTGCTGCCTTTACTTCAGAGAATTACTAAAACACAACAACCCACCCAGAATAAAAACACATTGTATTGTACAACAAGTTTTTAAGTCTTTTCATATCCGCAATTGCAAAGTCCACAATGAACATTTCAGCAGTATTTAGGCAGTGCACCTCAAACGTAAATAAAAACCAAAAGAACTGCAAATACTATAAATCAGGAACAAAAACAGAAGTTGCTGGAAAAGCTCAGCAGGTCTGGCAGCATCTGTGAAGAAAAAATCAGAATTAATATTTCGGGTCTGGTGACCCTTCCTCAGATGCTGCCAGACCTGCTGAGCTTTTCCAGCAATTTCTGTTTTTGCGCCTCAAACCTAAATTGTATAACTTTGGATTGAATTTCAGGATGACTTCTTGCTATTTCATATTGTTGCTATTTTGTTCTGAGCTGAGGGGGAGAAAAAAAATGGCATTGCTCCCTTTATGTAAGATTTGAAAAAGATAAATGACTATGCCTTTTGGGTTTGATTTCCAGAGGATTGATGTCTGCAAGCCTCACTCAACAATCAATCTCACGCCCAAGTCAACAGGATGAAAGCAAGCTGATTTTTCATTCCTGGCAGAAATTCTCTCCCTCTGTATGTCGTATATATGTAAGACTGGCCGAACATGACTTGTTTTCATCCTCCACATCATTTGGTCTTGTCTGTAGGAGCTAAGACTGTCTAATTAAATTCTCAACTTTGCAGTACCTTTCTCCTATTTTTGTAGTTTTACATTGTTACCCTTAGTCTCCCTGCATTGAGAGTTTCTGAATAACAAAACAGATGGAATAATATGAACTGAAGGCATCGATGATGGCCTGGTATTAATTATTAAATAAGTTTACTGCCTGTTTAGATTTTTTTTGTAAGGGTATGTAGTCAGAAGATTTTATTAATGTCAGCGGGTAAAACAAAGGAAAGAATTTCATTCTCTGATTCAGTCATCCATGTCCCTTTGAGCGTAGAAAGCTGCTGAGATCTTCTGATCTGCACAGTTGGCAAACAGTCTGTGACAGAATATGACTAGACTGATAATGGTCATATTATTGGGAATACAGCTGACATTAGCATTCAGGATTTGAGTTACAGACAAAAGGTGCCAGCTATTAAAATGAATCCTGCAGCTCTCACCACAATAAATGATGGCTTTAATGACTTTTAATAATGTCATTAAGAGAGACACATCAAAAAAAATTAATCATTGTCTCCAAAACAACAATCCTACTGGATTTCCTACATTTAATGGACTGTAAGAAATAGGTTTTTAAGTGATGAACTCATTTGGATCTGAATTGTTTCATGCCATCTTTTTCCGACCAATTTTTCCCCTCCCTTGCTATCTTGTCCAGGCTCGTTGGTGTGGCATCATTCAGCTTTCTCTTGAAATTCATCTAAAAGCTGTGGGCATCCACTGGCTAGATCGGGATTTATTGCCCAACCCTGATTGCCAGGATGGCAGTTAGGAGTCAATAATATCGCTGTGGGTATGGAGTCAGATGTAGGCCGGATTGGATAAGGAGAGTAGATGTCCTTCTCTAAAGGCCATAAGTGAACCAGGTAGCTTTATGTGACAATTGACAGGGGTTATATGGTCACTATTAAGCTAGCTCTCTTTCTCCCCAGTGATTGTTAAATTCAAATTTTACCATCTTCTATGGTAGGATTCATACTTGGGTCTTCGGAACATTAGCTTGGGGTTCTGGATTATTAGTTTAATGACATTATTACCATGCTATCCACCTTCCTGCATGAGTGACGGATGCCTGTAGTATTTCACTCAAATGTCCAGATGCCTCTACAACGAACAAGCTATTTGACTTTGGTGAGCTTTACATCTGAGTCAGCTGTTATCCTGTCTTTATTTCAGCTCCCCAGCATTCCTGGATCACAGTCAGAAGCAGAAACTCGAATGGATACATGTTTCTCAAGCCCCAGGATGCTGGTCCTTTCTAACACAGCTTCTGATTAACACATCAATATTAATTTAAAAATCTGTTTCTGAATTGACCCACGGCCAATTGGTGATTAAATGCACCATCTCATGCAGTATTGCAAACAGGACTATTCAATTCCTGATCTGTTTTGAATTACTGAACATATCCAAGTAAGTGGGAAGGGCTTACAAAAACTTTGGTGCTAGTAAACTCGGAAAGGGAAAATAAATAATCTACAATTTTGGCTTGCTGAAAAATTAGAAAGTGGATATGTGCGTATGCATGCATGTGCCCATGTGTATGCATGTATGTAGAATGTGTACATGCATGAACCTGTGTGTAAGTGTGTGTATGCATGTATATACATGTGCATATACGCGTATGTAAAGTATGTCCATCTGTGTATGTGCATGCATGTACGTGCCGACGGAAGTATGTATGTGTGTGTATACATATATGTAAAATGTGTATATGCATGTATGTGTGCATTTATATGTGTATGTACGTGTGTATAGACATGTATGTACAATGTGTGTGCATGTATGTATATATGTTTGTATATGTGGATGTAAAGTGCATGTATGTGCATACTTGTGTGTTTGTAATCCCAATTAAGCATTAACCTCCTCACATTCACTGACAAATATCCATGGGATGTAAAGTTTGAGATGCTGCAAGTTCTTGTGGTATAATTGTAAAATAGCGTCAATAAGATCTTCAGGATGAAAGACAAAAAAGATGGGAAGAGTGTGGAGAAAAATAAAATGCAGGAACTCTCAAGTCCTGAAATCCTCAATGCTTAAATTAATGAATTCTAAACTGATTCATCTGAAACATCACAACTCACCATTTCAAGAAACACCAATTGATTTCAAATAAAAAGATTAACAGCTCCAGTGATGGAGGGGAAATTTCAAACAACATGTTAAGCAGTCATCCACTTGTATTTCTGGGAGCAATCTTTAATTGAATCTGTTCCATACTTACTGTAAGGAAATTATTGTAAGATTATGGCAAAATAATTCTCTGACTCAGAACAGGGCACAGGAAAATGTTTACAGTCACTGATGTGTAGCTATCTAAATTAGCAAAATCCTTACATCCTGCAGTTTATTGTCATCCATTTTCTATATGGTTTCCATGTTCAAAGTTGCCTTAAGTCTTGCACACATTTTCAGCTTTGCAATACTTTGTTTTAAAAGTTCTCTCTCCACAACCTGCCTCTGCCAAAGGAACTGGATAGAACTGTGAAGTCAACTTTCAGAATTTAATGAAACACAGTAAAATATCTAAAACGTACTACTGTCAAGTTCTTGACTTTTCTCAAGAGCCTGCAAGTATCTTGTATAAAGCTTCTGTTTATTTGTGCTGTTTGACTGTGCTTCAGGAATGAAGAGCATCCAACTTTCAGCTGTCCACCATCTGAAACTCCCTTATGGGATCTTCCTTTCGATCATTTGGTTCAACATTGTCATAAAAAAGGCTAGATATTCCTGCTGTAACAAGTAACAATCTATTCTACGGTAGTGACTTCACTGCTGCTATTTTTTTTTTATTCTGGCAAGGGGTGAGGGCATCACCAGAAAGACCAATATTTATTGGCCAGCCCTAATTGCCCTTGAGTGGCTTGCTAGGCCATTTCAGAGACCAGTTAAGAGACATTAATTATAGGGAGGCACAGTGACTGAGTAGTTAGTATATGCTTTGTGGTTTTCAATACTTTAGCCCATGTAACATATGCAACAAATAATGAATCAAATATCCTGACTGGCATTTACAATATTAACTATTTACAATGCTACAAAATCGCAGACTTATCCAAGTAGCGCGGGCACTAAGGTTACCAATGTCACCGAACATCACATACACATAACTGACTACACTGAGTCCATTATGCAAATAAGTGTGATCGGAAGGGAGGCAAATAAAATTATCTTCAGATATCACATCTCATTATGTCATGTAAGTGTCCTAAAGGTACAGCCCTGTCTGTCCTAGAATCTGTGCCGCAACACAACATGCTGTGAGAGAATGTAATTGTTTTCACTTCTACTCAAACATTGAATTTCTAAAGCGAACATGAGTTTGGTATACACAAATTCTATGAGTGGAAAATGAGCTATTCTTGAACCCTAGTTGGTGTCTATGTTAATAATTAGCAAGATCAAGACAATTTTTTTTTGCTTGTCTACATACCAGTCGTCTACCCCATCATGTCAATTGAGTTTGACCCTTGGAACTGGTTTTACTCACCAAAGAGCTGAAGAAATTTACTTTCCAGTTTTCTTCCCTGCCCTGTCCTAGAAGGGTTCATTTAGGCTAGCCATGACTGTAGCTTTTACTGCTGCCATTAAAACTTCACTCCTTCATTCCGTGCTCATCCTTCATCTCAGCTGAGACTGAGAGTTGGAAATCAATTCTATCCTCAGAACACCGCACTACTGACATACAAATAAGCATACTGCTTGCCTTACATTGTGGTGTGATGCAACCCTTGAGCCTAACCCTGTGCAAACTGAAACCTTGTATTAAAATACAACAGGGATAGAATTATCTGGTGGTGACTGTGTTGTGGTTCAGTTCACAAAACAAACAATTGGCTATCCATTTTAAAATCTATTGAATTACCCACCAATGGACCAATGTGTGTGAATATAAAGACTATTTGCAGATTTATTTTGATTTTTTTAATGTGTGGATTATTTTTAACCAGCTAAGAGTTTTGAATTTGTTTTTACTTGCTTCACTTCTCTTTTATTCCTTACCTATTGATAACCAGGAGCTCTGTGCTTTGGTTTATGAGTAGTTATTTTTAGAGCCATTATGTTGATCTAAGAATCAAATATTGGAGAAAAGCAAATTAATTTTTGAAAATTTTACTGAATGAATCCATTAATTTCATTTAGAATTCTAACAAATAAGCTTCTGCTGCTGAACAACTACCTTTAGCCATTTCATTACATGCAGAAGGGCAATAATCCAATCCATGCTGTAGTAAATTTACAAATACATTTGGTAGAGTGGCATTCGTAATCTCTAACAAGGCAGATGGAATAGGAGGGAGATGAACATAAGTCTCTGCACAAGTGTGTTTTAATAGTATGCTTATACATTTCCAATATCATAATGGTCAACAAATTAGCCTTTATGGACCTTGAAAAATCAAAATGAATTATGAGTCATAAATATTAACTATCCATTAATAAATCCAATCAGGAAGTCAAGAGAAACCTCTCCACCCAGCAAGAGGCTGAAACTTTACGTTTCTGCCACAGGATGCAGATGAGATGATGAACATTGATGCATTTAAAGTGAGTAAGATGAGTGCAATAATCAAAAAGAATGTAAGTTGTTACCTAGATGGACAAGGGAGGGTGAGAGGAATGTTATGTGAAAGGTAAGCAGCAACATGAACTAAAGGGAGTGCATAACATTGTAAATATAGGATAAGATCAGTATAGTAGTTTATTTTATTCATTCGCAAGATGTGGGCTTCATTGGGTTGGCCAGCAATTATTGCCCATTCTAATTACCTTGAGTAGGTGGTGGTGAGCTGCCTTCTTGAACCACCCACAGTCCATGTGATGTGGATACACCCACATTGCTGTCAGGGAGAGTTCCAGAATTACAACCCAGCCTCAGTGAAATAACGGAGATATGATTTCAAGTGAGAGATAGTAAGGAGTGCAGATGCTGGAGTCAGAGATAACACAGTGTGGAGCTGGAGGAGTACAGCAGGCCAGGCAGCATAAGAGGAGCAGGAAAGTTGATGTTTCGGGTCACAACTCTTCTTCACAAAACGTCAACTTTCCTGCTCCTCTGATGCTGCCTGGCCTGCTGTGTTCCTCCAGCTCCACACTGTGTTATCTCTGATTTCAAGTAAGAATGTGATATGGCCTGGGGGGACCTTACTTGAGATAATGTTCCTATTTATGGTGATAGAGGACACAGAATTGGGAAGTGCTATCTAAGCCTTGGAAATTTGTAGCAAGGTGTCCTGTAGATGGTACACACTTCTGCCACTCTGCATCAGTGGTGGAAGGAGTGAATATTCTAAAAGAGAAATCATGTCTAGCTAATTCATTGGAGATCTTTGAGGAAATAACATATTGTGAGTAAAGATGAATTGCTGGATGTGCTGTACTTGAGTTTCCAGAAGCATTCAATAAGGTGCCACAATAAAGATTATTGAGGAAAATAAAAGGTCACGGTGAGGCATGAGCTGGTGGTGGGGTGGGGGGTGGGACGAAACAACATATTGGCATTGGTGGAAGATGCTTATCTAATAGGAAACAGAGTGAAGGCATAAAAGGGTTATTTTTTGGTGGACAAGATGTAACAGGTGTTCACAATGTGAACGTTTTAAGGCAAAGATCATTGGATTCTTGATATACCATGGGTGAAAGGTTGCCAGGGATAGACAGAAACATGGAGTAATCAGATCAGCCATGCTCCCTTGGCCTCTGCTCCTAATACATATTTGTATGTATGTTTGACTGGTGTTGGGATAACGTAGTATGGGTAGGCAATTAACTAACTAGCAAGAATCAGGGAGTTGGATAAATGATTCATTTTCAGGCTGACTGTAAATATTGGAGTAAAACAGGGATCAAAGTTGTAATTTCAACTATTTATGATCGACATTAATGATTTGGATGAAGGGGCGGACTGTATTGTAGCCCAATTTCGTCTGATACAGGGTGGATATAAAAGTAAATTACAAGGAATTTACAAAGAATCCTATTTTTTAAACAATTTTGAGGAATAATATCACCACAACTTTATGCTATATAGTCAGATTCTCTTGTATTGGCGTCAGATAACACTATGATCACTCTCTCAGTGCCACCCGTGTTTGTCCATTAATTGGTTTCAGTGCCACTACAGTGACCCGTATAGTGCTTATAGAACCCCTACAGTGTGGAATGAGGTTGTTTGGCCCATCGAGTCTGTACCACCCCTCCGTAGAACATCCACCCAGACCCAACTCCATAACCTGAATTTTACTATGGTTATTTCACCCAGCTTGCACGTCCCTGAACCCTACAGGACAATTTAGCATGGAAAATCCACCTAGCCTGCACATCTTTGGACTGTGGGAGGAAACCGGAGCACCCGGAGGAAACCCACACAGACACAAGGAGAATGTACAAACTCCACACAGACAGTTGCCTAATCAAACCAGGGTCCTTTGTGCTTTGAGGTAGCCTTGCTAACCAATGAGCCGCCATGCCACCCCCTGCTGATCAAATTTAGCCCATAAATAAGTAACAAGCAAGCAAAGATGGAAAGAAGAAATGACGCTTTTATGCTGTCTGCTGTACTTCAAGGAGCAATGGTTTGTTTATAGCTCGACAAATTAAAAAGTAACATGTCTTCTATGCAGATGGAGGCTGCTGGAGCTAGTTTTACAGCCAGAGGTGTACACACAGGAGGACACCTCCCAGGTGATTCATGAAGCATGTCACCTGCACAGCTGGAGGATTTAATTGCTAGCCAGCACCAGAATTCAAAACACATAGCAGCATAAATATGAACCATTTTAATTGGTGTATGTCTGAGGCATCCTGTTATAACACTTTATTAACTCAGCTAAGGAAATATAGACATAATATCTGTGGATAATGATACGACTATCTATATAGCATCTTACTGTTGTTGCCAAAAATATTTTACTTTACAACTCAACAAAGCATTGCAATATTCACATCATGATAGAACAAATTAAAATGCAAAACAGTTATGTCAGTAAATCATGGATAACTGTCAACATTTGCATAATAAACTAAAGTAATTAGGTTTCATTATACTTTAGAAGATTTCTTGTAATGTAACAGTTATTTTAAGAATTGAAAGTGCCAGTTGTATGGCTGTCGTGTGCTAACAGTTCTGAAATATTTAGTCTTAATTTCCTGGAAACTGGTGGTATTGCATTTAATAATATGTTTCACTTTGGAGACTTGAGCACATAATCTAGGCTGACACTCCCTGAGCCGAGTGCTACACTGTCAAAGGTACTGCCTTCTGGATGAAACATTCTGTTTGCTTGTTCAGGTGGCTGAAAAAGATTCCATGGTATTACTCAAAGAAGAATAGGGGAGTTCTCCTGATGTCTTAGCCAATATTTTCCCTCACATAACATTACTAAAACAGATTACCTGGTCACAATCTCTTTGCTGTTTCTGGGGCCTTGTGTGCACATTTGCTCCTGTCCTAGAGTAACGTAGTAACTGCATTTCAAGTAACACTATTTCATTAACTGCAAAGTCCTTTGAAAAGTCCCGTGGTTGTAAAAGACTCAATATAAAGATTTGTTTTGATTAGCCTGAAGATGTTCTTCTCAGACATCAGGAGAGCAAATCCTCTTCACCTCACTCTTCTTCTTTAAGACCCTTCATAAAATCCACTTCTTCAAAAGCATTTTCCTCCCCTCCTAAGACATCCCCATTTCTTTAGTTCAGAATTCTATTTCCTATAATGCCTTGATGAAGCACCTTGAAGCTTTCTATGTTGAAAACACTGTAAACCCGCAAGTTGTTAAAAAAGAAATCTTCCCTAAAATCTTTACACTATTGATTGTTCATAGTTCCAATTTAATATTCTCTCTCCACCTCTGCTGAAGGTGAGGTCTCAGAATGGTCTATAATTTCAGGGAGCTTTCTAGTATGTCAGATCTCAGCACACAAGAAGAACATCCAGTGGAAACCAGTGGGGCTTTTCATTAAGTACGCAACTTAAATTGAAGGAAGAAAGAGAGTCAGGGATGGAGGGGGCTCAATCAAGTAAGTATTTCTTCACTTTAAGACAAAATTCTTCATGGAGATAGGTAGAAAGGAAATGGTTCTTCAGAGTCCATGAATAACATTTAGAGCAAACCTTTTTATTGTGTGGTTTGATGTCACATGATGAGTCGGGCTCAAGGCTGGTCGTGGAAAAGCAAAGTCAAAATCTGGCTGCAGGCTTAGACTTCAAAGTAACACTAATTATTAAACATTAATACGAATTACTGCTATCCATGGTAATCATTGATATACCAAGCTCTGGCTTACACTCTCATCTCTCTGTGTGTTCATGCCCATGTGGTAATCTGGCTTCTTGTTCTTCTAGATTCTAAATGGCAGCGCATTCTAGTCTGTCCATTCTGTCAAATTATACTCAGTAATATGCAGCTTGGTGACATCATTGCAAGCTTGTTCCAGGGTACCATTGCCCTTGCAGAACATAACCCTGCTCCAGAGTCCCCTCTCCTCACTCTGAAATAGGCCTTTGATAAACTGCGACTTAATTGGTGCTGTCAATTCTTTAGCTTCTGAACTGGGGTCAGCTTGGTTTGTGACAGAGATAGGAGTGAGCGCTCATCAGGATATATTTCAGATGGTCTGGGCTGTTGTACGGCGCCAGTTGAATTTGTATCAGGTAATTTCTTTTAGAACTCCACTGGTCACTCTGTAGTTTTATCATGAAACATTTGGGATCAGTGTTGGGGAGATCTGTCAAAGAGGAGTCTAGAGTTCCATGCTCGATGCTACAATTCGATCTTCTTTTGGAGCTCTTTATCATCTCAGCGTGGGAGAGGCCTCTGGAGGCAGTCTCCAGGTCACACTGATGGCCCCAGTCAAAGGCAGTATACATTCTCACATTACAATGGCCACATGCCACATTGATCTCATCATAATTTATTAGATTAAAGATGCTAACAATAACAATTTCCCTTCAACAAAAAACTACGACCCATACCTTCGCTTGATTTAGTATAACTGTTAAAATTCTTGGTATCTCATGACTGCTCAATGTAATCATCTAATATCATCATGACACAATGTCAATGTTGATATCATCATTGCTGACTATTGTTTGGTCTTTAGACTAACTGCTCCTTCCTGTGCATATGCTGATATGACCAACTCCTATGCTGCAAATAACCGTTGTTCCCACTGCTGATCATTCCCTCTGTACTGGTGCTGGGCCAAATTGCATAGGTTTTCACTACTGAATAATTTGTTTGTAAACATCCTACTTTCTGTAGATGTAGCTCTTCTAAGCTTATTTCGTACCAACGTGTTTATTCACTGTGCCATGCAAAGCTATGATCCTATTTTCCCATGGTTCTCATGTTCAATATTTTCTGGCTTTGGCCTGTCATTTCTTGCCACTTATTCCAATTTTCTTGCGTGGCTTTTGGCCGAGCTCCAGCCCTTTTAAATCCTCAGGGTCTATCCTCACCCTTTCTGAAACTTGTGACTGAAACTCAAACCTGTTCAATTCAAGTGACCTTTCCTGAGCCATCACAGGGTTTTTCTGCGCTTGTCAGACTTCTAAATATTCAGCCATTCCTGGCTTCTTTGCTACTTCCTGTGATTTAATTTGTGTGGCCCATCTTGATACACTTGCTGAAGGCTTTCTTCAGTTTCTCCAGCTTATCTACACTGTTCTTTTCAGTTTAAGGAATATACATATTTTTAGCAACAAAATCATTTCCCACAAAATAATGTTATGAATGTTCATAATATATTATTATTATTATTATTATTTGTGAGCATAAATTCTAAAGTGCGGCGCGATAGTTGATTGTAAGCTTTCTGTTCTGTGAAGGTCTGGCCTCTTTTTGTTGTTTAAAAGGTCAGAAAGTAAAGTTGAACATTTAGTTCGAAAAAAATTTGCAAAACAGCATGTGATTTCAGTTACATTATAAGCAAGCCACCCCACAGAGACAGTTGCTAAAATGTCTGCTGATTTGAATTTACAAACACCAAAGAGAGAAAGAAGACTCTAGAAGTAGGTCCATCCGGGAGAAGAGGGCCTTTATGGTAGATGAAGTTTATTAGCAGTCTCCAAGCAGATCTTGAGCATAGGGATTTTGGCCTTAAATAGTGTATTGGTAATGGAATGCATATCCTGCCGGAGGATTTGTAGGATTTTGCAGATGCTTCACTGGTAATATTTCTCAAGAGATTTCAGGTGTCTCTTGTACATTATCCACATCTCTGACACAAATAAGAGAGCAACTAAGACTGATACCCTGGAGATCTTTGTGTTAGGTTTGAGGTCTTTGTCGTGAACATTTTGTTTTTCAGGTTCTCAAAGACTGCACTCACAGACTTGAGGCACTGTTGAAGTTCATTCTCAATGTCAATTCTCACTAACAGGAAGTTTCCAAGGTATGCAGATTGATCCATATTGTCCAGCAGCTCACTGAATCTCAATATTTCACCGCCTGCTTTGCAATTTCCATTTTTCTGGGGTTTTGGGTGGAAAAGCACCTTGAAGTGTCCAGCTACCCTTTTAATTCACCAAAGGACAAGGCCGTTAGATTATCATAAATGATCCCATCCTGGTGTATGAAAGTATTAATCTCAAACACGGACATTTCAGTGCTTTTAATATTAGAAACTCAAGTAACGTTATGCCGTTACTTTTATTTTAAAGAAACAACTTGTTAGAGAAACAGTTAATTTCCCTCACTCCAATTTTGTTGTTTGCCATGGGAACGTCATGGACCAAATTCCTAAGTTTGTAATGACTAGATGAGGAAGGGGAATCATGTTCATAACAATACGTTATTTTGCTATTTTTAGTATACAACTATTAAATTAAATTTCATTAATAAGATATTAAGTAGCTTACGATAATCTAAGAGCCTTGTCCTTGGAGAAGTTAAAGAGTAGCTAGAGACCTCAAGGTGTTTCTCTACTGAAATCTCAGAAAATTAGAAATGGCGCAATGAATGGTGAAATATCAAGATTCATGGTGAGCCACTAGACAATATGGATCAATTAAAGCATAGCCTATAAGAAAATGCTAGAGCTAATTCCAAGCCTTTCTTGAGTGAAATAAGGACAATTTTACTTCATACTACCCCAAAATTATAATAAATTTTACTTATGAAGATATCCAAATTGGATAGTCAAATAGTTAAAAAGCACTTCTCTAAACTAAAGCAGCTTTGGGATGTAACTCGCATTCAGGCTGTCAATCTGTGCCCTAAGTGAAAACTCTACCCCCCACTACTCCCCCATCCCATTCTCTCTCCAGTCTTAAGATTATACCTCTTTGTTCGGGACTCCTTCACCAAGGAATGGACAAATGTCACAACATACATGAACTTACACAAGAGTTTACTTTATTATTCTGTATAAATTGATCATTATTCTTATTTTAATAGTGCTGTTTAAAATGTGCACTATATTTGTTTCTATCATTTACTGAAGTCCTTCTAAATAAATCATTCAGATATCTAGAAACAGTTAACAGTTTTGATATTGCCCATCTATAATGTCACTATCCCTGGTCCTGCACTTTCTGTTCTTATAGCACTACTTTGAATCAGACTTTTACAGGTTAAGTCATTTCCACAATCACCTATACTTTTACAAGAAGGGTATGCTGACTATATAAGGTCAAACAGAGTAAACAGGCTAAATTGTAAAGATTAGAAAAAAAACACATTGCTTATTAAAGCATAGAAGATAAGGGCCATTAGATTAGATAAAATAGTTTAGAGAGCGAGAGTATAAAGTGACTATGAAAGTCACCAGGCTCAGATGACAGAGTGAACCTTATCAGCTACATTGTGGTTTACTGAGTCAGCAGAGTCTCCTCACCATGTAATTGGCTAATTCCTTTCATCTTGCCTTTGTCACTGCCAACATTCCAGCAGTAACTGTGGCAAATAATCACTTTAAGACCTTGTTTTTACCAATGTGCAGACATTAGGGCAGTTTTGATGAGAAATACAACATAACAATGCACAATTAGTAGTAAGATACAAGAATACTTTTTGTAAAGTCTGGTAATTGGCTGCCAAGGGATGTTTAAAATGTAAAATTAGTCTGGTAGAGACCTTTCTTCTATTGAGAGTGAGATGTGGGTGCTCATCTGTTGAATATTTCATTACATTGTACAATTACCTCTTTAGTATGGGAAATGACATGTCAAACAAATCTACAGCCCATGTTTAAAGGGGGTTTGAGCTTCATATTTAGGCACCAAACTCAAAGGACTACATCTCGTTCCCTACGAAAGATGCAAGAATTCTGTTTATCATAGCTTTTAACAAATGCTGGGCAAAATGTTGAGGCACTTCAATATTGCTGTGATCTATTTCAAGCAGATAATTTTGTGGGAAACAACAGGGAAATGATCAACAATGACCACTTCCTACAATGCTCCTTCCATTGTTTGCTAGCAGTTAATAAACCATCTAATTAATACGAATGACAAAACTTGCATTAAATCAAACCAGGAATTGCAGAAACCTTTGGCAAAATGCCAGGCATATGAAACCTATTTCAGTGATTGGTCCATTGAGGTTTCTGTGAATTGAAGAAAGCCTTCTGATGTATCAGGCAGCCACAGGCACGTGCAAAAGATTAAAGAACTAGACAATAAATCTCAGGCACAAATTTCATGTCTTGGGAAAATTGCATCAAGCATTCAACTAAAAAGTAATAACAGAGGACAAACCTGTAAATGGAGGAGGCTGGTTGATGAGTGACATTTTAGACGTATGGATGTGAAGAAGAGATAAAAGGTACTGCAGATGCTGGAGAATCCGAGATAACAAGGTGTGGGGCTGGATGAACACAGCAGGCCAAGCAGCATCATAGGAGCAGGAAAGCTTGACGTTTTGGGCCTAGACCCTTCATCAGAAAGAACGTTGTTCTTATAATAATAGGAAACAGTTAATGGAAGTCACAATATTAAATCAATAAAGATACAATATGAAAAATTCTCCTAACACAATGAAATAATGGTTATAGTCATTGTTTTCATTCACTTTATTATGAGAGACTATAATTAAAAAATGAGTAAGGCAAAGAGTGATACATGTGTCAAAACCTCCCAGTAAAAACTGTTAATTATATGGAAACACGTGGGAAGGCAGTTAGATTTCAATTTGCAGTGTAAGCCAAATCCAAGAGTATCTATGACAGAACCTCAGAAGAAAGAGAAAGCGTAGGCACAGATATACCACCATCAGTGAGTTTTAAAACCATGTAGGGAGTCATTAGGTTTCAATTAACAGGTTAGAGAATACAATTGAATGGAAGATCAATGGTTATGTTGAGAGCAGAATGGGCAGATTGGAGTAGGCAAATGAAGCCATTGATTCAGACAATGTCACATCTTACCCATCCACCTCTTCACTTTGTGCAACAACAGTATGCCTGAAAGAAAACTTTAATAATTCCTTAAATATCTCCACATGCCCTAATTCACCAGCTATTCCTTGTGTACAGTCTGGCTGATCTCTTTCAGTATTTGGAGCTCCAAGGCTCCTGAGGCAGCACCTTCCAAACCCATGAAACACTACCATCTCGAAGAGTGAGGGCAGCAGATACATGTGAACACCATCACCTGCAAGTTCCCCTCCAAGCCACTCACCTTCCTGACTTGGAAATAAATCACAATTCCTTCACTGTCACTGGGTCAATATCCTGGAACTCCTTCCCTGACAGATTTTTTGTTCAACACACACAGCACATGGACTGAGCAATTCAAGAAGGCAATTTGCTAGGTTAATTCTGGAATTGAGAGGGTTGGCTTATGAGGAGGGATTGAGCAGACTGGGACTGTACTCATTGGAATTTAGAAGAATGAGGTAGGATCTTATGGAAACATATAAAATCATGAGGGGAATAGATAAGATAGGAGCAGAGGGGTTGTTTTCATTTGCGGATGAAACTAGAACTAAAGGCCAGAGCCTCAAAATAAGGGGAAGGAGATCTAGGACTGAGTTGAGGGGTAACTTCTTCACCCAAAGGGTTGTAAATCTGTGGAATTCCCTGTCCAGTGAAGCAGTTGAATCATAGAATCCCTAGAGTGTTGAAACAGGCCTTTTAGTCCCACACCAAACCTCAGAGCATCCCACCCAGACCCAACCCCCTGTTATCCACCTAATCTACACATCCCTGAACACTATGGGCAATTTAGCATGGCCAATCCACCTAGCCTGCATATCTTTGGACTGTGGGAGGAAAGCAGAGCACCCGGAGGAAACCCACACAGACACAAGGAGAATGTGAAACTCCACACAGACAGTCGCCTGAGGGTGGAATTGAATCCAGGTGCCTAGCACCGTGAGGCAGCAGTGCTAACCACTGAGCCACTGTGCCACCCCAGGTACCTCATTGAATGTTTTTAAGGCAAGTTTTAAGATTTTTGAACGGTAAAGGAATTAAGAGTTATGGTAAGCAGGCAAGTATGTGGAACTGAGTAGACAAAAAGATCAGCCATGATCGTATTGAATGGCAGGGCCTACTCTTGTTGCTATTTCTTATGGTTTTATTTCACTACCACCTTTTCAAGGACAACCAGAGTTGAGCAGTGAATGCTGGCCCAGCCAGTGACAGCCGCATCCATTGAGTGAATAACTAAAAAAAATCCTACTGATATATTCATGGATGGATATATTTGTGACAGATAGATTGGTGAGGACACGGGAAAATAATTTTTTCCCTTTGTTGGTGCTTTTACCAGATACCATAGTGCTCACTAACAGCCATATCCTGTAGAACTTGGCAGGCCCAGTCAATTGTGGTGCCACCGAGATAATCTTGGTGATCAGCATTGAAGTTTCCCTGCCAGGGTATATTCTCTAACCTGAGCAACTGCACATTTCCAATGGCTTCAACATGGAGGAGACTGATACATCAGCTTAAAAGGGGGGCTGATAGGTAGTAATCAGCAGATTTGTTTGCCCAAGTTTCATCTGATGCAACATGATTTCATGGAATCGGCAATGAGGATTCCTAGGGAAACTCCTTCCTGACCTTACTGCCACCACTTGTGCGTCCGTCCTTCCGATGGGATGGACATATCCAGTGCTGGTGATGCTGGTGTCTGGCACATAGTCATAATTTTGGGATGATGACTTAGGAGCAGGATGTTGGGACAGTTCTCCCAATTTTTCTACAAGCCCTCAGAAGTCAATAAGGAGAATATTGTAGTGTCAGCAAGGTTGGGTTTGTCACTGGAATTTCCATTGCCCAGTTCAATGCCAATCAGTCCATCCAGTTACATTATTTTGCTTAGTTTTCCCTACTGGTTTGATTCTCATTGGCTTGTTGAGACTTTTCAGATTAGTCAACAATAATTATTTTGGATCCAGAGACACCTGTAGGTCAGACCAAGTAAGGAAAGCAGATTTCTTTACTTAAATGGCATTAGTGAACCAGGCAGCTTTTTGTAACAATCAACTATGATTACACGGAGACTATTAGGCCAACTTACAATTCCAGATTTTATTGAATTCAAATTTTATGATGCATCATGTAGGACTCAATCCCTTATCCCTGGAACATCCACCTTAGGCTGTTAAATACCTAAACATTATTACTACTCCATCACCTCCTCTAGATGCACCAATATTCAATTGACAGGCCTTGTGGCAGGGAGTTCCATGGTTGGATCTCTCCCTGCAATTTCTCCTTTATACTGTATTGGAATTATATGTACCTATTTGGAGGTCTTGCAGCTCAGTGGGCAGTGCCTCTCTCTCTGAACCAGAATGTCCAGGTTCAAATCCCACCCTTTGACGTGACAGTCATTAGAGGTGGCTTCATGGCATGATTGGAAGGTGGCAGGAGAGATTCTTCATCAGCCATGTGACTGTCGGAGCCTCTACAATCATTACCCAAACATTTGAACTGCAGCATGAAAGTAAAACTTAACACTGAATGTAACATGCCATCACTATCTCACATTGATTGCCTTTTGCTTTGGTCATTACTGCACGTGAAAACATTGTCTCCATCTGTACTATGAAATTCCTGCTAAATTTTAAAGACGTCGATCAATTCATACTAAACCTTCTATAGTCTGTACAAAGGAGCCACAACCTTGGTATTGTAATTTTTTTTTTTGCAAATATTAAGTGATAACCGTAAGAGATTTAGGTAATTAGATATGTGAAATATGAAACTAAAAAAGCCAGTCAAATGTTAGCCTCAAGTGGTTTTGGCACAACATTTACATTGAGGAGCAAAACAGTCTATTAAAAGTTTGATTTGGGTGAATATGTCAATATTCCTTAATAATCTACAGAGACTTCAGATTGCATTACATTCTGGGACTACAGGAGAAACAGACTTTATCCTTTGCAAGACACATTTTCAAAATGTACAAACACTTGTCGTCAATGTAGGTACAAAATTCATGGCTCAATCAATAAAGAGCTTGTGCGGACTCGACTGCATTCTCATTTGCATGCATCATTTCATTGACACAAGTTAATTTAAGAAAAAAACATTACTCAGTATCTTTTAAGATGTTTTTTTCCTGAAATGTCCACATTTCTCATGATGATAATAATTTTTTCATTAATTCAAAGCAGAAAGGGTCATTAGCGGGAATCTATTTGCTCAACATGGGTGCATAACTTGGTTGACTGAACAGACGTATAAACATCATAACAGCCTACATTCTGTCAAAGTAAAGGGGTAGTAGGTTGCCATGGCAAATACAGCAGCCTATAATTTTAAATAAACAAGATTACTTGACAGATTGAAATATGTCACCATCGCCTGGTGTGGGAGTTTGGATATTACTTTGTGTAAGTGTCTGCCTAATGTGGCATAAAGATAATAGCATTTTCTGACAGAAACTGCCTCAATATTGATTGCAAAACAACATTTCACCATATTTCAATCATTCTACATTATTCTGGTTGTGCAGGTACAAGTTAATGACGTTAACTTCAGAGAAAACCAAGAAATCAATCTAATAAATGTTGATACAAACTACATTTCACAACCATTTTCATTTGGCCCAAATCCTTTGTTTTAAGTTCGATATGAAATGTTTAAGTCCTTCTGAGAAAAAAACTAAATACTTGACAGGTTTACTTGTCATGCTAAAGATATAGAGAAAAGAAAAAATGAAACATAAAAATCTACACAGACAGGCCTGACAGACTCACAGGAAGGATTTTGCTTTTAAATTGTGGATTTGACAGCTTCCAATTATGTGGAGAATGACAGTCCAGACCATCTATGACGCCAGCTCTCTCAGGAGACTGCCACAATTAAACAGGTTAATCTTCACAATGCAAGTTTGCTTTTTAATATTAATATCACTGGATAGCTTGAAGTATAAATTTATCTTAGGTTGTTCCTCAAAACAAGCCAGAGTAAATTGTTCATCCAATTGACAACCTTTCAATCTTATTTTCCATTGAACTCAACTTTATGTTTGATTTAAAATTAGATTTAAAATGGAGACAGCATTTTGATTAACATCAAAACATGAACTATCAGAAGGCACTTGATACAGTGCCACACAATGGACTTGTAAGGACATTTATAGGTCATGGAATAAAAGGGTCAGTAGCAACATGGATACAAATGGGCTCAGTGATAGGAAACAGAGACTAATGGTCAACGGCTATATTTCAGGCTGGAGGAAGGTTTGTCGTGGAGCTCCCCAAGGGCTGATATTGGGATCCTTCCTTTTTATATTTATATATGTATATGTATATGTACATATACATATATATACTACATTGATACATATGTAGATCTTGATGTGCAGGGGACAATTTCAAAGTTTGCAATGGCACAAAACCTGGAAGCATTATAGATTATGAGAAGAACAATGTAAAACTCTAGAAGGATATTGACAAGTCGATAGATGGTCAGAAAGACAGCAGATGAATTTCAATGCAGGGAAGTGTGATGCATTTTGGTAGGAAGAGCATTGAAATACAATGTGAAATAAAGGCACATTTCTAAGAGGTGAGTAGGAGTCAAGGGACCTGTGATTCTGTGAAAGAAGCCTTGCATTTCTACAGAGACTATTATGTCTCTTCTTTTACCATTCTTTGGTATTCTTCCCTTCCATTATTGCTGGTGTCTTTTCATTTCTAATGGCCCCATTCACCCCAGCTTATTCGACTCCATTCACTCCCAGTCCAAGCTTGCCCCAGTCACTCCCAGTTCATACTGGTCCCACTCACTCCCAATTCCCGACTGGCCTCATTCACCCCCGTACGTACTGGCCCTATTCACTCTCTATGCATACTGGCCTCACTCATAGGCAGTTCATGCTGGCACCATTCACTCCCAGTTTATAAAGGCACCATTCACCCCAGTTCACACGAGACCTCTTCAGCCTCAGCTCATATTGTGCCCACTCATTCCCCATTCACATGGACCTTGGTCACCTCCAGTTCACATTGTCAGTGCTGCAATCTCATGCTCGTGCTTTGCATGAAGACCAGATCTGTTCTTAATATGGCCTGGTCTCATCACAAAATGGCTGGACCTTTGAAACTGTAATTCCAAATGTTGTTATGCCTAAGCTTTTTGACTTAGTCTGTATTTGTCCTTCTTGAGGATCATTGACTGCAAGCACTGAAACAAATTAAACCTGCAAAAAAAGTCTATCCAAACCTTTTCTTGTCAGAATGTTATTGATCCACAGCCTCAATTACCTCCTAATTGGCAACACTTTCCTCTTTTTACAGAATCGAGTGAAATATCATGCAATCTACTCGCCATTAAACAATCTGCAGGAACATGCCATTACTTTTCAAAACAGTTATGATAAAGAAAACTGCTCCTGACTAACATTTAGTATGGGATTGCTGTGGAGCATCCAAGGTGAGCACCAGACAAAAGAAAACATGCTAGAGTTTAGCTTGATTGATACATTTATGACATTTTTGTCACTTGGGGCTTTCTTCTTGCCCATATGAGAGTGAGAATGAGGTAATCAGCCATCCACCAGAATTCTGATTTAACACCATCTTCCCACCCTGAATTACTTTCCCAAAAAGAGGTTGAAGGAAGAAGAGTGGCAAGTAGCCTGATACAATGATGGCCAATTAAGGCCAATTATCAGAAGTTGACTGAACTCCAGGCAGGCTGATCAAACACCCCTGTTTGCCTGGGCTGCAGTTAAAAGCCAGCTTGTGAGACAATCCCCGATTTCATGGTTGCTTAGCAGCTCAGGTCATCTTTTGGTTGAAATTTTTGAAATGTTGCTGAAAGCATGCATCAAGATGAAATCGTCCCTTCCATTTACCTTTCCTGCTGATATTGGCCCTCCAGCAAGCCTGTCATTCATCCTTAATTGGGCAGCAAGAGCAAGCTCTCCACTAATTCAGAGGAAAATTCCTGCTGGTGACTGCTTCTGACATAGCATGGAGTCAGGATTCCCAGCTGTCCTGAATATGGAGTTCCCCACAAAGTCCAAAATCCTCCCTTTTATCTCCAGTGCATTGGACAACAATCTCATGGATTGTGTTTGAATAAATACTTGATTGGCAGCTTTTTGAAAATAAACATGTCAAAATGTGCTACATCTCAGTTGTTAGTTGCAAATTTTCATATTCCTCAGGGTCAGGAAGTGAAAGAAAACCATAAGATCATGCAGGAGCAGAAGTGAGGCATTGGCCCATTAGGTCTGTGCAGTTATTCAATGTGATTGGGGCTGGCCTGATAATCTTCAAGTCCACTTTGCTGCCCGATCACCATAACTCTTGATTCCCTTATTGATTAATAATCTGTCTTTTTTCTATTCCAGGTGCAGTCTGGCGAGTGCCTTGAATAGTTTTAGCAAGACTTTTCCTTTTTGTATACTCCATTCCATTTAAATAAAAGCCAACGTTCAATATGCCTCCCCCACTGCATGCTGAACATAATGGCTTTTTGTGATTCATGCATGAGAACACACAAATCCCTTTATGCTATCGTTTTCTGGGGTCTTTCCACATTTAGATAATACTCAGTACTTATATTCTTCCTGCCAAAGTGCATAACCTCACATTTTCCAATATTATGTCCCATCTGCCAAATTTTTGCCCACAATTTTAATCTATTTATTCTCCCGGTGTAGATTCTGTATCTTGCTCATTTCTTGGCTTCCAACCCTTTATCTGTGTTATCTGTGAACTTGGTGATAGTGTATTCACTTCCTTTATTCAAGTCTTCAATATGTCTTGTAAATAATTGTGGCTCCAGCACTGATCCCCATGGCACTCCACTAGTTACAGGTTGCAATCCTGAAAAAAGTCCCCTTTTATTCTAATTCTTTGTTTTCTATTAGTTAGAAAATCCTTTACCTATGCTGATATACTACCTCTGACATTTTTGGCTCGCACCTTATTAAGTAGCCTCACGTATGGTACAATATCGAATGCCTTTTGAAAATCCCAAATATTACATCTGCTAGCTTTTCTTTATCTAGCCTGCTTATTACCACTTCAAGGAACTATAATAAATTTATCAAGCGTGATTTCCCCTCCATGAAGCTATGCTGACTCCTTGTTTGTACAATGTATTTTCTAAATGCCCTACTATTACTTTCTTCCTAATGATTGATGTTAAGCTAATATACATATATATATATTTTTCGATCACTTCTTTTTTAAATAAAGGACGGTTGGCAATTTCCATTCCTCTGGGACTTTTCCAGAACCCAAGAATTTCTGATGAGACTGAGTTGAAGCCTTTGAAGGAAGATGGCCAGATCAAATAACTTCGATGAACGTTGAGTAAGAAAAAGAACTAATAACCGAGAATATATTAGGGGCTGTGCATTGTGGTGAAAGTAATGATGTGACCAACGGATCTCATCATTTTTAAAACAAAACCATCAAGCAACTTGAAGCAACTACATATATACAGTTAAATGTATAAACCATCTGAAAACCAAGAAGTCAAAGATATCTGTAATATTCCTAGCTGCTACTGATCCGATGTCCCACTAATCAACAGTCATGTTCAGATAAAATCTTACACTCACCTAAGACAGCATTTGGGCTTTAACCTGGAATAGTTTTACATTTCTTTTTGTCATGAATACTACCCCCTTTTAATTTCTTACTTGTTGTGTGTGAATCTGTTTGAAACCACATCTTTATCATTGTTTGCAGGGGTTAGCAAGTAAAAGAACTGCTCTTCTTCAAACTCAGGAAAACTGCATAGTTGTTTCTTGTTTTTGATTAACTAATTAGCAACGTTTTATTTAGAGAAAGGAATAGAATTCACTGAAGAGAATTTAACATATTGTTTTGCAGATGTGGTGCAAAGCCTGAGATTTATCAAATTATAATTCCACGTTTAGACTTTGTATTTAAGTTAATGGCATGTGGATTTTTATGGCTGAAGGGTTCGAATGATTAACTTGTAAGTATTTCTATAACCATGGTGATTTATTTTTAAAAAGGGTGAGAGTGTTCCTGGTGTGCAATGGGATTTTGCTTTCATTGTAGGAGTATTTACAAATTAACAATGCACTTGCACATTAATCTTTCAGTTTAGAATGTCAGGTGGTAATTATTTATTTTAGGTAAAACACCTAGAGATTGAAGAAAGCCTTTTTTGCTTTTGGCAGTTTACAAAAGTTTTCCTAGAACTAAATGTGTAAGGCAATTGTTCTGAAAAAAGGGGGATAGTTTAGAACTGTTACTAAATATAGAACCTCAGTTTAGGGAGTTTATCTCTAAATGTTCCAGGCCAGAAATGTTTAGTTAAAACCATGAAGGGTTTATTTGAAGCTGAGAAAGTCTATACACAGTTGTGTGAAGGCTCAAGGAAGAGACCATCTGAATGTCAGGACCAGAAATTGAAGCATCTTTTAAGTCAAACTCTACATGTAACAGAATAAAGAAGGCTCACTCTGATGTTAGTACTGTAAAGGGGTATTATTGGGAGGACAGGTTATATTTTGCTATATACTTTGAAATCATTTAATTTTGTGTTATGTGTAAATAGTCTGGTTTATTTGATTTCATTCTTCATTCCTTTTGAGTAATAAATTTCAGTTATAGTGTTAAAATTAATCTGTAGCATTGTATGTTTGTGGTTTAGTGGAAAACCACTTTGTTAAAAGCAAAAATAAATAAAATGTGATCTATCAAGCTAGATTTCTGTCTACAATCTGTAATAACATCAACTGGGATCATACCATAGCTGAAAAGAAGGGAATAAGTTCATCCCTCTTCACTTGGTAAAAAAAACAATTCTTAAATATTGGCAAACAACATTCCTGGCATGAAAATGTAACTTTTTGGAGGTATAAACAGTTAAATTTTATAATATCTCTTCATTCTTCACATCTTTTCTTTCACTTTCCCTCTTAATTCCATTCTTCATTTTCTCCTTGTATTGAATTTATATGACCCTACACCCCATTCCCCCAGCAAGTGTGTTTTCAGTGGTGGTCATTTATAACAGGACAAGTAGCAAGATTACCACCATCCAGCCCATTTCCAAGCTCTTACCCATAAAATACCAGGTGGCAATGCAAACAAAAAACAGTAGCTACCCATGCCCACTATATTTGTTGCTAAGCCAATTTAACTCAAAAATATGCTGCTCACTCCAAAATTAAGTGAGAATGTGTAGATGATTGGGAGTGAGGAGTCGTGTTTTTACAAACAGGCTGCATAAGAGACAGAAGGGAAGGGGGCCACTTCATTCAGTGGGAGCACTTGCACAGGATGTCACTACATCTGCCTCGGCTTAAAACCCACCTTTCACTCACCTCCCACCTCGTTCCTATACTGTCAGATTCTCTCACCACTCTAAATGCCAGGAACATACCCATTCTAGTAACAGTACATCTTCTTCATGCTCCTGCTCACAGTGCCAGGAGCACTCATGGCTGAGCTTTGGCACTGTCAGGACTGACAGTCAGCACTGTTGGCAAATTGACCTGACCACCAGCTCTTATGGATGGGACTTTCTGCCGACAGTGGGGTGTAAATCCCACTGAAAGTTCATTTACCCTGCTCAGCAATGTTCTGTCTGCAGGACAAACTTCTGCGTATATTGGTTACCGGGCAAGTGTCCTTCTGGCTGGGGCAAACACTCTGCTCCATGGAAAATCCATTATTTCACTTCCTGTATCAAATTTGTTAATAATGAAATATTCAAGCTTAGACTTTGTGTTTCAGGCTTCACACTGCTCATTAATGGCTCTCTAGTCTGATAAAAGAGATATACAAGCACTTAGCTATCTATTTGCTATTGACCAAAATCTCCAGGCCAATACTTTAGCACAGCAGCTGCAGTTATGCTTTTACATTCTGCCACTGTTGTCATTACTAGGTCTTTTACTATTAAAAAGTGTGTTTTCCAGTTAAAGCCTCAGCCACATTCATGTAATAGGATTCTGTGACTTTCCCAAAGTCAAGGAACATTTGGAGAAAGAACATGATGAAATCAAAGTGAAGAGGGATTTATTTTCAATTCCCAGGCCTGGTACTAATTTACATAGTTATCTAGGTAAATGAAAGCACTCTCTGAAACATAAGATAGGTGGTGTTCACCAACTAGAGCACCCTGGGGTGCTGTGTTCAAATGGTCTCTCTCCTGGGTTTTATTGCCAGCACATCTCTCTTTGTCCCAAAGTAATGCCTTCAAGCCAACTGCTTTCAATGTTGAAGGAGAAAAACCAATGAGAAATCTGGTTAAGACTATTCTTGTCTTCCTGCTTCTGACACTGATTATGCAAACACTAAAATGGAGATGGTTCAAAAGAAAAGAAACTGAACTATAGTACAGTATTAGGGATAAAAGGTACTGCAGATGCTGGAGAATCCAAGATAACAAGCATGGGGCTGGATGAACACAGCAGGTCAAGCAGCATCATAGGAGCAGGAAAACTTGACGTTTCGGGCCTAAACCCTTCAT